>JAGDQO010001098.1:0-618735 GCA_018342035.1 Solanum appendiculatum
GTGCGTTGGAAAGCTAACTTAAAGAGCTTTAATTTGATAGGTTTCAGCCCTTCCAGTTCCTTGTGTGCTAAGAGATATGCCCCTTTAAAGTTGACCCTCCAAATCGCAATTTTTGCGATTTTTGAATTTTGATACGTTTGCTCTAAAATTCGGGTTAGACCCATTTCCCACTCAATTTGACCCCACAAATAAGAATATGAAGTCGAATTTCCGAAATCATGCACGGATTTTGAGATATATGGAAATTACAATTATAGGTGTTTCCGAAGCACATTTTCGGGAATTTTTGGGGTCGTTTCAGAGGATCAGGCGTTGGTGGCACTCAGAGATAGAGTTTTGGAAGGTGATTTCGGACAGGTTACCCTAGATTTAGATGGGGTTTTGAGGTTTATTGGTCATTTGTGTGTTCCTAGAGTTGGTGATTTGATCTAGCTGATCCTTACCAAGGCCCATGATTCCAAGTATTCCATCCATCCGGGCATAGCTAAGATGTATCGTGATTTGAGGTAGCACTACTGGTGGAGCGGTATAAGGAGGGACATCTCAGACTATGTGTCTCGTTGCTTTTGTTGCCAGCAGGTGAAGGCCGAGCATTTGAAGCCTAGTGGAGAGTTGCAGAGATTACCCATTCTTGTGTTGAAGTGGGAGCGTATCACCATGGACTTCGTTGTGGGGCTTACACGGACTTCTAGAGGTTTTGACAGCATTTGGGTCATCGTGGATCGATTGACCAAGTCAGCACACTTCATACTTGTTCATTCATCCTTCCATGTGGAGAGGTTGGCTCGTATCTACATTCGAGAGGTAGTCCGTCTTAGTGATCTGCCTGTTTCTATCATTACAAACCGGGGTTCACAGTTCACTTCCAGCATTTGGAGAGTACTTCAAGAGGAGTTGGGCACCCGTGTCGATCTTAGCACACCTTTTCACCCACAGACAGATGGACAGTCGGAGCGTACTATTTAAGTTCTTGAGGATATGTTGCGGGCCTGTGTTATGGATTTTGGAGGTTAGTGGGATCAGTTCTTGCATTTGGCGGAGTTTACGTACAACAACAGCTACCATTCCAGCATTTAGATGGCCCCGTTTGAGGCCTTATATGGTAGGCGTTGTCGCACTCTAGTTGGTTGGTTCGAGTCTACAGAGCCTAGTCCGCGGGGGACAGATTTGTTTCAGGAGACCATTGTGCATGTGAGGTTGATTCAGGATCGGCTCAGGACGGCTCAGAGTAGATAGCAGAGTTATGAAGACCGCAGACGTTGACCGTTGAGATTTGTCGGGGGTGATAGATTATTCCTCTGAGTGTCACCAATGAAGGGCGTGATGAGATTTGGGAGGTGGGGCAAACTTAGCCCTAGGTATATTAGGCCTTTTGAGATTTTGAGGGCAGCGGGTGAGGTGGCTTATGAGTTAGCTTTACCTCTAGCATTCTCTACTATTCATCCAGTTTTTCATGATTTGATGTTGCGCCGGTATGTTCCAGATGAGTCTCATGTGCTCCGGTATGATGTCGTTGAGTTGGATGATCGCCTGACCTATATTGAGGAGCCAGTTGCTATTTTGGCCAGAGATGTGAGGCAGCTGAGGTCGAGAGCAATTCCTGTAGTTAAGGTCCGTTGGAGGCACCATCTAGTTGAGGAGACTAGCTCGGAGACCGAGCGGAAGATGCGGGAGTAGTTCCCCAGCTTATTTGAGCCCTCAGGTACTTCTTGACTCTTACTTAAGAGGATGAAAGTCCTTCTGTGTTAATGCCTTCTTTCTGTCATTTAGAGCGTTCCTGTAGGAACCCCAAGTCATTTATGATTTGCTGGCACTGACTGTTTGGTCGCCTGGTCGTTCGGTTGGTTTTTATGCCTGTTTTCCTGTTTTGGAGCTTTTGGACCTTGAAAAGTTTATTTCAGTCATAACTTCAGGTAAACGACCTCATATGGGAATTATGACCGTTCCATTAACTTTGGAGCGGCCAAATTAGGCTAGAAGCATGCTTTGCCCGAGTCCCGGGGATTTTGGTGTTATTTTGAGGCCAGTTAACTCTTTAGACTTCGAAATTTCGCTTAAAGTTGACTTTGATTGGTAAACATGCTCGGATGAAAAGTCCGTCAGTGTGGTTAGTTCCGAAATGCCTAGTTTTTTCTAGAATGACCCTTCCAGAATGAAACGACCCCAAAAATGCCCGAAAATGTGCTTCGGAAACACCTATAATTGTAATTTCCATATATCTCAAAATCCGTGCATGATTTCGGAAATTCGACTTCATATTATTATTTGTGGGGTCAAATTGAGTGAGAAATGGGTCTAACCCAAATTTTAGAGCAACCGCATCAAAATTCGAAAATCGCAAAAATTGTGATTTGGAGGGTCAACTTTAAAGGGGCATATCTCTTAGCACACAAGGAACTGGAAGGGCTGCAACCTATCAAATTAAATCTCTTTGAGTTAGCTTTCCAACGCACTTGGTTTCGCCTTATTCCGAGTTAGGATGAGGGAGTTATGACCATTTTCGTAAAACCTGTCTGTGCAGATTTGCAATTTCCAGTGAGCTTTTTTTTAGGCGGGTGGAGACGTTTTTTTATAAAAAGGGGATATGTCCCATACTTAGTCATTTTTCTTAACTCCAAAAACACTCTCTAAGCCCTCTCCAAAAAAATTCCACCAAGATCTTCAACCAAATTCAAACATCTCAAGCTCTAATTCCGGATTCAAGACTCAATCTCAAGCTCCGATTCTCCATTCCAATCTTCATCAAGGATTCTCCAAAGTTGAGGTATGTGGGTTTGATTGTGGAAACCTTCCTTCCCACAAGTCCAACCATTTATCCTCTATTTCTACTCCAAGTTTATGGGTCCTTATGATTATTTATGAACTCTTGAATTATGGAATTACTACTACACACCCTATTATGGTCCATTTTTCATATTATCATGAAATGGAATTATTATGTGATGTTTATGGTTTACATGCTTCCATGATCAAATTTATGAAGGTTGATATATATAGTAATGTTGTTGGTGGGCGATTTATATGGATTTTGGAATTGGTTGGACTTTAGTATTCTTGAAAAACATGATTTCATTACATGAACAATTGCCCACTTGTTTGTTTTGATAAAATGCCCATTTATTAAAATTCTAGGAAAGGAAGGGTCCAAGGTTTACGTCCTATGAGTCGGATGGTTATTGTAATTACGGAAAGATGATGAAATGGACACATGTATAATGATTTCCCTAAATAAGTGTTATGTGAGTCGACCAGCCTCGTACGGGGGTAGGTAGGCCCGATAACCGCTATCAAGGGTTGGTACCTTGGTTTGCCCTAGTACGGGGGGGTTAGTAGGCCCGTATAACCGTATCGAGGGGTTGGTACCTTGGTTGCCTAGTACGGGGGGTAGTAGGCCCGTATAACCGTATCGAGGGGTTTGTACCTTGGTCCCTAGCTCGGGGGGTGGTAGGGCCCGTGTAACCATATTGAGGGGTTTGTACCTCTTTCGCCTCTCCAAGGGGGTGGTAGGCCTTGGAAATACTATATTGATGGTCACTCGCCACACATGTACTACGTCCCACTAAATATGAATTTTATGTAAGCATCATTATACATATCATTTCATTAATATGCTATCTATTGGGTATGATTACGCATTTTTCCTATGATGTCCATCTAATGTAGCATTGCCATTTGCTCACCCATATACTTAGTACATTCAAATGTACAACGCATACTCTTGCCTTTACATTGAGTCACCAGCTAGGGACCGGAGCACCGCTTGCACCATCCTCCCCGCGGTGGCTAGTACGATTTTCTATAGTGGTATTGGTGATGAAGTCCTTTCATTTCGGGCCGACGTTGCTCATTGATCTTTTGCTATGTATAAAACTTTTCCTTTCTAGTTATGTTTTGACTATGAGGGTGAGCCCGGTAGTTTGTCTTGGCCCCCGCTTAGTACTCATGTTTAGAGGTGGTGTTGGACAAGTTGTGTATTATGCTTGAGCTTGACTCATCTATGGTATTTATGTATTATTTCTTTTTTTTGCTCCCTTAGTCCCGATTTCCCCCTTGATTATGCTTATCGTTTATGGTCATTTAATTGCTTTCGCGACCAAGGATGTGTAATGATACGCTATGAGGCTTGTTTGGGGTTCCTTCGGGTTCCCCATTCGCCGGTCACATCTAGGCCCTAGGCTGGGGTCGTGACAAACTTGGTATCAGAGCCCTAGGTTGAATGATCCTCGGAGTCCAACACACCGCGTTGATTCGAGTCCGATTCATGGTTGTGTTGTGCACCACAACTATGAGTAGGAGGCTATGAGACGTTTTTGGAAATGTTTCCCTTCTCCATGTTCTAAGTCGTGCTGTAGAGTTGAATTAAGTTCTTCCCTAACGGTTGTTCTTTGCTATGCTAGATCATGCACTAATTGATCCGGGTGCCTCTCTTTCTTTTGTCACCCCCTTTGTTGCCAAAAAGTTTCATGTTGAGCCCGACTAGTTGCGTGAGTCATATAAGGTGTCTACTCCTATTGGTGCATATATTGTTGCTAGGAAGGTCTATAGAAATTGTCCTATTTGCATCTTGCATAAAATATTGCCTTGTGATCTTGTTGAATTGAACATGGTCAATTTTGATGTTGTTCTTGGGATGGATTGGTTGCATGCATACTATGCTTCTATTGGTTGTAGAACCCGTAGGGTCCAAGTTCCAATTTCCAAGTTGAAACCCATTCTTGATGTGCGGAAAGCCAAAATGTGGTAGTTCAAAGGGTAGATTCATCTCTGCATTAAAGCCGTAAGTGATCTCTAAGGGGTTTGTCTTCTATCACCTTGTGGAGGTTAGGAATGTGGATGTCCAAAACCCTTCTTATAGGTCGGTCCGGTCGTTAAATGAATTCCTTGATGTCTTTCCTAATAACCTTTCCCGGTGTTCCTCCCGAAAGGGAAATAGATTTTGGCTAGACCTCCTTCCCCGATTTACTCAACCATTTCTATTCCCCCTTACCGTAGGCCCCGGCGGGGAGTTAAAGGAGTTGAAAGAACAATGTGGGACTTGTTGGAGAAGGGTTTTATTAGGCCTAGCCAATCACCATGGGTGCACCGGTGTTGTTTGTGAAGAAGAAAGATGGGTCCCTTAGGATGTGTATTGATTACCGGCAACTCAATAGGGTCACCGTCAAGAATAAATATCCTCTTCCTAAGATTGATGACTTGTTCGACCAATTGCAAGGGGCTAGCCACTTCTCTAAGATTGATCTTCGGTCCGGGTATCATCAAGTGAAGGTGAGGGAGGGTGACATTTCCAAGACAGCCTTCCGGACTAGGTATGGACATTATGAATTTGTGGTCATGTCCTTTGGGTTGACCAATGCACCGGCTACCTTCATGGACCTAATGAATAGGGTCTTTAAACCCTACCTTGATTCCTTTGTTGTGGGTCTTCATTGATGATATTTTAATCTATTCGCATAGTTGAGGAAGAAAATATGGGTCACTTGAGGGTTCTTGTGTTGCAAAAGATTAAGAGAGGAGAAAGGTTGTATGCCAAGTATGAAAAGTGTGAATTTTGGTTGAGGGAGGCTTGCCTACCTAGTCATTGTTGGGGTCGGGGGATGGTATTAAGGTAGACCCTAAGAAGACCGATTGTGATTAAGGAAATTGGCCTAGGCCATTGACCCCGTCGATATTAGGAGCTTCTTGGGCTTAGCGGTTACGTACCGGAGATTTTTGGGTGAATGCGGTTTTCTTTCTATTGCTTCTCCCATGACTAAGTTGACACAAAGAAGGCTAAGTTTGAGGGACCCGACGAGTGCGAAAGGATGTTTCAAACCTTGAAAGATAAACTTGTGTTCCGCTCCTTATTGTCACTACCGGGATGGGCTGAGGCGATTTTGTTGTGTATTGGGATGCTTCTAGAGTGGGCTTGGGTTGTGTCCTAATGCAAAATGGTAAGGTGATAGCCTATGCTTCTAGACAACTCAAAGTGCATGAAAAGAACTATCCTACGCATGATCTTGAATTAGCCGCGGTGGTGTTTGCTTTAAAGATTGGGCGTCATTATTTGTATGGGGTACATGTCGATGTGTTCACCGATCATAAGAGCCTCCAATATGTCTTCACCCAAAAAGATCTCAACTTGAGACAAAGAAGGTGGCTAGAATTTCTTAAAGATTATGATATGAGTGTGCATTATCATCCCGGTAAAGCTAATGTGGTGGCGGATGCTTTGAGTAGGGTGTCTATGGGTAGCCTAGCTCATGTTGATATTGGTGATAGGGAAATGGCTAGGGAGGTACATCGGTTGGCTAGGTTGGGGTTAGGTTGGAAGAGGTTGGTAATGGTGGTGTGGTCGTTGTTGATGGTGCTAGGTCTTCCTTGGTTGATGAGGTGATAGCAAAACAAGATCTTGATTCTTCCTTGTTTGAATTGAAGGCCTTGGTGAAGAGAGCAAGGTGGAAGTTTTCTCCCAAGGGGGAGATTGGTGCCCTTAGGTACCAAGGTAGGTTGTGTGTGCCTTGTGTTGATGGTTTGAGGGAGAAAATTCTTGAGGAGGCTCATAATTCTTCCTACTCCATCCACCCCGGTTCCACCAAAATGTATAGAGATTGAGGGATGTGTATTGGTGGAGAGGCATGAAGAAGGACATTGCCAAATTCGTCTCCGGTTGTCATAATTGTCAACAAGTCAAGGCCGAACATCAAAGGCCGGGTGGTCTAACCCAAGACATAGAGATTCCTACTTGGAAGTGGGAAGAAATTAATATGGATTTTGTAGTTGGTTTACCCAAGACTAGAAAAGGTTTTGATTCTATTTGGGTGGTGGTTGATAGGATGACAAAATCGGCTCATTTTCTACCGGTAAAGACAACATATGGGGCGGAAGATTATGCAAGGTTATATATTCATGACTTGGTAAGGTTGCATGGGATTCCTCTATCCATCAAATCGGACCGTGGTACTCAATTTACTTCACACTTTTGGAAGTCTTTTCAAAGGGGTCTAGGTACGAGAGTTAAGCTTACTACGGCCTTTCACCCGCAAACGGATGGACAAGCCGAAAGGACTATTCCAAACACTTGAGGATATGCTTAGGGCTTGTGTATTTGGAGCTTAAGGGTAGTTGGGATGATCATCTTCCATTGATTGAGTTTGCCTATACAATAGCTATCATTCTAGCATCGGTATGGCTCCTTTTGAGGCTCTCTATGGGAGGCGTTGTAGATCACCGGTTGGGTGGTTTGAGGTTGGTGAGGTGGCCTTGTTAGGACCAGACCTAGTTATGGAGGCTCTTGAGAAGGTTAGGATGATTAGAGAAAGGTTGAAGATGGCCCAAAGTCGCCAAAAGTCCTATGCCGATGCGAGGAGAAGGGCTCTTGAATTCCGAGTTGGTGATTGGGTTTATTTGAAGGTGACACCAATGAAGGGTGTGGTTCGTTTTGGTAAGAAGGGCAAGTTGAGCCCAAGATACGCGGGTCCTTATAAGGTGATGAGGAGAATTGGCAAGGGAGCTTATGAGTTGGAATTGCCTAGCGAGATGGATTTGGTTCATCCGGTATTTCATGTGTCTATGTTGAGGAAGTGTGTGGGTGATCCGAATGCCATTGTGTCTCTTGATGTTGTGGGTGTTGTTGAAGATAATTTGACCTATGAAGAGGTTCCGGTCCAGATTTTAGATAGACAAGTGAAGAGGTTGAGAAACAAAGATGTGGCTTCCATTAAAGTCCTTTGGAGATATCAACAAGTTGAAAGTGCTACTTGGGAGGCCGAAGCGGACATGCAAAGGCGATATCCTTATCTTTTCCACTCCACTTGAGCCTAAGGTATTAACCTAAGCCCTTTATAAAATCTCAGGTCTTAAGTTCAGCCCCCATGTCATTGCATACATTCATGTTTAAGTTGACAAGTTCATTGTGGTTTTACAACTATATTGAGGTTTTGAAATAAGGTATAAGTGCATTGTTGCATCCTTATGTGGGCTGAAATTGCCATGTTTGTGTCTCTCATGTACGTTTCTTTAACATTCGGGGACGAATGTTCCCAAGGGGGAGATATTGAAACGACCCTAAAAATGCCCGAAAATGTGCTTCGGAAACACCTATAATTGTAATTTCCATATATCTCAAAATCCGTGCATGATTTCGGAAATTCGACTTCATATTATTATTTGTGGGGTCAAATTGAGTGGGAAATGGGTCTAACCCAAATTTTAGAGCAACCGCATCAAAATTCGAAAATCGCAAAGATTGTGATTTGGAGGGTCAACTTTAAAGGGGCATATCTCTTAGCACACAAGGAACTGGAAGGGCTGCAACCTATCAAATTAAATCTCTTTGAGTTAGCTTTCCAACGCACTTGGTTTCACCTTATTCCGAGTTAGGATGAGGGAGTGATGACCATTTTCGTAAAACCTGTCTGTGCAGATTTGCAATTTCCAGTGAGCTTTTTTTTTAGGCGGGTTGGAGACGTTTTTTATAAAAAGGGGATATGTCCCATACTTAGTCATTTTTCTTAACTCCAAAAACACTCTCTAAGTCCTCTCCAAAAATTCCACCAAGATCTTCAACCAAATTCAAACATCTCAAGCTCTAATTCCGGATTCAAGACTCAATCTCAAGCTTCGATTCTCCATTCCAATCTTCATCAAGGATTCTCCAAAGTTGAGGTATGTGGGTTTGATTGTGGAAACCTTCCTTTCCACAAGTCCAACCATTTATCCTCTATTTCTACTTCAAGTTTATGGGTCCTTATGATTATTTATGAATTCTTGAATTATGGAATTACTACTACACACCCTATTATGGTCCATTTTGCATATTATCATGAAATGGAATTATTATGTGATGTTTATGGTTTACATGCTTCCATGATCAAATTATGAAGGTTGATATATATATGTATGTTGTTGGTGGGCTGATTTATATGGATTTTGGAATTGGTTGGACTTAGTATTCTTGAAATACATGATTTCATTTACATGAACAATTGCCCACCTTGTGTTTGATAAAATGCCCATTTATAGAATTCTTAGGAAAGGGAAGGTCCAAGGTACGTCCTATGAGTCGGATGGTTATGTAATTACTGAAATGATGATGAAATGGACACATGTATATGATTTTCTCTATATAAGTGTTGTGAGTCGACCAAGCCTAGTACGGGGGGTAGTAGGCCCGTATAACCGTATCGAGGGGTTGGTACCTTGGTTGCCTAGTACGGGGGGTAGTAGGCCCGTATAACCGTATCGAGGGGTTGGTACCTTGGTTGCCTAGTACGGGGGGTAGTAGGCCCGTATAACCATATCGAGGGGTTTGTACCTTGGTCCCTAGCTCGGGGGGTGGTAGGCCCGTGTAACCATATTGAGGGGTTTGTACCTCTTTCGCCTCTCCAAGGGGGTGGTAGGCCTTGGAAATACTATATTGATGGTCACTCGCCACACATGTACTACGTCCCACTAAATATGATTTTTATGTAAGCATCATTATACATATCATTTCATTAATATGCTATCTATTGGGTATGATTACGCATTTTTCCTATGATGTCCATCTAATGTAGCATTGCATTGCATCCCATATACTTAGTACATTCAAATGTACTAACGCATACTCTATGCCTACATGATGTCACCATGTAGGGACCGGAGCACCGCTTGACCATCCTCCTCCGCGTGGCTAGTACGATTTTCTATAGTGGTTATTGGTGAGTCCTCCATTTCGGGGACGTTGCTCATGATCTTTTGCTATGTATAAAACTTTTCCTTTCTAGTTATGTTTTGACTATGAGGGTGAGCCCGGTAGTTTGTCTTGGCCCCCGCTAAGTACTCATGTTTAGAGGTGGTGTTGGACAAGTTGTGTATTATGCTTGAGCTTGACTCATCTATGGTATTTATGTATCATTTCTTTTTTTTCTTGCTCCCTTAGTCCCGATTTCCCCCTTGATTATGCTTATCGCTTATGGTCATTTAATTGCTTCCGCGACCAAGGATGTGTAATGATACGCTATGAGGCTTGTTTGGGGTTCCTTCGGGTTCCCCATTCGCCGGTCACATCTAGGCCCTAGGCTTGGGTCGTGACACAGAACCTCTGGGAGCTTCCCATTAGAATATGAGGCCTCCGATGGAAATTGGCTAAAAGGGCCCATTGGGTGTGGGACCCACTTATTCTCAAAACGACCTCGTATGAAATTACGACTGTGCCATTGAGTTTGAAACATCAAGTTCGAGGGGAAGTATATCTCGTTCACGCGCATGGGGTTCCGAACGAATCCTGAGCACCCCGTCGGAGTTTTGTAGTTGTCCAAAACCCAATTGTTGCAGCTGTAAAAAATGCAGACACATTTACTCTCCGCGTTCGCAGGATAGGCTCCGCGTTCGTGGAGGTTTTTGTTCCTATGCTTGGCATTCATGGGATTGCTCAGCATTCGCAGGATTGCTTGGCATTCGGGGAGGCCTGTGAGTTTGTGCTCCGCATCCGCGGAAGCTTCTCCGCGTTCTCAGAGGTCTGTGGAATGGACGTGTTCTTGTCCTCCGCATTCGCGGGTTTGGGGCCGCATTCGTGGAGCTGTTGCAGGTTTGCCTCCGTGTTCGTGGGCCTGGGACCGTGTTTGTGGAGTAGTGGTTAGTTTCCCTCTGCGTTCGCGGGGCCTGGTGGCTGCGTTCGCAGAAAAGAGCGGTTTTCAGTGGTTATTTAAAGGAGGTCGAGGTTCATTTGGAGGAAACTTCAAAAGTTCATATCTCCCTCCTCGGTTGTCAATTTTCTGTGATTCGAAGTCCCATGCGCTCAGATTCTCGTTGGGTTTATGGGTTCGTGGTTGGATTGCATTGGGTGTACCTCATTTTCCATGAATTCGAGGCGTAAGTTGCTAGCTTAAGTCTATATGTTGTAAAGTTTTGCGTTTCTTGTTTGAGCTGCATGGAGCTGATCCGAACCCCGATGAGTGTTTCGTTTTGGAATAAAAGTTCCAGAGAGGATTTGGGACCTCTTCACGGAGTCAATTCCGGAAAATTTAGAGCGGGTCCCACCTTTCCAATTTTTACTCCAAAATTGGTCTGTCTTCAAATTTAATTATTTTAGTGTCTAAACGACCGTATTGACGCTGTGATTCTATTTTTGATAGTGTGGCAACAGTCTGAGGCGTTCGGAAGGGAAAAGCTCTGGCAGAGTTACTTGGAGCACGCGTGATCGGCTTTCTGGTAGGTTACGGCTTCCCTTCTTCCTAGATTGTACTTGGATGCATAAATGATGGTTGATGGGTGTGAATCTGGGGTGGGTAGCTAGTATTTCTGTTCTTCTTCTCCGATTTTCTTCGTTTAGAGTTGATATTTAGGCTGTTCGGCATTAGTATCATGCCTTAGGATGAGTTGTTGACTTGGGTTGTTGTTAATTTGTTATGGATTATCTGTTGGGTGGCTATGTTTTGATGCATGCGTGGGTTTGGGATATTTTCTTGGTTTCTGTTGATTTCTTTGATGGTTTCGGCCTTAACAAAAGGTTAGAATAGTATTGCCTAAGTCCTATGCACCCATTGACTTGAGTATGTATTCGATATCATTTTGGATGGTTTATGTCCTTGTGGACATGTGTAGCAGACTTGGGTCTGATAGTATGAGCCATAGTTTAGGAATTTTTGTGGCTTTCAGATCTTCCGATTCTTTCTCTCTTATTTTTGTGATTCTGGGGTGCTGTCGAAAGATGTTGATGTTGCACCGATTGACAGTTGGGTGATGATAGGCTTGGAGCCTTCAATTGATATCCTTGTGGGGGCGGAGGCCATAATGTTTAGCCTTGTGTTGTATTGGGTTGTGGTGGCTTTATCTGGTTCGAGGTTGCTAGCTCCAATATGCAGCTAACGTTATCCGGTTAGCATCTGGTATTTCCTGCGCTAGGCTGTCGGGGGTAGGCTGCTAGCATCCGGTGCATAGCTGACGTTACACGATTACAGCCAGGTATTTCTAGCGTGAGGCCGTTGCTCGTAGGCTATGTTACCCAGTTGGAGCTGTTTTTCCAGTGCTAGGCTGTTGAGCGAGAGGTGTGAGTTTTGGTCCAAGGCGGACGTTACACGGTTAGAGTCCAGTATTGCCAGCTCATGACTGATGATTGGGCTAGGCCTAGGTATTGTTCAAGCTCGAGGATGACGTTATACGGTTAGAGTCCGGTATTTCCAGCTCGTGACTGATGATTAGGTGGGCCCAGGTGTTATCTTTTTGTGTCCGAGACCCACGGGTGTTGAGGCTTCTGGAGTTGGGTTTTCCTTCGTTTCTATAGAATAGCTCTTCTGTGTACCTGTAGGGCTTATGGGGGCCCGTTTGGGTTTTATTTAAACTTGCGCACGAGTGTGCCCAGCGGGTCTTATGGGGGGCTCAGTTGGGTTTAGCTTAGTTGTTCTTGTTTACTTTCCGCTTTCTCTTCTTCCATTCTGTTGACCTCTGTTTGTGCTGATTCTATCTTGTCTACCTACTTTTACCTTTCTTGCTCAGTCGGCCTATGATGCCTACTGGGTACCTGTAGTTTTGGTACTCATGCTACACTCTGCAACTTTTTTCGTGATGCAGGTCGAGCACCAGTTCTCAGCGTTAAGTTCGAGCCTGCAGTTATCTATTCAGGAGACGAGGGTGAGCACATGGCATACTGGGATTACCTGTCTCCTTTTGTATTTATATTTTTACTTGTCTTTTGTTTTTGAGACAGTTTGTTTCTGTGGTCCACTTTTGGTACTTGTACTCTTGTTAGTAGTTATGTACTTGTGACTTCCAGGTTCTGGGAGGTGTCTTGTATATATAGTTTAGTTTCGCTTCAGCCTTCTGTATGTGTTGTATTTGTTGCTTCCGCTTAGTTGAGGATTAGTTTCCACTCTTAGTCCCATTAACGCTAAGTTCCGGGATAGGATTTTGGCTGGCCTACTAGCGGGTTGGTAGGCGCCATCATGACTTGAGAAATCATGTCATGACACTTAAGTTGATAAGCGGCGAACTCCGCCTTTTTCTTCGGTGTCACAGTCATGATCATTAACACCTTGTATACCTCATCAATGAACTCTTGAGGATCTTCCTCAACCTTGGAACCATGAAATTCTGGAGGATTTATTCTAGTGAAGTCCCTCACTCTAGATGTTGTCGTACCCACATTTGGGTTTACGGGAGCCACAACCTCCCTATTGGCTTGAGCCAACACTTGAAAAGTAGCCCTAAACTCTTCATTAGTCACTTATTCGGCCAAAGGGTCGGACGAAACTTGAGGAGCTTTAGGAGGAGCTTCTTGTTCCACATTCTCTCCTGCATTTCTCCTAGAATAAGCTCTTCGAGTGTCCATATCCTGAAACGCATAGGATACCGATTAGGAGAGAGACATATAGAGTTACACTTTATTGCACGACTTAAGAGTAATGAAAGAAGTCGAATTTCCTAATAATCTTGTAGCTGCTCATTCATAAATGTGGCGCGCTTCACACTCATGAACAAGACTCTACTAGACGTGGCTTATGAGACTTCCTAGGACTTTTCTAAAACCAGGGGCTCTGAATACAAAGTTTGTCATGACCCAAGATACCCCATAGACGTGACATGGCGTATAAGACCCCGAAAGGCCTCATACAAGCCACTTAGCATGCATCATACAAGATAATAGTTGTTTAAGAGTTCAGAAGACAATTCCATATCAAAAGAGTTTACAAGGCATAGCGGAAGTCTAAACATATAGTCTCAAGCCATCTAAAACCATAAGAATAGAAAGAACATTTGGGACATAACTCATACAAAGTCTTTAAAAGAATGTAAATGGCATGAACGTAAATGTGGCTACGTCCTCGAACATATGAGGACTCACTAAATTCTTCAAAGTCTCTAATATCACGAACTAGCCATGAGAAGGGAATGAGCCGGATCCTACACTCATAAGAAAATGTAGTCAAGACTATGCGTTAGTAAAAAAATGAACCAAGTATGATAACCATGCATAAAAACATTTAAACGTGCTAAAAGGGACATTTTCATAACATGAAATGATCAAGCTGAACCATGAGAAAAGGATTAGAAAGCATGAGTTATAAATCATGACCAATGCAAGCTAAACATCTTTAAAACATTTAAGAGATACCTTGAAAGTCACTGTAATTCATTATTGAGGGAAGTAGCATTAACCGATATGTATGACCATGTGAGCTACCAATATGGAATCCGGTGTCCTCCCTACACCGATAGGGCCATCCTACTTGCCAAGGTAGGACCCTTAACTTCTACCTTTATGTGGATCCACTAGCTAATGTCTATCTAAGACAATCATCCTATGGTGGCACACAGTTAAGGGATAAGGAGATTGCTACTAGAAACCCGTCCTCTACATACGAGAGAGCTTCCATCTCAATATCCTCTTGATGCTAAGCATAAATCCCACGAATTAGTCATAATTCCTATTCATCTTATTATCCATGGAAAGGTACAACTAGAGTTACCAATTCAAATTAAAGTTCATTAGCATTGATGTTTCATCTTCCATGGACTAGTCCAAGCTTACGTCATTTAGAATAGCTACTTAAATCTTGATTCAAAGTTTAGTTGAGAAAACCTTTCAACATGTTATGAACCTTTTATGTGAGAAAAAAATCCTTTCGCATTCATGGTTTGAGTATTATGTTAGAAACCCTTTTACAACTCAACAACAACATCAATTATGCTTCAATCTCAAAGCAAATCATAAATCATCATAAATTTCATAATTAAGCATGCAACTTTCATAAAACCCATCTTTTGATCATTCATAATTCATCATGAAATCATAGCTCTAGGGAACATAAGTCATGCATGGGTTCATATAGACTTCATAAAATTCATCTCTTAATAATTCAACCCGTCAACAAATCCTAATTTCAAAATGGGGGGAAATCACATGGGTTCATGGGAATTCATCTTAATTCATGAAATTCAACTCAATTCATGCTTCATAGTTCATAAAGCAATCAATTAAATAAACATTGAAATTAACCCAAGGCATAGAAGAAAACTCTAACTTCGATGGAGAATTTCCAACTTGTAAAATAGAGAATTTTAGGGACTCTGTGGAAGAAAGGGCTCCATAGATGAAGATTATCATACCTTGGGTTTCAAAGCCCTTAAGCAATTTGAGGACTGGAAGATTGATTCTTCAACCCTAACTTGACCTCTTCTTCTTCTTCAAGCTTTTTTAGAGAGAGAATTATTTGGGATAGGAGAGTTTTGAGAAAGATTTGGAAAAGTAGATTTTAGGCTTAAAAGGGTTTATATAGGGCATAGGTTAAGGGCCAAATCAACTTAAATTAGGAATTAAACACCTAGAAAAAAACCAAAAAGCCCTTTAAAATAACTACCTGACCCCCACCTACGGTTGGACCTACGGACCGTTCTCTTCAATCGTAGATAGCTTTGGAGATTTTAAACTTTTGGACCCCAACGACGGGACATCATTTACGATCTGTGGGTCTACCTATGATTCATACATGGCAATCATAGGTCCGACTTTTGGCCCTAAAAATTTCATTAAGTATGGGTCTCACCTACGAGACCTACCTTCGGCTCGTACATGGAGTGATGGGCCGTCCTGGTGAATCGTATAAAAAGTACTGATGCTTTATTATTTTGGGAATTTGGACTTGCCAACCATAGGCCTCACCTACAGTCCATATGTCAGACCACGAGCTATAGGTCACTCCGTAGGTACTAGAACCAGAATTCCAGGAAACTGCAATTTCTCTCCTTTTCGAATCTGAGGTGTTACAAAGAGTATGGAGTTTTAGCAACACATAGCAAAGTGTAAATAGGTTATACCTTGCATCAAATTAGTCGTGGGTATCATGAATTTCAGTAATGAAAAGCAAACCCACTTCAAATTCAACCTTAGTTTCCAAAAATTAAGTTTAAATAATCGAAAGATTCAACAATAAATGTGTTCTTGCTCAATGGAAAATGTTTCTCTAACTAGAATGTTCAAAATATTTCTCTCAAGTTTTCCACTTTTATTTCTCTTGCTCTAGGCTATTTATAGTTTCCCAAAATTTTACCCAAAATGTAGTTTCATGTCCTTAACGGTGACGTTAGCTCAGTTTGCCCATTGCATACGGTGAATCAACTTTCTTCATTTGGTTCACTTTTTCTCTACTTCAAGCTTCACTTGTTTGAGTCTTATTAGGCGATCCTGTTCAAGCCCGCTTTTGCAACTTTAGCGAATCACTGAATTCACATTGTACCGCCCTTTTGGTTAGTGTTTTGTCTGTCAATACTGTCAGATTCGGCAGCATATATTCACTCCACCTTGTGTCCTTCCGCAGATCACCCATTTATGCCCACTTCGCTGATTGACCTAGAAGGCTGACTCAGTTCACTATCAATTTAGGTGATCTTAGACCGCTCTAGCTACTCTCCCTTCTTATTAGGTTATCAACAATGTTTATTTTGTACTTCATATTGAAACTTTTGTTCATTCTCTCAAACATCGATCCTCGCTTTGTCCAATTGCCTTCATAGCTGTAAATCGTCAATATTCTATTGGAAAAAGATAAAATTAGGCATGGAGGACACTAATTATTGAGCTAAATGGACCTTAAATGAGTGCAAATTTGTCACTCTTAAAAACCCCCAACTTAAAAAATTTCTTGTCCTCAAGTAAATCAAGAACACAACAAGCTCAATAAGGGTGTCTTCAAAAGTAATCAATGAGAGCTAACATGCAAGTGCCATAGAGAGACTACTCTCAATAGCATGTTACCCTCAATCATGATCAAAAAGCTTCAAATTATGACTAGCTAGTCTCAACATAGACTCAAGCTCACTTTAGCTCCATGTCTAATGCAAAAACATGTTTCAACAAATGCATTGAAGTCCTCTCACATCAAGAATGATTTCATGCTCTTACAAAGCAATTTCAACAAAGGTGAAAGGAATAAATGCAACTCTTACTCTCTCAAAATAGAAATACATGCAGGCTTTGTCCCATAGGTTTTCCCATATTTTCCAATTAACACAAAATCCAGTTCATGTAAGATTCCAAGGGTCTTTTTGGCTTGTAATGCAGTTGGGGTTAAGGCATGGTCAATTTGGATTGGTGACTTCACCTTTTCCAAGCACTGTTGCAATCATCATCACCTCTTCTCACGTTCTTTTTCTCTCTTTTTTATTTGAGGACTCAACCCTAGACTTGTCATTCACTTTATTTGGAATCCCCTTTTTATTTCATTCACTCCTCTTTTTCATTTTCATTCTTCTTTCATTCAACAATTTTTTTAATAAGGAGGGGTTCCTTCTTTTTAGTAACAATTTAAGAGTTGAGCCTCATTTCATTTTTCTTTACTCTTTACTTGACTTTCATCCATCCTTCCTTTCTACACCCCAACTTAAGTTTTTGGCCTAATTGGCTATTCAAACATCACAATGCTTCAAAAAGCATTTTAGGTGAGAAGGTAGGGATAATTTGGTTCAAGAGGCTTCTTTTGGCTGACAACAAATGGATTAGGCTCAAATGGTTCCAAAATGGATTTACACCCTCACAAGGTAGTCACAAATGGTTTATGGATAGTTTGGTTCCCTCATTGAATTTTTGCCTAAGATCATGTCTCACCTTCACCAAGATTCACACCATTGGACTAACAAGGCAAATTCTAGGACTTCACTTGCATGTTTTCGAGTAAAACCTTACCACACATGGCACTTAGAAATGCACTCATTTAGCACATCCCAAAAAGATCAAAAACATACGTGTGATGTTCATTGCAAGGCACACATCAAAACGCAGCTAGTTAACAAAAGATTCAAAGAGACCACTCAAAATTGTAACCACATCAATTTCATTCTCGCAACACCAACACTATGCATCATGCTCATCATGGGTGCTATTAATGACATTGATATTGAACAAAATTGATTCTCAAATTATTATCAATGAAAACCTCAAGAATTTAATGATTATCAAACTCATGGGGGTTGCAATCATTAAGACAGAATGAAAAAGAAGTAAATAGATACATTTAAACAAAAGAGCACTCTAATAAAGTAATACGCACCTAATTTAAAAGGGAAATATTGGCACGAAGGCCCTCACCCCACCAAAACAAATAGCAGTGTCCTCAATGTACAAAAATGATATAGAGAGATGAAGGCAGGAGCACTCCATGAGCAATCACTAGTACCGACGGTCTACCTTGTAATCCCCTATGAGGCATGGGTGTATCACATTTTTGGGAATGAACATCATTGAAATGACAAGTGGGATTCTTGTTTTTCAAGCCTAACAAGACAGACTGCGTTGGGTTCACCTAATGATAGCGGCAAATCACCTAGTAGGTAATGGACATCACAAAAATAGACAGTAAGCCCTAAAGTTGAGCTTCCCAAAGTGTGGGCTCGTTGGAGATTCACCTACTGTACTGGGCGAATCACCGAGTTTCCCTTACCATCACCTAGTACTCCATACCTGCACATGTGAATGCCCACGTTATTGAAAATAACTAACACTTGGGTTGCCTCCCAAGGAGAGACAAATTTAACGCAGCGGCATGATTTGGATATGTTCTTCAAACCTGATCAAAATACACAACGTCAACGACCTTCACGTCATGGCCTACCCCAAAGTATTCTTCCAATCTTTTTGCATTGAGTGTGAATCGCTCCCTTTTTGCATCTTTAATTTAAATTGCACCATTTCCATACACTCACGTTATAGTGTACAAACCAATCCACTTGGATTTGAGTTTTCTAGGGAAGAGTTTCAACCTAAAATTGAATAGTAGGACTAACTCCCTAACCTGAAACTCGCGGGGTTGTATCTTCGCATCATGCAACCTTTTAACTTTCTCCTTATATAGTGCTGAGCATTCATAGGCCTACAAGTGAAATTCATCAAGCTTAAGGAGTTGGTGTACACGGTCTCTGGAGGCTTCCTCCCAATTCATCTTTATATTTTTCAACGCCCACAACTCCTTGTGTTCCAATTCAGCTGGGAGATGGCAAGCTTTCCCAAATGCTAACTTGTAAGGAGACATCCCAATGGGAGACTTGAATGCCGTACGATAGGAATAAAGTGCATCATCAAGCTCGCTAGACCAGTCAGTATGATGCACATTCATTATTTCATCCAAGATGCTCTTTATTTATCGATTCGATACTTTAACTTCTCTGTTGGATTGTGAATTGTATGGTGTTGCCACTTTATGCTTGACCCCATATTTAGAGAGGAGGGCTGCGAATAGATGATTACAAAAGTATGATCCACCGTCAATTATAATAGCCCTTGGGGTACCAAATCATGTGAAGATATTCTTTTTGAGAAACTTTGTAACACTTCGCGCTACATTGTTTGGTAAAACTATTGCTTCCATCCATTTGGAGACATAATAAAACTGCTACAAGGATGTACTTATTCCCAAAAGAACTAGGAAAAGGGCCCATGAAGTCAATCCCCCAAACATCGAACGATTCAATCTCAAGGATTTGTGAATGTGGCAATTAATTTATCCTATATATACTTTCATGTAATGGACATTGGACACAACATTTGCAAAATGCGTGAGCATCCCTAAAAAGTGTTGGCCAATAGTAACCACATTGTAAAACCTTAGAGGCTGTAAAAATTCCCCCATGATGACCACATGTTTGTGATGCATGACATGCTTCAAGGATCTCATTCACTTTTACTTTTGGGACACAACGCCGAATGACATTACCAGCTCATTCTCTAAAAAGGAAAGGTTCATCCCATACATACTTCTTCGCATCAAATAGGAATTTCCTCTTTTGATGGCTATTCAAATCATTAGGTAACATCCCACATACAATAAAATTTGCGAAATCAGCATACCAAGGAATAGAGGGTGTAGAAATTACCATTATTCATTCATCCGAGAAAGCATCATCAATGTCTTTCTCTTCATCCACTCTAACATCTTCCTCCACCTTGAAAGATGGCTAGCCACTTGGTTTTCAGACCCCTTCCTATCTTTCACCTAAAAGTGGAACTCTTGAAGGAGTAAGGCCCATCGAACTACTCTTGGCTTAGCCACTTTCTTAGCCATTAGGTACCTTAAAGCTGCATTTTCAGTTTGAATGACCACTTTGGTACCAAACAAATATGCATGAAACTTCTCAAACCCGTATACCACCCCCAAAAATTCTTGCTCCATTACGGTGTAAATTTTCTGAGCACAATTTACTGTCTTGCTAGTATAATAGATAGGATAAAAGAACTTCCTCTTACGTTGCCCAAAAAAAACCCCTAGAGCCAAGCCACTAGCATCCCACATCATTTCAAAAGGGAGATTCCAATTGGGGGCTATGATTATTGGGGCTAATACAAGTTTCTTCTTAACTGTTTTGAAAGCCACCATGCATGACTCATCGAAAACAAATGTGCTTTCTTTCTCAAGGATTCTACACAATGGGATAGCAATCTTGGAGAAATCCTTGATGAACCGTCTATAGAACCCAGCATGACCAAGAAAACTCCTCACACCTTTTACAAAAATTTTGAGAGGGAACTTCTCATTTAGGTGAATTTTAACTTGATCAACCTCAATACCATCCCTGTATATTTTATGCCCAAGCACAATTTCCTCTTTCACTAAAAATTGGCACTTCTCCCTATTAAGGACTAAGTTTTAATACATACACCATTTTAATACCATCTCCAAATATTTCAAATATTCTTCAAAAGAATCCCCCACGACTGAGAAATCATCCATTAACACTTCCATGGAACCCTCCACCGTATCGGCAAAGATTGAGAGCATACACCGTTGAAAGGTAGTCGGAGCATTACACAGCCCAAATGGCATTCGCTCGAATTCGAATGTGTCATAAGGACATGTAAACATTGTATTTTCTTGATCCTTCGGTGCAATGGAAATTTTGTTGTATTCAAAATATCCGTCAAGAAAGCAATACCACCCCCATTCTGGCAAGTCTATCAGGCATTTGATCAATAAAGGGCATGGAGAAATGGTCTTTTTCAGTCCAAGAATGGAGCTTCTAATAGTCCATACACACATGCCACCCAGTGATGGGTCTAGTGGAATCTAATTCAGCTTTTTCATTGGGAACTATCCTGATACCACCCTTTTTAGGCACACATTGCACCGGCCTTACCCATTGGCTGTCCACAATTGGAAAGATAACTCCTGCATCTAACCAGTTAATAATTTCCTTCTTCATTACTTCTTTCATTGGAGGATTTAATCTTTGTTGGTGTTCAATGGTTGGTTTACAATCTTCCACCAAATTTATTTTGTGAGTGCATACTCCCAGAGAAATACCCACAATATCGGCGATTGACCACCCCAAAGCTTTAGTATGCCTCTTCAACACTATGACTAACAATTCAACTTGCCATTCCTTAAGATCACGTGCAATAATTACCTGAAGGGGGTTATCGGCCCCCAAGAAGACATATTTCAGATGAGGTGGAAGCTCTTTCAACTCTAATTTTGGTAGTTCGATGATGGATGGTTTTGCCAGTGGTTCTTCTCGACTAGACAAATCGAAGTCAAGTTTAGCATGGAAAGAATTATGTGAACCCACACATACAAGAGCAGCCACAATCTCATCATACTCACTAACTTCATCATGATCATAATTATGTAGCACTTGAGCCAATGGCTCCCTACAATAGGCTGCACTACCAATACTTGCTACGGCTTCATCGATTTGATCTAAATGAGACACAACATGCAATTCACTTGGGTTTTTCATGGATTTATGAATATTGAAGCTAACCACCTCCTCATTGACTCAGAATTTCAACTCACCTATTTTTACATTAACCAACGCTTTGCCCATAGCCAAGAATGTTCTACCAAGAATAACCTGCATTTCGACATCAATTTCACAATCAAGCACCAAAAAATAAGAAGGGAACACAAATTTATCCACCTTTACTAGCACATCATAAACCATACCACCGATTTCTTTATTGAATGATCAGCCATTAGAAGTCTCATGTTTGTTGGCTTCATTTTCTTAAGCCCAAGTTGATCAAATACCATCAATGGAATTAAATTTATTCTTGCACCAAGATCACCTAATGCTTTTGCAAAAGTAAACTTACCAATAGTGTATGGAATCGTGAAAGCTCCCGGGTAATCTCTCTTGAGGACATCATTCTTTGTCATTACCGCAGCACATGTTTGTGGTAGTTCGATGGTTGCACAATCTATCACCCTCTTCTTGGTCACCAACTCCTTAATGTATTTAGCATAACCCGGCATTTTAGTCAAGGCATCAACCAAAGTAATATTCACTTCAAAAGCATTCACTATATACACAAACATTTGAAACTTTGCATCCTCGTTCTTTTTCCTCGATCTTTGAGGGAATGGGGGTGTGATCTTTATTTTAGGTAATGTAGAAGAAACCTTAATATCTCTCTTCATCACATTTTTTTTGGTTCACCTTCCGCCTCTTTTTAATTGACTTCATCCACATCTTTAGGTGATTCATTATCGGCAACCACCTCTTGCTTATTTGAGTTATTGGCCTTTGTTACTTCTTGCAATGCCTTACAACTTCTATTAATGACAGCTGAAAGTTGGTGTGTATCCCCTGAATTTTCCTTTGCATGAGATGTTTAACATTCATGGGAAGTTGGATACACAAGAGCGGTCAACTGGCTTATCTTTTCTTCAAGTGTCTTGATGGAGGATGCCTGTGAGACCATAGTAGTAGACAAAGCTGAAACGTCATTCTTCATCACTTGCAAAATTATGTCGGACCCTCCAACGTGTTAAGAATTTATTCAACAAATCATTAGTGTGGTTCCTCATTGGTTCATAACCATTAATATTTGACTACTTCACCTTCCCCTCTGCGACATCCCTCATCGATCCCATTGGTCTAACCTTGATTTTCGGTAAGCTTAAGATCACTTGGCCAAAAACTTATCGATTCTCTGCCCCTCATGTACCTCTCTTCATCATATCCACCCTGGAATATTGAATTTATTGAGTTTGCTTCTTCACTATGAATATGCTTGGATAGCATTTCAAATTGGGTGGTCAACCAAGCAATGCTTTTATCACGTTCTTGGTTTTTTTCTTCTTGTTTGTCAAATGCTCCCAACTGTGGAAGTGATACTTAATCATCACTGGTGTACCAAGCTTGTTTTATCTTGGCCATTTCACCAAGTAACATTGCCGCTTAAGTGAATAACTATCTGATAAAAGCTCCTCGCGCAAGATGATCAACTAATCCCTTATTTACAACGTCAAGACTATGGTAAAAGTATTGCAATAGCAGCTCATCCGGGAAACCATTCTTAGGACATTGTTACAAGACCCGCTTGAGCTGTATCCATGCTTTATGTAAAGGTTCTACACGCACTCTTTCAAATTTTGGATGTTCTTTCTTAACTTCATGACTCGAGATGGAGAAAAGAACCTCTCAAGTAAAGTTTCAACCAACCCTTCCCATGAGGTAATAGATAGCCTTCACAGTTCAATCAACCATCTTGTTGCCTCCCCCTTAGTGAGAGAGGGAACAACCTTAGCCTTATTGACTCTTGAGAGATACCTTTTGCTGAAATAGGATTACACACACTTGAAAATTTTTGGAGGTGCTCATTAGGATCTTCATGCTCTAGAACCCTAAATAAACCTTCCGTGTTGATCTCTTAATTTTTCCGCACTTCTTTATCTCTCCTCTTGGCTATTTATAGTTTCCCAATCTTTTTCTCAAAAAGTAGTTTCGTGTCCTTTTCGGCAACGTTAGCTCAGTTCGCCCAATGCATTCGTTGAGTCACCTTTCTTCCTTCGGTTCGCCTTTTCCCTACATCAAGCTTCAGGTCTTCGAGTTTCATTAGGCGATCCCGTTTGAGTCCACCTTTGCAACTATGGTGAATCGCTGAATTCACATTGTACCACCTTTTAGTCAGTGTTTTGTTTGTCAACACTGTCAGATTCGGCGGCATATATTGACTCCATCCTGTGTCCTTCGACGGATTGCCCTTCTTTCCTCACTTCAACAATTGACCTTGAAGGCTGACTCAATTCACCATCAATTTAGGCGATCTCAAATTGCTCTTGCTACTAACCCTTCTTGTTAAGCGATCAACAATGTTTATTTTGCACTTCCTATTGAAACTTTTTGGCATTCTTTCAAAAATTAATCCTCGCTTTGCCTGATTGCTTTCATAGTTGTAAATCATTAATATTCTATTATAAAAGGACAAAATTAGCATGGGGGACACTAATTATTGAGCTAAATGGACTTTAAATGAGTGTAAATCTGCCACTCTTCACTCATATGCAAGACTCCTCTTGACACGACTTGTAGACTCCCTAGGACACGAAATGCTATGATACAAAGTTTGTCACGACCCAAACCTGAGGAGATGCAACAGGCACCTAGTGAATTTCCTTACCTAGCATACCGTACATAACTCATATATTTATACTCCTTAACTACTTGGGCCAATAAGACTAACATATAAACACATATGCTCAACTGATAAGGAAAGTTGAACAGGCTAACTAGATCTCAATATGGGGTAATCTCCCAGAAAACCAGCCCAATAGGCATATAAACATAAGGCTGACAAGGCCAAAATGAGGAACATAAGATAATAGTAAGGCCGACGCGGCCATTTAAAACATACAAACACATACCATATGTCAACAAGCCTTTAAGAATGTCTTATGTGTCATATAGTTAGGAAAGAACCCCGACCTACCCATCACTGTTCATATGAACTACAACTTCAAGCCAAATATTCAGGAGCTTTGGGAGAATCATAGCTTACCAACAAAACTCAAAATGTGATAGTCATCGATTGGAGGGGTCTATCTGAAACTCTACCTGAACCTGCATTATGCAGTGGAGCACCCTTGATGATGGGGCTTCAGTACAAAAAAAACATGTACTAGTACGTAAGGCATAATCAGTCATATAGAAGACGATAATAGTTATATTGGTTCATGAGGACCAAATTAGGCATATAACTTGTACTCAAGGATCCTTCTAACCATCATATACCCAACAAGTTGATGTTTTTAGTATAAATGTCTCACTATCCTATGAGCATCGTCGTGGGCTCAAAGGATTCAATGAAACAAATTGGGCATCATTAAGGGCCAAATATAAAATGGGCATCATCAAGGGTACATATTATAATGCAATGATAGGGCATTGTTAACGACCCCATTCATACTACTTTAAATAAATGTTGTCAAGGCCTTTTTAATCATAACATCTATATTATTTTTTATCAAGTAATTTATCTCCATACTTTACAAGGAAATGAATTAGGACCCTAGTCACTTGCTCATAATGAATTTTTTATTCAGCTACAAGAAGTAGAAGAAGCACGGTCATGAATAGAGACTCGACAACTCTCAATTTACTTACTTAATCTAACTTTCTTTTTTATTAGCTTCTCGACACTAACTATAGGGAAATTGACTCTTTGTTTTACTCTATGGATCTGTACATTACCACTAGATATCAACAAGATTTTTACAATCAAATTATTATCTAACTCGTTGATTCTCAAGAATAGAGTACGTACAACACCATGTCTCTCAGGCTCTCCCTCGATACATGTCATTAAGAAAAAAGATTCACACCGAATGAAAATTAAGATTGCCATGACATATATTTATGCCAATTAACCTTATAACACGACAAACCTTACCTGTTACCGCACTTTAATATACAATGAACAATAATAGCACTCATGTTAAGCTAAAGAACAACTAGTAAGAAATTTATCGAGCGAAAAGCATGATTCCAATCTAACAAATCAACACTCCAATACACTTATGCTTCTCTTCTAGTTGAATATTAACAATAACAAAAATTATACAGATCATTCCGCAACATTCCAGCCACAACAAAATCAAGAAAACACCTTAAAACAGTTCAACTTCATATTATCACATTAGGTGGGGCCATTTTCCCAGAGTAGAGCTTGAAGCAAGGGTCAGAACTTTAGGCAAGGCCTCTATCGATAGAGCTAAAGCAGTCATTCATTAATCCACTCTCGACATACTAAGAAAAAGGACTAATCTAACTATATAACAAATATAGACATAAACATAAAAAATACCACACAGAGCGCCCGCTCAAAAGAGCATCCCTCTAGCATTTGTCCTTTAACAACCCACTAATCAGCTAATACAACAAACTATTCATAAACGAGAAATGAATTACAGAAAATTAGTGAATGAAATAAGGAAAAAATACCTAGGAATGAGACGGGAGGATTTGTTTCCCACCTTAAAGTACTGAGTATTTTAGGAGTCTAGCTCATTGATATAAAAAAAAGATTCAATTCATGGATGCTTGGGACTGGATTGAATCATTAGTTAGAGAGATGAGCTAAGCTAAGCCTACGTAACACTATGGGAACAACCCTTTTTTCCGCTATCAACTATGCTATATAAATGGGCTACCTTTTGAAATAAAATAGAATATGTAAGTAAGTAGCATCTACCATAGAATGAACAGCAGCTAAGAAAAAAAAGGCTAAACTCTGCTCACAAACCAGGAGATCTGGGCTTTTGCCAATTAATCATCAATTCCATTCTACTACTCTATTAGTACAAATTCTTGTCAGTCTCAGAGGGTTATCAAACACTTGGAATTGCATTGATAGACAAGGCATTTTCTATCCTTAGTACTATCTTGATAGAAGCAATCGACTTGGTATCAACTTTCACTTTCATAAAAAGAACGTCGACGTGCACTTGCAATATGGAACTTGACTTTCTAGAATTCTTTCTCCTGGCTTCAAATCACATAGACCACTCATGAGAATACGATGTTTAACTCCCTAAAACACGTGTAATTGAGAGAGTCATCATACTAGATCCTTGGGGAAATGCCTACCTTTAGGAGAAGATTACGAAATGAGTTCCAAACTAGTCCTCTTTGCTTCCCAAGATACTTATGGGAAGGGGCGTTCAGCCACTTGACTCTAAGGAAAGGAGCCTTCTAGGTCACTGCTTGCTGATGACGGAATGAATCACCAATTAAAAGGTCCTCTCCTTGGACTTAGTTGGAAAGATAAGTGTTATGCATGTTCCTAGCTAGAGAACTTCTTTAGTAGAGAAGAGGCTCCATTACCCACGTTTACCATTGTCCCCATACTTAAATCTTTCAACACTTGTATACTTTTTAAAGAGTCAGGCATGCCTTGTCCCTGACACCAAATATGATTTTTGAGTATCTAATTGTATTTCCTATCTTACATAGCTTTACTATTACTTCGATTCACTCAACTAAATATGAAGAGTGATATTATTACCTCAAAACAGTATCAAGACACCAAAGAAGGAGATTCCTTCTCTTTGAATTTTCCTACAACCCACAAGCAAAGAGGAGGAAATAAGTAACATAACCTTTACGTATTTTCCAGCGCAAAATCACGTTGAAATCTAGTAGTTTTTATATTTTGTTGAAAGGGAACCCTTAGAGTTTAGAAGTGTTTTGTATTCTGAATAGGGCAAAAGAAATGATTTAAAATGAAGCTTAAATGTAATATACATCCAATAAAATATCCTTCGACTTAGGGGCCCACCTATAAGCTTCGTGTACAGTCTCATTAAAATGTAATAATCTCTCTTCTTTGATATTGTATCAAAAATGGTTTAATGTGTTGGAAATTAGACTCGTAGAAATTAAATTTGATATGTTGTATGTTCTCTAACTCTTTGTAGATAGAGAGATATTATTGTTCAAAAATAGGCAATATATGAGATTTTTTGGAAAACTTTGTCACAATGAACCTGTAACTTGAACTTTCATGTTAAGGCCTTCATTTTCCTAAAACATAGTTTTTACACTTTAAAAACTTCCATATACATTTCATGATAAAATTATTGATTTATATCCTCATTTCCATTTGTTGACATCAACTTAGTAGCACATGTACTAGTAGTTATGGGCTGTTACACTATCATTTACAATCAATTGGCTACTAGCCACATAATGATTTGACAAGTTTAACAAACTGTAAGAGTTAGCGTTATTAGCTTGTAGTTCATAGGAATAGGTGATTTCACCTTGGTTGTAAACATTGGAGAACATTTTCTCATTTTTGAAGCTTTCAAGGACTTCATGATTCTTCACTTTTTGAGGTTTTTCACTAGTCTTTCTTCCAAGGACACCTAAAAAATTATTTAAGCAACTAGGGAATGAAAAGTTACTTGAGTCGGGATAAAGTTGTGACAACCCTCTCACATCACTCCACATAACCTCTCCTTTTTCCAATCTATAGTTGTTAGTTTTAACACCCTTACACCTCTCAATCTTTGTTCTCTCAATTTTAGAGAAGTTTGGACAAGTGCCAAGGATTCCTTGAGAAGGGTTAAAAGATCCCCCACAAATCTAGCATCCACTTTGATGCACAAGGAGTGTTTTGACTTCCATGTTCAATTCCTTGGTTTCATCCTCACAAGTAGCATCTTGTTTTTCTTCCAAGAGATACACCTTAGGTTTATCTTCATTATGAATAATTTATCTCTCTTGTACCATTATAATTACCCTTCAGGTCATTTCCTTCATTTTCCAATCTTTTCAGTGTTTAAGCTTTCATGTAGCGATTCCAAGTAATTTATGACTTGCTAGGACTAACAATTTCATCACCAGGTTATTCATTTGAGTTTTGTGCAAGTTTCTGTATTTTGGAGCTTTCTAAACCTGAATGACTGACTTCGGTCAATAATGTAGGAAGACAGCCTCAAAATGTAATTTTGATGGTTCCATTAGCTCTGTAAGGGCAAATTTGGGCTAGGAGCAAGGTTTTTCTGGGCCCCGATACTTTTGGTGCGATTTTGTATTGTTTGCCTTTTTAACTTTGATGTTTTGGCCAGAGTTTGACATTGGTCAATATTCTTGATAAGCATGATGATATAAGAACTTTGTCAACATGAATAGCTCCAAAAAACATCGAGTTTGGTCTAGAATTACCTTTTGATGCAGTTCCCCATGCTTCTAGTCTCATTTCGAGCCATCTTAAAGACTTTAGCTAAAAATGAAGCTTGGTCCTAGGATCCAATTTTCATTGAAACGACCTCATATAGATGTTTTAATAGTTTTGTTGAGTCTGAATTCCGAATTAATTGGGGTGGCATACTTCATTTGCATGCACGAGGTTGAAAATGAATTCTGGACAGCCCATTTGAGAATTTAGAGTTAAGCAAACCAGCTGATATGCATCAGCTGGTGCAGTCTATTTTATGCCTTCGCATTCATGGGACCTGGGCCGAGTTTATGGAGCCTTGGTGGATAAGCCTTCTCAATTGCATTGCCTATGGGTGTGATCATGGGAGCCTGTCATCCCCGGCATTGTGTACACATGGACCCCTCCATGTTCGTGAGGGCCAGACCAACTGACCCTACACATTCATGAGGCTTCCTCCATGTTCGTGATGGGTTCTTTTTGTGAGGTCATTGATCGTGAGTCCTATTCTCGATGATTATCATGGGTTAATTTGATTAGTCTTTTAAATAAGACCAATAAAGCATCAGCCCGACTCAATTTAGTATTTTTATAATTTTAAGAGCGAGAGAGCTCCTAAGTGGGCAATTTCAAGTAATAAGTGTTTGTGTTAATTATGGATACACGTTGGAAGGTTCGTATAGGTTTGGCGAGCGTTAGTTTGAGGTAATTCTCACCCTAAAGGGGCTACCATGGGTCTTTAATGGTGATTTATTGTGCATGTTTTCATTTGGTCTGTTTCGAGTATCACATTGTGTCCCACTTTGTGACACAAGCTCAGTTAGTCATTAGGACCTTTCGATAGTCAATTTTAGGATTCCCAGCATAGGTCCCACATTCATGTTTTGCCTAGATTATGGGTCCATATCGAGTTATTGTGAATTTGATATCTAAATGTTCGTACTCACACTGTGATTGATAATTTATTAGCCTAGCAGTGATCGAAGGTAGTTTGGCATTAGATATCTCTTGGCAATGGATGTGGAGCGCGCGTGATTGGCATCGAGGTAGTATTCGGTCTACTTTCTTAATTGGACTTTTTAGATAATGTTAGAATAATTGCATGTTATTAAGGACTGTATTTGTCGGGTATTAGCCCTTCCTCTGTTATTCTGTCACTTCGAGCGTTGAGCATTTTGTTAGTGACGGGATCCTTAGTTTATGCTTGTGGCCTTACTTGTAGTATACCTTGGCATATTTATCCTTATAGGGATTGTTACTTGTAGCATAGGTTAGGGTGGAGCCTTATTTTATGTCCCGCCACTTTAACGTCTCACTTCAAGTAGAAGATTGAAGATTAAATGAACCGGAAGAAGGGAGAAGGAGCTAGAGTCTTCAAGAGGTTTATGGAATACTCTACAGCATCCTAGATATTTTCTTAGAAGGCTTTGGAATTCTTAGATTTGTAGAATATTCTAGAGTACGGACGAAGTTGAAAATACTAGGGACTTGTAAAGTAATTTTTATTTACATTTTGGCCCCTAGGAAGTAGTATAAATATAAAGCGCCTCTCATTTGCCCAAACCATCTAAGCAAGTGTAAGCATTCTCCAAGCAATACAACAAAGCCTTCTTTAAAAATCTATCTAAGTCTTTCTTTCTCATTCTCTTAGCGATCCAAGTTCCAAAAGGCTTACTTGAGCTTACAAGATCGTGAAAGAATTGTGAGTAAGTTGTCAGGTGCCACACAGAGTGCTAGAAGAAGTCTAAGTCTGTGACAATGTGGTATTAGAGCAAAGGTTCATACTAAGGGAATGGCCAACGAAGTAGACATAAACGCCGCTAGCACCACCAAAGTCCGACAGGATGGTTGAAAGAAGAACCGCAAGGGAAGGAAGCACCACAATAGTAGCGAGGAAATGCTGCTAAACCCCACACTAAGAGAGGCGCTAACATCTCACCCACTTTCGACCACTAAAGCGAGTGACGACGAACTTGATGTCACACCAGAAGAAGAGTGGGTTGCAAGGGTTAAGGTTGCAAGGCAGGCCGTGGAGATCTTAGGTAAGCGCTTGAACGAGGTCGATGGCAAGTTCAAGACTTTGGAGGACTTCACCCTTGAGGATAATAACCACATCTGCAAGGAGTTGGAGGGCCGCAACCATGCCAAGTACAAAACGAAGGAGGCCATCACTTACTTGGAGTGTCGGCTCATGGACGCACTAAGCACGATTAGACCATGAGGGCCGAGATGCAAGCCTTCAAAGAAGGCGTGGAAGTTGGAGGATCACGTCACTTGACCGAGATAGGGAGGCCAAGGTTGAGGCTCCCAAGCCACTTATGTTCAAAGGCATCCGTGACGCCCATGAGGTGGAGAACTTATGGCACTTGGAGAAATACTTCAAGTTTAACCAAGTAAGGAGCGATGAGAACAAGATCAACACTGTTGTGTTGTATCTTTCTGAGATGGCTATGCTATGGTGGAGGCGCAAGGAGTCTGAGATAGGGAAGGGGTCGTGCACCATCAGCACTTGGGAGAAATTCCGAGACGAGTTCAAGAAGGCCTTCTACCATAACAACGTCATCTATGAAGCCAAGCGCAAGTTCAGGGAGCTGAAGAAAATAGGTAGCATTCGAGCGTACGCGAGGGAGTTCACTACTCTCAAGCTTAAGATTCCAAACCTGACCGATGAGGATATGTTGTTCCACTTCATGGACAGTTTGTAGAACTGGGCCAACACGAAGCTGGATCGACGGCAGGTCAGGACCATAGACGAGGCCATCACACAAGCCGAATCCTTGACCGACTTTAAGCATGATAGGCATGACAAAGGGAAAGTCAAGGACACGAGGACCAGTCATGCTACAGGTGAGGGAGATCATGGTCGAGGCAAGGAGCAGCAATCTTATTCTAAGAAACACGACTCGAACAAGTCAAACAGCATGCGGTTCGGGCGCCAGAACTATATCGAGAAGAAGGCGGAACCAAAAAAGGGAGATGGATGCTATATATGCGGAGGACCACACGGCTATGCCAGGTGCCCCCAGATGAAGAACCTTGGTGCTATCCTGAAGGAGTAAAAGGAGAGAGACATCCGGGTACAAGCACAAGACGTGGGCACGGCGAAGTCGGGCATGCTCGGGCTATGCGGGGCTATTGCCAGGTAGACAAGAAAGCAGGAGGAATATAGCACGCATTATGTGGACTTCTCCATCAATGGATGGCCAGCTCGGGCCATGGTTGATTCGGGAGCAGAGGCCAACATCGTGACCAAGAAGGCCGCGACAAGGTTGGGGCTGAGCTATGGTACAAGCAACACATGCCTTAAGACGGTCAATGCACCACCGACTCCTGTGTGTGGAGTCGCTCAAGGAGTGAACATCACGTTGGGCGCATGGCAAGGTAAGACCCACTTCACAGTTGCCCTTAAGATATTTTTTATATTATACTAGGGCAAGAGTTCTTCCAGAACTGCCACACAATAATCGACCCTTACCTTCAAAAACTTTTTATCGTGGAGCGGGAAGGGTCGTGCATGGTACCTCTAGTCAAGGTATCGAAGAAGGAAGGAAAAACCCACTTGTCAGCCATGGAGATTTTGAATGGCCTTAAGAAGGGGGAGCCAACGTCTATTTCCACCATTGCAAGTTCGGGAGAAGACAATAGTGCTAAGGAGGCCTTGCCACCGATCATAGAGAAGGTTCTTGAAGAGACCAAGGACGTGATGCCTGATGAGTAGCCAATACACCTATTTCCTGGGCGCGAGGTAGATTACAAGATCAAGTTGGAGCTGGGTGCCAAGACACCCGCACATGCCCCTATCGCATGGCTCCACCCGAGCTAGAGGAGCTAAGGAAGCAGTTGAAAGAGCTCCTTGAAGCTGGTCACATTCGCCTATCCAAAGCACCTTATGGCATGCCGGTCTTCTTCCAGAAGAAGAAAGATGTGTCTTTGCGCCTATGCATTGAATACCGGGCGTTAAACAAGGTAAGAATTAAGAACAAGTACCCCATCCTGCTGATTGCTGACCTGTTCGACAGGCTTGGATAGGCCAAGTACTTCACCAAGGTGGATCTCCATAAGGGCTACTACCAGGTATGTATAGCGGAAGGGGATTAGTAAAAGACAACGTGCGTGACAAGGAATGGAGCCTACGAGTGGTTGGTGATGCCCTTCGGCTTAACCAACAAACCCGCCATCTTTTGCACGTTGATGAATAAAATCTTTCATCCCTACTTGAATCAGTTCGTTGTAGTGTACTTGGATGACATAGTCATCTACAGTAACACCTTGGAGGAGCATGGCGAGCATCTGAAGAAGGTTTTCCAAGTCCTACGAGAAAACCAACTCTATATCAAGCAGGAGAAATGTGAGTTCACCTAGCACGAGGTACATTTCTTGGGGCGTATTATCAGCCAAGGTGAACTACGGATGGGCGATAAAAGAGTGGGAGGTGCCCACTAAGGTGACCGAGCTAAGATCCTTCCTTGGGCTGCGAACTACAATCGCAGGTTCATAAGTGGCTACTCCACCAAGGCCGCTCCATTGACCGAGTTATTGAAGAAAAATAAGTCATGGGTTTGGAGCGAGGACTGCTAAAGAGCATTCGAAAGTCTCAAGGCCGCAGTAACAGAGGAACCGGTCTTGACGCTGCCCCACTTCTCAAAGACCTTTAAGGTACGTACGGATGCTTCATATTTCCCCATTAGGGGAGTCTTAATGCAAGATAGACACCCAATAGCATTTGAAAGCCACAAATTGAACGAGACCGAACGGTGCTACACTGTGCAGGAAAAGGAGATGACGGCCATTGTACATTGCCTACGCATATGGAGATACTACTTACTAGGCTCCAAGTTCGTGGTCAAGAGGGACAACGTGGCCACTAGCTACTTTCAGTCACAAAAGAAAATCACTCCAAAGCAAGCTAGATGGCAAAACTTCCTGGCCGAGTTTGACTATGTGCTAGAGTATAAGCCAGGAAGGGGCAATGTTATAGCCGACGCATTAAGTAGAAAGGCCAAGCTTGCTGCCATGACTACAGCTCATTGCGATATCCAGGATGCTATCAAGGATGGCCTGCAACACGATCCATAGGCAAAGTAGCTAATAAAGCAGGTTGCTCAAGGTAAGACGAGACGCTTCTGGATAGAAGATGGCCTACTTCTCACTGTCGGTCGAAGGGTCTATGTACCCAAGTATGGGTCTATTAGGCAGCTAATCATCAAGGAAAGCCACGACACAAAATGGACCAGGCATCCAGGGCAGCAACGAACGAGGGCATTGATCGTGGCTACATATTATTGGCCGCACATGCGGGATGACATAGAATGCTATGTGCAGAAGTGTTTTGTGTGCCAGCAAGACAAGACAGAGCAACGGAAATCAGGTGGACTACTAGAGCCCCTACCTGTGGCCAAACGTCCGTCGGAGAGCATAACGATACTTCATCACATCCTTGCAAAAGTGAGAATGGTACGGGAAAACTATGGTTGTGGTGGACATGTTTTCAAAGTATGCTACCTTCATGCTTACCACAGCCGGTTGCACAACAAAGGAGGCGGCACGATTGTTTTTCAAGAATGTAGTGAAGTATTGGGGATTGCCAAGGCATATCATCAGCGACCGAGACCCCCGCTTCATTGGGAACTTTTGGAGAGATTTATTTGACATCCTTGGCACGGAGCTACATTTCTCCACAAGTTTCCACCGTCAAACGGATGGTTAGTTAGAGTGTGTCAATGCCCTGCTAGAGTGCTGCCTTATGCACTATGTTAGTGCGCACCAAAAGGATTGAGCAAAGCTCCTTGACATGGCGCAATTATCTTATAATTTCCAAAGGAGCGAGGCTACCGGGCGCACACCGTTTAAGTTGGAAACTGGCCAACAACCCCAAACTCCACACTCGCTACCAACCACCTTTCAAAGGAAGAGTTTAGGAGCCTACCATCTTGCCAAGGGATGGGAGGAGAAGCTTGACACTGCTAAGTCTTACTTGGACAAGGCGGCAAAGAAGATGAAAATGTTTTCCAACCGCAAGTGCCATCCCACGGACTACCAAGTCGGAGACATGGTCTTGGTAAAACTCCACCCAAGACAGTTCAAGGAATTAAGCGGCGTTCATCAAAACACAGTGCGGAAATACGAGGGCCCGTTCAAGGTCATTGCCAAAGTGGGCAAGATCTCTTATAAGGTGGAGTTACGTCCACACTTCAAGATCCATCCGGTCTTTCATCCAAGTGCCCTCAAGACATACCATGAGGACAAGGAAGATCCCAGCCCGAACCAGGCAAGTCAGGCCCCGATAATTGTCATCGCCTCGCATGATCGAGAAATTGAGTCTATTATCGACTATCAAGCAAGGAGGAAGCAAGGCCAACAAGCCAGTGCCATGTTCCTAGTAAATTGGAAGGGACAATCACCGGAGGAGGCCATATAGGAGCGGTATGAGGACTTATGGCAATTTAAGGAAAAAATTTGAGAGTTTTTGCAACAACAATGCGCCGCAGTCATCGCATCATCGGGTTGGGGAGAGTGTCATATCCTGCCACTTTAACGTCTCACTTAAAGCAGAAGATTGAAGATTAAGTGAGGTGGAAGAAGGGAGAAGGAGCTAGAGTCTTCAAGAGGTTTATGGAAGACTCTAGAGCATCCTAGATATTTTCTTAGAAGGCTTTGGAATTCTCTAGATTTGTAGAATATTCTAGAGTAGGGATAAAGTTGTAAATACTTAGGGACTTGTAAAGTAATTTTTATTTACACTTTGGCCCCTAGAAAGTACTATAAATAGAAGGGGCCTCTCATTTGCCCAAACCATCACAGCAAGTGTAAGCATTCTTTAAGCAATACAACAAAGCCTTCTTTAAAAATCTCTCTAAGTCTTTCTTTCTCATTCTCTTAGCAATCCATATTGCAAAAAGCTTACTTGAGCTTACAAGATAGTGAAAGAATCCTGAGTAAGTTGTCAGGTGCCACACGGAGTGCTAGAAGAAGTCTAAGTCAGTGACACTTAGATGCCTTAAAGTGTGTTTTATTGCCCTTTTAGCGGTGAGTTGCTCTTTGTAGGGTTTTTTTGTTATTTATCGAGTGTTGGTGCTTGAGGCCTTAGTTTCTCGTCATGGTCATAGGTTGGTATTAGTTGTGTTCAGTCATGGGTTGGAGAGGTGTGATTGAGGGTAAGGCATTATTCCTTGAGTTATTTCCCACCTTTATGTATTTGGAAGGTCTTCTTGAACCCTTTTATTTCTTTTTAATGGTAGGTCTACTGTTCTTTATTGAGTCATTATATTGTTGGGCATGAGGTCGTGGTCAAGGACTAGTTGGATCCCAAGTTAGCATTCTTCACCTTGGTAGCATGGTAGTGCTGGTTTTATATTTATCATATTGTGAGTGCCTTGTTTTAAAGCTAGTGATGTCTTGCATTTCATGATTGTTCATTCTCACATGTTTTTGTAGTACAATCCCGACTCATGCATTTATGTATCATTTTTATTCATGGAGAAATATTGTTTTCATTTGGCTATTATTCTAAACTAGTTTTAATGGGGGTCATACAAGTATGATTGCTTGTTACACTAATTTTTGAGATTTATAAGGTGCAAGGATGTGCTCCTTTTCTACTTGAAACTTGAGAGGCGTGCTCAACTTTTACTTGACTAGCCAGTGCATCGACGCCCTTTCTTGCATGGTTTTGGCTACTCACTCCTCTAATGCGACGATGGAGATGACTTGTTGTAAGACTAGGATTCAAGCCAAGGCAGTGAATACAAACTACCTGCATCCCCCATGAGTCCCTCTGGCCGTGAGTACCATAGTACCTGTAGAGGGAATAGCATGGGTCATATCTCACCCGTACGGTAGGAGGGTAGGTCTATACAATTTGTAACTGATGGTTATTGTTGGTTCACCTGCATACATCTGCATGCATACGCATTGCCAATCACTAATATAACTGCTTGTTACTTGCCCCCTCCGATTTATGGGGGTCGATTGGGTTATCTTTCTTGTTGGTACCTTTCGAGATTATGGGAGTTTTGTTAGGTTATTATTTGATTATATTCTATACTCTATTGTTTTTGATATGATAGCTAATAGGTTGTGGTTTACATTTATGGTTGTTAGTCCTCCTGACCTTGGGTAGTTGACTCTTGTATCTTGGTTTGCTTGTGAGTAGGTTGTTGGCTTACGTTTCTAGGTATGCTCTTTACTTAGTTCCTTATTCTCTTTATACTATTCTCGCTCCTTGTTGTTTGTCTATCATATTATCTACTGTTTAGTTAATTGTACTATACTATCTTTATTACTTATTAGTTATACTTGTATTATCTTATGGCTCAGTCGGCCAATGATTACTGAGTACCGCTTATTGCTACTCTTACTACAATTATGCACACTTCAGATCATAGTATGAACTCTCATTGTTAACTTGGAGTTCATGTAGAGCAGCATTTCGTTTTCAAATACTAGGGTAAGCTCCTGGCGCTCAAAGTTACCAGTTTCCATCTATTTTGGCTAGGCTAATCTTTATGTTGTATTCAAAGACATCTTGCACTCACATTGTATTTTTAAAACCCTTGTACTATTATTTTGATTAGAAGCTCTCTTATTGACTGATGTCAGGTTTTGGGGATGGTAACCTGTATTTTATTTGTGTTGGTACACTTTCTTTACCTTATTATAAGCTTTATGCTTCTTGTTTTTAACTTCTGCTTGATAGCCCATCGCTTATGGTTCCGAGCTAAGGGTTAGGCTTACCTACTTACGGTATGTAGTAGAGGCCATCATGACCTCAGAAATTTGATTGTGACAAGTTTGTATCAAAGCTATAGGTTGAATGGCATCATTGGTATTAGAGAAAATTCCTAGTTTAGTCGTACAAATCAGTGCAGAGACGTCTGGATCCCATCTTTGGAGGCTATAGCAAATTCTTAGGAAATTATGTTCTTGACTCCTTATGGTGTGCCTTCATTTTGATTAACCTCTAGAACTTCTTCTTTTGAATATACTCTTTCTTCGAAGGATAGCACAAGATTTTCAATGGACGTTGCCAGACCATAAACACATCCTACAAAAGTTTCAGCATGTCGTTGGGTTAGAGATCCTCAGCCAGGCATGGACATGAGGCCGGAGACATTCTTTAGCATTCAGAAAGTGTGGGGGTAGCCTAGGCTCCGATAGGGTCATAGACTACCTCAGATCCTCAAGATTCAATATTAGGAGGTCTAAGCTTCTAAGAGGGTACACCATAAACGGGTGTTGTTCCTAATGTAGCAGGTGCTCCTTACAACATATTTGGGTTGATTGGTCCCCTACTGGCTTCGCCATCCATTTCTGAGTATGTAATTGGATTTCTAAAGTCGGTTGAGCTTAGTCCCATATTGTTCCGTTCGGATCGGGATTTGAGTATGGGGTTCATCAAGGGGTTGTCCTTGCCACTCCTATTAGTTACAGATCATTTGATTGTAATGGGGTCTACCTTTCCTTATGTGCTTAGTCATTTGAGGGTCGTGGAGCAAGCATACCTTGAGACTCACAGAGATAGTGGCAAGAGGCATTTCCGTTAGTACAATGGTAACAACATTCCACTTCAAGGTGAGTATCAATTCAGTGAGAGTCATCTTCCTTTTCGACCTATCAGGCCTATGGCAGTGGCATCTCAGGACCCAAGAGGTTATGAGGTAGGTCCTAGGGCGTGCGGCTGGCACAACTCAGGTCAGACTTCTCATGATAATCATTTTAGAGCTTTAGGTGTTAGGTCTCATTTTGCTTCAAATGGGTCTTCGAAGTAGGTTGCTCTTGGTGATGGTTTCTATGAGTATGGTAAACTACGCCACTCTATCAAAGATTGTCATAGGACCTCAGTACAATTGGAAGAGGGTGGTTCTAAATTTTGTAGAGGTAGGTAGGGTAGCTGCATAGTTCTTGGGAGTGCCTAAGGTAGGGGTCATAGTCCTAAGAACTCCATATATCTTATACCCCAAGGCTACAATTTTTAGATCTTATCATATCTTTGGAGAGCTTGGCCATCAGTCCAGAGCTTGTCCCTAAAGTGGGACCATGGTGAGAGGTGTTCAGTTAGATCAGTCTCGTGGGTTGACAACATATTCGGTCCGAGGTGGTGCCTTTGGAGTTATTGGCATTGCATCAGGTGTTCAGGATGAGGTTGGGCTTGATCCATTCTATGCTTGTGCAAGTGGGCTTAAGGTCGAGGCTATAGGTATCCCTTCTTTGGATGTGATTTCTTTGATTTATCCCTTGATTCTTATTTTTTGTTATTTGGGGTTTTCAAACCCACATGTGCCTATTTGAGTGGTTATCTATTGCTGGCTTGTTATGATAGATTTATTTGGGATTTTGTATGCGATTGACCTCCGATGGTTGATTCTTTTAATAGTGGATCGACTAGGCAGTGTTTCATTGGTAAGGAATAGTTATTGAATAATCCCCGTGCTTATGGCTTGGTGGTTTTGTTGTGATAATTTTCTTGGGATCGATGGTTTCCCTTTTGCCACCCTTGTTGTAATCTTTTTATGTGGTGTCGATCCGTGCTTGTTAGGTGGCTAGACCAACTTTGCCCGGTTTGATGTTTATATGTTGTTGGGCCTTGTTTGCTTAGGAGGTTGTTATAGTTATGTGTCATCCTTATGGAGTAGTAATTGGGTTTTGTGAAGGGTAGTTTAGACTTATGTGGCATTGTGGTTGTCCTAGTTGGCCACTTATTTCCTTTAACATAGTCTTCTACTTGGTTGGAGAGTTGTGTTCTCGCTCATCTGGTTTTTGTTGGATTAGTTTCCTTCTAGTTGTCTAGGAGTTATGTTTTGGCTGGCTGTGATTTTGAGGTGTGATTCCTTGTTGTTCCTTTTTGTTGCTTTCGTTATTTTTTTGTTGTTGTGTTGATCTATGGTGTGGTTGGTTTGTGAGTTTGAGTCAGATTGGTGGTGCTCATCGGTGGCTTCAGGCTATAGCTTATATTGGGGAATGGAAATTTTCTTAGAAGGTTCACTTTTAGGATAGGGTCAAAGTATTTTGTGGAATCTATAATTTTTTTGTTGTTCAAGGTCTTAGGTTTGCTTTTATCATACTTGGTAGCTTGCAAAGTTTGTTGATAGGAGTTGGTGTAACACCTTGGAAATTTGAAAAAGAAAGGACTTCATTGTTTGTCTACAAATTATGTCCTATGAGACAAGTGTATGCTTTGCAAAAGCTTTTACGAGTCGTAGATGGCACTCGTAGGAATGAGGTTGGGATTTGGGAAAATTCAAGACCTAATAAATAGGTGTATGATTTACCAGGACGAGCCATAGAAAGGACTACAGGCCATAGAAAGGATCCATAGAGGTAATCCAGACTTAGCAAAATTGTGGACATAAACATGGGTTCTATGAAAGGGGTCTACGGACCGTAGACCAAACGACGGACCGTAGAAAGGTTTAATGGGAAGTTGATTGAACTTTAGGCCCCAGTAACATGATCTATGGTTGACCAGTACGGGCTGTAAAAGGTTCTACAGACGTAGGTTCAAACCATAGAAGACATATAGCAGTTATTCCTTAAGGGTATTTGGGACTTTTTCTATGCATTTAATACCTATACTATGTGGTTTTGACCCTGATTCTAAGACCTATAACTGCCTTTCAATTCATAAATCTATCCTAAGTCTCTCATTCTTTCAAAACCCCAAATTCCATCCAAATGCATCCTCTCCAAATTCTCTCAAGCTCAAAGAAGAAAGCTAGAGTTCCAAGCTTCAAGTCTCCTCTTTTCTCTTACTTTTCTAGTCTTTAATTATCAAGGTATGTGGGGATTCACTAATGAAGTCCATTCATCCAATGGGTCCCAAGAATCTCAATCTCAGGAAGTTAATTTTCCCAATTATCTAGGGTTTCATGCTAATCTCTATGGGTCCAGTTTGTAATGATTTCGATCTTATTATGCATGATTTGATTCAATTATAAGGTTTCTAATTGATTTCATATGGATCCATGCATTTTAGTTTATCATGATGATGAATTTATGAAGAAAGCTTATGAACTTATGAACTATGAATTATGAAAGTTATGCATGTCTTATGACAATGATGTTTTTATGAACTAAGGATGCTTTTAAGATGAGTGTCAATGAATTGTGAAAGGTTTTCTCACTTATTATGAAATCATGGTTGTTAGAGTTTTTCTCACATATGTATGAATCATTATTTAAAGGAGCTACTATATAATGACTTTAAGATTGGATTAGTAGTTTAATTTTGCCTTTCCAAGTATAATGATATGAATATGTTTATGACTAATTATGTTGGGATTTTACTTGGCACATAGAGGATATTCAAATGGAGGCTCTCCCATTAGTAGAGGCAGGGTCTCTAGTAGCAATCTCTTTGTCCCTAATTACGTGCCACCGTAGGATAGTAATTAAGTGGCTAAGCTAGTGGATCCACCTAAGCTAGAAATTATGTTCCTTATTTTGGAAAGTAGGACATGTCTTTTTTGTGTGGGATTAACACATTGGATTCCATGTTATAGCACATATGATCTATGTCGGTTAACATTAAATATCCCACAAAATGAACTAAGTTACTTTCAGAGGTTTTATGAAAGCCTTCGTTATGTTTTAAGATGCTTTGACCAAGTTTATGATTTCTAATTTATTTTAAAAGGCTTTACAATGTTTTAGGTTTGTGAGGCCTATCATGTTTAAATGTCCTCATAGGATCATATTTATGTTCTTATGCATTTCCCTCATACTTATTATATTCCATGTACTAATGCATGTAGGGTCCGACACTCTTTCTCCTCACACTCGTGTCTAGGTGATTGATTCATCCTTCGAAGGCTTGGTGAGTCCTCATGTTCTGGGGACCATGTCACTTTTACTATGCTGTCTTATGTTCTTAGTTTTCAAATGTTGTATGTGGTGTATGGGCTACATCCCAACCACTCTTTTGATTTATCATATTTTCTTGTCAAGACTTATGATTAGACTTCCGCTTTTATGTCAATCTCTTTTATGATATGAGACTTTCAACTTAAATCCTAGTATTTTCTATTATATTATGTTGTACACATTTCAATTTGATTGTGTAGGGTCTCTCTAGGTCTTATACGCCATATCACGTGATAATGCTCAAACTACTCTTCAAAAATAATTAAAAGAGTAAGCCATTGTTGTCAATAAAAATATCCAACTAAGAGTCAGGGTCGAATCCCACAGAGAATAATACAAGGAAAGGAATTTTATAAAGAAGTTTGGAATGTAAATTCATTCATTTGAAGCAATAAAATAAATTGGTGGATGATTCCACCAAATTTAATAAAAAGGATTTGTTTATTAAAAGTCACAATTAAGCTAAGATTTAAAAAATTCAAATAAGTAACAAATAATCTAGGGGTGCGTGGATTTGTATTTTATGTCACATATGGGTAATTGTGTTGCTCTACAGTGATGAACACTCATGGATAAGTTCGGTCATCTTCAATGACACAAAACTTCTTTCGATCTCAAAGCATCATATCATAGAATCTCCTTTCGGTCTCATCTATGTTCTACACTAAACAACCCAATACCTTACACTATTTTCTCTTTTGATGCACCAATTGGGCAAATAGATCTGACCCATAACCTCTATTTTCAAGCAAGTTACAGACATCAAACCTAAATTACAAGTATTAGACTAATTACACACTCCAATCAATCTCTCTCGAGCATCAATCAGAAATCGGAAGTAAGAATTACGTTTTCAACATTAACCCATAAGTTAATCTAATGCTAATTGACCAAATTCATGTATGAACAGTAGCAAAATAGTGCATAACACAATGCTCACTACATTAAATCAACGCCCTGCCCCATGATTGCACAGCTAGATCTTGGGGTTTTATCCACCCATCACAAAAAGCAAAGAAATTATACCTTCCATGAAAACAACCATGGGTAGCATGAAATTAACCAATTACTAGAAAACCCTCTTTGAACTCAACTTCAATTTATCAATTTCAAGGGCAAACATTGAAAAACCCCAAAATCTAAAAGTGTTCTTCACAAAGAAAAGTGGTTCGCTCTCTATTGTCCAGAATCTGAATTTTCCAAACACTCCTCTTTCTTTCTCCTTTGAGATATTTTTAATTTCTCCAAAATTTGGAAAAAAACTCAACGTGTGTCCCATTGGGCAACGTTAGTCGGGCTCACCGATCATGATAGGTGGTTCGTCCACAGCTCCTCAACTTACCTTTATCTTGCTCTATGCTTCAAGTGTTTGAACCTCAGTCGACGAGCTCATTCAAGTTTTCCTTTCATGTTCGGTGAATCACTTAGTACCACCTTATTTCACTTTTCAAGCTTTCAATTTTTCTCCTTGTACTGTCACCTTTGGCAATGGTCAGCATGTTCGCCTTTCTCATTCGGGGTGTCGCCTTTCGGTGTGGACTTCACCGACCTCCCACAATTAGTTCAAGTGTTGTGCACTGTCAATTTGGGTGAGGTCATACCCATTAGGGGATTCGCCCTTCTTGTTTGGCAGTAAAAAAATGTGGAGTTTACACTTCTTTTTACACTTTTGGCCATTCTTTCAAACATTCATCCTTGCCACGTACTATAGCCTTCATAGCTATAAAAAAATATCATTAGAATAGGACATAATTAGGCATTGAAAAAACTAATTGTAGAGCTAACTAGGCCTCCAATGAGTGTAAATCTATCACTAATCAACAACCCCAACTTAAACATTTTCTTGTCCTCAAGTAAATCAAGAACACAATTACTCAACAAGGGTGTCTTCAACAGTTCTTAATGAGAGCTAACATGCAAGTTCCATTACAAGACTACTCTCAACAACATGCTACACTCAATTATGATCAAGAAGAATCAAATGATGACTAGTCGATCTCAACAAAAGCTCAAGCTCACTATAGCGTCTTTTCTAATGCAAGACCATGTTTCAACAAATGCATTTAAGTGCCCTCACATAAAGAATGATTCCATGCTCTCACAATGCAAATCAATAAAGGAGTAAAGAATCAATGCAACTCTCGCTCTCTCTAATGAGAGAAATACATGCAAGATTCATCCCATAAGTTTGCCCATATTTCCCAATCTTTACACATCCTATTTTATGCAAGATATCAAGGTTCATTTACGCTTGTAATGGAGCTAAGGTATGGTTAATTTGGCTTAGTAACTCCACCCTTTCAAAGGATTGTTGCAATCACTTTCACCTCTTCTCAAATTCTTTTCATTCTTTTTGTTTTGAGAACTCAATCTTTTGTTGTCAATAATTTTATTGTGAACCCCCTTTTATTCAGTCATCTCTCTTTTTCATTTCAATTTTTCAACATTATTCATCACAATATTTCTCTCTTTTTTAATAAGGAGGGGTTCCTTTTTTTTTTGTTGTAACAAACATCAAAGTTATGTTTCATTTCATCTTTCTTTGCCTTTAACTTGGCTTTTCTTCCTCCTTCCTTTCCACACCCACAACTTAGGCTTTTGGCCTAAGTTGACTATTCAAACAGACCAATGCTTCAAAAGAATTTTAGGGCAGATGGTCGGGACAATTAGGCTCAAAAGGTTTCAATATGGTTGTCAACAAAAGGTTTAGGCTCAAGTGGTGCAAAAATTGATGCACACCCTCACAAGGTAGTCACAAAGGATATGGAATTTTTGGTTTCCTCTCAAAAATTTAGCCCAGGATCATTCCTTACACTTACCAAGGTTTAGACAATTAGACTAATAAAGAAAATCCCAGGATTCCACACACACACTTTCAAGTAAAACCTCAGCTCACATGGCACTTCGAATACACTCATTTAGAACAGCCTGAAAAGATCAAAAGCTTGTGTGTGATGTTCATTGCAAGGCTCACATCAAAACGCATGTAGTCAATACAAGACTCAAAAACATCACTCCAAAGTTCAACCAAATCGATTTCTTTCTTGCAACACAAACATTTTACACCAAGCTCATCATCAATGAAAACTCAAGCATTTAACACTTTCCAAAACTCATGAGGCAAGATAATTTTGAGAGAAAGAGGCAAAGAGAGATAAACAAAACCAAATGAGACACTATTATAAAAATAAAAACAAAATATTACAATCATCCAAAACTGGAAGTAACGAAATATCAAACATACAATAAAAAGGGGAATATTGGCACAAGTGTCATCACCCCACCAAAATATATATAACAATGTCCTCAATGCCAAAATCAGGAATAAGAGTAAAGAAAGAAAAGTGAAAAGGTCCCCCTGATAGAATATGCTTCTTGAGGGCTCTCATTAGGAGTCTCTGGAAGAGTGGCATCATTTGAGGCATCAGCGCCCGGCAATAATATCACAAGAGGCAGCAATGCACAATCAGTTGGGGCATCACTACCCAATGCATCACTAGGAGGGATGGTGGAGTCTGAAGAGACTCCACTGATGCCCACTACGGAGGTCTCCCGCAGGGATCTCTCTAATGTATCATGGACTATCACCTCCTCTTTTTCCTGAAACTCTGTAAGTATCAGTGCAATCCTCTACTCATCCTCCTCTCTTTTGAACACATCCTCATTAGTTTCCTTTGAGAAATCATCGTCGGCCCTCTTATCCTCCACATTAATAGCATCAGCAGCATCAACTCTCTCACCCTCCCTACTCGGCTGCACACTCTGAGATGGCTCACTACTATGCATAGCCAGTAGCATAGAAGCAGGTGCATCAGGTAGAGGAACATAGCCCCAAATCATCGAGATATCAGTAGACCTCAGTTGGTCTACATCTGCTCAAATACTATAAAGTTCACCTCTCATAGTCTCAAGCACCTCCGAACTACCCTCAGCCTTTTTTTGGGCCTCTAGTCTAGTAGTGATGTTATCCAACCTCACACCGTGTAACTCAATAGATGCCTGGCACTGGGTCACCCTATCTCTCAAAGGAGCTATAGCCCTCTCAATTGCCCTATCAAACACCGAGTACATATCCTTCTCAACCCTCGCAGCAGCACTACCTATTTGATAGGTCATGGCCTGGGTCATGGGCTATTGAGAAGTAGGAATAGTGAAAGGTGCAAGAGTAGCACTAGTGGTAGAAGAGGATGGCACAGTGGAGGGCTGAGATATACCTGATTGCTCTAACAAAGGAGCTCATGTGGTGGCCTTAAAAGCCAAGGTAGCGGGATCAACAACATGCGTGGTTTCTTGTGGTAGCGGCTTCCTCTAAGCTAGGTAATCCCATAGATAGTCGACCTCAATCCTTCAGATATCATTGTAGGAGGACGAGGTGATCCGCGTATCTGTCTTCACCCGAAGGGAACTCCAGCTCGTTCACACAGCTTTGTGATCAGGAATGGGAAAGGAAGTGAGGTATGCTTTTGTCTGGCCCTAAGTAACATCTCCTCAACAATGATAGACCCCACATATCTCTGCTCCCTGTCAATGATGGTTCCCACTAACCACCTTGGGATGCCGAAGGATAGACTAATTTATGGAAGGAATTATGTTGCTACTTATAAACTCGAACCAATACCGGGCACCTATGTAAAGATCCTTCTTCTTAATTCTCATACCGTCAGCCATCCAAGGTGGAGAAATATCAGATATCAAAAGTCCCAACCACCCTATTGGAGCATCAAACTCATGGTGCATTCGAATCTAGAACATATCAGCCTGATTTGAGGGAGTGCCAAGGGTTGTGTTTATTGCACCCACGTGGCATTGTACCATTTTTCCCCACACTTTGACTTCTTCCAAGGGCTTCCAAAATGTGTCCTTCCTTTTCTTTGGAAAGGCCTGAGCATAGGCTGCATAGAACTCTCTGACCCATGATGGAACATATGGGTTGTCAGGTCTTGTGAAACCCTCGAACCTGTGGAATGGAATAGTATCCCAAATCACCAGGTAGTCACTCACAACACCGTCTATAGAGAGTCGTCTATCCTGTAGAATAGTATGCTCTCCAGCTACCTTGAGCCTATTGAGGATTCTTGGAGTGATTATCAAAAGAACTCTTGATGTTGGTGCTTGCGTAGAAGAGGGTAGAACCATCTTGGTCCGGATGTCCATTCTTTTTCTAGCAACCCTCCTTTTTGGTTGTGCACTCTCATGTGTAAAGGAATGAGGAGTGTTTGGTTGTTTTCGATGAGCCCTTGATGGCTTTTTTATTACTATACCTTTTTGTTTTTCAATGGAGGAGGAGGAGGTGAGTCTCTGTATTTCATATCCGAAGTCACCACCTATTTTCTCTTTCTTTTAGCCATAATCCATAAGGCACAAACATTCAAACATCGACTCCATAAAGGTTAGTTGAAATCAAACTCAATTGAAAGCATAGTTCACAAATTCTTCTGAGGGTAGTCTAATGGAAAGGTGGCTAACCTAATAGGATGAGAAAGCTTCGGTGAGCTCTCCCAATCAGACAGTGCAAAACATCAAAGAACTTAGGCATGATAGGCAGAGTAAATTCCAACTCGACAATTTATCGAATCGGTCTCGGTGGGCTAAGACAAGTCTGCTAAAACTGATAGTGTAAAATGAAAAGAAACAGGCACGAAGGGTGATGTCCACTCCCACTTAGCGATCCACGGAGTGAGTTTTGGCAAGTTAAGACAAATCCGCTGAATGCAACAGTACCCAAAGTCACATATTCACTCAAGAAGGTGAGCTGAGGCTTATTTGGGAATTCACCTAACCGCTTTGGAAAGCTAAGACAAGCCCACTGAATAGTTGGTGTTCAGCCCAATGCCTATTTTCACATATTAAACCAACACATGCAATAATATGTAGTTCCCCATCAACTTTACAATAAACCCACATGCTTTTCTACCCATGGGTACTCAGACGTCCCCCAATTATCACAAAGTATTGCTCGAATCGATGATTTGCCCTAAAGAATCACTCGATCTATCATTAGACTAAATCATGCAATCAGGTCTACACTGGGCTAATCAGACTTCACCCACACCAAATACAACCAAGACCTAGTATATACAAGGGATTAATTTTAACAAATACCCAACACATTCAATTTAAGCAATTTAGGCACAAACATAAGCAATCAACAATTGGGCATAGTTCAATACGATTATTCTAGCACTACCCAATGAAATAAACTAGTAACATGCATCACATGGCCTATTTCCCATACATAAAACATATTTTTAAGATCAAATCACAAGATAGAAGTCGAACACCAATCTCAAAGTGAAGCAACTATGCACAAACAAGGGTTATTAGGGTTTGGGTTGACAAATTAAGAAAATACTGCACTCCACGCACCCAATAATCACACACCAATGACACTCACACACTCAAATATATTATTTCAAATGAAAGGAATTAAATGGTCTCAGATGACAAAGGATTTTCTTTTTGAAAATGAAAAGACCTTTGGCCTTTTTATACCAGGCACTTTCGGCGGTCACAACTAATGCCGCTGAGTGTATTCGGCAAATATCCGATTGGAGCTAAAGCTCAACGAAGAGGCCTGAATAAATACCACAACTGAAGGTTTATTCAGCAAACCCGATGCTATCCGCAAAGTGTACTTCAGCGGATCACCTTTTGGAACTCAGACTGCCTACGTTGATAGTACATTTTCTTACATTTTCTAGCTTAGAAGGCAGACAAGATTGAGTCTGCACAATGCCTTCGGTGGATCGGCGTTATGGTTTTGGCATCGCTTATTGTTTCCCTTAAAACACTTTAACTTCTTTTCAACCTATACTCACAACGCACGTCATTGAAATCAAAAAAAAGTAAAGATTTGGGTTGCCTCCCAAGAAGTGCCTTATTTAACATTGTGGTACGACATAGTTCTCACTTCCTCAATATTTATTTTTTAGATTCAGGATGGTGTCAGTAGGCTACGTTCCCTTTTGCCTTGGATTGAGATGGGTGGAGATCTGGCACATCTGAGTTTTCAACTATTTGATAGACACTGAATGAGAGGTCATCGTTTGGGATAAGATGGAGAAGCTATTTTTCAATTTGTTCAACACCTTGTTGGATCCTTCAACCTTGTAAAAAATCCTTGTACGCATTTCCTCGATTCGGTTCTGTTCTGGACCAGCTGTTTCTTTTGGTCTTGGACGATCAAGGGGAGGAATATATCTATCTTTTTCAACCTTCCTCTCTCTCCAATTTAAACCTCTCATGTATTTCCCACCACTATCTCGCTCATTGTTTCAACCTTGGTTCCCACCTTGTCGTTGGTAGTTTTGGTGAGAACCCCCCAAATAATTTTCCAATTGCTGAACTTCCTTATTGTACAATGCCTCAAACTTGGCATCTTTTGTGCAATGCCCACTACTTGTTCCAACCGAATTCAGTGACTTCAGACCACCTGCCGTGACATGTTTAGACAACAAATCGAGTTGGGTCATCATTTTGGCCATATTTTTATCTCGTTCATTGTCCTTATCAATTTGTTCTTTGCTCATGCATAGTTGTTGAATTGACCCCTGGACCTCTCTAGTATGTCATTCTTGGTTAACCTTGGTCATATCATCCAGCAACAATATTAACATTTCATACGATAGTCTCATTAATCCCCCTTAGACTAACTGATCAGCCACACCTTTATTGACTAAGTAGCAAATTTTCCAGAACACCATGTGTTGGACATTGCAAGATTAATTTCTTGAACCGCAGCCAAGTCTCGTGTAGAGGTTCAACTCCAATTCTTTTGAAATTTTAGATTTCAGTTAAAAATTAAACCATCTTTGAGGGTGGAAAGAATCTATCCAAGAAAGCATCAGTCAACCCATCCCAAGAAGTGATAGAATCATTTGCCAATTCCCCCAACTATCTTGTGGCTTTACCATCAAAGAGAACGGGAATAACCTCAACCTTACAGACTCTTGCGAAATGTTTTTGAACACAAATGGCCAACATACTTCCATAAAAATCGGATGGTGTTCATGGGGATTCTTATGAGCTAAGTCTTCGAGCTTCCTCATATTTTGAGCACTTGTAGCATGGTTCTGGTAACATGAAAGATTACCCTCCCAGTTGTGGGAGGTATCTGAATGGCTCCCGTAGTTTGAATGATGTTCACATGCATATCATTAAAATCACCCAAGTTGTCGTTTCGCTTGTAGTGACTATCATTGTGACTACCATGGTTACTCTTGTTCTAATCCTGCAAATCAACAAACTACAACAAGTCTACTACAACTAAAAGAATTTACAAACTAATTTCTCAAATAGAATTTCTAGCCATCATTCCCCGGCAGCGGTGCCATTTTAGATATTGCTCAAACTACTCTTCAAAACAAATTAAAAGAGTAAGCGGTCGTTGTCAATAAAAATACCCAACTAAGAGTCGAAGTCGAATCCCACTAAGAATGATAAAAGGAAAGAAATTCTATTAAGAAGTTTGGAATGTAAATTCATTCATTTGAAGAAATAAAATAAATGGGTCGATGATTCCACCAAATTTAATAAAAAGGATTTGGTTGTCCAAAGTCACAGTTAAGCTAAGATTTTACAAATTAAAATAAGTAACAAATAATCTAAGGGTGTGAGGATTTGAAATTGATGTCACATAGGGGTAATTGTACTACGCCATAGAGATGAACATTCATGGATAGGCTGGGTCATCTTCAATGACACTAATCTTCTTTCGATCTAAAAGCATCATATTATAGAATCTCCTTTCGATCTCATCTATGTGCTACTAGAAACAACCCAATACCTTACACTATTCAAGCAATATGGCAAATAGATCTGACCCATAACCTCTATTTTCAAGCAAGTTAGATACATCAAACCTAAATTGCAAGTATTAGAATAATTTCCCACTCCAATCAATATCTTTCGAGTATTAATCGGAGATCTGAAGTAGGAATTAAGTTTGCAACCTTAACCCATAAGTTAACCCCATGCTAATTAGCCTAAATCCATGTATGAACAATAGCGAAACAGAGCATAACACAATACCCACTATGTTAAATCAACACCCAACCCCATGATTGCACCCCTAGATCATGGGGTTAGCCGCCCACTGCTCCTCAGCTCATATTTCTATTACGCTAGGCTTCCGGTGTTTGAACCTCAGTTGGCGATCCGGTCGAGTTTGTCTTTCATGTTCGACAAATGCTCAAGTATCACCTTTGTTTGCCTTTCAAGCCTATAATTTTATCCTTGTGCTGTCGCATTCGACGATGGTCAGCATGTTCACCTTTCTCATTGGATGTGTCAACTTTTGGTTTAGAGTTTGCCGACCTGCCTCAATTAATTCAAGTGTTGTGCACTGTCAATTTGGATGAGGTCATACCCATTAGGCGATTCTCCCTTTTTGTTTTCCGATAAAAAATGTGGAGTTTACTCTTTTTTTACACTTTTGGCCACTCTTTCGAACATTTATCCTTACCTCATCCTTTAACCTTCATAGCTACAAATAATTTAAATATCATTAGAATAGGACATAATTTGGCATTGAGCATACTAATTATTGAGCTAAATATGCCTCAAATGAGTGTAAATCTACCGGTTATCATCAAGTCTATGGTGTACTTTATGTCATGACAAACTTTGTATTCAGAACACAAGGTTTTAGAAAAGGTCCTAGAATGTCTGACAAGCCGCAATGAGTAGAGTCTTGCTCATAACTGTGAAGTGTGCCATATTTATGAGTAGGAGGCTACAAAGAGTTTAGGAAACTTCAATTCTCTCACTACTCTAAAGTCATTCCATAGAGTTTATCTCTATTAAGGTCCTTCTCCTAACTCTTATCCGATGCTTTTCAGGATTTGGCTCTCCAAAGAGCTTATGTGAGAAGGAGCATGCGGGTGAAAATATGAAGCTCGAGGTTCCTCAATTTTTTGTTGACCCTTTGGCTAAGCAAGTGACTCATGCTGAATTCTGAGCCGCTTTCCAAGTGTTGGCTCTAGTTATGACGGCCCAAGCTAATAGGAAGGTCATTGCTCCTGTGAATCCAAATGTTGGCATGGAATCAATAAGGGTGAGGGACTTCACTTGGATGATTTCATGGAAAGAAAGTTAATGAGTATCCACAAGAGTTTATTGATGAGCTTTATAAGATAGTGGAGATTATGGGAGTGTCACCGGTGGAAAAGGCGGAATTGGTCGCTCATCAACTTAAGGGTATTTCTCAAGTTTTTTTCGAACAATGGAAGGAAGAGAGAGTTATTTATGCAAGTCCTCTTGATTGGGAGACATTTAAAGGGGGCTTTACTTGATCATTTCTTTCCTCTTGATATGAGAGAGGTAAAGGAGCTAGAGTTCATTAATCTTCAACTAGGAAATATGAGTGTGAAGGAGTATGCTTAGAATTTTAATAAATTTTCTAAGTATGCTCCAATGATGGTTGTCGATTCTAGGGCAAGGATGATTAAGTTTGTGTTGGGTGTGTCAAAATGGTGGTTAAGGAGTGTCGTACCGCTATGTTGATCAATGAGATGGGTATTTCTTGTCTAATGATACATGCCAAACAAATTAAGAACAAAAGCTAAAGGAAAAGTCTAGGGAGTCCAAAAGGGAAAGGACTAGTGATAGTGACTTTTCTCATTCTTGGTCTAGTGGATAAATTCGTCTCGATTTCGGCAAATTTTTTCAATTCTAGGTTATTCTAATATTCTGGCTCCTGAGTTCAACAAAGATAGGGTTTCTAGCCCTAAGCCTTAAGAAGGTTGTGGTATTGGATCTTCTACTCCCACTTGCCCAAAGTGTATTAAGAATCACTTGGGAAAATGCTTAGCGGGTAGCGATGGTTGCTTTAGTTGTGGAAAGAGTGCTCACAAGATGAGAGAGTGTTTGATTCTTACTTCTAAGGAAAGGAATGGTAAATAGGATCTACCTAGTTATTCTGGTTTGGGTGCTCCTCGTCAGAATATAATCTATGCTCTTTAGACTCGACAAGTTCATGAGGATTCTCTCGATGTCATGATCGGTATGTTGAAAGACTTTCATTTTGATGTGTATGCTTTGCTTGATCCAAGGGCTACATTGTCATATGTTAATCCTTATGTGACCATGATATTTGATATTGGTCTCGAAATCCTTTCTAATCCTTTTCATGTCTCTACTCCCGTTTCTGATTCTATGTTGCGAAAAGAGTTTATAGAAATTGCCCTATTTCTGTTTCTCATAGAGTCACTCATCTTGACTTGTAGAGCTTGATATGTTAGGTTTTGATGTTATTCTTGGGATGTATTGACTTCATTCATATTATGCTTCCATATATTGTAGGACCCGATTTGTGACATTCAAGGTTTTGAACGAACCTATCATGGGAAGGAGGAAATTATGTTCTTAAGGGTCAGTTCATATCTCACCTAAAGGCTAGGAAAAAGATTTCTAAAGGTTGCATTTATTATCTTGTTAGAGTTAGGGATATGGATTCTAAAACCCTTACTCTTGAGTCTATCCCAATTGTAAATGAGTCTTCGGAAATGTTTCCATATAATCTTCCTGGTATTGGTCTTGAAAGAGAAATAGACTTTGGTATTGAGCTTCTCCAAACTATACAACCTATCTCTATTCCTTCCTATTGTATGACTCCAACAGAACTTAAAAAACTAAAGGACCAATTAAAGGACTTGTTAGATAAGGGTTTTATTAGATCAAGTATCTCTCCATGAGGTGCTCTAGTGTTGATTGTTTGAAAGAAGGATCTCCAAATGTGCATTGACTATCAGCAACTAAATAAGGTCATGATAAAGAGTAAGTATCCTATTTCAAGGATCAATGATTTTTTATCAACTCCAAGGTGCGAGGTTCTTCTCTAAGATTGACCTTCAGTTGCATTCACTACTAAAAATACTTAAATTAGCTAGGAACTTCATCGCATGTCTGTCTCTATTTTGGTCGTAGCCAACAAAAATTTGTAGCTAATTTGTTGCTAAGTAGAATTAGCAACAAATTTTTTTGTTTAGCTACAAAATTTGTCCGTCACTACATACAGTGTTTCTAGTGTTGTTATCACTGATTGAGGGTGAAGGAGAGTCACATTCTGAAGATAACTTTTCAAACCTTTTATGGTCATTATACATTTTTTGTGATGTATTTTGGCTTAACTAATGCCTCGGCGGTGTTCATGGATTTGTTGAATAGGGTCTTTAAGCAATATCTTGACATGTTCATTATTGTCTTTACTCATGATATTTTGATTTACTCGCGTAGTAAGGATGAAAATATTGAGCATTTGTGGATTGTGATGCAAATCCCTGAGGATCATGAATTGAATGCTATATTTCAAAAATGTGAGTTTGGGTTGAGGTCCTTTGCTTTCCTTTGTCATATTTTCTCCAGTGAAGGTATTCCAGTTGATTCTAAGAAAACTAAGGCGGTTAACAATTGGCCTAGGCCTTTGTCCACGTGAGATATTCAGAGTTTCTTGGGTTAGGTAAGCTATTAGAAATGATTTGTGGAAGAATTTTCCTCCATTACTTTGCCTTTGACAACATTGACTCAGAAGAATATAAAATTTCTATGGTCAAAGGCTTGTGAAAAGAGCTTCCATAAATTGAAGGATAGACTCACTTCAGCCCCTATATTGACCTTACCTGAAGGATCAAATGGTTTTGTGGTTTATTTTGATGCATCTTGGATTAGTCTTGGTTGTGTCTTCATGCAACATATCAAAGTCATTGCTTATGCTTCAAGGAAATTGAAAGTAAATGAAAAGAATTATCTGACTCATGATTTAGAGCTAGCGGCGGTAGTGTTTCCTCTAAAGATTTGGAGGCATTACCATCCATAAGAATTACCATCCATAAGAGCTTGAAGACTATCCACCAAAAAGTATTTGAATCTTCGCCTAAAAAGGTGGCTTGAGCTATTGAAAGATTACGACATGAGTATCCTATATCATTCGGGTAAAGTGAACATGGTGGCGGATACTCTAAGTCGACTACCAATGGGTAGTGCTTCTCATGTTGAGGATGGTAAGAAAAAGCTAGTTCGTAATTTTCATAAGTTGGCCCGATTGGGTGTTCACTTGGTCGAATAAAGGTGGTGTGATTGTTCAGAATGGTTCGGTATCGTCTATTTATCAGATGTGGAGGGTAAGTAAGATCTTGATACGGTATTAGTCAACTTAAAGAAGTCATTTTATGAAAATGCCATTAAGGCTTTCTCCCAAGGGGGAGCTTGTGTCTTTCGATACTAAAGTGGCTTATATGTTCAGGATGTTGATGAGTTGAGAAAGCAAATTTTGACATAAGCTCATAGTTCTCGATATTCTATTCACGTAGGCGCCACAAAGATGTACAGTGATTTGTAGGAAGTTAATTGGTAGAATAGGATGAAGAAGGATATTTTGAAATTCGTGGCTAAATGTAAGAATTGTCAGCAAGTGAAAGTTAAGCATCTGAAAGTCACTGGTTTTGCTCAAGATATTTGTATTCCCACATGGAAGTGGAAAGATTTGATTATAGAATTCATTACGGGTTTACCTCGTACTCGTCATTAATTTGACTGGATTTGGGTTATTGTGGACCGAATGATGAAAGCGCTCACTTTCTTCCCATAAAAACATCATTTTCAGCCAAAGACTACGCCAAGCTTTATATTAAGGAAACGGTGAGGTATCATGGGTTCCTCTATCCATTAAATCTCATCATGGTACTCAATTTACGTCTTAGTTTTTGAGGTAATTTTAAAAAGGTCTTGGTACTCAAGTGAAGCTTAGCGGGGCTTTTCATCCTCAGATCGATGGACAAGCCGAGCATACTATTCATACTGTGGAAGATATGTTGAGAGCTTGTGTGATTGATTTTTAGGGTAATTGATGATTGGGTTTACTTGAAAATCTCACCAATGAAGGGTGTGATGATGTTTGGAAGGAAAAAGAAGCTTAGTCCACGGAATGTAGGCCCATATCAAATATTGAGGAATATTTGCAAGGTTACTTATGAATTGGAGTTACGTAATTATTTTGCATCAATACATCTGGTATTCCATGTCTCTTTGTTCAAAAAGTGTGTTGGAGATCCGATATCCATTGTACCTTTGGAAACTTTGGGAGTTAAGGAAAGTCTTTCTTATAAAGTGGTTTCGGTTGAGATGTTAGACTAACAAGTTTGGAAGTTGAGGAATAAAGAAGTTGCTTTCGTGAAAGTTCTATGGAGGAATCAATTAGTTGAGGGTGCTACTTGAGAGGCCGAAGTCGACATGATGTCCTCATATCCTCACCTCTTTCCCTCCTCTCCTATTCTAGTTTGAGATATTAGTTCCTCATGATTAATTCCTTCAAATTCATGCATTTTAGTCATTCTAATTTTTCCATATGCATGCATGTTCATGAAAAACTTTATTTTTATAGTATGATTTAGCATGGAGTGATTCTCCTTGTATATGTGCATTATGATGATATTTGCATTCATGTTGGGTCGTAAGTTTCTCTCATACTCTATTCATGCTAGCTTTAGTCCCATTAAAGGACAAATGTTCCCAAGGGGGAGATATTGTAACATCTCGGAAATTGGAAAGGGAAGGACTTCATATTTTTGCAACTGGATGTGTCCTACAAGACTAGGTTACGGTTTGTAGAAGCTTCTACGGGTCGTAGATGGCACTCATATGAATGAGGTTGAGATTTGGGAAAATTCAAGACCTAGTAACTAGGTCAATGATTGACCAAGGCAAGCCATAGAAGGGCTATGGGCTGCAGAAGGGTTTCATAGAGGCAATCCAGACTTAGTGAAATTGTGGACTTAAACTTGGGTTCTACGGAAGTGGGCAATGTACTGTAAACCAAATGACGGACCGTCAAAAGGTCTTGTGGGAAATTTATTGAATTTTAGGCACAGTAACATGATCTATGGTTGACCAATACGGGCCCTAGAAGTTTCTACGGACCATAGGTCTAAACCATAGAAGGCATCCGACAGTTATTCCTTAAGAGCATTTGGGTCTTTTTCTAGGCACTTAATTCCTATACTATGTCGTTTTGATTCTAATTCTAAGACTTATAAATACCTTTAAATTCCTAAAAAAACTACCCTAAGTATCTCACTCTCTTGAAACCACAATTCCCATAAAAATTCATCCTCTCCAAACTCTCTCAAGCTCAAGGAAGAAAGCTAGGGTTCCAAGCTTCAACTCTCCTCATTTCTCTTGCATTGCTAGGCTTTGATTATCAAGGTATGTGGGGATTCACCAATGGATTCCATACATCCATTGGTTCAAAGAATCTCAACCTGCAAAAGGTAATTTCACACAATTATCTAGGGTTTCATGCAAATATCCATGGTCCAATTTGTATTGATATCAATTATTTGATTTCAATCTTATAATGCATGACTTGATTCAACTATAAGGTTTTAAACTGAATTCATATGGATCCATGAATTTTACTTGATCATGATGATGAATTTATGAAGAAAGCTTATGAACTTATGAACTATGAATTATGAAAGTTATGCATGTCTTGTGAAAAATGATGTTTTATGAACTAAGGATGCTTTTAAGATAAGTGCCAATGAATTGTGAAAGGTTTTCTCACATAGGCATGAATTGTGAAAGGTTTTATCACAGATTATAAAATCATGGTTGTGAATGGTTTTCTCACATATGTACGAATAATGATTTAGAGGAGCTACTCTAGAATGACTTTAAGATTGGATTGGTAGTTTAATTGTGTCTTTCAAGTTATGATGATATGAGAATGTTTATGACTAACTCCGTTGGGATTTTACCTAGCACTGAGAGGATATTGAGATGGAGGCTCTCCTGTTTGTAAAGGCTGAGTCTCTAGTAGCAATCTCTTTTTCTTAAATTACGTGCCCCCATAGGATAGTCTTAAGTGACAAAGCTAGTGGATCCACCTAAGCTAGAAGTTATGGTTCCTACCTTTGAAAGTAGGACATCTCTTTTTTCCATGTGGGAATAAGACACCGGATTCCATGCTATAACTCACATGGTCTATATCGGTTAACGATAAATATCCCACAAAATGAATTAAGTTACCTTCAAGGGTTTTATGAAAGCTTTCGTTATATTTTTTGATGCATTGACCATGTTCATGATTTATGATTTATCTGTAAAGGCTTTACGATGTTTTTGCTTGGTCATGCATATCATGTTTAAATGTCCTCATATGATCATGATTATATTTTTATGCATTTCCCTCATACTTAATATATTTCATGTACTAATGCATACTTGTACCTACATTATTTATTAAAGTAGGGTTCAATGCTCTTTCTCCTCACACTCGTGGCTAGGTGATTACTTGATCCTTCAAAGACTTGGTGAGTCCTCATGTTCCGAGGACCATGTCACCTTTACCATTTTCTTATGTTTCTAGTTTTCAGATGTTGTACATGATATATAGGTTATGTCCCATCCACTCTTTTGTTGTATTGTGTTTTGTGTATGTCAAGCAGCTTGTGTAGGGCCTTTCAAGGTCTTATACACCATGTCACATCTACAGTGTACTTTGGGTTATGACAATTGGTACCCTTTGACTGTTACCAATCAAATAACAATGGTTATACACCACCTACTAGCTCGAATCCCCTTGGATTCGGGTGGTTGGCACACATTTGCGGTGGCGGAGCAGTTGTGAACTCATTGTGTCAATTTTTTACAAATCCTTTGGTAGGAGTAGGTCATTAGAGCTGGGCTCAATGCAACCTTATCATTCGCGGGATGGTCATCCTTTGGAAATGGTGTATTTAGTATCAAAAGGTTATGTTTCAGCTGAGATTTTTGGTTTTAAGAGTTAGGACTGGATTTTGGGCTTCGCACTTTGCTGAGTTCCTTATTTTGGATGTTGTTATTCCTCAATGTACAGATGGAGTTTGTTCTCTTCTGAAGTTTCAATTGTGTAGGTCTGGTAGGTGTGACTCAAATGGTGCTGGAGATGTTCAGTGTAGCTAAGGACTGGAAGAACGCTCTTGAGGACTAGAAGATACTAGACTTGGAGCATAAGAAGGGTATTTCAATTTGTGAGTTGAGTTGCATCTATCATAGTCTGTTCTCTCAATTCACTGGTTTTGATGTGGTTTTGGTTTTCCCAGATAAATCTGGTGCTTTCAGTCAAGTTCGGTTGAGTTGGATGAGAGTTTGAGCCCAAAATGAAATTGGAGGAGTTTTTGGTGTTTGGAGTGAACTTGAGGATTTTTGTCTTAGCGTGAGTACTATGTTGGCACTGTTCTATCTAAGAGGATGTGTGAGGGTCTTGTGAAGCATACGGCCCATTATCCTAGTTGTTTCATGCCTTCAAGCTGTAACTATCCTTCTACTTATGTGAATAAAAGTCCTTTTTAATAGTGAATGTTGTAATGACCTTCTAGGTCATTTTTCTATTTTCTAATCTTTTCAGCATCTAGATCTGTCCTATAGCGATCATGTCATTTATAACTTACTGGAACTGACTTTTTGTCGTCGGGTCGTTCGTTGGAGTTTTGTGTAAGTTTTCATATTTTGGAGCCTTCGAAATCTAAACAGTTGACTTTGGTCAAAAGTTTAGGAATACAGCCTCATAATGCAATTCTGACTGTTCCATCAGCTTTAGAAGGGCTATTTAGGGCTAGGGGCATGGTCGATATGGGCCACAAGACTTTCGGTGTGAGTTTGTACCATTAGGCCTTTTAACTATGACGTTTTGTTCAAAGTTTGACTTTGGTCAACTTTCATCGTAATCATGCTCGGATGAGAATCACAATAGCACCATTAGTTCTAGAATATCAAGTTCGGTCTAGAATGACTTCATGCGGTTCCTGAGGGTTCTAGTCTCATTTTGAGCCCTTTATGGATTTATCTAAAAATAGAGGTTGGGCGTGGGGCCAACTTTGCATCAAGGTGACCTTGCATTGAAGTTTTGATAAGTCCATTAAAACCAGAATGCCGTATTCGATGGGGTAGCATTTCTCATTTGTGCTTATAGGGATCCAAATGAATCTCGAGCACCCCGTCAGAGTATTCCAAGTTGAGCAAACCAGATGATATGTATCAGCTGGTGCAACCCAGTTTTGCCTTCGTGTTTGCGTGCCCTACTTCCATTATCGTGGGAGGTTGTGGTCCCAATTCACTACATTCGCGTGGAGTCCTTTGAGTCCACGAGGGCTACACCAGCTAACCCTCTATGTTCGTAAATCTTCCTCCAGTCATGCATAAGCCCAATCCCATTGAGTCTTTTTATGATTTTTGGAGCGAGTGAGCACCAAAGTAGGTGCTTTTAAGATTTGCGCATTTGTGTTGATCTTTGCTACGCATTGGAAGGTTCGAAGAGGTTCTAAGATCATTGGTTTGAGGTCATTCTCACCACAAACGGGCTGCCAAATCTCTTTAATGGAGATTTATTATGAATGAACTCATCTTGTTCTGGGTATGGAGTTGTGTACCATTTCGAGACAAAAACTAGGTTAGTGATTTAGGACTTTTCGACAAAGTCAATTTCTAGCTTCCCAATACGGGTCCCACATTCTCATTTTGACTCAATTTTGGGTCTATCTCCAATTATTGAAATTTTTTTGTCTAAACATTCGTATTGACGTTATCAATAATTTGTTAGCGTGGTGGTGATCATAGGTGTTTTGATAGTGGTTAGCTCTTGTGTGGTTGATTCAGAGCAGGCGTGATCGGTTTTGAGGTAGACTTCGGTCTATTTTCTTGATTGGGCTTCTTAGATAATGTTTAATATGAATTACATGTCATTTAGGACTGTATTAGTTATGTATTTTCCCACCCTCTATTATTCTATCATTTCTTGATTCCCGTAGGATCGTTAGGCTTTTGGTGGGTGATAGGATTCTTAGTTTAGGCTTGCAGCCTTGCTTTTAATATGCCTTAGTATATTTATCCTTGTTAGGATGCTTACTTGTTAACTTTGGTTAGGGTTGAGCAATAGATGCATTAAAGTGTGTTTTATCGCCCTTGTAATTGTTAGTGGCTCCCTATAGGGCTTGTTTGGGTAGTTTATTGGGTTTGGTATTTGAGATCTTGGTGGCTCGTCATATCCATAGGTTGGCATTAGATGTGCTTCATCATGGGACGGAGCAGTGTGATAGGGGATAAGGCATCATTCCTTGAGTCATTTCTCCCCTCTTAATTGATTTGGATGCTCTTCTTTACCCCTTCGCTTGTTATTTATCGGTAGGCCTGTGGTATTTTCTTGAGTTGTTGTTATATTGTTGGGCATGAGGCCATGGTCGAGGGCCAGTTGGATCTCAAGTTAGTACTCTTCGCCCTAGTAGCGTGATAGGGATGATTTTATATATATTTGATTGTGAGTGCCTTTTTTGAATGCTGGTGATGGCATGCATTGCATTGATTATTCATTCTCACATCCTTTTGTGGTATGATCCAGGCTCATGCGTTGGTGTATAATTATTATTCATGGAGAAAGATTGTTTTCACTCGGTTAATAATAAAAAATGGTTTTACCAGGAGTCGTACAATCGATATTACTTGTTACACTAATTTTAGAGATTTATGAGGCATCAAGGACATGCTCCTTTTCTACTTGAAACTTGAGAGGAACCTGAGATGTGCTTAACTTTTATTTGACTAGTTGGTGCGTTGATGCCCTTTCCTACATGGTTTTGGCTACTTATTCCTCTAGTACTACGATTGAGATGAGTTGTTGTAAGAATTGGATTCAGGCCCAGGCAGTGTATACGGACTTCTTGTTTCCCCTATGAGTACATCTGGCCGTGAGAATCATAGTACTGGAAGAGGAAGCTACATGGGTCCTACCTCGCCCACACGGCAGGAACGTAGGCCTACACACATTTTTACTTATGGTTAGTGTTGGTTCTCCTGCATACTCTACATTCATATGTATCGTCAATAACAAGTATAATTATTTGTTGTCTGCACTCTTCGGTTTTTGGGGGCTGGTTGGGTTATCTTTTTTTTTCATACTTTCTAGGCTAATAAGGGTCCGGTTAGGTTATTGTTCGATTATATTTTGTACTATGTTGTTGTTGATCTGATAGCTGATACGTTATGGTTTAGATTTATGGCTATTAGTTCTCCTAACCTTGGGTAGTTGACTCTTGTATCTTAGCTTGCTTTTGAGTTGGTTGTTGGCTTGCATTTCTTGGTACATTCTTGACAAGGTTCCTTATTCTTTGTATCCTATTACCAATCCTTGCTGCTTGTATATCATATTATATCCTATTTAGTTACTTGTGCTATACTTTCCTTATCACTTGTTTATTCTTCTATTATCTTTTGGGCTTAGTCGACCAATGCCTTCTGAGTACAGCTTGTTGGTACTTATACTATACTTCTGCACCTTCCAGATTACAGTACGAGTTCTCCTCGTTAACTTGGAGTTTGTGTAGTGTAGCTTTTTGGTTTTAGAGACTAGGGTGAGATATTAGTGCTCGGAGTTATCGATTTCCATTTATTTTTGCTAGGCTAGTCCTTTTGTTGTATTCAAAGACAACTTGTACTCATATTATATTAGTAAAAGCCCTGTACTTTTATTTTGATTAGATTCTCGCTTACTGACTGATGTCAGGTCTTGGGGATGGTTTCTTGTATTTCATTTGTGTTGGTTACCCTTTCATTGCTTTGTTCTAAGCTTAATGCTTCTTGTTGTTTATATCAGCTAGATAATCTGCCACTTATGGATTTGGGCTAAGGGTTAGGCTTAGCTACTGCTGGGGCGTAATAGGTACCATCATGACCTAAGAAATCTGGTCGTTATAACCATAGACTTGATCTTTAAAAAAATCTGCAAGCAGTCATCAAAATCTTCCCTCGACATGGTAAATGATTCTCTTAGCTCTACAACTTCATGGTTTAGTGTTCTCCCACTCTACCTCTAACCGATAACACTCAAACTATCCTCCAAAAACAATTAATAGAATAAGTTATCGCTGTCAATAAAAATACCCAACTAAGAGTCGGGGTCGAATCCCACAGAAAATGGTGTAAGGCAAGGAATTCTATTAGGAGCTATAGATTGTAAACTCATTCATTTATAACAATAAAGAGAGTAGTGGATGATTCCACCAAATTTATGTAAAAATATTTGGTTATCATAAGTCAAGATTAAACTAAAATATCACGAATTCAAACAATTTAAAAATCAATCTAGGGGTGGGGGGATTGGAATTAATGTCCCATAAAGGTAATTGTGGTGCTCATTAATGCTAAAAGAACATGGATAGGCTGGGTCATCCTCAGTGACACTAATATTCTTTCGATCTCATAATATCATTTCATAGAATCTCGTTTCTGTCTCATCTATGTGAATTACAAAAAAATCCTCTACCTTATGGAATCTTTCTTTTCAAGAAGATTTGGGAAAATAGATCTAACCCATAATATATCTTTCAAGAAAATCATGGACATCAAACCTAAACTGCAAGCATTAGACTAATTACCCACTTCAATCAATCTCTTCGAGCATCAATCGAAGATCAAAAATAGGATTAAGTTTGCAACCTTGACCCATGAGTTAACCCCATGCTAACTAGCCTAAATTCATGAATGAAAAGACCTAAAATAGAGCACAACACAATACCCACTACATTAAATCAACATCCAATCCCATAATTGCACCCCTATTTTGCCACCCATCACACAAAGTAAAGAGATTATACATATCATGAGAGCAGCCATGGATGTGATGAAATTAAGAAATTATAATCAGCACCCAATTTTATTTCAACCTCAATTGGTCAATTTTAAGAGTGAAAAGGTTAAATTCCCAAACTAGGAGTTTCAAAGCTCATGCAAAATTAGGAACTCTCTCAGAAGTCTTTTTCTTCCAAAAGTCTCTTAAAAGTACCACCCAAAACAAAAACTATGTTTCTCTCTCCTATGGGCTATTTATAGTTTCCCAAAAATTAGCCCAAAATTTACTGCGTGACCACATTGACGACATTAGTCGGGCTTGCCTAGATGATTCGGTGGATCGATGTCTACTGCTTAGCTCGCCCTTCTCTTGAATTAGGCTTCAGGTGTTTCGACCTTAGTTGCCAAGCACATTCGAGTCTGCCTTTCACATTCGGCGAATCACCGAGTACCACCTATATTCATCTTTTAAGCCTTCATATTTTATCTGCGCCCTATCACCTTCGGTGATGATCATTAACTTCACCCATTTAATTCGGTGAGATGTTGATTCATGATTCAGTTCGCTAATCCTGTCTTGAAATTTTCAACTTTGAGTACTGACATTAGGCAAGGTCGTTATAGTCGGGCGATCCGCCGTATTGGTTTGGCGATCAACACTGTGGATTTTGCACTTCTTTTAATGTTTTTGGCCTTTCTTTCAAGTATTCATCCTTTCCTTGTCCCATAGCCTTCATAGCTACAAATCATCGAAATATCATTAGAAAAGGACATAATTAGGCATTGAAAACACTAATTCTTGAACTAAATAGTCCTTAAATGAGTACAAATCTATGACTTATCAACACCCCCACATTAAACTTTTTCTTGCCCTTAAGTAAATCAAGAACACAATTAGTTCAACAAGGGTGTCTACAACAGTTCTCAATGAGAGCTAATATGCAAGGGAAATTACAAGACTATTTTCAAGCAAATGCAACACTCAATCATAATCAAAAGTCTTCAAATGATGACTAGCCGGTATCAATTTAAGCTTAAGCTCACTATTGCTTCTTCAATAAAGCGACATCATGTTTCAACAAAACGATTTCATGCTCTCATAAAGCAAATCAATGAAGAAGTTAGGAATCAATACAACTCAAACTCTCCGAAAGAAAAGTACATGCAAGCCTCATCACATAGGTTTGCCCATATTTTCCTATCATCACACAACCTAGTTCATGAAAGATCTCAAAGGGCTTTTTTTGGCTTGCAATGGGGCTAAGGGTTAAGGTATGGTCAATTTGGTTTAGTAACTTCACTTTTTCTCAAATTCTTTTCATTTGGAAACTCAAACTTAAACTTGTGAATCATTTTGTAGGAAACCCCTTTTTATTTCATCAAACCTTCTTTTTTCATTTCAATTTCAAAATCTTTGCTCATCATTTCTTTTTTTATAATGAGTGGTTCCTTCTTTTTGCAACATATTTCAAAGTTGAGTCTTTCTTTTCCTTTCTTTCTTTCCACTTTGCTTTTGGCCTAAGTTGGTTATTCAAAGATACCAATTCTTCAAAAAGGATTTATGGGTGAGAAATTAGGGATGATTTGGCTCAAGATGTTTCGCAAGGTTGTCAACAAATGGTTTAGGCTCAAATAGTGCAAAGATAGTAGCACACCTTCACAAGGTAGTCACAAAAGGTATAGGCAATTGGGTTTTTCTCTCAAAATATGTGTCAAATATCACTTCTTGCATTTACCAAAGTTAGACAATTGAACTAACAAGGAAAATTCTAGGATTCACAAGCACGATTTCAATCAAAACCTCACCACACAAAGAACTTCAAACACAAATATTTATCATAGCCCGATAAGATCAAAAGCTTACGTGCAATGTTCATTGCAAGGCTTACATCAAAACGCAGCTAGTCACCACAAGATCCAAAAAGATCATTCAAGAGTGCAACCAAAGTGATTTCTTCTTCCAATCTCAATATTCCAATCTCATTACTAAACGCACTGCTCATCATGAGTACTATTCAAGACATTGATATTGAATAAAATCGATCCTCGAACTCAAGCATTTCAAAGACTTCCAAAACTCATGGTACAAATGAAAATGGAGAGACAAAATGAGCTAAACTATCAAAACCACTATAATAACCAAAAGAAATAACAAAATACTACAACTATCCAAAAGTAAAGCTGAAAGTAACAAAATACAATCAAAAGAGGAATATTGGCACAAGTGTCCTCATCCCACCAAAATAAATCAATAGTCTCCTCAATGCGAAATAACATAAGTGAGTACAGGATATGAGGTAAAAAGTCCCTTTGACAGAAGATGCCTGTGGAGTGCTCGCATCAGGATTCTCAGGAGGAGTGGCATCATCCAGGTCATCACTGCCCAGGAAAGTGATCACTGGAGGCAACAAAGAAGTCTCAATCGGGGCATCAGTACCCCGCACATACAAAGGAAGAATGGTGGAGTTTAAAGAAACTCCAATGGTGCCCACTGCAGAGGTCTCTTCAAGGGATGTCTCTAATGTAGCATGAACCATTGTCTCCTCAAGATCCTACTGCTTAATAAGTGTCAATGCAATCCGCTACTCATCCTTCTCTCTCCTAAGCACCTCCTCATCAGTCTCCACAGCCAAATCATCCTTGGCTCTCTCCTCTTCATCAACAACATCTACAGGATCATCAACAGTCGTAGCACCCACACTCAGCTTCTCAGCAACACTCGAAGAAACCTCAACACTTGATATTGAAGTATGCACAAACTCGGGTACATCAGGCAAAGAAACCTCACCTCACAACATAGATATGTCCGTAGACCTCAACTGGTCTACATCAACCTATAAAGTACCTATTACAACCCTTATCTCAGTCAAGCTAACAGAACAACCTTCTATCTTCTCTCGAGCCTCCATCCTCACCGTGAGGTTATCTAATCACACACTATGTGCCTCAATAGTGTCCTCACATTGTGTCAACCTGTCTCTCAAAAGGGCTAAAGCATCCCCAATCACCTGATAAATCAACTTAGGCGTCTCCTTCCCAACCTTAACTGCCCTCACATCTGCAGACCATGCAAGATTTCCTATTTGGTATATCAGGTCCAGGGTCAAGGGCGGTCAGGATACAGGAGTAGGGGCACATTCAACAGCAATAGAAGTATAGGTAGAATGCACAGGGGAAGGATAGGGTGTACATGACTGCTCCAAAGAAGGAGCGGATGAAGTGGCCTCGGCCTCAAGAGGGGTAGGATCAACCATGAATGTTGTGTCTAGTGGTGGCAGCTTTCTCCTAGCCGCATCATCCTGTAAGTAATCCACCTCGATCCTCTAGATGTCAATGGAGGAGGCAGGGTTAATCCACACATTAGTCTTCCCCCGAAAGGGAACTCTTGGATCTTCATAGAGCTATGTGATCAAGACCGGAAAAGGGAGGGAAGTCTGCTCTTGTCTAGCTCTCATCAACATTTCCTCAACAATCAACTCGCCAGCACTAATCCCTATCCTGTTCATTATGCTACCAACTAATACGGCATTCCAAAGGCAGAGAATGGACTTATTTTATGATGCCATGATGTTACTACTGATAAATCCGAACCAGTATCTGGAGGTAATATTCATATGTTTCTTTTAAATATTTGCTCCCTTAGCATCTAGGATGGAGAAATGTTAGAGATGAGAGGAGCCAACCATCCTTTCATTGCCTCTAAACCTTTATTTAGTCGAAGCCTGAAATATGCATTACTAGTCCTCTTTGTAACCAATATAGCATTTATTTTTCCTATGTGGCATTGTACCATCTTGCCACGAACATTGACTTCTTACAAAGGTTTCCAAATTGTACCCTTATTCTTTGGGAATGCTTCTGTGTACGGTGCGTAGAACTCCCGTACCTATTTCGGGACATATGGAGGTCTTGCTCTCGTGAACCTCTCTAACCTATGAAACTTAATCATATCCCATATGGCCGGATACTCACTTATCACCCCATCTGTGGAGAGTCGTCTCTCCTCTAAAATTTTACATTATCCAACAAGCTTGAGCATTTTGAGGGCCCTTGGAATGATGATCGAGAGAACATGAGAAGTGGGTGCCTCTTCTTGAGAAGGCTACATCAACTTGGACTGGATATTAGTCCTTTTTTTAACAACCACCTTCCTTGGTAAATCATTCTCATGCATCGAAGAGCATGAAGTGGTTTGCTGTTGAGATGGCTCATTGATAAATATCCCTTTTTTCCTTTTTGGAGGAGGAGGAGAGGATTCTTTATCAGATTCAGTAGTAGAAGTAACCACTCATTTTCATTTTTTTTAGCCATTTCATGCTATGAATATTCATTCAAAGCAATGATCGCGTAAAGGTTAATTGAAATCGAACCTATAATGAACACATTGCAAATCTATACTCTGAAGCTCACCTATTGATAATGCTTAAAATATTCTTCAAAACTAATTAAATGAGTAAGCGGCCGTTGTCTATAAAAATATACAACTAAGAGTCGGGGTCGAACCTCATAGAAAATTATACAAGGAAAGGAATTCTATCAAGAAGTTTTGAATATAAATTCCTTCATTTGCAGCAACAAAACAAATGGGTGGATGATTCCACCAAATTTAGTAAAAGAGATTTGGTTTTTAAAAGTCACAATTAAGCTAAGATTTCTGAAATTCCAATAAGTGTCAAATAATCTTGGGGTGGGGGGATTGGAAATTTATGTCACATAGGGGTAATTGTATTGCTCTACAGTGATGAACTTTATGGAGAGACTGGGTCATCTTCAATGGCACTAATCTTCTTTCTATCTCAAAGCATCATATCATAGAATCTTCTTTCTGTCTTATCTATGTGCTACACTATACAACCAAATACCTTACACTATTCTCTCTTTCGATTTAGCAATAAGGCAAATAGATCTGACCCATAACTTCTATTTTATAGCAAGTTACAGAAATCAAGCTTAAATTGCAAGTATCGGAGTAATTACCCGCTCAAATCAATCTTTTTCATTCATCAATCAGAGACCAGAAGTAGGAATTAAGTTTTCAACATTAACTCATAAGTTAACCCCATGATAATTAGCTCAAATTCATGTATGAACAACCGCAAAACCGAGCATAACACAATACCCACTATATGAAATCAACACCCAACCCCATGATTGCACCCTTATTTATTGGGTTTTTAGCCACCCATCACAAAAGGCAAAGAAACTATATCTTCCATGAAAGCAGCCATGGGTAGCATGAAATTAAGAAATTACAAGCAAACACACTTTAAATTAAACTTTCATTTATCAATTTCAACAACAAAAGTTGAAAAACTCCAAAAACTAAAAGTGTTCTTCACAAACTAAAGGGTTTCTCTCCTTATTGTCCAGAATTTGAATTTTCTAAACTCGCTTCTTTTTCTCTCCTTTGAGCTATTTATAAATTCCCTAAAATTTGGCCCAAAACTGAATGTGTCAACCATTGCGAGACGTTAATCGGGCTCATCGATCACGATAGGTGGATCACCCACTACTCATTGGCTCACCTTTCTCTTGCTCTAGGCTTCAGGTGTTTTAACCTCAGTCGGTGAGCTCGTTTGAGTTTGCATTTCACGTTCGGCAAATCACTGAGTACCACCTTTGTTCACCTTTCAAGATTTCAGTTTTTCTCCTTGTACTATCACCTTCGGTGATGGTCAACATGTTCACCTTTCTCATTAAGCATTTCATTTTTCTGTTTGGTGTTTGATGACCTAGCTCAATTAATTCAAGTGTCGTGCATTGTCAATTTGGGTGACGTCATACCCATTAGGCGATTCGCCCTTAATGGTTGGCGATCAACAATGTGGAGTTTACACTTCTTTTTATACTTTTGGCCATTCTTTCAAACATTCATCCTTGCCTCATCCTTTAGCCTTCACAGCTGCAAATAATCAAAACATCATAAGAATAGGACATAATTAGGCATTGAGGACACTAATTATTGAGTTAAATAGGTTTCAAATGAGTGTAAATCTACAAATCGTCAACACCCCCAACTTAAACTTTTGCTTGTCTTCAAGTAAATCAAGAACACAATCAACTCAACAAGGGTGTCTACAATAGTTATCAATGAGAGCTAACATGCAAATGTCATTACAAGACTACTCTCAACAACATCCTACACTCAATAATGATCAAGAAGCTTCAAATGAAGACTAGCCGGTCTCAAAGCAAGGTCAAGCTCACTATAGCTTCTTTTCTAATGCAAGACCATGTTTCAAGAAATGCATTCAAGTGCCCTCACATGAAGTACGATTCCATGCTCTCAAAAAGAAAATCAATAAAGATGTAAGGAATCAGTGCAACTCTTATTCTCTCAAAAGAGAAATACATACAAACTTCATCTCATAGGTTTGCCCATATTTTTTAATCATCACACAACCTAGTTTATGTATGATCTCAAGGGTCTTTTAGGCTGGTAATGGGGCTGAGGGTTAAGGTATGGTTAATTTGGCTTAGTGAATTCACCCTTTCAAAGAATTGTTGCAATCATCTTAACCTCTTCTCAAGTTCTTTTCATTTTTTTTTGAACTCAAACTGTTGCTTGTCAATCATTTTATTTGGAACTCCCTTTTTTTCAATCAGCTCTCTTTTTCATTTCAATTTTTCAACATTGTTCATCACAATATTTCTCTCTTTTTTATAAGGAGGGGTTCCTTTTTTTGTAAGAAACTTCAAAGTTGAGTTTCATTTCATCTTTTTTTGCCTTTAACTTGGCTTTTCTTCCTCCTTCCTATCCACACCCAAACATAGGGTTTTGGATTTAGTTGTCTATTCAAACAAGCCAATGCTTAAAAAAGGAAATTAGTTGAGAACGTAGGGACAACTTGGCTCAAAAGGTTTCAATATAGCTATCCACAAATGGTTTAGGCTAAAATATTATGAAAATGGATGCACATCCTCACAAGGTAGTAACAAAGGATATAGAACTTTCGGTTCCCTCTCAATTTTTTTGCCCAAGATCATGCCTTACACTTACCCAGGTTTAAACAATTAGACTAACTAGGCAAATTCTAGGATTCCACACACACGCTTCAAGTAAAACCTCACCACACATGGCACTTCAAATACACTCATTTAGCACAGCCTGAAAAGATCAAAAGCTTGCATGCGATGTTTATTGCAAGGCTCACATCAAAATGCAGCTAGTCAACACAAGAATAAAAAGTATCACTCAAAAGTGCGACAAAATCAATTTCTTTCTTGCAACACAAATACTTTACACCATGCTCATCATGAGTACTATTCAAGACATCGATATTGAACACAACCGAGCCTTGAATTATTATAAAAGAAAACTCAAGCATTTCATGATTTCAAAAATTCTTGGGGAAAGAGAAAATTTATAGAGAAAGAGGCAAAGAGGATAAACCAAACCAAATTAAACACTATCATAAAAACAAAACAAAATACTACAATAATCAAAGACTGAAAGTAACAAAATACCAAACATAAAATAGAAAGGGAAATATTGGCTCTAGTGCCCTCACCACACCAAAATGTAAACAATAGTGTCCTCAATGCAAAAATAAGAGAAGAGAGTACACGAGAAAAAGTGAAAAGGTCCCTCGATGCCTATGGAGTGCTCAAATCAGAAATCTCTAGAGAAGTGGCATCATCTAGGTTATCAGTGCCCGACAATATTATCACATGAGGCAGCAATGTTGCACCAGCTGGGACATCAATGCCTAATGCATCACTAAGGGGATGGTGAAGTCTAAACAAACTCCACTAGTGCTCACTGTGGAGGTCTCCCGAAATGATCTCTCTAATTTATCCTAGACTATCACCTTTTATGTATCCTGCAACTCCGTAAGTGTTAGTGCAATCCTCTGCTCATCCTCCTCTCTCCTCAACTCATCCTCAACAGTCTTATCAACCAATTAATCATTGGCACTCTCATCCTCTTCATCAATATCATCAATATATGTAACAACATCATCAACTCTCTTAGCCTCCCCACTCGGCTACACACTCTAAGATGGCTTACTGCTAGGCATAGTCAATGGCATAGAAGTAGGTTGATCAGGTAGAGGAACATCACCCAAAGCATCGAGATATCATTAGACCTCAACTAGTCTACATCGACTCTTAAAGTATCAAGCTCACCTCTCATAGTCTTAAGCACCTCCTAACTACCCTTGGTCTTTTTTCAGGCCTCTAGTAAAGCAGTGAGTTTATCCAACCTCACATTGTGTGACTCAATAAACGCCTTGCACTGGGTCACTCTATCTCACGAAGGAGCTATGTTCCTCTCAATTGCCCAATCAAACACTGAGGGCATATCCTTCCCATTTGACAGATCATGGTTTAGGTGAAGAGAGCAGCAGTACAAACAGAAATTGAAGGCACAGTGGTGGGCTAAGATATACCTTTTTTCTCCACAAATCGAGTGGATATGGTGGCCGTCGAATCAAAGGTACCGGGATCAACAATGGGCATAGTGTCTGGTGGTGGAGGCTTCCTCCTGTCACGACCCAAGGTACCCCCTAGACGCGACATGGCGTACAAGACTCGAAAAGCCTCATACAAGCCACTTAGCATACATACTTACAAGATAATAGAGATTAAGAGTTCAAAACAGATTTCATATCAAATCTTTTAAAAGATAACAGCGAAAGTCTATATCTCATGTCTCAAAGCCAATCTATCATAGAAAGTAAAGTTTGGGACGTAACCCAATACAATCCGAAATGAAAAGAAATACATGAAAATAAGAACAACTAGGCTATGTCCTCGGATGGATGAGGACTCACCAAGTCCTCTATCAAATCTTCTACTAAGCTCTAGCCACGAGTGGATGGTGAATCGCCAAATCCTACATCAAAGAAGTTAATGTAGGCAAGAGTATGTGTTAGCACATTTAAGTACTAAGTATGATAGCAATGCACATAAAACAAATAAATCATGCTAAAATAAGACATAATCATGACATGCAATGGCCAAGCTTAAACATGATAAAACATAAGAAGTATGAAACATAAACCATGGCCAAAGCAAGCTAAATCATCTTCTTTAGTTTCTTTACTTTTTCATAAGAACACTTTGTTCATTAGTTGTGGGGAATAGCCTTAACCGACATATAAGACCATGTGAGCTATTAACATGGAATCCGACATACTCCCTACATCAGAAGGGCCATCCTACTTGCCAAGGTAGGACCCTAACATCTAGCTTACGTGGATCCACTAGCTAATAAAAGGTCTATTCAAGACATCCTATGGGGGCACATAGGTGTGGGACAAAGAGATTTCTACTAGAAACCCGACCTCTACTACGGGAGATCTTCCATCTCAATATCCTCTCGGTGCTAAGCATATTTCCCATGGAATAGTCCTTGATCTTATTATTAATCCATGGAAAGGTACATCAAGGACTACCAATCCAAGCTAATCATGTGTATAGACGTTTCATATTGCATGGACCTTGTCCAAGCTTACGTCATCACAATAGCTTCTTAAGAACATGGGTAATCGCCTCTTTGTTCTTTTAACTCATAATGTGAGCATTACATGAGAAACCCTTTCACAACTCAACACAACATCATCATATCATAACTTTGGTACTTTACTCCCAAAGCACCCGTAAATCATCATTCACTTCATATGAGACATGCATAAGTTCATAAGCTTCATCTTTACATAGTTCATCATGCTCATAATTTAGGAATCATAGAGCTCATATGGGTTCATATTAGTTCAACTTAAATCATGCAATTCAATGCAAACTCATGCTTAGAAAGTCATAAATAAGACAATTTATGCATACTTGAAGGAACTCACATAATAGAGGAAAAATCATGCTTTTGACTTGAACATGCTAAATTCATAAGATCATTCTCAATTCCTTCATAATTTATGCATAACTTCCTAGAGATTTCATAAACTTCATCAATTCATAGCTCAACCCAACAATCAAATCATAGATTATCAAATTGGGGAGAATTAGCTTGGGATCATGGGGGTTCATGCAATATTTACATCCAATCATGTAACTCACGCTAATTCGTGCACTAAGTTACTTTATCATGCTAGATCGTGCACTAGGAATCATAAAAATAACAATTGAAATCATAATTGAAGAACTCATAAGAATTTATCCAAAAACCCTAATACAATTGGGCAAGATTAAACCTTGAAAACCTTGAAGGAAAAGGGAGGACCCATTGGAGGAAAAAACTCCTAATGGTGAACACTATCATACCTCAACAAAACCCACAAGAAATTGACTGAAATTGATGACCTTCATTGGAGGATCTTAGTCTTCTTCTTCCTTGAAGCTTGAGAGAATTCTTCTTATAGAGAGAAATATTTGAGAGAGGAGAGTTTAGGAATGATTTAGAATGAGTAGAATTAGACTTAGAAACTATTTATAGGGTCTGGGTTAAGGGTATAACCGACTTAGATTAATAGTTAATCAATTAGGGAAAAGACCAAAAGCCCTTAAATTAATAACTGTCACGGCCCATCGACAATTGGGACCTACGGTCCGTAGGTCAGATGACGGACCATCCTGTCCCTCCGTCGTTTGATTCAGAGACCTCACTTTGGGCTAAAAATTTGGCTAAGTATGGAAGGGATCTACGGGACCCATCTACGGATCATCAATGGATCGATGACCCGTCCTGTTGCATCGTATGTCAAGGTTCAGAGTTTTGGAAATCCTGAAATTTCACAATGCCATCGACGGTTCCCACCTACGGCCCATCATTCCATATACGGTCCGTAGGTGACGTCCGTAGTCACTAGCACGAGGTTTTAAAATACATGTTATCACAAATGTAAGGTCCGGCTCTTCTCCATCCATTCGTGGCTAGATCGTGATATCGTGATTAAGAAGACTTGGTGAGTCCTCATACTTTGAGGACAATGCCATCGTGATTAAGAAGACTTGGTGAGTCCTCATACTTCGAGGACAATGCCATATTTACAGTTTTGTGTCATTTCATTTGAGAACTTGTATGGGTTACGTCTCACTTTCATTTTATTGATGTAGTAGATGGCTTTGAGACTATGTTAGACTTTCGCTACTTTAGTCAACTCTTTTGATATATAGATTGTCTTTTGAACTCTTAACTACTATTATCTTGTATGATGTATGCTAAGTGGCTTGTATAGGGTCTTTCGGGGTCTTGTACGCCATGTCACGTCTAGGGGGTACTTTAGGTCATGACAGAAATGCTTTTGAGTTCTTGTAAGGAAAACAAGCAGCAAAAATAATGTTTAATAAGTTTGAGCAACATTGAACTATATGTAGTAATGGCCTACCATATTTTATAGTTCATTTGGAAATATAATAAATTACATTCCAAATTCATTTTGAAATCAAATTTATTGAGAATATGAAATATACAAAGAGATGGCCTAACATAATTCCTAATACATTTGGAAACTTAATTAGTTACATTCCTAATTTGTGTTGGAATCAAAATTAATGACAATATTAAATATACTTAAAAATAGCCTACCATATTTTCTAGTTCATTTGGAGATTGATAAATTTTATTCCTAATTTTCTTTGGAATCATATTTATTGATATGGTTGTTATTTACTTTCCTAAAGGAGTTTAATTCTTATAATTAATTTTTTTGTTATGGGAAACTAAATGCGGAAGGAAGTAAAAGGAAATGTAGTAAAAGCTAATTACTTATATAAATTTTATTAGATCACCAGAAAATTAAATCAAATTCGTCAATGTGTGGTGCTTTTGTCATGTGATAATCAAAGGAAATGATAATTAGTCAATTAGTTTAATATAAAATGTCAATTTAGAGCTTGTTTGACCAAACTTTTAAAAGAATATATGGGTCTGATATACTCCTCAAATTCGCAATTTAGAGTTGATACAATCCTAGCTATAAAAATGGTTCATATATATCCATGTCGTTACACAAATGATCTAGATTTACCCTTTTTGTCTAGTGGAAGTAAAAATATTATTTTAAATTTATTTTTTGATTTTTGATTAAAAAGTTCATATAGGGGTATATTTGATCCTTCTCACACATGAATTTTTCTGACTTCTTTGATACTTTTCTTATTAGTCTGTTTTAAAAGAATGTATTTTTTTCTTTTTGATGAACCTCTCATTCTATATTTTTCATATGATATGTTTAAGATCAAAATATTTAAGGGTATTTTGGTACATTCTATATATCTTTAGTTTAAGACCACAAGATTCAAAAGGCTTCTTTACTTTTTTTAAACTTCATATCAAGTCACAACCAAACAAACAAATTTTTTTATGGGGTAGTAATAATTATTTAAAAAATACTTTTGTTGAATTATTGAAGTAGTCTATGTTAGATAATCTTTTTTCCTATGTAATAAACTGTTAAATATTATCATAGATAAACAAAATATGTACACCCAAAAAGCACCTCGAGGATAACTTAACCACATTCTAGGAAAGGAGTTTGCATCTTTGAGGCCTCAAGTAGAAAAAAAAACCGATTACAAAATTAATTTGATGAATCAAATAACTACATTTTGTGCTTAAACTAATATAACCTTTCCTCAATTTCATTTTGTATCTGAGTTGCAACTAACTTTATCTGTACAATTACCCCATTTCAAGTGCTTCCAATTCCTAGCTTTCCAAATGTGATATATCATTCTCCCCATATTTTTGTGGCCCAACTCCTTTAAATGTCTCCCTGATTGATCCCTTTCGTCCTTATGCTAATGCCAGACCAAGCCTTCAGTTTATAGGTAAAATATAAGGCACGTTGATCTCGTGATCTCTCCGTAAAGATGGGTATTTTATGTTTATATTTTCAAAAATTGATACGAGAAAGCTAAATAGTGCACTTAGTTGCATGTTGGGTTATTTATTTCACCTATGCCAAAGTTGATTCTACACCTTATCTTTCATCCTCAAACAGACAACAATTTACATTGTTAATAGGTATATGCAATCTTGCCAATCCTTCTTTGTTCATCAGCATTTCCTGATTAGCCAGTTAAAGAATGAATCTATATATGTTAGCTAATAATATTTGCTAAAGTGTTCAACATTATCTCTAAATTTGATATTGTTTAAATAGATATATTTTCTATAACATTTATTATGAGATAGATTAATTAAGTTTTTTTCATTTCATTTAATTAAAATGTAAAAATAATATATATATAATTGTTTGAATCTTAAACTCAATCTTTTTAATTCAACTCAGGCTCACACTAGTAACTCTTCCAATGAGGCAATACTCAAGTACAGACTCTCTTTGAAAGCTAACGTTTTCTATTGTAACTTCTGCAAGAAAGAATTCTCTACTTCACAGGCCCTAAGGGGACACCAAAATGCTCACATACAATAGAGGGCATTGGATAAACGGAGAAATGGACTTGAAGATATTGTTTCGCCTTTTGGCCCTCTCAATATCATCCTTACTATAACCCCTACTCAAATTTCAACTCATACATGTTATTTCATCCTTTTACAATTTGATTATTGTTTAGTGTTTAGCGAGATGCTTCCATGATTCATAAATCATAAGCCTATTTCCTATCAAACATGACGATTTTCTTCAGGCTACAATTATCGTGAAAAACTTCATTGTATTTACGAACTATAACTTTTTTCTCACATCAATGATTAGACTAAAGCGGTAAATTTAGTAGGTGTGTATTCTTTATGTTTGGATTTGTTTATGGCTCAATTGTTTTGTTCATCGCAAAATGAGTGTCTAAGGAAAAGTGGAGAACATTCGAAGAAATTCAAGAATCAATGACATTAACATTACTAATTTTTTTATGACATTAACAATACTATAAGGGATAATGCGAAAGTACCGCTCTAAACTATTACCAAAATCCAGTGACACACCTAAACTTAACTAGGGTCGTATTACCTTCCTAAACTATTTTAAAATAGCATAAACACACTTCAAAAGATGGCATGGCAGAGAGAGTGTGCACACTCTCGAAGAACTAAAAAATTGAACACATGTACTTTTTAATAGGTCAATTTACAATTAGTTAGTACACATAATTATTTACATTAAAACTTATATATATTTAATTATTTTCATTTCTTTCTTTGTAAAATATTTATTTTAATTTCTTTCTCGCTTTAAATTTTTTATTTTTTATTTTTCATTAATTTCTTATATTTTCGCTTTTAATTATTTTTAAAAAATTATGTGTACTTTTTAAAAATAATAAATTTAAAAGTGTCCTTTAATTTTAATCTTTTAATTTTTACTTTTTATTTGATTTTCTTCACTTATTTTGATATCTGTTCTAAATTAGCTTATTTAAATAAAAAATTTGAATTAAATTTGAAATTAAAACAAAAGAAAAGATTAAGAAAATAAAAGGAATAAATAAAATCAATAGAAAAAATAATGAATAAAAGTTTAAAAAATGAAGAAAAAAAAGTTTAAATACAAGGCAAAAAATTTTAAAAAAAAATTAAAAAAATAAAATAATGTGGTGGGGGTGTGTTGTACAAACAAAATCAACTTATCTAGGGTTCCACGTCAGCATAAAAGGTGCACGAAAATATAGAAAAAATGAGTTTAAGGGGGTATAGGACCCTGGTTAAGTTAAGGTGTGTTGTTGGGATTTCGGTCATAGTATAAGGGGAAACTTATGCTTTATCCCTTACTATAATAGTGAAAAAGATAGATTATTATCATATAATTCATTTACCTAAGATATGAACGTTAGAGCGTAAGCTAAATGTCGATCAATAAGATGATGTATATTGTAATTTGTTGTCTCTTAATAATATTTAGGATAGAAAACAAATTGTTCTGGTATGTATCAAAGATGTATAGAGCATGACTTTCACAACTTAAAAAGAACTTGTCTTACTAAGTTTAATGAGATGACTTTTAAAATATACGTCCATAAACTATTATCAGTCTTGCAAATTTTTCTTTTTAAAAAAAAACTTCAGACTAATAAAACATAATCTTAGAATAAAATAACCTCTAAAAAGTATGCATTTCTATAGTAAAAATCTTTCTTCATTTGAAGGGAAAAACTGAAGCTCGGCACATAGGACAATCCTTTTTCCTTAACAATCATTGTTTGATGCACCCAATGTGATATTCATGACTGCAACAAAGTTTCCCAATAGTCTCTTCATGTTCATATTCTGCTTGACATATGACACAAATCTCTGTGGATTCTCTTTAAACAACTTCTTCAATTTTTGTGGGGTTATTTATATCATTTTTAGGTGCAACAACATGATGAGTTCTTGTTTTGACATAACTCATTATAACTTCCTCCTCTTGAAGATGATCCAAAGTCCCTCCTCTTGTCACCAAAAAGGGTCGATTGTTGATTGAGAATAATATGGAGGATATCTCCTATTTTGCGAGTAAAGACCTTGTAGATGGTCTAGAAAACTAGCTGCCCTTAAGAGCATACATGTTGAATCGTGATCACTCGTTAAAGTTATAACAACACCAGAAGAGAGAGTATGTGAGTTATTCATTGTTCAATAGCACTAATTTAAAGAACAAATTAAATAAAAACAATGCGAGATCAAAAAATGCTTTTGAGTTCTTGCTAGGAACACAAGAAACGGAAACAATGTATAATAAGTTTGAGCGACATTGAACTATATATAAAGATAGCCTGCCATATTTCATAGCTCATTTGGAAAAATAATAAATTACATTCCTAATTCATTTTGTAATCAAATTTAATGAGAATACGAAATATACATAGAGATGGCCTACCATAAATCCTAATTCATTTGAAAACTTAATTAGTTGCATTCTAATTTGTCTTTAAATCAGATTTAATGAAAATTTAAAATTAAACGGAAAAGGGGCCAAAAATACCCTTGGACTATTTGAAAAGGTTTAAATATACCCTAATTTACCTATTGGGTTAAACATGTTGAGAATATAATTAACTACTAAAAGTGTGCTCTCTCTAGCAGCTTAAGCTTTTAGATGAGATGATCACACACTTCAACATGGTATCAAAGCAGGCAAAGGTCCTGGGATCGAATCTCACTGCCACCCAAATCAAAAAAAGAATTTCCACGTGCTTGGCCCATGAAAAAGAATCAGACCCACACGTGAGGGGGAGTGTTGAGAATGTAATTAATAACTCACTGCCACCCAAATCAAAAAAAGAATTTCCACGTGCTTGGCCCATGAAAAAGAATCATGCCCGCACGTGAGGGGGCGTGTTGAGAAAGTAATTAATAAAAGTGTGCTCTCTCTAACAGCTTAAGCTTTTAGATGAGATGGTCACACACTTCAACATGGTATCAGAGTGGGATGAGAACGTGCAGGACACTGTCTACACAGTCCATGGCCCCAAGTGCAATGATACAGGAGAAAGAAGTACTTGAGGGTGAGAAAGACGAGGATGCAGAGTGAGATTCGATCCCAGGACCTTTACCTGCTCTGATACCATGTTGAAGTATGTGACCATCTCATATAAAAGCTTAAGCAATTAGAGAGAGCACACTTTTAGTAGTTAATTATATTCTCAACACGCCACCTCACGTGCGGGCCTGATTCTTTTTCATGAGCCAAGCACGTGGAAATTCTTTTTTTGATATGGGTGGCGGTGAGATTCGATCCCAGGACCTCTGCCTACTCTGATACCATGTTGAACTGTGTGACCATCTCATATAAAAGCTTAAGCTTTTAAGATGAGATGGTTACACATTTCAACAAAACATACCCCTCAATCCACCTTTATGGTCCATTTCTACCCTTAAAACTAACAATCTTTTTTAAAAAGTTATTATTACTATTATTATTACTTATTACGTGTCATTTTCTTATTAGATAAATTAAATCTCAACCCATTTAATTTTCTCCTACCCACCTATTTCAGTGCCCATGACTCAAACCCAATTAAAAGACCCATTAAAAATAGATAGCCCTTAACCCTAAGTCAAATGAGGTTCATTTTCCTGCATCACATTGCTGATGACGTTCATGTTCCTGCATAACATTGTTGTTTCATTACATCAGGACCATCAGTTACGAGACGACGAGGCAATGGTTTTGGATGAATCCTTCATTACTGCATTGGAGGATGGACTACCCCTACTGGTGGACTAGGCATGGGGATTGATAGACTTACAATGTTGCTTACAGATTCACAAAATGTCAAGGTTCAGTAACTTTTACTCTGGAAGATTTTAAAATGTAAACGATATCTATTCTTACTCTACATTTTTCCTATCTTCTGAGGAAGTTATCCTCTTTCCAGCCATGAGATCACCATGAAAGAATTTACCGAGTGGCGCGAGCAATCGCGTGTTCTCTATATTATGATCAAGTTTGATTGAGCAATTCTACATAAAATTTTCAAAATCAGTCTCAGAATTTGTTTAGAATTTTCATTTAGTAGTATCTCAATGTAAATATGAACACAATGTCAGTATATTAAAGCTTTACTTTTTTGTTTCTGAGAGGAAGTGCATTCTGATGGACAAGTTAATAAATGCCAATTTTAGCTAAATCAATCAATTATCTGTATATCATATGTTGTATTCATCTCTTCGTGTATTTAAATTAACCTCATTTGGCTTAAGGGAGAAAGAATCATCAATCTATTTTTTTTAATATGAGCCAAACTTTTAACGGATGGCATAAATGAGCCTTTTCTCAAAGTTCGATGGCATATTTGAGCATTTTTCCTTCTCAATTTTACTTGTTTGCTCGCATTTGCAGTAAACTACATACTTGCTTGTACTTCGGAAATTTTGATGATCCATATGTGTATTGTATTAATTAGAAACAATACTAACAACTTAATTATGCCTTCTCTTTTGGGAGATTTTTGTATTTTTCTGCAGCTTTCATTAGTGTTCCTATTTTGATTTTCTTCCTGCCCTAGCTAAGGACGCATATTGCACTATAATTATTTTTATAATTTTATTATTAGAATCTGTTTTCAGGTACTCTTACTTTATTTTTTAATATTGTTGTTGCTCTTTTCTTGTGTTGGTTGCTAAGCTTGGGTCTTCTTGTGTTTGATATTTTCTCTCAGGTGGTTTCTTTTGTTGTGGTGCTTATGGTTGGTTTTAGATTTGTAGCTGATAATCAAAAGGATGAAGATAATGTGTGAAATTCAAACTCCCAAATGAAATGATTCATTATTGGTTTAAAGTTGATTTAATTTGTTACTAGTGTACTGATCTATACTCACTGGTGTAGAATTTCTTTAGTCAAATGATGTAGTATCTGTTATCTACACTTTTGATTTATTTATATAAATAATATAATATCAAATATTTTATGCTACACTATACTTCTAATTATTCTTTGGATCACAAGTTTATTGTTTAAATATTTTCATTATAATTATACGTTAACAAATGATAATGTGGTTCATAGAACACAATAATAGATGGATTATCAAATGTGACAATTAATAAAAGGTAAATACATACAATGACTGGATATATTTCTTCATTGAAGGTTCTTGATGACTTTAGTAATCGTTAATGAAGGGAAAGATCAGTCGCCAAAAAATATATAACAATCGGATTATTTGTTGTCATTAAATGTTTTTAACGACCGGATTCCACGGTCATGCACTTTTAATGACGGAGCTTTTAACGATCCGTGAAGATCAAATTTAATCCGGTCGTAATTAATTTTTAGCGAACGGATTAAGACTTTTAACGACCGAATTTCCTTTCACTAAAAGCCTTTTTTCTTGTAGTGCTATTAGCCAAAGAAAGACCAATAATCAATTCGAGTATGGAATACAATGTTCTTAGGAGGTAATACAAGTGTAATAATGTAAGAAACCAAGTTCTATTAGTGGTCCGTCCAACCTATGTATGTCGTATTTAGAGAATTAGTAGCCAAAGAAAGACCAATAATCCATCCGAGGATTGAATACAGTGTTGTTAGAAGGTAAGACATGTATAGTAATGTAAGAAACCAAGTTCTATTAGTGGTATGTCCAACCTATGTGTGTCTTATTTAGGGATTTAGTAACCAAAGAAAGAGCAACAATCCATCCGAGAATGGAATTCATTGTTTTTAAGAGGTAATACACGTGTATTAATGTAAGAATTCTAGTTCTAATTAGTGGTATGTCAAACCTATGTATGTCTTATTTAGAGATTTTCTTAACCAAAGAAAAACCAATAATCCATCCAAGTATTAAATAAATTATTGTTAGGAGGTAATACACGTGTAGCATTGTAAGAAACTAACTTCTATTAGTAGTTCGTCTAATTTATGTATGTCTTATTTAGGAATTAAGTAGTCAAAGAAAGAGTAATAATCCATCCGAGTATGAAAAAACATGGTTGTTAGAAGGTAATACACGTGTAGTAATGAAAGAAACTAAGTTATATTAGTGGTTTGTCTAGCATATGTATGTCTTATTTAGAGATTTAGTAGCCAAACAAAGTGCAATTATCTATCCAAGTATGGAATGCATTATTTTTAGGAGGTAATACACGTATAATAATGTAAGAAATAGGTTCTATAGTGGTCCGTCCAATCTATGTATGTCTTATTTAAGGATTTAGTACCCAAACAATAACCAATAATCAATTCGAGTATGGAATATAATGTTGTGAGGAGGTAGTACACTTGTAGTAATGTAAGAACCAAGTTCTATTGGTGGTCCGTCCTATCTATGTATGTCGTATTTAGGGATTTAGTAGCCAAACAAAGACGAATACACCATCAGAGTATGGAATATAGTGTTGTTAGGAGGTAATACACGCGTAGTAATATATGAAAAACCAAGTTCAATTGATGGTCCATCCAACCTATATATGATATTTTTAGGGATTAAGTAGTCAAATAAATATCAATAATCCATCTGAGTATGGAATACATTGTTGTTAAGACGTAATACACGTATAGTAATGTAGGAAACCAAGTTCTAATTAGTGGTCTGTCCAACCAATATATGTCTTATTTAGGGATTTAGCAGTCAAAGAAAGTCCGATTGTCCGTTCAAATATGGAATACATTGTTGTTAGGAGGTAATACAAGTGTACTAATGTAAGAAATCAAGTTCTATTAGTGGTGTGTCAAACCTATTTATGTCTTATTTAGGGATTTAGTAGCCAAAGAATGACGAATAATCACTCCGAGTATGGAATACAGTGTTGTTAGGAGGTAGTACACGGTAGTATTATAAGAACCAAGTTCTATTAGTACTTTGTCCAATCTATGTATGTAGTATTTAGGAATTTAGTAGCCAAAGAAAGACCAATAATCCATCAAAGTATGGAATACATGGTTGTAAGGATGTATACACATGTATTAATGTAAGAAACCAAGTTCTATTAGTGGTCCATCCAACCTATGTTGACTTATTTAGGGATTAAGTAGCCAAAGAATGACCAATAATCCATCCGAGTATGGAATGCATTGTTTTTAGGAGGTAATACACGTGTAGCAATGTAAGAAACTAAATTCTAATTAGTCGTCTGTCCAACCAATATACGTCTTATTTAAGGATTTAGTAGTCGAAGAAAGCTCAATAATTCATTCAAGTATGGAATACAGTGTTGTTAGGAGGTAATACACATGTAATATTATAAGAAACCAACTTCTATTAGTAGTTCGTCCAACCTATGTATGTTGTATTTAGGTATTTAGTAGAAAAAGAAAGAGCAATAATCTATCTGAGTGCGGAATACATTGTTGTAAGGAGGTAATACACTTGTAGTAATGTAAGAAACTAAGTTCTAATAAGTGGTTTATCCAACCTATGTATGTCCTATTTAGTGATTTAGTTGCCAAAGAAAAACCAATAATCCATCAGAGTATAGAATACATTGTTGTTAGGAGGTAACACATGTGTAGTAATGTAAGAAACCAAGTTCTATTTGTATTCTATCCAACCTATGTATTATTTAGGGATTTAGTAGCCAAAGAAAGAACAATAATCCATATGAGTATGGAATACATGGTTCTTAGGAGGTAATATATGTGTAGTAATGTAAGAAACTAAGTTTTATTAGCAGTCCGTCCAACCTATGTGTGTCTTATTTAGTGATTTAGTAGCCAAAGAAAGACCATTAATCCATTCGAGACTGAAATGCATTGTTGATTGGAGGTAATACACGAGTAGTAATGTAAAATCCAACTTTTATTTGTGGTCCGTCTAACCTATATATCTTATTAATGGATTTAGTAGCCAAAGAAAGTGCAATAATCCATCCTAGTAGGAAATATATTGTTGTAAGGAGGAAAAACGCATGTACTAATATAAGAAACCAAGTTCTATTAGTGGTTTGTATAACCTATGTATATCTTATTTAGGGATTTAGTAGCCTAATAAAGAGCAATAATCCATCCGAATATGAAATATATTATTGTTAGGGGGTAGTACACATGTTGTAATGTAAGAAACCAAGTTCTAGTAGTGGTCCGTCCAAACTATGTATGTCATATTTATAGATTTAGTAGCCAAATAAAGACCAATAATTCATTGGAGTATGGAATACAATGTTGTTGGGAGGTAATACACATGTAGTAATGTAAGAAACCAAGTTCTATTAGTGGTCTGTCCAACCTATGTTTGTCTTATTTAGGGATTTAGTAGCCAAAGAAAGAACAATAATCCATCTGAGTATGGAATTCATGGTTGGTAAGAGGTAATACACGTGTGGTAATGTAAGAAACCAAGTTCTTTGAGTGATATGTCAAACCTATGTATGTTTTATTTAGTGATTTAGTAGCCAAAGAAAAACCAATAATCCATCTTAGTATAGAATACATTGTTGTTAGGAGGTAATACATGTGTATTAATGTAATAAACCAAGTTCTATTAGTGGTCCGTTTAACCTATGTATGTTTTAATTAGGGATTTAGTAGCCAAAGAAAGAGTAATAATCCATATGAGTATGGAATACATGGTTGTTACGAGGTAATACACATGTAGTAATGTATGAAACAAACTTTTATTATTGGTATGTCTAACCTAAGTTTGTCTTATTTAAAGATTTATTTGCCAAAGAAAGTACAATTATCTATCTGAGTATGGAATGCATTGTTGTTAGGAGGTAATACATATGTAGTACTTTAATAAACCAAGTTTTATTAGTAGTCCGTCCAACTTGTATATCTTATTTAGGGATTTAGCAGCCAAAGATAGAGAAATAATCCATCTGAGTATGGAATACATGGTTGTTCGGAGGTAATACACGTGTAGTAATGTAAGAAACTAAGTTCTATTTGTGATCCATCCAACTTATTTATGTGTTATTGTCACGATCTGAATCCTCGAGTCATGATGGTACCTACTAAAATCCACCAGTAGGTAAGCCAAGCCATACCCAGAACTACAAGTAGTGAGTACAAGGGTAGAACTAAATAGCAAACAATGCTACTAATAAGAAAAGATAGAAACGAAAAGCAAACCAAAACTATATACAAAGGAACTTCCCAGAACCTAGAAGTCACGAGTACAGAGCTATCTAACGAGATAAATACAAGTCCCAAAAGTGGACCACAACAAGCCGTCTCAAAGGCAAAAGACAAGCTAACATAAGTATAGAAGGAGACAGGTTGGTCTAGGATGCCAAGTGCTCACCCTCGTCTCCGATATCCACAAGTTGCAAAAGATGGCACGAACGATCACCTCTGGTAGCTAGTACTAGGACCTACATCATGAAAAGATGCAAAGTGCAGCATAAGTACAAAAACAAAGGTTCTCAGTAGGCATCATAGGCCGACCAAGCAACAAAGGTAAAAATAATCTGAAAAGATAGCATCTATACAAGAATAGAGGTCAAAACGGATATAAGAAGAAGCACGTGAGCGCATCGAAAGTAAATCTAAGTACATCTAAACTAAACCTAACTGGACCCCATAAGCCCAGAAGGTACACTCATGCACAAGTTTAAATAAAACTCAAACGGACCCTCAAAGCCCTACACATACACATAATAGCTAAGCCTACAAGACCAAAGAGTAATCCAGATCCGAATCGAGAAACCAGTCAACTCCCAACCCAGCTAGAAAGAGTGACAATCAATTCAACCGGTCAACTCCCAGCCCATCTAGAAAGAGTGACAATCAACTCAACCAGTCAACTAGCTAGCAAGAGTGACTATCAACTTAGGCCGCCCAGCCATACCATCCACTCCCAGTGGCGTCAACCGCCTAGCTAGCAAGAGTGCCTGGGGGAAGCCAGCTATCTAGGCCTCCCAACCGGCCAGCCCATTCCCAGGGGTGTCACCCACCCAGCTAGAAAGAGTGCCCGGGGGCGTATCGACTCCGAAGAGGATCTCAAGTAGGCTCCAAGCCATCGTGGATCGACGTCCACTTCCGACGATATAACGAAAGGCTCCAAGCCAGAAGAACTCCAATCCTGAGGAAGCACACCATCTCCAGTAATGCATCGGAGCCGCAGAAATAGGGAGAGGAGACAGAAAGGGCCAACAAGCTACGCAAATGCCTAAACTAAGGCTCATTCGATCAAACCCAAGTCTGTTATTCCAATCTACAAAGACCTAGTCCATACGAAACGACGTCGGAGACATACCATAGTCACAAGGTGCATGGGTCTTAGGCAACACTAGTCTATTCTAGACTAAGACCAAAACATGCTCCAAAAATAAGTAGTAAACCAGGTAAATCACACAGCATGCTACAACACACATACAACCCTCTTCCAGCATGATACTACCCTCGAAACAATGGTAATCAATCATAAATCATGAATTCCAAGAAGAAAAGTAGAAATAACTAGGTACCCTCCCCCAATTCACACTAATCATCACGAATTTACACATTTATGCTCAGACTAATTAGAAAGGAAGTTGTAGCCTACCTGTAGGCCGATCGTGCATGCTCCAAATCACAAGGCATAAGCTTTTCCCTTCCAAACGTCCTCTGAATGCTTCCACACTATCAAAAAAAAGGATCACAATGTCAATACGGTCGTTTAAACACCAAAATCACCCAAAATGGAGACGGACCAATTTTTAGAGTCAAATAGAAATCATGGGATCCGCACCAAAATTTATAAAATTGACTCCATATAAAGGTCCAAATCTATGCCTTGAACTTGTGTACCAAAATAGGACACAATTTGCGGCCCAAAACAGCGGAAACAACAACACACCACGAAAACAAAATAAGAGGAAAGGGGTAGCAGCTTTGTCACGATCCAAGGTACCCCTTAGACGTGACATGGCATACAAGACCCTGAAAGGCCTCATACAAGCCACTTAGCATACATACATACAAGATCATATAGATTTAAGAGTTCAAAAGACAATGACATATCATACCGATTAAGAAAATAGCGAAAGTCTACATCTCATGTCTCAAAGCCAATCTAATATAAGAATGGGAAATAAAGTTTGGGACGTAACCCAATACAATGCCAAAATGAACAAAACATGAAAGTAAGAACAACAAGGTTATGCCCTTGAATGGATGAGGACTCACCAAGTCTTCAACAATCCTTCTACTACGCTCTAGCCACAAATGGATGGAGAATCGACGGGCCCTACATTAACAAGTCAATGTAGGCAACAGTATGCGTTAGTACAATCAAGTACCAAGTATGATAGCAATGCACGTAAACATTTAAAACATGTTAAAACAGACATTTTCATGACATGCAATGACCAAGCGAAAACATGATAAAGTTTAGAAAACATAAAACATAAACCATGGTCAAAGCAAGCTAAGCAACTTTACTTTACTTGAGGAACACCATAAAAACACTTTAGTTCTTTGTTGTGGGAAGTAGCATTAACTGACATGTAAGACCATGTGAGCTATCAACATGGAATCCGTTGTCTAGCCTACACCAAAAGAGGGTTGTCCTACTTGCCAAGGTAAGACCATAACTTTTTAGCTTACGTAGATCCACTAGTTAGTGTCTATCAAATACAATCATCCTATGGTGGCACATAGTTTATGGGACATGGGTAATCGCCACTTGTCCACTCGGTGCTAAGCATAATTCCCACGGATTAGACATAGTTTAATTATCATAAATAGACATGGGTAATCGCCTCTTGTCTATGTTAGGGAACATGGGTGATCGCCTCTTGTTCGTTTCAAATTCATAGTGTGAGTATTACGTGAGAAACCCTTTCACAACTCAACCATAACATCAACATATCATAAACTTTGATGCTTCAATCTCAAGGCACCCTTAATTCATCATTAGCTTCATAATTGACATACATGATTTCATAAACTTCATCTTTACATAATTCATCATGCTCATAACTTACAAATCATACAGTTCATATGGGTTCATGAGAATTCCTCTTAAACTATGCAATTCAATGCAAACTCATGCTTAAAAATCCATAAACAAGGCAATTTGATCATAATTGAAGGAACCCACATAATAGAAGAAAATCATAGTTTTGATTGAACATACTTACTTTCATAAAAATCATCCTTAGGTCATTCATGATCTCATCATGAAAAGTCTTATCTAAGGAATCATAATTCATGCATAGATTCATAGAGATTTCACTTTATAATTCAACCCACCAACACAGCATAGATTTTTGAAATTGGGGGAAATGGCATGGGTTCATGGGGACTCATCTCAATTCATAAAATTCAACTCAATTCATGCTTCAAAGTTCATAAATCAATCAATTAAATTGTCACTACCCAAGGTACCCCCTAGACGTGACATGGCGTACAAGACCCCGAAAGGCCTCATACAAGCCACTTAGCATGCATACATAGAAGATCATAGAGATTAAGAGTTCAAAGACAATGTCATAACAATCTTGTAAGAAAATAGCAGAAGTCTACATCTCATGTCTCAAAGCCAATCTAACATAAGGGTGGGAAATAAGGTTTGGGACGTAACCCAATACAATGCCAAAATAAAAGACGTGAAAGTAAGAAATAACTAGGCTATGTCCTCGAATGGATGAGGACTCACCAAGTCTTCAACAATCTTCTACTAAGCTCTAGCCACGGATAGATGGAGAATCGTCGGACCCTACATTAACAAGTCAATGTAGGCAAGAGTATGCGTTAGTACAATCAAGTACCAAGTATGATAGCAATGCACATAAACATTTAAAACATGCCAAAACGAGACATTTTTATGAGATGCAATGACCAAGCTAAAACATGATAAAGGTTAGAAAACATAAAACATAAACCATGGTCAAAGCAAGCTAAGCATCTTTACTTTACTTGAGAAACATCGTGACAACACTTTTAGTTCTTAGTTGTGGGAAGTAGCCTTAACCGACATGTAAGACCATGTGAACTATCAACATGGAATCCGTTGTATAACCCCACACCAATAGGGCCATCCTACTTGCCAAGGTAGGACCCTTTACTTAACATATAGCTTATGTGGATCCACTAGCTAATCCTATGGTGGCACATAGTTTATGGGACATAGGTAATCGCCACTTGTCCACTCGGTGCTAAGCATAATTCCCATAAATTAGACATAGTTCAATTATCATGAGTAGACATGGGTAGTCGCCTCTTGTCTATCATTAGTCATAAGTTCATTATTAGTAGACATGGGTGATCGCCTCTTGTCTATGTTAGGGAACATGGGTGATCGCCTCTTATCCCTTCATTAGAATAGCTCCTTATGAACATGGGTAATCGCCTCTTGTTCGTTTCAATTTCATAGTGGGAGTATTACGTGAGAAACCCTTTCACAACTCAACCATAACATCAAAATATCATAAACTTTGGTACTTCAATCTCAAAGAACCCTTAATTCATTATTAACTTTATATGAGACATGCATAATTTCATAAACTTCATCTTTACATAGTTCATCATGCCCATAACTTGCAAATCATAGGGTTCACATAGATTCATGAAAATTCCTCTTAAATTATGCAATTCAATGCAACCTCATGCTTAGAAAGTCATAAACAAGACAATTTGACCATAATTGAAGGAACCCACATAATAGAGGACAAATCATAGTTTTGATTGATCATGCTTACTTTCATAAAATCCTCCTTAGTTCATTTATAATCTCATCATAAAAGTCTTAGCTTAGGGGTCACAATTCAACATGGATTCATAGAGATTTCTTAACATTCATCACTTCATAATTCAACCCACCAACCACAACATAATTTCAAAACTGGGGGAAATTAGCATGGGTTCATGGGGATTCATCTAATTTCATGAAATTCAACTCAATTTACACTCCAAAGTTCATAAATCAATCAATTCAATCATCATTGCAAGGAACCCATGACATATAAGAATACCCTAATTCAATTAAGAACTTCTAACTTTGAAAATTGGAGATTTTAGGGACTTCATGGAGGAAAGGGCTCCATGGATGAACACTATCATACCTTAGGGTCTCAATTCCTTAATCAATTTGATGAAGAAAGCTTGATTTCTTGAACCCTAGCTTCCCTTCTTCTTCTTCTTCTTCTATCTTCTAGAGAGAGAAATATTTGAGAGAGGAGGGTTTGGGGAATTTTGTAAAGTCATTGGAAAGGGTAGATTTTAGGATTGAATATACTTATATATTGTTAGGGAATGGAGGAAACTGACTTAAGTTAGTAAATAAGTTATTGAGTGAAAAGACCAAAAGACCCCTTTTAAAATAACTGTCGGGCCCCTACCTACGGTGCGACTTACAGTCCGTAGATCAGACCTACGACCCGTCCTGTCCTTCCGTAGGTAGGTTTAGAGACTATCACTTTGGACCCTGCAACGACGGGTCCAATGTACGGCTCGTGGGTCAATCGACGGGCCGTCCTGGTAGACCGTCGTTAAGGTTCTAAAACTTGGGCTTGCCACCTACTATTCATCAGTCCATCTATGGTCCATAGGTGGCCTTCGTCGCTGGCACCAGAACCCAGAAAATCCAAAAATTTTCCACCCTTGAATCTGGGGTATTACATAAATCAACATTGAAAAGAACCCATGACATAGAAGAAAACCATTACTTCAATTGGGAATTTCTAATTTCAAAATTTGAGATTTTAGGGACTCCATGGAGGAAAGGGCTCCATGGAGGAAAGGGCTCCATGGATGAACACTATCATACCTTAGGGTCTCAATTCCATAAGCAATTTGATGCAGAAAGCTTGATTTCTTGAACCCTAGCTTGCCTTCTTCTTCTTCTTCTTTTCTATCTTCTAGAGAGAGAAATATTTGAGAGAGGAAGGTTTGGGGAATTTTGTAAAGTGGTTGGAAAGGGTAGATATTAGGATTGAATAGACTTATATGTAAAAGGGAATGAGGGGAACTGACTTAAGTTGGTAAATAAGTCATTGGGTGAAAAGACCAAAAGACCCCTTTAAAATAACTATCGGGCCCCTACCTACGGTGGGACCTACGATCCATAGGTCAGACCTATGACCCGTCCTGTCCTTCCGTAAGTAGGTTCAGAGACTATCAATTTGGACCCTGCAACGACGGGTCCAATGTACGGCTCGTGGGTCAATCGACGGGCCGTTCTGGTAGACCGTCATTAAGGTTCTGAAACTTGACATCTTACAAATTTTCAGTGGGCCAACTATGGTTTCCAGCTACGGTCCGTCAGTCCATCTACGGTTTGTAGGTGGCCTCCGTCACTGGCACCAGAACCTAGAAAAGTCAAAAAATTTCCACCACTTTGAATTCAGGGTATTACAAGCTTTTGCACAAAAATTACCTCAAACGCAGTGCCACCGACACAATCCAATCACTCCACCACGTAGTCTCGACAACAACAAGCACGTGGGACTTTGAATCACTAAAATTCGAGCTCGGATGAGGGAGAAATCGCCTCTTGAAAATTGAGGGTGAAAGCTGAAGTTTCTTGGTATTTTATACCCGAAACTGGTCGTTAAAACCAAAAGTTCCGGTCGCTAAAAGTGTGATATCTGGTCGCTAAAAGGCTGCACCATATCAGCACTTCAGCTGATTTTCTCAAACTCCAAATTCTCCGACGGGGTGTCCGAGATTCATTCAAAACCCCGTGCGCGTAAACAAAATATGTTACCCCATCGAATTCGGCATTCTGGACTCGATGGAACCATCAAAACTTCCATCTAAGGCCATTTTGATAAAAAGTGGGTCCCACACTCAATTTTCATTTTAAGCCAAATTCCACAAAGGGTCTCGAAATTAGCCCGGAAGCCTCGGGACCTAAACGAAGGGTCGTTCTAGACCAAACTCGACATTCTGGAGCTAACCGTGTTGATGAAATTCTCATCCGAGCATGTTTACCAAGAATATTGACCAAAGTCAACCCTTGGCTTAAGCTTCAAAGTTAAAACGCATAACGGCACAAACTCACCCCAGAAGTCTCGGGGCCCGAACCAACTATGCCCCTAGCCTAAAATGGCCCTTCCGGAGCTAATGGAATATTCAGAATTGGATTTTGAGGTCATATTCCTAAACTTCTAATAAAAAATGACCGTTCACGGTTCAAAAGCTCCCAAAACACTAGAACTCGCATAAAAACCAAACAAACGACCAGGTGACCGAACTATCAGTCCCAGCAAGTCATAAACAACTTAGGGTCGCTATAGGAAAGGTCTAAATGATGAACATGAGGCATAAACACAGAAATGACCTAGAGGTCATTACATTTATTTAGGGAATTAGTAACCTAGGAAACACCAATAATCCATCTGAATATGGAATACAGTGTTGTTAGGAGGTAATACACGTGAAATAATGTACAAAACAATGTTCTAATTAATGGTCTGTCCAACCTATGTATGCCTTATTTAGGGATTTAGTGGCTAAAGAAAGAGCAACTATCCATTCGAGTATGGAATACATTTGTTTATATATCTGTAGTAATGTAAAAAAACTAAGTTCTAATTAGTGGTGTGTTAAAAGTAAAAGAGTTGGTGGATAATTTTTAATATTAGGGAAAAAATTTCAAATTTTTCTTTTTACTATTCTTTTAGTGTTTACTGCTTTTCCGACCACAACCATTGTTGGAGATCTGGCCACCACCCTCCCTTTCTTCTTCTTCTTCCTCTTCTCTCCTCCACCAACAACTAAACTAACATGACCCACCCTTCACCACTGCAACTAGCAGCTCAATCAAGATCACCACCCACACCACCAAAAACCGCACTAGAAAACCAATAACCCATTTCTCTTTACCCCTCTCCTTCTCGCTACTACCAGCAAGCCAACAACCACATCGTTACATAAACCAGAAGAAATCACTCAATTCTAATCATTAAGTGTCCTCACCATTCAAAGAGATACCCCATTTTCACATCATGCAAATATGTACTCAAATTGGGTGCATAAGCATATCAAATCCACTCACTCTCTCAAAGAAGATTCAAAACATACTCTATATACGATAAGTTTTCTATTAGGACCCGTTTGGTAGGCGGTATTAATTAGAATAGTCCATGGATTAAAATTTAATCCATTAAATTCATTGTTTGGATACTTTATTTAACTTAGTCCATGGATTAGTTATACACCATACAAGGTCTTATTTTATCCCTAAAAATGGAGTGCAAACTAATCCAAGGTTTAACAATCCTTGGATAAAACACCTAAATGACTAAACTATCCCCCAATTCTTTTTCCTTAATTTCTTTTGTAATTTGATGTCCTTTTTATCTATATTGAAATGATTATAAAAGTTCTTTTTAATTCTCTAAATCCGTTTAGTGTAATTTGATGATTTAATAAAAAAGAATTCCTCCATTTTTGGGGGGGTTTTTTATTCAATGTAGTTCGTCGATTAACCACTTGAACTATTTTTTTAATAAGCTTCAGATATTTGAACAATTTAAGTAGCCTTAAATCTATATTAAGTTTAAGATATATTTGACCAAAAAATTTAGAAATACACCGTGCCATCAATGATCTCCCAGTGGTACATCACATAATAACTCAAGGATATAATATTGTCCGGTGGTAATCTACCTTGACCCAATTACGTGAAATAAAAAATCTCGTAATAACTCAAGGGTATAATAGTGAAGAAACTTTTTGTAGAGTTTTAAATCAAACACAAGATTAGGTGGGAAGAAATGAACCAAACACTTGATAAATACTAATCCCTACATTACTAATCCATAGGTTACTAATCCATGTGTATCAATATTTGTACCAAACGACCCCTTAGTGTATTACTCAATCAATCAAGCACCAAACTATAGGACCAAAAGGACTTTTCTGATTGTAACATCGGCTAAGGGATGGGTAGAAATTTATAAAGACCCTCCAGGTCATTTCTATGTAAATGTCATCTTTTCATCGATTAGAGCGTTCTTATAGTGACCCCAAGTCATTTATGACTTGTTGGGACTAACAGTTTGGTCACCTGATTGTTCGTTTGGATTTCATGTAAGTTACTGTGTTTTGGAGCTATTTGAACTTGAATGGCTGACTTCGGTCAAAAGTTCAAGAAGACAGCTTCAGAATGCAATTCTTACAGTTCCATTAGCTTCAAAATGTCCTTTTTGGTCTAAAAGACCTTTCGTGCGGATCACGAGGCTTTCGGGCTAATTCTGAGCCCCTTTGTGGAATTTAACTAAATATGGAGCTTAGCTATGGGACCTGCTTTTTGTTGAGACGACCTCGGTGAGAAGTTTTGACTACTGCATTGAGTCTAGAATATAAAATTTGGTAGGGTATCATATTTCGTTTACACGCATAGAGTTCTAAATGAATCCCAAGCACCTCGTCGGAGATTTTGGGAGTAAGGTATTTTTGCTAATGCACCAACTACCAGTGCAAGTGCCTCCCTTTCCGTACCAGTCCAAGTTTTTGAATTTCTCCAAAAGGGTTTTATAAGGTCAAGTATCAGTCCATTTGCTAGCCTTGTCCTTCTCATCAAGAAAATGGACAATACATCGTGTATGTGCATTGATTATAGAGGTCTCCACCAAATCACTATTCCAGATATGCACCTGATTCCAAATATTGACAAGCTTCTTGATAAATTGCATGGAGCAGTGATAACGCACAACCACACCTTTCACGATTCGAAGTGTGGGCGGTCGCTATGCAAGTATAAACCCAACGAAGAGTTGGGGTCGATCCCACGAGGAACAATGTGCAAGGCGATTGAAGAAACAAGAATTACTAGCTATTAGTGTGAATCCGAAATGAAAGGCATAATTATAAAATGAGAAGACTTCAAGTAACGAATTTAGGATAGGGGATAGAGGAGAACAAGGGACAAAGCTATATCGAACAAAATTACCAAAGGAATTTGGGAATGGGAAATCAATTAATATCCATACGATCCATTGCAAATTAGTTTCATACAATCTCAATTAATCATGGGTAAAATCATATATGCCTCAGAAACTAAATTATCTACCTAATTCTATCGAACATAGGCAAATATTTCTCAACTAGTTCTCACGAACCCAATCAAGTGGCAACACAAGCAATTCGATTAAAGGCAATGCAAGGATTCACTATTTCTAGCAAAATCCGACAATTGAGTTGCTAAACCTCAATTAATGCACCAATCAATCATACCCAACCTCAATTAACTCTCACAAGCTAAATCAAAGTAAATGGGCAAATTCAAGGAGTGATCAATTCCAATGGAAAGCAATTAAAGCATGAGATCAATTGGATAATGAAAAACCCATTTCATAAATGATAAAGCATTCAACTAATTACTAAAGCACAAGATAGAAATCAAAAACCCAAATATTGATTATGTCTCACACAATATCCAAATCACTAATCAACAACTAACACCTAGAATTCAACAATACAAAGCAAAGAGTTGAAGAAAGGTGAAAAATAATTACAACCCAAGCTCACAATCTTCACTCTAATGGTATTTGTTGAGGACTCTTGATCTCAACGCTATGCCCAAGCCTAAATCCCCAAGGTTCTTCTCTCTATTCTCTGTGTTCTCTATTCAATTCTGCTTGGTTGAATAATCCTCAAAAAATGGTTATGTTTAAGTGTATATGGTGATTTGGGGTCAATATGTGTATTTCCAGAACTGCCCAGACGTCAATCATCGTTTCTTCTCCGTGTTCAAGGAGCTCGGTATAATTGTACTCCGCGTTCGCGGAGGCTTCCTGCATTCGTGCCTTACAGCTGGCTTGCACTCCGCGGTTGCGCCCAGCTCTCCGCGTTCGCGAAGAGTATTTCACTGCCAGCTCCAAAATCCTTGTTTTTAGCTCCATTTTGCCCCAATTTCCACTCTTTTTCATCAAAGCTCCTTTTTAACCATCATGTACCTGAAACAACCATATTCAAAGGAAAGTTAGCATCTTTCTCTCTTTAAGTACCAAAAAATCACAAGAAAAGGACTCCAAATGAGTGAAAATCACCCACTCATTAACACCCCCAACTTAGAAACTTTGCTTGTCCTCAAGCAAAACAAAATCAAAAGCACAAGAGGAAAACACAATAAGCACAACACACTTTCATTCCGAATAGAGATCATGATCATGACTTTGGTTGGTACTAACAAATAGTCCTCAAGCAAACTTTTCACAAAAACAACCCCTCATTTTCATGGAACATTTTTCAAAAACCAAGAATCATTAAGTGACAACAACTCAAACTCAAGAAATTCCTCAACTCTTTAGCTCTTTTTCATGCTCACTTGATGCAATTTGGAATTTTCAAAATCACCACTCAATCAATTTACACAAGAAAAGAAATGTCCCAAAACACTCACAAGTATTTACAAACAAGGGAAAAAAGCACAAACACTCACACTCACAAAAGAATATCTCATGAACACAAATGCCACCCCATAGGCTTGCCCATATTTTCAATCAACATTGCCTCAACTTCATTAGGTTAGAAATCACAAAGGACTTTGTTGAGCTTGTAATGTAGGCTTAGGGAAGGTAAGGATATCATTTAGGTACAAGTGACTACACCCTCCTTGAACTCTACTCAACAACTCAACATTTTCCAACTTTTCCACATTTTCTTCACTTTCCAAATCAATGCACAATTCACCTTTTCATTTTCTTCATTTTCATTCTAGATGCCCCACATGCACCCATTTTTTTTGGAGGATTCAAGCTTCTTTTATTCACTTTCTTTTTCACAACTTTTTCTTTCTTTTTGACATCTTACTCCATTCATCATTTCTTTTTTTAAAATCAAGCTCTTATGCGATAGGCATCCCTTCTATGAGTTTCCTGAAACACCCCCAACTTAGGCTTTTAGCCTCAACTTTCACAACATCATGTTCAAAGAGGGAAAGGGTTCAAGAGAGGAATGTATTTTCAAAATGGCTAAGGCTTGTAATAAGGTTGCCAATAAAAGGGTATTAGGCTCAAAGGAGACAACTAGGCATACATTTAGTGCAAAGGTGGGATATTTAGGCCAAGTGGACTTCAATAACAATCAAAGAAAGCCTAAGATCATTTTTCCAACCCAACTCAATTAAGACCAATATTTCAAGACTAATCGGGCAAGTTCTAGGTGGCACAAGCAAACACAAGGCATTATTCAACAACTCACCACACATGGCATGAAAATCACTCAAGATGGATCAAAATCTTATTTCCTATTCAACAAACAAGTGGCATTGAACAATTAGACCGCCAACGAATCAAGAGTCACAAAAAGAGTCACAAGAGTTGTCACAAAATCATTCAACACTTGCTCAATTTTCAAAACGGAGGGATATGTTCAAAAACACATTTTTCACAAGAAAGACTATATTCTTAGTATCAAACAAGCCACAATCTCCCAAAACGACAACGACGAATTTACCCTTAAGAAAGCCATCAACCAATCCATCATTGGGCAAACTCATACATCAATTCGGGACCGGCTACTCAGACTTCACCAATAAACAATAATGGCTACTCAGACTTCACCAAAAAACAATCGACGCTTTACCCTTAAGAAAGTCGTCACTCTATCCATCATAGGGCATCGCCAATTAATAACAACTCCAAACAACAACACCATCTCAACACAAAAGAAATAAAATAAAGAAACAATCAAAAGCAATTAAACTACTAAAACGAAAACAACTAATCCAACACAATCAACAATTAAGGTCCAAAAGCCCGACAAGGGCACATCATCCACAAATCAAAACAAATATCCAACAATATGATAATAACGACCAACAAACAATCCCAAACATCCTAAACAAGAAATACAGAACATGAGTCATAAGGGAGGCACCCCCAACTAAAAATCAAACTGTGTCCTCACAGTACAAAAATCAAAAGAGAATACGAGGGGCTCCCTGAAATGTGATCACTCTGAGCTAGCATCAGAGGGGAAGGACAAATCCTCATCATCAGATGGACTGCTACCGCATAGGCTCTGGAGCTTGCCCATTATCTTGCTCAGGAAATGGCTCTTCTTCTTCTTATGCTCTCGAAAAGTTCGTTGGCGCTGTTCAATCTTCCCCTGCCTCCGAATCACATGCTCCAATCTATCAGACATAGCCTTCTATGAAGCAGCTACAGAGGCAATAGTAGGTGCAGATGCACCCTCAGATATGGCTCCAGAAGGTCCGATTGGAAGGCCAACAACTGTAACACCCCCAGTTTTTGAAAAGGAAGAAAAATACAGTTTTAAAATTTTTCTGGTGCCAGTGACGACGGAGATCATCTACGGATCGTAGGTGGAGTGACGGGCCGTAGATGGGGACCATTGATGGCCCTGTCAACTTTATGGATTTTGAGTTTCTGAACCTTGACCTACGGAATAGCAGGATGGTTCGTAGTTCAGTTGATGGGCCGTAGATGGGTTCCGTAGATTTCTTCCAGACTTAGCCAAACTTTCAGTCCAAACTGAACTTTCTGAATCGATTGACGGAAGAGAAGGACGATCCGTCAGTGGATGTACGGACCGTAGATCCTGTCCGTTGTTTGGCCCCGATAGTTTTATTTAAGGACTTTTTGGACTTTTCCCTAAATGTTTATTCCTTATCCTAGATGATTTTTCCCCTTAACCCTGGCCCTATTTATATTTTCTAAGCCCTAATCCCTTCATTCCAACTCTCATCTCCCAAAAATATTCCTCTCCCTAGAAGAACAAGAAGAAGAAGAAGAGAGCTAGGGTTCTTATCAAGGTCATCAATCCTCCTTTTATTTCAAGGCTTTGGCATTAAGGTATGATAGTATTTACCATTTGGAGTCTTTCCTCCAATGAATCCTCTTTTCCTTAAGGTTTTCAAGGCTTAGTCTTGCCCAAGAGAGCTAGGGTTTTGACAAATTCTTATGGGTGGGTTCTTCATTATGCTTTCCATTGTTGATGCTATGGTTGATAGTGCACGATCTAGCATTGTAAAGTAAGCTAGTGCACGATTTAGCGTGATTTACATGCAACTTGAAGAATCCCATGAGTCCATGCTAAGTTTCCCCCAATTTGTGATTATGCTTATGATTGTGGGTTGATTTGTGAAAAGATGAATTGCATGAACTCTTTGTGAATTGAGTTAAGGATTATGATTATCAAGCTATGAATTTCATGTAAGACTATGAATGATGAAAAGAGGATAATTTATGAAAAGATGCTTGTTCAATCAAAATCTATGATGTTCCTCTATTATGTGGGTTCCCTCTATTATGACTAAATTGCCTTGATTTATGGCTTTATAAGTATTAGCTTGCATAACATTGCATGTTTTAAGGTGAAGCTTATGAACCCATGATTTATGAGCTAAGATCATGATGAGCTATGTAAATATGAAGCTTATGAACTCATGTATGTTTTATGAAGTTTATGATATGTTAATGCAAATGTTGAGTTGTGAAAGGGTTTCTCATGTAATGCTCAACTTATGAATGTGAAAGGTTTTCTCACACGTAATGATTCATAACTTGTTGAAAGGTTTGCTCAACTAAGCTTGAATCCACGATTAAGGAGCTATTCTATGAAGGGACAAGAGGCGATTACCCATGTTCCCTAATGTAGACAAGAGGCGATTACCCATGTCTACTAACAATGAAATCATGACTAAGGATAGACAAGAGGCGATTACCCATGTCTACTAATAATGAAATCATGACTAAGGATAGACAAGAGGCGATTACCCATGTCTACCTAAGATAAAATGAACTATGATAAATCTGTGGGAAGTATGCTTAGTACCTAGTGGACAAGTGGCAATTACCCATATCCCATAACCTATGTGCCACCATAGGGTGATGGTCTATGATAGACACTAGCTAGTGGGTCCACATAGGCTAAGAAGTTCATGGTCTTACCTTGGCAAGTAGGACACCCCTTTTCGGTGTGGGGCAGACACCAGATTCCATGTTGATAGCTCACATGGTCTCATATGTCGGTTAAGGCTATTTCCCTACAGCTAATGAACTTAAGTGTTCTTATGATGATGTAAAGTAAAGGAAAGATGAATAGCTTGTCTTGGCCATGGTTTATGCTTCGTGTTTCTTATGTTCTATCATGTTTTAGCTTGGCCATTACATATCATGATTTTATGTCATTCTAGCATGTTTTATATGCCCTATGTGCATTGCTATCATACTTGGTACTTGATTGTACTAACTCATACTCTTGCCTACATTGATTCTATTGATGTAGGGTTTGGCAGCTCCTCTCATCCCACTCATGGCTAGTCAGTTCTAGTGATCGTGAAGACTTGGTGAGGCCTCCTATGTCCGAGGGCCTAACCTTGTTACTTTTTCATGCTTTCCATTATTTTGGATATTGTACTAGGCTCCGTCCCAAACCTTCATTTCTATTCTGTTATGTTAGATGGCTTGATACATGAGATGTAGACTTCGGTTGTTTTTTATTAAAGCTTTGTTATAAAAATGTTCTTTTGAACTCTTTCTTCTCTATTATCTTGTATGTTATGTATGCCAAGGACTTGTATGAGGCCTCTCGAGGTCTTGTATGTCGTGTTACATCTAGGGGCTACCCTGGGTCGTATCAACAACTAGCTCTCGAATCTGAGCAGCCACTCCCTATATCTGAGAAGATATGTATCACATTGTGGTAGGCCCAAAATGGAGGGGTCCTACTGAAGATGAAGCACCAGTCTCAGAAGTGGGCTCAATGAACTGCCCGAACTGTGGGTCGGCCACATCGATCTTCCTGTTCTTGTTCTGGCTACTCTGACCGCCCCTCTTCTTCAGTGGGTGTATCTCTTTCCCGGGCTTCTTCTCCTCATCATTGGGCATCCTCAACACTCCAGCACCGTAGCACAGTTGAATGATCAAAGAAGGACAGATAAGACTCCTGGCTCTACCTTGAGCCACCTCAATAATATGATCTAGAATCCGCTGGCCTACATTTACCATCAGCCCATCCATAATAGTTGCAATGACCAAAGCCCTGTCTTGTGTCATCTCGGTGTCATGTGTGGAGGGAATGACCCGAGCACATATAATGGAGAGCCAAGTCTTGGCCTCCGCTGTAAACTCACAAGAACCCACCCCTCTCTTCGTCTCGAACCACTCCGGAGGCTCACCATTGTGCAACTTATCAACCAACCACTGACTACCTAGCTCCCTATAACGCTCCAGATATATCTTGTTTTCGCATCTGGGAGACCATAATAAGCACTAATCAACATTGGGTTGAAATGAACCTGCATCCCTTAGACGGTAGTAGCGGCGGCCTCATTAAAATCAATCTCCGAGGCATTAGCATAGAACTCAGCTACGATGGTGTGATTAGCCTTGACAGGCTCAGCAGCAAACACCACCCATCCACTAGACTCAAGCCAGTTAAAGAAATTTGGCATCCCCTGTTCAAGTTAGTCCAAACAGATCCCTTTTTCCTTCACAATAGCCCAGCTCAGGTATTCGTCATATATACGGGCGCATTTGGTGGACAAGAACCTGGTTGCATCGAAATAATCCTCCTCGGGTGAAATTTCAGATGACATGGGAATGTTGTCGGTCGACATTTTTAGCTCAAAGTACCTACAAAAGAACCAACATGTTAAAAGTTCTTGTGGAAACTTAAAACAATGTATTAGGAAGTATTTAGTCCAAAGAAAATAAATAAAAGAAGTCCTGATTGAATTATGCAAAGTTACTGTTTTGGGGATAAAACTGAATCCTTCTCCGCATTCACGGGGAGACCTCCGCGTTCGCAGAGAGTAAGTGGTCGTGCCTCCGCGTTCGCGGTTCAGAGCAAAGTAGAACTCCGCATTCGCGGACCAGTTGGCGCGTTCGTGGAGCACAGGGAGTCAAACACCTCCGCGTTCGCGGACAAAGCTCCGCGTTCACGGAGATGTCTTCGTCCCTAGAAAAATAGAATTCATTGAAGCAATTAGTCGAACACATAGTGGGCAAGAAGTGTAACAACCATTTTTTACCAAAATTCGACTGTAAATCTACCCCAAACATGATCAATCAATTAACAACCCATCAAACATGAATTCAACCCAAAAATTAACAACTAAACTCAACAAAAAATCAAGTGCGAATCAATATCACCATGAAACACAAAATTTTAAGTCTCTTCCACAAAGAATTTACCCTCAATTCGACCCCAACAAAGCATTTCTCAACAATCACAAGACAACCATCATGAATTATACCCATAAACCCACAATTAAACAAGAACACTTCAAGCAAATTTGAAACAAAAACATTAAAGCACAAGTTTTCAACATTCATGTACCAAAAAAGTAATAGAGTGAAAGGGTAAAGACATACTTGTGAAGTTGATGCAATCCTCAAAACCAAGACTAGGAATCAAAGGAGACGAGGGGAGAGTTTTCGATTCTTTAGAGGGGAACTAATTTTCGTTTAAGAGGGGAATGTTGAAACTGGAATGAACCTTTGGCATTTCTACCTTTTAAAATACCCCGACCCTCCACGTTCACGGAGGGTGTGGCACGTTCGCACCCTTGGGATTCCTGGACCTCCATGTTCGCGGTGAATAGGGCGCGCGTTAGCGGAGGTTCTGACATTTTGACCTCCGTGTTCACGGACACCTTTCCACGTTCGCAGAGAGTAATTGGGACCTGAACTCCTGGCAGCATTCTGGAAATTTTGGCGATGGGTGGGTTCATTAGGCGACTCGCCCATTGCACTTTTACGACCGTCAGATACCCAAAAGTGTTCCAACCCCCATTTTGAAGGTAGTTCAACCCCATATTTCAACCCCAAGTAAATATTTTGCATCCAAACCTGTTCAAAACACTTCCAAACACTTTGAAATCATGAGGATTAGTCAAAAATAAAATTCTAATCTAACCTAAAAATTAAAGAAAACTCAAAATTAATCAAAAATTAAAATTTTAAATACCAATGGATTGCCTCCCATCAAGCGCGCAATTTAACGTCGTGGCGCAACGCCGGTTGCATCACCCTTTATGTTTCCACTTCGAGACGATGTACCTTCTCCCCAACTTCAAATCATTTTCTCGTCGAAGTATATGGGGACTACCGGAGAGCATCACACATTTCACTCGATCTCTCCTCTTCGAAGATTTGAATTTCTTACCCAACTTCACATCATTCTTTCGTATAGGAGCATCGGGCAAGAGTGATAGTATCACTAGGCCATTCAAACAACGAACTTCATAACTTTTAGCTCTCAAGTGCATGACACTATCACTTTCCAATGTACTAGAGTTGCCATATATGATCTTTTTGGTTTTTTCTTGCAACTCTAGTATCATTGCCTTGATTTTGGCATCTTGGAATTTTATTGGTTTGGTTTCGTTGTAAATACCCAAGATCTCATCAATATCGAACACAACCCCTTTTTCTTGACCTTCCAACTCCAATGCCTTACTCTTGACCACTTGGCAAGGAGCCTTACATACTCCAAACGTTGATCTCACATTGGCCTTCAAAGTTGCAATCTCAAACTCAAGTTGGATCATCTCATGACACCTATCTAGGTGCAAGTTGCGGAATTCATCCCTCATTTGGAACATTAGATCTCTTAGCCTCTCACCTTTTTCAAGTCAATGAGACAAGTACAAGAACCAAGCTTGACTCACAACGCATCTCTTCATCTAACGAGGCATCCAAACAACTATCCCCAACATGAAGTCTTCCACAACAAGGCCATGGGTCATCAACATAGGGCTTGCACTCACTAAACCTTGTTCCTTCACAAAAAGCCATAAAAACAAACAAAAACAAAATACAAATAAATATTCACAATTTGGATGGAAACTAGTAAACTAAAAATTCTAAATCAATTCAACATGCCAAATTGTTCCCCGGCAACGGCGCCATTTTTGATAACGCTCAACCACACCTTTCACGATTCGAAGTGTGGGCGGTCGCTATGCAAGTATAAACCCAACGAAGAGTTGGGGTCGATCCCATGAGGAACAATGTGCAAGGCGATTGAAGAAACAAAGAATTACTAGCTACTAGTTTGAATCCGAAATGAAAGGCACAATTATAAAATGAGAAGACTTCAAGTAACGAATTTAGGATAGGGGATAGAGGAGAACAAGGGACAAAGCTATATCGAACAAGATTACCAAAGGAATTTGGGAATGGGAAATCAATTAATAGCCATACGATCCATTGCTAACTAGCTTCATACAATCTCAATTAATCATGGGTAAAATCATATATGCCTCGGAAACAAAATTATCTACCTAATTCTATCGAACATAGGAAAATATTTCTCAACTAGTTCTCACGAACCCAATCAAGTGGCAACACAAGCAATCCGATTAAAGGCAATGCAATGATTCACTATTTCTAGCCAAATTCGACAATTGAGTTGATAAACCTCAATTAATGCACCAATCAATCATACCTAACCTCAATTAACTCTCACAAGCTAAATCAAAGTAAAAAGGCAAATCCAAGGAGTGATCAATTCTAATGGAAAGCAAGTAAAGCATGAGATCAATTGGATAATCAAAAACCCATTTAATAAATGATAAAGCATTCAACTAATTACAAAAGCACAAGATAGAAATCAAAAACCCAAATATTAATTATCTCTAACACAATATCCAAATCACTAATCAACAATTAACACCTAGAATTCAACAATACAAAGCAACGAGTTGAAGAAAGGTGAAAAATAATTACAACCCAAGCTCACAATCTTCACTCTAATGGTGTTTGTTGAGGAATCTTGATCTCAATGCTATGCCCAAGCCTCAATCCCCAAGGTTTTTCTCTCTATTCTCTATTTTCTCTATTCAATTCTGCTTGGTTGAATAATCCTCAAAAAATGGTTGTGTTTCAGTGTATATGGTGATTTGGGATCAAAATGTGAATTTCCAGTACTGCCCAGACGTCAGTCACCTTTTCTTCTCCGCGTTTGCAGATCTCAGTATAATTGTACCCCGCATTCGCAGTACTTAACCTCAATGCACTCTGCGTTCGTGGAGGCTTCCCACATTCGCGCCTCACAGCTAGCTTGCACTCCGCGTTCACGCCCAACTCTCTGCGTTCTCAGAGAGTATTTCACTGCCAACTCCAAAATCCTTGTTTTTAGCTCCATTTTGCCCCAATTTCCACTCTTTTTCATCAAAGCTCCTTTTTAACCATGATGTACCTGAAACAACAATATTCAAAGGAAATTTAGTCTCTTTCTCTACTTAAGTACCACAAAATCACAAGAAAAGGACTCCAAATGAGTGAAAATCACCCACTCATCAAGCAGCTATCTTTTCGAAGATTGATTTGCATTCTGGTTACCACCAGATACGTGTCAGTCCTGCCGACATTCATAAAACTGCTTTTCATACTCACTCTAGTCATTATGAATTCACTGGTATGTCCTTTGGTCTCACTAATGCTCCTTCTACGTTTCAATGTACTATAAATTATTTCTTTCAGGCCACACTTGTGCAAATTCATTCTTTTATTCTTTGACTTCATCTTGGTATATAGTCAGACCTTTGAGCAACCTATCAATCACTTGCAGCTTGCTCTCCAACTTCTCAGAGATAATTATTTCTATGCCAAAACTTCTAAATGCTCATTTGGGCAAATCCACATTTCTTTTTTGGGTCATGTTATTTCAAAAAAAAAAAAGGGTTGGTATTGATCAGGATAAAGTTCAAGTTGTCTTGGAGTGGCCAGTACCAATTAATGTGAAGGAATTACCTGGATTTCTTGGGTTAATACGTTATTAACACAGATTTGTGAAGGATTATTGAATGATGGCTCGACCACTCACCGAACTTACCAAGAAAAATGTTTTCCAATGGTCAAATTCAGCTAAGAATGCTTTCCAACTTCTAAAGCAAGCCTTAACAATTGTTCTGGTACTACAACTTTCATATTTCACTCAACCATTTGTGGTGGAATGTGATGCTTCTTCAGAAGGAATAAGAGCTATTCTTCTTCAGGATGACCATTCTATTGCTTGTTTTAGTAAGGGGCTTTTTTCCTAGTCGTTTGAAATCTAATTTTGACTGCGAATTGCTTGCTCTTGTTTTAGCTTTGCAGAAATGGAAACACTATCTCATGGGCCATCATTTTTATGTCCGAACAGATCATTGTAGCCTCAAGTATCTCCTTTCCCAGCGTATTACCACTACTGAGCAGCAAAGATTATTAATGAAATTACTTCCCTTCGACTTCACAATTGTTTACAAAGCTGGGAAAAACAATTTGGGAGTTGATTCTCTTTCAAGGATGCCATTAAATGCAGAATTTCTGGCTCTTACTATTCCTGTGCCAATGGATTTTTCCAATTGGCAAAATTCTCTCCAAGAAGATATATATACTCGTGAGATTATTCAAGCCATCCACCATGATCCTTCCTTATAACTAGATTTTCATCTTGTGGATTAGAAACTTTATTTCAAGGAAAGGTTGGATCATTCTTCTCTTCGACAAAAGCTTCTCTCAAAGTCTAACGACACACCCTCTATCGGGCATGAAAGATATTTGAAAACCTTGAAGCGCCTTTCCTCCAACTTTTTCTGGCCAAGGATGAAGCATGATGTTAAATTCTTTGTTCAGAACTATTTGGTTTGTCAACAAGCCAAATACCAAGCTCTAGCACCTGATGGACATCTACAACCCTTGCCTATACCTGATAGAATATGGGAAGATGTCTCACTTGACCTTATTGTAGGACTTTCCAAATCTGGTGATTTTGATACAATTTTAATTGTCGTAGATCATCTCAGCAAATATTCTGATTTCATCCCACTTTCTCACCTATATACTGCCAAGATTGTTGCTAATATTTTTTGTAGAAAAGTTGTGTCTTCACAGCATTCCTTGGTTAATCCTATTTGATCGAGATGTTATCTTTCTCAGTGTTTTCTGACATGAGTTTTTTTGACTTAGCCAAACAAGGCTAAGAATGGGTACATCTTACCATCCACAATCTAATGGACAAATAGAGGTGGTTAATAGTTGCTTGGAATCATATTTATGATGCTTTGTTATGGAGCAGCTGTTGACATCCAATTTTGACCGACCAATAGCCCTTTCCGAATTGCTTTTTGATTAAATATATATTGCAAAAACTTTTTTCTCTTATTATGGGTTTAAAATTATAATTAATTTTATTTAAATAATTATATATTCTTATACTCGTAATTTAAAATTTTATTGTAATTATTATTATTATCAAATTATTATTATTATATTTATCAATTGTTAAACTTGAAATAATTAAGTTACTTATTTATTTAAACGTATATAATATTTAAGTGTGTTTTAGCTTATTTGAAAATTATTATTATGTATAGCATATTATTAATTAAATAGCAATCCATTTAACCTTTCTTTAAATTATTTAAATCTTAGCCCCTTTTGTCCAATTTATTTAATTCATAGCCCTTTCTTATTCAATTAATTTCAATTCTAGCCTCTTTAATTCAATTCTTATTTCAATTGTAGTCAATATGATCCAAATCTCATAAAGTCCCATCTCTTATCTCCACCATTCATCTTTAATCCTGATCTAATCCTAACCGCTCATTATTCTAAATCAACGGTCCATATTTATCCAAGCCTAACCTTCCTATTTTAAACCAAAACACACCCAAACCCTAACATTTTTTTATTTTCTTCTTCTCCAAAGAAAAGCAGGTGCTCGTCACTCTCTCCTCTCCTCTCCTCCGTCTCATCGCCACTGGAACCGGCGAAACAGCTTCCTAGCTCCGGCAAAGCCACCACCAAGCAGCTGCTTCTCTCTTCCTCTTACTGGCGAACCCATGTAGCCACCAGCAAGCAGTAGCGCCGCCTCCGTGCACAACCATTGAGACCTTCGTGTCTCTACTCCTCTCTTCTCTCTTCTCAAGAAACGATGACGACAACAAACAATAGCAGTTGTCGTCTCTAGTAGAGAAGAGACCGGAAAAAATGGCCTCTCCTCCAGTTGCTCCTTTCTTCTCTCCTCCATCAATATCGAAGGACGACAACAACTCCACGGCTCCGACCGGCGAGGCAAACTGTAGCAACTACTACTCCGACGAGCGACTCCGACTCTGGTCAGCAGCCACGACAAAGAGGAGTAATACTTAAGAAACAGGGTCTAATAAGCTTGGAACTTCGAGATTCCGGTTCATTGAAGACGGATCTTAGCAGATCCATCCTGGTCAGTTCTTCTCCTAATATTTTTAAGTTGGTCATGTTGCGTATGGAGAAGCCATGATTCTTATGCATGTTTATTCTAGACGGATTTCATTTTAAGCATGAAACTAATTGTGGTTTTCTAAACTTCTGGACATGTTCTTGTATTAGCCTTGGTTAAAATTTGTCCGAGTGTATTTTGCCTTTGTTTATTTCTTCTATTTGTTCAAATTAGTTCGTAGAATTGTTGATATAGTCTACTTCACGATATGCCGTGTAAAAGAACGACCTGAAGTTTCTCTTTTTATACTGTTAAATATGTCAATTCTTGACTAGATGATTTTGGTATGATCTGTTGTGATATCTTACTCAATCATCTCTAAAAACATCATTCTTTCCGGATTTCGCTGTCTAATTATAATTTATCCTTTTGCTCGAATCAGTATGAACCTTTTGCGATTCTATTATATGATAAAAAAAAAATGTTATGACTGATGTTGAGTTAAGTTTGAACAATTTACTTTCCTTTCTTTGAGATTATGCCTACCTTTATTACTCTTTTACTTGCTTATTTATGATATTTAATATAATTAGTGATTTAATTTCTCCTTCCCCAATTATTGCTATTGTCTTCCTTTTTGAAATAATAAAATCCAAACCTTGTCTTACTTGTTGTAATTATGGTAATCTCGGTTCGTTTTTTTATATTTATTTGTTGGTCTAACTTTAATTAATGGCTTATTGGACATATGATTTATTGGTCAATAGCCGCACGTGATTATATATGGTAAATATATGTTAAATTAATCGGTATCCATATGTTGATTAATTTTCCCTCTTATTTGATTTTCTTGGTAAGTTATTGACCGAATGACAAAGTAATTTACTGTGCACTATAGATTATTATTTTATTTTTCTTGACTAATGGACTGCTTATGTATTTCCTTCTTTGAAAGCAATTTTTTCCTTTGCTTGATTCTATATTATAATATTAATTAATCCCTCTTACCTTATTTAAATTTAACATATCCTTATTTGACTAATTTGGTAAAACTTCACTCGTTTTTCGTAACTTTCTTTACTGTTTGTGCTCCTTGACTGATTGAGGAGAATTTTTTTCCAAAATTTGCTCCCTTTGATTCTTTTTTCTTTTATGCCTACCCTTTATTTGCTATATAAATAAGACCTTTACCTCATTCTTGAAACGTTTTAATCAGCATAATATTGATACTCTCTCTAAAAGCAATAATAATTCTTGAAAACAATTTCTTTCAAAAGTTCTCTACTTGGGTTTATCGTTGCAAGTTGGATACTAGATCAAGTTATTTCTTGTTGATTAAATTCTCTACTTAACTGGTAAGTGTTGCTGCTTAAGTTAATTTCTGTCTTGCATCAGTGTATTATGTAGTTTAATATAATTTGTGTTATTAAAAGGAAGCGTCCGGGTTAGTCTCCTTTCCTCACTATGTGTGTGTTTATTTATTTAAGTTTGTATAGTTCATTATAAGTAAAAGGAAGCACTCAGGCTAGTCACTATCTCCTATATGCAATATATGCTGTGTTTTTTGTGCCTACCTTTAAATGTGGTGTGAAATATCTAAAATTACCTACCATGCCTACTATTTGATTATTGAAACGAAGTACTTAAAATTTTAGTATGTCCACGTCTCTATACTTATATCATATTTGTTTTGGCATTGTGTTTGAATTTTCTGCAATTTTGTTTAACAGAGTTTGAATTAAGGTTCAAGATACGGAGAGTTCGCCATGGGAGGGGATGCTTGGACGGGACTTAGATTATTTAGATTTATATTTTTACTTGTATTATTTTGTTTTGTTTGAATTTCGTATAATTTGTATTAAACTCTGCTCTCTATATATAATTAATTGGGGACTATCTAAGTTTGAGGAGATATATGTCCTAATTGTTTACTTATCATAACCTTTTTGTGTTAGAAAGCATGCCTATAGGAATGTGACTGATTTTGTTAATATTTATCAATTTCATCACCGTAGATCTGATAAAAATAAAATAAGCTTATTACTTGACATTAATTATCTATTAAAACATGGCCCAATTATTTACCGCAAGTTTTTCTTTTAAACTGGATAATATGTTTTGTATTGACTAACTATCTATTAAAATATTATTTAATTGGCTCTACATGTCCATTCAACATTTAATTATAGTAATAATAATATAAACTTTCATAAGCGCCCATGTCTTGTTAAGCTAAGCCAATTCTTTACATAGTAATAAACAATTAAATATGGATTTAATAATCTGTTTTAGATATCATGCCTGTAGGATTTAAATAATTCTTAACATACTATTCGGGTGTAGAAACTATGCATATAGGCTCTTAATATTTTTAGCATGTTAAATTTTAAATAGATGTCATGCCTAGGTTAAATTTACAATCTGCCAGCAATTTCCTGTCGTAATATTTGTATAACAATAATAATAAATAATCTTTAAGCACGTTATTTAATCTGGAATTCATGCCTATCAACTTTAATGAATAGTTTAGCGTATTGTGTTTTTAGAAACCATGTTATAGGTGTTATAATTTAAACTGGGTGTTTAGATATAATGCCCATAGGCTCCATTAGTCTATTCTGAGTTTATTATATGGGTTAGACACATATTAGGACCTGATTATTCATTTTAGCATATTAATTAACTAGATATCTTGATTATAGATCTTAGTTAACATTTATAGGTATTTAGTTAATTCCTTCATATTAACATTTAATAAAAGAAAGTTTCTGATCATTAATTTCCAGCATGTTTAGCCATTACTGGCAGCCTGCTTTTCAGTCTTAATAAATAATTGCAGCATGCTAAACAAGCTTAAAAAGATTAAGAGTTAATAATCTGTTTACTGATTGATTTCTGTCTATAATTTAGTGATTTATGTATGTTTAATTACTTTTTTCTGCCTCTTTAAAGTTAAACAATATGTTGTTATGCTGCCTGTTTGCATATCTGTCCTTGCACACACTTCTGCCTAGATCTTTCACTATTTATTTGTGTTTGCAAGCGTGCTAATAACTAAATTAGAGGTCAATTTGAGATTTTACGTGCTAAATGTTGTCCTACTTGTTTTGTTTGACACTTAGTGTCTAACTAGGTAACCTGTATTTTGTTTAAGTCTGGAACCTTCCGTTTAGTAAAGTCCAATGCTCTTGGACCTTAAGATAAGACGTAAGGCACCTCTTAGGATTTTAGTTTTATGATTTCTTTTAGATCACTTTAGGCTTTAAAATAATAAATGAACTTAGAAAAGGGAGGTAGGGGTAGATAGGCCCTTATCGGAAATATTGTAAGTTGACTTGAGCAGAAAACTATAAATTTTGATTTGTCTCCCGATTGATAAGTCTAGCGCTGATTCGAGAAGGATTGTTTTAAGTTTGAGTAATCCGCTCCCCTCCCTTTTTCTTTTTGTTTTGTTTGTATTATTTGGGGTAGCTTAATTAATTAAAATGAATTATTTCTATTATTTTAATAATGTTTATTCTGTCTTCTCGCTTATCTATCTTCACGCTTTCATGATAGTTACTTGTTTTATATAATTTCATATTTCATCACTTAGCTTAGTAAAATTAATAATAAATGAAGTGACCTTATTTGCCGCATGCTTAACCCCCACATAAATGTATAAGATATGGTGGGGACCCACATTTGTGGACCTTGAAAGGTGATTAACACTTTCCTTTTAAGGTAATTTGAACCTTTACTCGATCTTGGTTTTGTTGACCCTTTAAATTTAATTAGGATTAGTTAGGTGCTCTAACGCGCCTTTAATTCATTAGGTGGCGACTCCCTTTTTAAATTAAATCCTAAAAGAGTTGTCACATCGTTTCACAACTCGTTTTGTGAAAAATGGGGCGCAACAACAAGACGACTCTATTGCGGATAACTAGGTTCTTACCATTACGTGTTTTATATTTTTATGTGTGATTTATCTATTTTTGCTTTATTTGTTAATTTTTTTTATTGTCTTATTTCTTGTTTAATTCCTTTTCTTTTTGCTATTTATTTGTTTCCATATTTAACCATCTTCCCCTTTTCTTTATTTGTTTATTTCATGGTTAATCACTTTCCCTTTCTTTATATAATTGATTTATTTCCATTGCAATTACATGTTAATATGCTTTATTTAGTTGTAACATTTTTTTCTCCCTTTTAACTGCCTTACATATATCAAACATTTCCCCTTTCCTTTATGTGTTTTATTTCGTTTTTCTTGCATTTATTTAGTAGTGCGCACTTGTTTGTTTGATTATTTATTTATTTACTGCTTTCCTTAAAAGTGTTTATGTGTTATCACTTTCCATTTATTTGCTAAATGTTACTGCTTTGATAACTGACATTTCGTTCATACTTTTCCTAATTGGGAATTTCTTCTTTTTTTATATTTACATGATGTCGTGTCTTTGCACCTCCCACAAAATTCTCTTCAAAACACCTTATATTAGAGAGATGGTTGATGCATGGCAGAAGCGGGTAGTGTTACTACCGTGGAATCATGTGCCTTCTCGCATAGAATACCTTCAGTTCATGTCTATCCAACTCTTAGAAACCTTAAGATAGAGTTATCCACCCTTGATTAGGTCATGCATGCATAAAATCCTAGGTGGTTTGACACTTAGTGTCAATTCACATTATTAGTAGCCACCCTATCGTCTAAAGGGCCCCAACACCTTTTAGACAAATTGCATATTATGTGTCAATGTGATCACAATAATTAATCCAAGCCAAATTATGTCAAAATGGAATTTAGAATTTGTTTGTTGTTTTGTTTGTAGAGTCATGGCCTCCCCTAATTTTGCCAACCCGCAAATGGTCATAGAAGTAAGTTACAAGCTAAGAGATTGATGGAATGACATCAAAAAGGACCATGAAGTAGAGATTCACAATTTGTTGTGCGGCCTAACCTCCCTTATTTTTGTCGTACCTGACCATCACCTGATTAAGGGTTTGCTGAAATTTTGGGACCCCTCAAGAATGGTCTTCAAATTTAATAATTTTGAATTGGTACCGACAATAGAAGAAATTAGTGGCTTCATTGACTTGCCTTATCATGAGTGTGAAATAATTGTATCCTATAAACAATCACCAAGGACATTTCTAGAGAATCTGGGCATGAAATACAATCAGACATTAACCTGCTTAGATTTTGGATGGATTCCTTTTAACTTTCTGTATTCACGCTTCGGTCATAAAGATAGTCATTGTTTTTTAATGAAGAATTTGATTGTTCTTCCGATAAATGAGAAAAATATCGCGTGAATGCCTTTGCCATAACATTATTGGGTTCTTTAATTTTTCCCAAAGAGAGAAGAAGGATCGATACATGTTTGGGTTATGTGGTTCACACATTAGCTCAAGGAAGGGATGGACCTAGGAAAACTATAGTTCTCATGATATTAGCAGAAATAATGAGAAGTTTGTCTACATGTGGCAATGATAGAACACTTTTTGAAGGATGCAACCTTTTACTACAATTATGGGCTATCGAACACCTCTATAGACGACTAGACACGATAGATCTTCTCAATAGTAGAGGAAACAAAATTGATAGTCATCCAAGAATAATGGAATATTTCATCCCCCATGTGGGAGTCGAAGATTGGCTCACATTTTTTATGGGACTCAACGGCTATCGCATTCAGTGGAAACTTTTTTGGTTGTCCACCCCTCGTGCCATAGTGAGAGGTGATGAACGCTACTTCATTGAGCTTATTGGCTTAAAAGGGCGTTCAACCATATGCTCCTTTTCGAGTACTTCGTCAGTTTGGACAGGTTCAAGTAATACCACTGCGATCCAGTGTGGATCACTACAAGTATGATTTTGGACCAAATAATCCACAATTCCATAACATACTTCGAAGATGGGAGAGGATGATGACCATAGTTATGGGTGCACGAGAATAATTATGTACACCTGAGTATTAATTACATGTGAATTTTGAAAGAGGTTGAAGGTAGAGAATTAAGTGGAGAAGGATATTATGGGCTCGCCGATGAAAGGGAAAATATATGGGCACGCAATTTGTGAAACCTTAGATATGAAGTCACTCCAAATATAAGAGAGCAGATGGTTCCAAGCTCTTGGGATCAATATCTTCGAGATTTCAAATTTGTAGGATGACTTTCCCATGTTACCCTTATTTCTCCTTAGTTTATTTTTGTTCGTGTTTTCTCATTATAATGTAATAGTTTGATTTCATTCAATAAATAATAGTTTGCTTTTTCTTACTTCTTCTGACTCTAAACTCCAAATTGGCAAAATACGGCTTGAATTAATTATTGTGCATCACTTATTTGTCGTCTTAGGTCTACCTCTGGCTCAACGAGGCTCCTTGCATTTAGGACGTTTATTTTAGGAAAACAATGTGCTTATTATCTCAATATTCAATGTTCTAACTTGGTTTCCTCTTGATTTTATTTTTTATCTACCCTTCCCTAAAGGTTGATCTGTATAGTATGATTTACCACACACGATCGAAAGGTGTTCTTCCTTCTCCTCCTAGTTTGAATCACAAAGAGAAGAGAAAGATGATTGATAACAATGTTATTACGAAAATGGTTGAAATCGTTGAAGAAGAATATCCTTCGAATTAGTTGATCTCAAGGTTGAAGCAGAAAATAAGGGAATTAGAAGAAGAGATAGTTGATATGCACGAATGGGCTAACTCGTTACTCTCTATCGATCCCCCTTTGGGGACAAACATGGAGAACCAGCCTGCCACTAATCGGTTTATCTTCCAAAATAATCCTCCACCAACTTATCCTACCTCCCATCCTCAAAATCAATTGAACTCCATTCTTATGCCCCCCAATGAATATCCAATTTTCAAATCACCCACATCCACCCCAACTTCATATATATGCCTCTAGACCTGCATATCCCACTTTACGCCCACAAAATCCTACCATACAACCTCTTCTATATCAAACACCTTTGTACCAAATTTCTTGGTAACGCGCACTGTTCATACCGTATCAATTGCCTCCATATAAATGCGGAGAAATATCCCAGCTACAATGTCAAATTCATCACTCAACAACGTAATCACAAAAGACTATCCAATATTGAGAAAAAGCCTATCAAAATTTACACTCCTTTAGCCGAACTCATAGCCCAACTTTATGAAAAGTTAAGGATTGCTGGTCATATTACTCCTATCTGCGCAATAGTAATGGATACATATGGAAGATGGATTGAACACTCTAAGGTTTGTGCTTATCATTCAGGGATGAAAGAAATACCATAGAAGAATGTTGTGATCTGAAAGAAAAATTCAACAATTGATTGATACTAAAGTCATACACTTGAAAGACTCTGTGTTGAAAGAATCCAATAGTGAACATGTTGAAGGTCAATAATGTGGTTTTTCAATAAAGGCTCATGCCGTTTGAGTTTGGTTTTGCTACATTCAGGCTCCATCAAGTTCTGACAAGGAAAGTACCCATACTAGCAGATGGACAATAAAGTTTGGCCTGAATCTATCATTTCGGTTGTTGCTTAAGAATGTTTCATTTAATGTCTTGAATTATGCTCTTTTACTTTGTATTTGAAACTATGTCAGACCTAATTCCCATTTAAGAGGGGATAGGTAGGCTCTCCTATGGAGTTCGATCTTATCCTAATAAAAATTACATTTTCTCCTGAGTATGCAACTGAGTAGAATTTTTGAGAGGATCTCAAAAATTCCATCAAAAGAACATTTTCTTGCGAGTCGCAATACTGGGGTAGAGTTCTTGAGAGGGTCTCAAAAAATCTTGAGAAATAGTTTTTGATCTACAAAGAAGCGTCAAAAAATTTGAAGTACTACACTGGGGCAGAAATTTTTGAGAAAACCTCAAAATTTTGTACAAATTGCATTTAGAATAGAAGGACAATCTTCAAGCAACCGTGAAAGGAGCATGCTGATTCAATCATAGATACAGATCAACTTCCCCTCTTGTAAACTAACTATTTTTCTTTGAATGCAGAAAGACAAGGACATATATAAAAAAATAATTCCAACATCGCCCGGGTAATCACCATAAAACGGTACTCTATGCTTCCAAAAAGATGAAGTTTTAAGCTACTTTAGTTTGGGCTCGACAATCGCTATCGCCATGAAATGGCACTCTGTCCTACCAAAAAGATGAAGGAACAAGCTACTTTATATTGAGCCCGACAATCGCTAGTAAATGACACGCTATTCTTCCATTAAAATGAAGGTCTAAGCTACTTTACGCTCTCAAGCGTTAAATTATGCCCGAGAAATAAAATTGCGCCCGAAGAATGCATGGTGCCCGAGAAATTGCATTTTGTCTGAAGATTCCATGTGCCCGAGAATTGCATTGTACCCAAGAATTGCATGTACTCGAGATTTGCACTGTGCCCGAGAATTGTAATGTATTTGAGAACTGCATTGTGCCCGAGAATTGCATGTGAAAGAGAATTGCATTATGCCTGAGAATTGCATTGTGCCCAAAAATTGAATGTTCTCGAGAATTACATTGTGCCCGAGAATTACATGTGCTCGAGAATTGCATTGTGCCCGAGAAATTGCATTGTGCCCTAGAATTGCATGTGCTCGAGAAATTGCATGTCTCGAAAATTGCATTGTGCCCGAGAATTGCATTGTACCCGAGAATTACATTGTGCCCGAGAATTGCATATGTTCGAGAATTGCATTGTGCCCGCGAATTGCATTACGCCAGAGAATTGCATCTATATTGAGCCCGAAAATTATATTGAGTCCGTGAACTATGTTGGTGCCACTATTGAAGCAAGTCATGGAAATCACATTGAACCCGAGGAATACGTCTATATGGAGTTTCTATCAAATCAAGTCACAAGTATCACTTAATGCCGAATTACATCGAAATAGATATGCTCTCTTTACTCATTATTTATGTTCTGAAGGAATTATGGTCTAAAGGCATTATCTTTTATGGCTTGCAGACATCAGATCATGGCCTAAGGATTTAATTTCTATTTATCATGATCCGAAGGTGTCATAGTCTAAAGATATCATTTTTCATGGCCCGCGGATACCATTTCATTACCCGAGGATTTAATTTTGCGTATCATGGCCCTGAACATCATAGCCTAAGGCATCATCCTCATGGTCTTAAGACAAATATCATGATCTATATGGGAAGTTGAGGGGGATTTTTTCTCCAAGAATTTCCTTCAGGAGACAAGTAGAATCTCTTCATTCCATGCATCATGTTTATAAATTATTGATATATATGCCCTAACCAATTTATTTAGTCTAGTATAAGCTACAGATTTGCAGAGACTAACAGATTGCAGACAAGATCAATTGCCCTTTCCGATATGATTGCCGTGCGTATATATCTATCGCAATAAAGCCTTCTCAACTTTTGCTACTCATATGATCCTTTGCTCTCAACCTAAGTCGTTCCTTACACTATTCATTCCACCTTGTGCTCTATTCTTATCTACTCAAATTTATATCGCTTCCGTTCGAACACCATACCGTTGTTTCATTTTTAGGAATATATTTCGCTCCTAAATCTAGAACTACACACGGCCTGATTCTTGTAATACCAGAGATATGTAGGCGACTTAAAACTAAAGTCTCGGTCATACCATTTTCCATAGCTCCATATCATTCCAATTGATCCCACTAACATCTTTTCGTTAGTCGGACAAAATCCGCTACTTAGTCAATGTTAGTTGCCCGACAATTCATCCTTCATTCTCAAGCAACCAAGGGGCATATCTTGACACTCAATTTTGACCGACCTATAACCCTTTTCTAATTGCTATAATTAAATATGTATTGCAAAAACCTTTTTCTCTTATTACGGGTTTAAAATTATAATTAATTTTGTTTAAATATATATATATTGTTATACTTGTAATTTAAAATGTTATTGTAATTATTATTATTATTATTATTATTATATTTATCTGTTGTTAAACTTGAAATAATTAAGTTACTTATTTATTTAAACGTATATAATACTTAAGTGTTTTTTATCTTATTTGAAAATTATTATATGTGTAGTATATTATTAATTAAACAACAATTCATTTAACCTTCCTTTAAATTATTTAAATCTTAGCCCCTTCTGTCCAATTTATTTAATTCATAGCCCTTTTTCTATTTAATTCATTTCAATTCTAGCCTCTTAATTCAATTTTTATTTCAATTGTGGTCAATCTGATCAAAATCTCATAAAGTCCCATCTCTTATCTCCACTCTTTAATCCTAACCACTCATTATTCTAAATCAATGGTCCATATTTATCCAAGCCTAACCTTCATATTTTAAACCGAAAGACACCCAAACCCTAAAACTTTTTATTTTCTTCTTCTCCAAAGAACAGCAGCCGCTCCTCACCCTCTCATCTCCTCTCCTCCGTCTCATCGTCACTAGAACCGGTGAAACAATCGCCTGGCTCCGGCTAAGCCATCACCAAGCGACCGCTTCTCTCTTCCTCTTATAGGCGAACCCATGCGGCCACCGACATTCAGTAGCGCCGCCTCCGCGCACCACCATCGAGACCTTCGTGGCTCCGCTCTTCTCTTCTCTCTTCTCTAGCAACGATGACAACAACAAACAACAGCAGCCGCCGTCTCTAGCAGAGAAGAGACCGGCGAAAATGGCCTCTCCTCTAGCCGCTCCTTTCTTTTCTCCTCCATTAAGATCGAAGGGCGACAACAACTCCACTGCTCCGGCCAGTAAGGCAAAGAAACGAAACTACTACTTCGACTCTGGTCAGAAGCCACGACGACGAGGAGTAATACTTAGGAAATAGGGTCTAATAAGCTTGGAACTTCGAGCTTCCAGTTCATTGAAGATGGTTCTTAACAGATCCGTCCATGTCAGTTCTTCTCCTAATATTTTTTAAGTTGGTCATGTTGCGTATGGAGAAGCCATGATTCTTATGCATGTTTATTCTAGACGGATTTCATTTTAAGCATGAAACTAATTGTGATTTTCTGATCTTCTGGACATGTTCTTGTATTAGCCTTGGTTAAAATCTGTCTGAGTGTATTTTGCCTTTGTTTATTTCTTCTATTTGTTCAAATTAGCTTGTAGAATTGTTGATATAGTCTACTACACGATATGTTGTGTAAAAGCGCGATCTGAAGATTCTCTTTTTATACTGTTAAATGTGTCAACTCTTGACTAGATGATTTTGGTATGATCTGTTGTGATATTTCACTCAATCATCCCTAAAAATACTATGCTTTCCTGATTTGTTGACTGATTATAATTTATCCTTTTGCTTGAATCAGTGTGACCCTTTTGTGATTCTGTTATATGATAAAAAAATGTTATTACTGATGTTGAGTTAAGTCTGCACAATTTACTTTCCTTTCTTTGAGATTATGCCTGCCTTTATTACTCTTTTACTTGCTTATTTATGGTATTTAATATAACTAGTGATTTAATTTCTCCTTTCCCAATTATTGCTATTGTCTTCTTTTTTAAATAATAAAATCCAAGGCTTGTCTTACTTGTTGTAATTATGGTAATCTCGATTAGTTTTTATATTTATGTGTTGGTCTATTTTTAGTTTATGGCTTATTGAACATATGACTTATTGGTCAATAGCCGTACATGATTATATATGATGAATATATGCTAGATTAATCGGTATCCATATATTGATTAATTGCCCTCTTAGTTGATATTCTTGGTTAGTTATTGACCGAATGACAAAGTAATTTACTGTGCACTTTAGATTATTATTTTATTTTTCTTGACTGATGGACTGCATATGTATTTCCTTAATTTGAAAGTAATTATTTTCTTTGTTTGATTCTATATTATAATATTAATTGATCCCTCTTACCTTATTTAAATTTAACAAATCCTTATTTGACTATCTTGATAAAATTTCACTCGTTTTTAGTAAATTTCTTTACTGTTTGTGCTCTTTGACTGATTGAGGAGAATTTTCTTTCAAAATTTGCTCTCTTTGACTCTTTTTCCTTTTCTGTCGGCCCTTTATTTGTTATATAAATAAGACCTTTACCTCATTCTTGAAACGCTTTAATCAAGCATAATATTGATACTCTCTCTAAAAGCAATAATAATTCTTGAAAACATTTTCTTTTAAAAGTTTTCTGCGTAGATTTATTGTTGCAAGTTAGATACCAGGACAAGTTATTTCTTGTTGATTAAATTCTCTACTTAATTGGTTATTGTTCCTGCTTAAGTTAATTTTTGTCTTGCATAAGTGTACTATGTAGTTTAATATAACTTGTATTACTAAAAGAAAGCATCCGAGTTAGTCTCCTTTCCTCACTATGTGTGTGTTTATTTATTTAAATTCGTATAGTTCATTATAAGTAAAAGGAAGCACCCAAGTCAGTCACTATCTCCTACTATGCAATATATGTTGTTGCATTTTCTGTGCCTACCTTTAAATGTGGTGTGAAATATCTAAAATTGTCTACCGTGACTACTATTTGATTGTTGAAGAGAAGTACTTAAAATTTTAGTCTGTCCACGTCTCCATAGTTATATCATATTTGTTTTGACATTGTGTTTGTATTTTCTGGAATTTTGTTTAACAGGGTTTGAATTAAGGTTCAAGATACGGAGAGTACCCCATGGGAGGGGATGTTTGGATGGGGCTTAATTTATTTAGATTTATATTTTTACTACCCCATGGGAGGGGATGTTTGGATGGGACTTAATTTATTTAGATTTATATTTTTACTTGTATTATTTTGTTTTGGTTAGGTTTCATATAATTTGTGTTAAACTCTACTCTCTATATATAATTAATTGGGGACTGTCTATGAGGAAGGGGATATACGTGCTAATTTTTGACGTATCGTAATTTATTTGTGTTAGAAAGCATGCCTATCAGAATGTGACTGATTTTGTTCATATTTATCAATTTCATAGCCGTAGATCTGATAAAAATAAAATTAGCTTATTACTTGAGATTAATTATCTATTAAAACATGGCCCAATTGTTCACCGCAAGTTTTCCTTTTAAACTGGATAATATGTTTTGTATTGACGAACTGTCTATTAGAATATTATTTAATTTGCTTTACATGCACATTCAGCATATAATAATAGTAATAATAATATAAGCATTCAGGGGTTGTTTGGTGTGAGGGATAAAAATAAATAGTCATGGGATAAATTTTTTGTGTCTTGTTTGGTTGTCATGTTTGAGATAACTTATCCCACCATTTATACAATAGTCATGGGATAAGTTATACCAGGATAGTTAGTCGCAAGATAACTAATCCTAGATAACTTGTTCCCAACCAAACGATCCCTCATATATGTCCTTGTCTTGTTAAATATCCCTCACAATTAAATATCGATTTAATCATATGTTTTAGATATCATGCCTATAGGATTTAAATAATTCTTAAGATACTATTCGGGTGTAGAAATCATGCATATAGGCTCTTAATATTTTCAGCATGTTAAAGGATCAAAAATACTCTTAAACTATGTGAAAGGAACAAAAATGCCCTCAGTTTGTAATTTGGTTCAAAAATACCCTTGGTGTCATTACTTTGGTTCAAAAATGCCCTTGTAGTCAATATTTTGGTCCAAAAATGCCCCTATAGTTACTAAATGGGTCAAAAATTTCCTTTTCCGAATAAATATATTATTTATTTTCTTTTTGAACACATCTTCTTCCTAATTAAAATATTATTTAAAAATCCTATACTTGTTTTTCTTTCTTTTAAAATCACTTTAACATATAAAAATGTAGGAAATAATTTTTTTCTTCTTAATCTCACTTTATCAAATAAAATAAAATAACTTCATATATCCTTTCGACCGATAATATATGTCATATATATAAGATCATACTATATCTATCATTAATTTTATTTATATAACGATAAAAAGTAATTATAATAAAATAAGATTTTTTATTTTTTATTTTTTTTGAATTGAAGTAGTATAAACATTTGCTAATTTTAAAAAAATATTATTAGAAAAAGAATGTGTTGAAAAGAAAATAAATAATATATTTATTTGAAAAATGGGCATTTTTGACCCATTAAGATAACAATAAGGGCATTTTTGGACCAAATTATTGACACCAAGAGCATTTTTGGACCAAACTACAAACTGAGGGCATTTTTGTTCCTTTCGCATAGTTTAAGGGCATTTTTGACCTTTTTCCCAATTTTAAATAGATGTCATTCCTAGGTTAAATTTACAATTTGCCAGCAATTTCCTGTCGTAATATTTGTATGACAATAATAATAAATAATCTTTAAGCATGTTATTTAATCTGGAATTCATGCCTATCAACTTTAATAAATAGTTTAGCATATTGTGTTATTAGAAATCATGTTATAGGTGTTATAATTTAAACTGATTGACTGTTTAGATATAATGCTCATAGGCTCTATTAGTCTATTCTGAGTTTATTATATGGGTTAGAGACATATTAGGACATGATTATTAATTTCAGCATGTTGATTAACTAGATATCTTGATTCTAGGTCTTAGTTAACATTTATAGGTATTTAATTAATTCCAGCATATTAACATTTAATAAAACAAAGTTTCTGATTAACTTCCAGCATGTTTAGCAATTACTGGAAACCCGCTTTTTCAGTCTTAATAAATTATTGCAGCATGCTTAATAAGCTTAAAAAGGTTAAGAGTTAGTATTTTGTTTACTAATTGATTTCTGCCCATAATTTAGTAATTTCTGCATGTTTAATCACTTTTTCCTGCCTCTTTAAAGTTAAATAACATGTTGTTATGTTGCATGTTTGCATATATGTCCTTGCACACAGTTCTGCCTAGACTTTTCACTATTTATTTGTGTTTGCGAGCATGCTAATAACTAAATTAGATGTCAATTTGAGATTTTGCGTGCTAAATGTTGTCCTACCTGTTTTGTTTGACACTTAGTGTCTAACTAGGTAACCTGTATTTTGTTTAAGTCTAGAACATTCCATTTAGTAAAGTCCAATGCCTCTTGGACCTTAAGATGGGATGTAAGGCACCTCTTAGGACGTTACTTTTATGATTTCTTTTAGATCGCTTTAGGCTTTACAATAATAAATGAACTTAGAAAAGGGAGGTAGGGGTAGATAGACCCTTATCAAAAATGATGTAAGTTGACTCGAGTAGAAAATGACAAACTTTGATTTGTGTCACGATTAATAAGCCGAGTGCTGATCCGCGAAGGATAGTTTTAAGTTTGAGTAATCCGCTCACCTCCCCTTTTCTTTTTGTTTTGTTTGTATTATTTGGGGTAGTTGAATTAATTAAAATGAATTATTTCTTTTATATTAATTGTGTTTATTCTGTCTTCTCGCTTATCTCTGTTCATGCTTTCATGATAGTTACTTGTTTTATATAATTTCATATTTCATCACTTAGCTTAATAAATTAATAATAAATGAAGTGACCTTATTTGCCGCATTCTTAACTCCCACATAAATGTATAAGATACGGTCGGGACCCACATTTGTGTACCTCGAAAAGTGCTTAACACCTTCCTTTTGTGTTAATTTGAACCCTTAACCGATCTTGGTTTCGTTGACCCTTTAAATTTAGTTAGGATTAGTTAGGTGCCCTAACACGCCTTTAATTTGTTAGGTGACGACTCTCTTTTTAAATTAAAATCTAAAAGAGTTGTCACGTCGTTGCACAACCCGTTTTGAGAAAAATGGAGCCGACAACAGCGTTGTATGTGGAGTCAATATTTACCATGGGTAGAGAGTTTTGCTGAACTTGAAGAACAACTTTTGAATTGTGATGCCATACTGAAAATTCTCAAGAATAACCTTTTAAAGGCTCAAACTCGAATGAAACAACAAGCTAATTCTCATCGTCGAGATGTTACCTTTCGAATTGGAGATTCTGTCTTTCTACCTGTTCAGACTTACCGTCAACGTTCTCTGGCTCATCGCAGGTGCGCAAAATTGTCACCTCGATATTTCGGACCATATAAAATTGTACGATGTGTTGGACCTGTATCATATGAACTGGAGCTTCCTGCTTCCTCCAAAGTCCATCCAATATTTCATGTATCTTTGCTCCGTCCAGTTCATGGTCAACAAGCTGTTATACCATCAACCCCTCTTCCTCTTACTGAAGATTGAGAACTCGCCATATCTCCTGCCAAGATTCTTGCACATCGATGGGTCAAACAAGCTGGTGCTTTTTCTTTGGATTGGCTAGTTCAATGGGTTGACCGTCCGCTTGAAGAAGCTAGTTGGGAAAACTGTGATCTCATCGCAGATCAGTTTCTTTGTTTTCGCCTTGAAGACAAGACAAGTTTTCAAGGGGGATGTATTGATAAGAATACTCCTTTACGAATTTACTCTAGAAGAAAATCTAGACAAGCAGCATGTGTAGACAATCTATCTTAGTTTCTTTGTTTTAAATAGGATAAAATATATAAGTAATAATTATCTATAATAGTTATAAGCAGAATTTATTACCATCAGCAATTACCTAGCGCAATGACTATTTCTATCTGGAAACTTGTCCACTTCATACATACATAGTTATTGATTGATGCAATATTTAAAATTCTTAGCCTTTATTTAATCAATAAAATTGTCATAAGAAAAGCTAGAATCAACTTTGCTAATCTTTGGTGCTCAATAGGCCCGTTTTCCATTGTAATAGAGGCCGCATTGTGCAGACGGTGTGGGCGGAGGGCAGTGCTATATGTACCAAAATTCACTTAGATGTAGGGCTGAGATTAATCATCCTAGATTCTTGCCCCACCTTAAATTCTCTTCCCTTGATCCCCAGAAAACTTTCCTGCTCTTCCTCCTTTCTTTGTTATTACTTAATAATAAGTTCCATCTCCTCATACTCTATATAATAATTCTGTATAATTTCCAATTCTTCAGATCCGAATCCATTGTCATTTTTATCCGAATTTTCCGATTCAATTTATATACCTATACAACAAAAATGAAATTTTGTGTTGGAAAATCCGCTCCTTTGATTTGAATCTTCAAATTGTTTGTGGTTTTCATTTTGATTGTGATTGTGATTGTGAGAGGAGGGTGATTTGAGAGTAAAGGAAAGAAAAAACCCTAGGTCACATGATGGAAGAATGTAATCCAGTTCAAGATGTAGAGGAGGGTGAGATCTCAGATTCGGCTTCAGTTGAAGAAATCAGTGAGGATGCCTTCAATAGACAAGACCCACCTACTAAGATTGTCTCTTCCAACTTACCCAATAATCAAAATCAAAATCAAAATTCTACTAGGGTTTGGACCATGAGAGATGTATATAAATATCCAATTTCTAGGGATTATGCTAGGGGTTTGTATAACCTGGCTTGGGCTCAGGCTGTGCAGAATAAGCCTTTAGACGAACTTTTCGTCATGACTAGTGACAATTCCAATTCCAATTCCAACCACTCTGCTGATGTTGAATCTTCTTCTGTCATCATTGATGTGGATGACGATCCTAAGGAGGAAGGAGAGTTGGAGGAAGGCGAGATCGACTTGGATGCCGACATAGTTGTAAATTTTGGTGATTCTTCAAAGGAGGCCAATTTCCTTAAGGAACAACTTCAGAGTGTTACTCTAGGCGAAACCCACAAGTAAGTTAAAACTCTATTCATTCTAGTAAATAAATAACATCCACTAATTATGCTTTCTCTGTTTGCCTAGATCCTTTCATCTGGTTTGTTCCAAATTGCAAACTTCATTAGACAGCTTGGGGGAACTAGCTGTTTCTCCAGATTTCCTCACAGGGAAAGACATTCTTATTCAACTCTTTATGACTGCAGTCCGAACCATAAATTCTGTAAGATATTCTCTACTTAATCACTTCAAATAGTGTGTTCTTGTGAATGCTCAAATCTCTTTCCTTTCCAGGTTTTCTGCTCCATGAACCAGGATCAGACGCAAGAAAACAGAGATGTTCTATATAGGTTTTTGTTGTTCTTTTTACATTTACATTTACATTTCAGGATCTTATATTGTTTATATAGTCCTATTGCATTTGGAGACTTCTCAGTCATTCTAACTCCCTTGCAGGTTTCTTTTTCATGCAAAGAGCCAATTACCTGCTCTTTTGTCTTCTGAGCAGTTAAAAGAGGTGTGTTTTCATAAAAAATTATCTATTGAGAAAGATTGCACTTCTAGTACCTTATACTGCCTAATTTATGTCCTAGGTGGATGCCATGATTCTCTCTATGAACCAGTCCGCTGTTTCCTCAAATACCGAAGACAACGACAAGGACAATGGGATCAAAGTTGTTGAACTGTTAGATATGAAGGTTTCTCATAAATCTACTGAAGATGCAAATGAGGATTTTACGTATGATTTAGGTGCTGTATCTATCAAATCTTCAGGCCTGAAGGAGCAGAGTGTGTCATTTGAATCTTTAAAACCAGGATTAGCCAATTCTAAAGCTAAAGGGTTATCCATTCCTTTGCTAGACCTCCATAAGGACCATGATGAAGATACTCTTCCATCACCTACACGAGAAATTGGACCACAGTTCCCTGTTGCAAAAACTACACAGGCTCATGGAATGGTGACACTGGAGTTGCCTATTTTTGCGGGTTCTCTTGAGAAAGGGAATTCTTTATTGCATCCTTATGAAACTGATGCCCTTAAGGCTGTTTCCTCTTATCAACAGAAATTTGGTCGAAGTTCCCTTTTTGTTAGTGAAAAGCTTCCAAGTCCAACTCCGTCTGAAGAGGGTGATAGTGGCGAAGGGGACATTGGTGGGGAGCTCTCCAGTTCTAATGTTGTACATAATGCCAGCCATCTGAATGAATCTAGCATGGGGCAACCAATATTGTCTTCTGTTCCCCAGACCAATATTCTTGCTGGACAAGGACTGGGAACTGCTCGGACTGCAGATCCTCTGAGTTTTCTGCCAAATCCTTCTTGGCGATCTTCTACAGCAAAGAGTAGAGATCCCAGACTCAGATTGGCAACCAGCGATGCAGTTTCTCAGAACATGAATAAAAATATCTTTCCTATCCCAGACATTGATTTGAAATTAGAGGCTTCTTTAGAGATGATCAGTTCAAAAAAGCAGAAGACGGTAGAGCTACCAGTCTTTGATGCTCCATTGTCGAAAAGACAAAGAAGTGAACAGACTGATTCAATCATTGTGAGTGATGTGCGTCCTTCGACTGGAAATGGTGGTTGGTTAGAGGATAGAGGGACTGCTGGGTTGCCAATTCCGAGTAGTAACTATGCTACAGATAGCAGTGACAATGACATTAGGAAATTGGAGCAAGTAACAGCTAGTATCGCCACTATACCTAGTGTCATAGTTAATGCTGATGAGAACTTTCCAGTGACTGGCATTAGCACGTCAGCAACTTTGCATTCTTTATTAAAAGATATAGCTATAAATCCATCAATATGGATGAATATAATCAAGATGGAACAGCAGAAATCTGCTGATGCTTCTAGAACTACAGCACAAGCTTCAAGTTCGAACTCTATTCTTGGAGCAGTTCCATCAGCGGATGTAGTAGCTCCCAAATCTTCTGCTATTGGCCAGAGATCAGTAGGAATACTTCAGACTCCTACACACACAGCAGCAGCGGTAAGTTCCATTTACAATCTTTTGAAGAATGAGTTCATTTGCAGTGTGTTCTTTATTGCTTCTATTGCACAGTTCCCCTTTTATTTCTTCCTGACATTTTTAAGGGTTTATCATTTTCTTGTGTTTGGGGTGGAATAAGGTGCAGAGTGGTTCCTTATGTGTTCTATTGGAATTTATTTAATCTTCGTTTCCATTGTTGTTTTTTGTGTCAAAATGAGAAAGCTAAACACTCTATTTGATACTTTATATTACTTTATTATCCTCTAGAATATCTGATGTTGTCGAGATTTGCAGGATGAATTGGCTATAGTCCGCATGAAACCTCGCGACCCTCGGCGTGTTCTTCATAATACTGCAGTTCTAAAGGGTGGTAATGTTGGATCAGATCAATGTAAAACTGGTGTAGCAGACACACAGTCAGCTCTGGCACTTTCAACTACACCACCAGACATTGCTCGCCAATTCACCCAAAATTTGAAAAATATCGCTGACATGATCTCTGTTTCACCATCCACATCACCATCTGCTGCTTCTCGAATTCAGACACAATGCATACAAGTTCATCAGAGTAGATCGGAAGGGAAGGGAGCAGTTTCTGAGCCAAGTGAACGGGTGAATGATGCTACCTTAGCTTCTGAAAAAGGTTCTCCTGGTTCATTGCAACCACAGATCTCTTGGGGAGATGTTGAGCATCTATTTGAGGGGTACAGCGACCAACAGAGAGCTGATATCCAGAGAGAAAGGGCTAGGAGGCTTGAGGAACAGAAAAAAATGTTTTCTGTTCGAAAGCTCTGTCTCGTCTTGGACTTGGACCATACTCTTCTGAATTCAGCAAAGGCGTGAATCTTTTTGAACTTGTAGAGTCTGAGCTTAGTTTCTTTGTCAGTAATGATGATTTTTATGATCCTGTTCTTCTTTTTCAGTTTGTTGAAATTGACTCAGTTCATGAAGAGATATTGAGGAAGAAAGAGGAACAAGACCGTGAAAAGCCGTATAGGCAACTATTCCGGTTTCCACACATGGGAATGTGGACCAAGTTACGGCCTGGGATCTGGAACTTCTTGGAAAAGGTAACTGTTTTTCTAATATATTTGTTTGTGTGTGTATACAGCTAGAGTTGAATATTGAGTCTTCTATTTTTCTTTGGGTAATATTGTGCTGCTTTAGGCTAGCAATCTTTTTGAGCTGCATCTCTATACTATGGGTAACAAGCTATATGCAACGGAGATGGCCAAATTGCTAGATCCAAAAGGGGATCTGTTTGCTGGACGAGTGATCTCCAGGGGTGACGATGGAGATCCATTTGATGGGGATGAAAGGGTTCCTAAGAGTAAGGACTTGGAGGGGGTTTTGGGCATGGAGTCAGCTGTTGTGATTATAGATGATTCTGTGAGAGTCTGGCCACATAACAAGCTAAATTTGATTGTTGTAGAGAGGTAATTAATTGTATGTTTGATATCATTCATGATCGATTTCTCATGTCTATATGCATATTGGTGGCATAATATTGTGCTGTTCAAATGTCTATGATTAATCATTTTGTATCTTTAGGTATATTTACTTTCCTTGCAGTAGACGACAATTTGGTCTCCCTGGTCCTTCTCTTCTTGAGATTGATCATGATGAAAGACCAGAAGATGGGACATTGGCCTCTTGTTTGGGGGTGAGTTAATGCTTGATCTTGTATAAGAATATCTAGGAGATCAATTTTAGTACTAATATTCTATATCATTTCATACAATTAGGTTATTCAAAGAATACATCAGAATTTTTTCGCACATCGGTCCATAGATGAAGCTGATGTTAGGAACATCTTAGCGACAGAACAACAAAAGATTCTTGCAGGTTGCCGTATTGTCTTCAGCAGAGTATTTCCTGTTGGTGAAGCCAATCCTCATTTGCATCCTTTGTGGCAGACAGCTGAACAGTTTGGTGCTGTCTGCACTAGTCAAATTGATGAGCAGGTTACCCACGTGGTTGCCAATTCTCTTGGGACGGATAAGGTGTGTTATTTCTCCCAAAACTATCACTCTACTTTGCTCAAATCCCATACCCATTTGCACAAAAATATTGGGAAAAGAAAAAAGTTAGATAAAAGAAACTAGTGGTTGGTTTGGAGAAATGAGAGTGAAATGCTTTAGGTAAATGTAGGGAGTTACTAGTGGAGAAGTCAGTGTTATCAAAGGTGAAAAGTGCAATAAAGCTCTAAGGTCCGTTGGGGCTTTCAGCGCAAAGGGGAGAAAAAAATACAAATATATATGTTTAGTCCAAGGCTAATAATTATAAACATGAATGACAAATATATGACCCTAAGAAATTGAAAATTTTTTATGATAAAGTGAAATATCAATTGTTTAGTGTCATTTCTTCGGAAGAGGCTCATTGGCAAGGAAAAAATTGCCTTAGAACCTTGAGGACGACACTGAAGTGCACATAAAGCGAGGCGAAGCGCTCAACACGTTTTGAGCCTCGCTTCAGGGCTTAAGCGCGCCTTTGACTACATTGGGAGAAGTCTACCATACGTTGCACTGCATAATTGAGTAATGTAATAACTCTCTTAGGGTGTGTTTGGTATTGGAGGAAAAACATTTTTTAATTTTCATGTTTGGTTGATCAAAATTTTTGCAAGACATTTTCGGTAAGAAAGTTCCATATATGACATTTCATCCCTCCCCATCCATACCATCCCCACCTACACCGCCTCCGCACCCCTACCTTCCATCTCCACCTTCATATTGTCTTTCTAGATTATATAAAAATGCTTTTCGGACAATATGAGAAACACCAAAAAATAAGAAACTCCCTTATTTTTCAAGAGAGCATTTTCTGTGGAAAACCAAACACTGCCTTAGTCAGATGCTTTATCATCCTCCCTGTTATTATGTTGGTAAACATTTCTGATCCATCATCTGGAAAACTGTGTATGTGGGTATCTTTAGAGGTTTAATTACTAGCGTGTCTTAACAGGTTAATTGGGCACTTTCCACCGGACGATTTGTTGTTCATCCTGGCTGGTATGATCTCTTTAATGTTGAATTGCAGTCATATGACTACGGTTTTACTGGTGATATAAGTTGGTAATATTTCTTGATTTATTCTGCACAAAAATAAAATTGCAGGGTGGAGGCATCAGCTTTACTGTATCGGAAGGCAAATGAACATGATTTTTCTATTAAATCTTAAATTAACACAATTTCCGTCTCTTGGCTAAAAGAAAACTGAAAAAGGTCTTGAGGATGAAATCAAGAGTTGGATGGATGTTAGAAACGGAAACACTAGCTAATCAGGCAAGGGAGAATCGTTTTAGGGTATGCCTAAGCTTGATTTTCAAGGAATGCACCCAAATCCCTTGCTGGCTTGACCAATTTTTGCGTCCAAAGTAATACGGGCTGAAGCTTTATTTATGAGAATTCAGTAGCGCGTGTTCTGTTTAAATGCATAGATAACAAAGCTGATGAAGAAAAAGGAAAGACACTTATGTAGTTGTCCCTTTGGAGACATACGATAAACGTTGAACAAGACAATACTTGTCAGAATCTGGTTTTTTCGGGTGGAATGGACAATTGAAATCCCAATAATGGTGGCAAACAAGCAATTATTGAATGGATTAATGAAAACACATTGGTCGACTAATACACTATCTAGAGCCCTCAATTAAGAAATAACCGACTTCAAATGGACTTCAAACCTACATTGATAAATGACATCTTCAAAGCTCTATAATTTTATCATCTCTTCTTCTTGGCACGTTTTAAAATAGTTAAAAAATAATTTGAAGGACGTTGAGATAGGACTTTTTCCGGGTACTGCTGGAGGAGTTATTTGATTTTTCGACATGAATGAATAAATAATGTGCAAGGTTATATAACACGCTATTAGGTTGAGGAAACTAACATAAGATGCTTGTATAGAATCATGGGTGCAAAATTATCAAGGTTGCTGCAAACATTAGATGTGCGAGTTATGAGGCAGGGGTATGTGGGTGCAGGGGGAACAAATTAGAACTAGGAGGGGCATGTGGGTGCAGGGAGAACAAATTAGAACTCGGAGGGGCATGTGGGTGCAAGGAGAACAAATTAGAATTCGGAGGGGCATGTTGGTGCAGGGAGAACAAATTAATTCATACGAGGGTCTAATTGGTTGGAGTTTTGAATGTTGTGCTTGTCCGCACTTTTAACTTTTTCTTAATCTATCAAAATATTCCCTAGTGTTTCTTTTGTTTTATACTAATACTCTTAAGAGAAGTATTTTTTCTATTCTAAGCTTTTCAGGTAACCTTTTTCTATAGCAAATTAAGACTAATATAATTAATAGGAAAAATGGCCAAATTTTAATTGTGGTGAAATGGTCTAGATTTGTCGTTAATAATTGTGGTGTTATAAAAATTTACCCTTATTAAAGTTTAGACCAGTTGGGACAAATCAGAAATAACAATGGAGGCTCGGCGACCGATATTGCCATTTGGATCATCAGAAAAAATTAACCCCTTCATTTCCTAAAATTTCGGCATAAACTTTAAATCGGTATTCATCAAAATGTTTTAAGAGTTACAATTAATTGCCGATTTCAAAGCCTAACTAATTATAATACCAACATGGCAAAAAATCCCTTTTCAACCTCCCAAGTATAAAATTGCTAAAAGTTTCAAGAATTTTCAAAATCTGCAAATGATTGTGTATTGGGAATGAAAAAATACGAAGATGTGAATTGAAGGTGGTATTGATAGTGGAACGAGTGAAAATGATGTCTATTTTGTTGTGAATGGAAGAAAGAGGTATTGGCAAATATGTATGGAGTTAAGTCGGTTTCATTCAAGTGGCAATGCGATTGTAAAATGAAAGAATTTCATGATGATATCTACTATCTAGTCTAGTGAAAGAAGCCACTCTTCCTAGTGAACGTGCGTGCATAAAGGAGGTACTCCTACTATAGTGATTTAGAATTTCAAGGTCGTTTGCCTGGGGTTTAGAAAATTTAAAAATCAATAGTAAATATTCAATGTTTGGTTTGGGTTTGAGGAGATTTAATATCCTCATAGAAAAAAAATAATCAAATTTTAAGTTATACCGTTGTGGTGCCTTCTTTAGTGTTTTTTCCTTATAAATAAATAAAAAACATATGTATGCATAAGTTATACAGAATAAAATCTGAAACAAGAATTCGGATATTATGAATAATTGGAGTAAAAATAAGGAAGTTTAAAGGTTTAGCTAGGTGGCTAAAAACATTTGTTTGCATCTAGCCGTAACCCTTTATAGCTGGTCAAGTGTATACTCGAATGTGTAACAAGTGCATAATAATTGTGTAATCAATGTATAATATACACACTGATTATACAATAATAACACTAGCTAAATTTACTAAAATTTTAAGCTCAGGGTAACTTTTCCAAATGGGCCACTTTTTGGCTATTGTATTATGTAAAAATCCTTAAAGAACATTAAATTAACCCTCATTATAGTAAATATAATATTTTATTTTTGCTTTAACGATATCCAAATATTTTGATTATATATTGTCTATTAATTTGTAATATATCAAATAAAGCATTTAACAAGAAATAATCTCCATATTGAAATTCTTACATTAATAATTTCTATTACTAATCTCTATATTTCTAATCATTCCATGACTTGCCATCTAACCAAACGGCCCCTTTGGGTTTAGGAGTTAGGAAAAAGGTCTAAGATCCCGTATGTGTTTGGCAAAAAAGTGTTGAAAGTCACTTTTTTCATCAAAATGTCTGAAATACCCTTAAAGTTGTTAACATTATAAAAGAATTAAGGATAAAAAAATAATATACTTGGTCAAAGTAGAATGATTTATAAGTTAAAAAAAATAAGTAGGGGGCACCCTACTTTTGACTTATTTTAAGTTACTTTTGACTTATTTTAAGTTATTTTTTAATTGCCAAACACTCTAATAAGTCAAAAGCTGATTTAAAAGTTAATTTGACCAATTTATAATCCCATCCAAACGGGCTCTAAATTTGCTATTGAACTGAGCGTTAATAATGGATATTTTGACTTTTGGTCCACAAGGGCAAATTTAGCTTATTCTATAGCGATAAGTGTAGATTTGACACCAACATTTAACGGAAAGCAAAACTTGAACCTTTATCATATCAAATATAAAGTACTTTTTTTGTCTAATTTTATGTGACATCCTTTTCTTTTTATTCCGTCTCAAAATGAATGCCACCTTTTTATAATTAGAATATAATTAACTTTAAAATTTCCTTTTTATCCTTAATGAAATGTGTTTGTAACAAATTTTAAATATATTGAAAATAAATCAACCATAAATAAAATCTGAAGAAACAAGAATATTTATTGATAAATCAATATGGATACAAATCTGTTCCTCCCTTGATTCTTCTCTCATAAGATTTATCCATGATTCGAGGGTTGTAGTGTCGTATTTCTCGAATTAAGGATGATTTGGATTTCTCCGTGATTCTTCGAGGGTCTTTAGTGGCGTATTTCTCGAACTAGGATGATTTGAATTTGATCTCTTTATGAATATTTCATGGATTTGCGGAATATTTGAGATATCTCTTTAAAGGAATATAATACCCTTTATATATGCATAAGCTAGGGTTTATGATTAGAGTAGCCTCCAATAATTCTAACTGGAATAGAATACATCTTGTAGAGTCCCAACTAGAATTGAACGCGTCTTGCAGAGTCCCACAAATTTTCAATGTCTACAATTGCCCCCTGCTTCAAGGCTTGTTGGAGTGTAGACTTGACGAAACTCAAAGACGAGGCTTGAAGTACTAATTCTTCTGCCTGTGCATTTTTGTAGGGAGTGCCACATCATGCGCTAGATTTTGAGCTATTGACTTTCCTGGTAGCTTTGAATGCAAGTTTATTGTATAAATTTATCTGATAGAAAGAGTTAGTCCTCTTAGTGGATTTCCTTGGACGTTAGATGATTGACCTTCCTCTTTCTTCATCTTTGGAACGTAGCGAAGAACAAAAGTCAACTTCTTTTTCGAAGACATAATCTTTCCTTCATTCAGAATGGGACAAGGTTATTTATCGTCAACTTTAACCTTTCTGAAAGCCAGGGGCGGAGCTACCCTATCCCCAGGGTGTCCAATTGGATACCCTTTGTCGAAAAATTACACTATATATATAGAAAAAGTCTGACTTTATATTGGTATAAATAGTATTTTGGACACCCTGAAATACCCAAGACGCTCGTAGTGCAGTTGTCTAGAGCCCTCGCATAACCACACGCTACCCCGATTCGATTCCTAGCATGCGTGTTTCTATTTTCATTTAATTATTGTGGCCTTCTTGAATTTAATAATTTAATAAACATGCGAAACCCTCCTATAAATAGTCGGTAGCTTGGTGGTAAATATTGTCAAACTTGTGTTGAATGTCCCAAGTTCGAATCTCACATTCCATTTTTTTTTTTGATTTCCTTATTTTCACTTTACATTTACTATCCAAAGTTTGGACACCCTTCATGAAATTTCTGGCTACGCCACTGCCGACAACCACATCAACTCTTTTGCTTGTGATCTTATCAGACCTAATTGATTTGACATCATCGGATTTTGCCCCCTTGACAACGTAACTCTTCAAATAGAATTTTACATCGGTGAAGTGTGTCTCAACTTTGGTGAAAGGATTATCATCCGCAACTATTTTCCTTTCAATTCCTTCTTCAAGATACTTCAAACATTGATAGCAAGAAGATGAGATAATTTTATTCTCATGTACCCAAGGCCTACCAAGCAATATGTTGTATGAAGTCTTTGCATCGATGAAATGCATCCATGCGCTTGATCGCAAATCTTCCATGTGGATTTCTAACTTGATAGAGCCTATGGACCTCTATCCCCCGTTGATTGAATCTTTGTATCAACAAACGACTTTCACTAAGTTCTTCAGTTGTGATGCCAAGTTCCTTCAATGTGTGAATAGGCAGAATGTTGATTCCAGATCTTTTATCTATTAAGATTCTGTTTATCTTCTTCTCTAGCACGTGACCCACCACATCTAAAAGACAATTATGTAGTGTTTCACCAAACAAAAGATCATTACTTTTAAATGTGATTTTTGTATCACATGCATGTACTTTTTGGGAAGAAGGTTAACAGGCTTTTCAAAAGGCGAAGGAGATATCATTGATGAGATTTATCTCGTTGCTTCTTCTTCGCCAGTGGGAGAAAGGTTTCACTAATTGCTTCTTCCTTGTCTGCATTGAAACATGATACCTCGACATTGTCTTGAGTAGGCTTTGTGTAGAACCAACTTGGTAAGAATTCCACTAGAGTCATAGGAAGTCAGGGTTTCTGGTGGTGAAGCACTTCTACCTTTGCCCTCTTTGGACAATTGATTGATTTATGCTTCTCTAGTCTCCTCACCATCTTCCTTCTGATTGGTTGCTCGGATGATTCTTTTCGTAAACTTTTCTTATTGCGTCTTCACCTAGTCACAAGAATCTAAACATCATCACTGTCTTTATCAACATGGGATTTGTCTTGCTCCAACGACTCTTCTTCATGCTTTCCAGAGATACATATTTGGAATGGATCGAGTGAGCCGAATGTGATAGAGATTTGGTTAAAACTGACCTTCTCATCATCAAGGATAATCTTCTTTTCATTAGCCAATCACATAACTCTATGTAACACCTTAGAAATTGAAAGTCGAGTTGAAAAGAAAAATATAGCATTTTGGCACTGAGGCAGTGTCCTACGGAAGTCATCTACGGATCGTAGGAAGTCCTACGGGCCGTAGGGGGGCAGTTGGGTTGTGTTTTGGAAAATGTCAAGTCTCTGATGTTTGACCCACAAATGAACAGGACAAATTGCAGGAGGGTCTATGAGCCGTATGAAGTGCCAGTAGAAGTGATCTAGACTTGGTGAAATTTTGGACTTGAACTTGGGTCTACGAGCCGTAGAATGTTTGGACGGGCCGTAGGAAGGTCTCCTGAAATTGATCTGAAGTTTTGAGTCCTAGTAAATGATTCTATGACTGATAAGACTAAACTATGTCGTTTTGGTTCTATAACTATGATAACGTCCAAATATACTTCTTGAAAAGAAATATAAACGGTCGTATGCAATATATTTACTCAACTATGAGTTGGGGTCGATCCCACAGAGAATATGGAAGAATATTGTCAATAGCAAATATTTAACTCGGTAGTCGTTATTTAAAGGGAGGATTTAAATTGAAACAAAAATAAAAATAAAAATAAAAATACATAAATAAAAAAGAATAACAACAGCTTGAAACTAAGTATTTATTTGTATTTAGATTATTAGAAATAACTAGGAATGTGTTCCCCATGATTTCATAACATAGCAAGAATATTGTACTAGTGATCTATTTCAATTTTTAGCATGCAAAGTCGGTAAGTTATGTATCGCCTAAGTGATTGGTCCTCCAAATATGGAATTTCACCACGCAACTTGGTCCGTCTACGGGTGTATGCTTTACTAACCTTTATCTTTGATCCAGATTAGCCCTCTACGTATGTGGTTCAGACTATTAGATATAGGAATGTCTCGCTAAATCTCCGTTGTTTAATCTCTTTTCCCATTCGTTACTTTCTTGGTCCGGCAAGTAGGAATAATGCGAGTTCTAACGTTGGCCACCGTTAAAAAGCAATCAAAACGAAGAGATTAACAATACATGAATAAAATAAAGAATTACTTTTTACATTAACTTACTATAATAATTCATCATGGTTCCCACAACCCTAGTTTTGAAATTTAGCTACTCATTATCTCAAAAACACAATCAAAATTTATTAAAATAAATATGCTTGTGCTAATCATAAAAAAATTTAAGAACAATAGCTAAAATATCTTTCAATAATCACGAATACAAATAAATAATAAAGGAGAAGAAAGAATAAATCAAAATTCTACGGCCTCCACGGTGGCTCTTCCAAAGTTCCTAAGCTATAAAGTTCTAAATTGTATGTTGTGTGTTGTTTCTTGGATTCTTGGCTCTCTCCAAAGAATAATTTTTTATGCCCTATTTATAGATATAGAAACCCTAAATAAAATAATTGAGTCCAAAACAAATTAGGAAACCAAAACCCAATTAAATTGGTACTGTTGTACGCCTGTCTGCAGAAACCGCCTCAACAATTTGAGGGGGTCTTCAATTTGTGCCACGTGGTAGTAAGCAATTGAAACCAAATTTCATATTTTGATTTCTGCCGCTTTTGCACTTTAATATATAAAATATTATTATATTCAATTTAATCTATTAAGCTGTCTTCTTGATTTTCCTTCTAGAATCTTCTATTTTTAATTCGTTTTAGCTCCATACTTCTTCATCTTTACACCAATTTAATCCTACAAATAAAATATACTATTTAGCACAATCCGTAAAATTCATGCTCAAAACGGATAAATGCAAATAATAAATGTGAGGCAAATAGTGATAAGAATATATATTTTTAGCCTCACATCAAACTACCCCTATAACCATTTTTACTCCTACAACTAAGCCTAATTTCTCTCATTCACTCAAAAATCTCCCAAATCCCTCAAGTCTTCTTCTCCAAATTCTCTCAAGAGCTTCAAGGTGAAGAACTAGGGTTTCAAGAGCTTGAAGGGTTCCTTTTCCATTGCTTTTGGGCTTTGATTAACAAGGTATGTGAAAATTCACCAATGGATCCCTTTCATCCATTGGGTCCCAAAAGAATCTCAATCTCCAATTCAATTCCACCTAATTATCTAGGGTTTCATGCAAATCTCTATGGGTCCTATTCATTATGATTTAATTATTTATTTTCAATCTTATTATGCATGATTTGATTCAATTACATGGTTTTCAATTGATTTATATGGACCCATGCCTATCTATACTTTATGAACATGAATTATGTATTATGCTTAAGAACTTATGAATTATGAAAGCTATGTATGTTTTATGAAAAAGATGATTTATGAACTATGGATACTTTTGAGATAAGTATCAATGATTTGTGAAAGGTTTTCTCACAAATGAATGAAGTCATGATTTAGATGCTTAGAAAGGTAAGTGTCTATTATGAAGAAGTTTATGAAATTATGGTTTGAAAGGAGCTACTCTATGATGACTTATGATTGAATTTGTAGTTTAATTGTGCCTTTCCAAGTATTTTGATATGAATATGATTATGTCTTTTTCCTTGGGATTTACTTAGCACCGAGATGACTTTGAGATGGAGGCTCTCCCATTAGTAAAGGCCGGGTCTCTAGAAGCAATCTCCTTATTTCAAACTACGTGCCTCCGTAGGATTGTCTTAAATAACATAGCTAGTGGATCCACAATAGCAATTATGAATGAATGTGATGGAGTCTACCTTGGCAAGTAGATTCACCTTTTCGGTGTGAAGGTCATGCCAAATTTCATGTTATAGATCACATGATCTTATTGTCGGTTAACGGTAAATATCTCAGAAATTAACTATGCTTTCTTCAAAGGCTTTATGAAAGTTCTCAAATGGTTTTAAGTATGCATTGACCTCGTATATGATTTATGATTTTTTATCACGTTTTACTTGGTCATGCATATCATGTTTAAAGTTCCTCATAATATCATGGCTATGTTTTTAGGAATTTCCCCGTACTTAGTACATTTAATGTACTAATGCTGTAATGATCCTCCAGGTCATATCAACCTCTAAAGCATGAAGCCTGACATGAAGAATGCAGTGATCTACCCTGTCTACCTCTACCAGACTCAAAACCACCCCCAGCAAACTACACGGGGGCCTTGCGACAATCTCTACATAATGGCCTATCTCACCGCACTCATAGCAACCATCACCGAGCGCAACTAGCTGTGAAGACCCAACTGGAGTAACCTGATGCCCAACACCTGAAGGTCTAGAATGACCACCGTGATAAGTTTGGCCTGAATTATTCCTGTCGTAGGCACCATGACCTATCTCAGAACCCCTGGGACCTGAGATGCTACCTCCTTAGCAACCTCTAAAGCGTGAAGCCTGACATGAAGAACGCAGTGATATGCCCTGTCTACCTCTGCCAGAATCAAAACCACCCCAGCCAACTACACCGGGGCCTTGCGACAATCTCTACATAGTTGCCTATATCACCGCACTCATAGCAACCATCACTGAGAGCAACTTGCTGTGAAGACCCAACTGGAGTAACCTGAGGCCCAACACCTGAGGTCTAGAATGACCACCGTGAGAAGTTTGGCCGAAACTCTACCTACTGTAGGCACCACGACCTATCTCAGAATCCCATGGGACCTGAGATGCTACCTCCATAGGCCTGATAGTTCGGAAATGAGATAACATCTCAGGTCCCAGGGGGTTCTGAGATAGGTCGTGGTGCCTACGGTAGACAGAGTTCAGGCCAAACTTCTCACGGTGGTCATTCTAGACCTTTAGGTGTTGGGTCTCAGGTTACTCCAGTTGGATATTCATAGCTAGTTGCTCTTGATGATGGTTTCTATGAGTGCAGTGAGGTAGGCCACTATGTAGAGATTGTCGCAAGGCCCCGAAGTAGTTGGCTGGGGTGGTTTTGAGTCTAGCAGAGGTAGACAGGGTAGATCACCGTGTTCTTCACACCGGGCTTCATGCTGTAGAGGTTGCTATGACCTGGAGGGTCATTAAAAAAGCATACTTGTGCCTATATTATCTCATAATATAGGGTCCGATACTCCTCCTCCCCGACGTGCTTAGATCGGGATTGGCTAGCTTGATCACTTGGATTAGTGAGTCATCATGGTTAGAGGGCAAGGCCATCTACACTTTATTGCTTTTATTGTCTTTTCATTTCAGACTTGTATGTGGTGTATGGGTTACATCCCAACCACTCTGATAATGTTAGAAAGGTTTGCGTCAGACTTAGTAGTATTTCGTGTATCTCTTATGCACTCTGTTGGTATAATTTATGTCATTCCATGATTTGAGACTTACATTGACTAAATCTCTTTAATTGTATTCGATTATGTCATGCTTTTATCAAGTGGATCATTTAAGGTCTCTGAGAACGCTCAACTACACCTCTTATGATTTGAAGTGTAGGCGATCGCTAACAAGTATAAACCTAACGGTGAGTTGGGGTCGATCCCATAGGGAACAATGTGTAGGCTATTGAAGAAATAAAGAATTACTAGCCACTAATTTGAACCCGAAATAAAAGATACAATTATAATATGAAGATATCAAGTAACAATTTAGGATAGGGGATAGAGGAGAACAAGGGCCAAAACCTTGTCAAACAAGGATACCAATGGGATTTAGGAATGGGAAGTCAATCAACACCTATACGATCCGTTGCATATTAGCTTCATACAATCTCAATTAGTCATGGGTAAAATCATATATGCCTTTGGAAGCTAAATTATCCACCTATTCCTCTCGAATATAGGCAAATACTTCTCAACTAGTTCTCACGAACCTAGTCAAGTGACAACACAGTTAATCCAATTATAGGCATTGCACGAAATCACTATTTCTAGCTATTCTCCGGTATATGAGTTGCTACACCTCAAATAATGCACCAATCAACCTTTTCCAACCTTAATTGACTCTCACAAGCTCAATCAAAGTAAATGGGCAAGTCCTAGGAGTGATCAATTCTATTGGAAAGCAATTAAAGCATGAAATTGATTGGATAATCAAAGACCCATTTCATATATGAGAAAATATTCAACTAATTACAAAAGCACAAGGTAGAGATTAACAACCTAAATATTGTTTATCACTAACACAACATCCAAATCACCAAATAACAACTACACCTAGGATTTAAGCATTACAAAGCAAAGAGTTGAAGAAAGGGTGAAAAATAGTTACAAATCAAGCATTCAATCTTCACTCTAATGGTGGTTGTTGTGGAAACTTGCTCTCAAAGCTATGCCCAAAATAGCTTATTTTGTGGTTCTCCCTTTTCTCTTCAGTGTGTCTTGCCCTAAATGGCTGTGCCTGAGTTTATATTGTGAATTGGGATCAAAAAGTGAATTTTCAAAACTGCCCAGACGCCTGGCACATTACCTTGTCCGCGTTCGCGGAGGTATCACCGCGTTCACGGGTCCCAGCAGACTTGTTCTCCCCGTTCGCGGAAGATTTTATCGTGTTTGCGGTTCATGGATGACTGAAACTCCGCGTTCGCAGGTCAGTTTACTGCATTCGCGGAGAACACTTTGCTGCCAGCTCTTTAGCTCATGGTACATTTTTCAAGAACCAAGAATCATTAAGTGACAACAACTCAAACTCAAGGAGTGACTCAACTCTTTAGCTCTTTTACATGCTCACTTGATTCAATTAGGAATTTTCAAAATCACCACTTAATAAACTTACATGCCCTCACAAGAAAAGAAATGTCCCAAAACACCCACAAAGTATTTATAAACGTGGGACAAAAGCACAAACACTCACACTCACAATAGAACATCTTATGAACACAAATGCCACATCATAGGCTTGCCCATATTTTCAATCAACATTGACTAAACTTCATTTTGTTAGAAATCACAAAGGACTTTGTTAAGCTTGTAATGTAGGCTTAGGGAAGGTTAGGATATCATTTAGGTATAAGTGACTACGCCCTCCTTGAACACTACTCAACAACTCATCATTTTCTGACTTTTCCACATTTTCTTCACTTTCAAAACCAATGCACATTTCACATTTTTCACTTTAGATGCTCCACATGCAACCATTTTCAACTTTTGGAGGATTCAAGACTCATTTATTCACTTTCTTTCCTTTTTTAATTCTTTTTTTACAAAACTTTTTTCTTTCTTTATGACTTTTTCCTCCATTCACCATTCTCTCTTTTTTTATCAAGCTTATATGTAATAGGAATTCCTTCTATGAGTTTCCCATAACACTCCCAACTTAGGCTTTTAGCCTCAACTTTCACAATTCCAAGTTCAAGGAGGGAAAGGGTTCGAGAGAGATGTATTTTCAAAATAGGTAAGGCTAGTAATAAGGTTGCCAATAAAAAGGAATTAGGCTCAAAGGGGATAACTAAGGATATATTTAGTGCAAAGGTGGAATTTTTAGGTCAAGTGGACTTCAAGAACAATCAAAGAAAGCCTAAGATCATTTTTCCAACCCAACTCAATTAAGACCAATATTTCAAGACCAACCGGGCAAGTTCTAGGTGGCACAAGCGAACACAAGACATTATTCAATAACTCACCACACATGGCATGCAAATTATTCAAGATGGTTCAAAATCTTATTTACTTTTCAACATACAAGTGGCATCGACCATTTCAACCGCTAACGAATCAAAAGTCACAAAAAGAGTCACAAGAGTTGTCACAGAATCATTCAAAACATGCTCGATTTTCAAAAATGGAGTGGTATGTTCAAAAACACATTTTTCACATGTAAGACTATATTCTTAGTACCAAACAAGCCACAACCCCCCAAAAAGATGATGATTTTGCCCTTAAGAAAGCCATCAACCAATCCCTCATTGGGCAAACTCATATATCTATTCGAGACCGGCTACTCAGACTTCACCACAAATGGTTACTCATACTTCACCATTTACATATGGCTACTAAGATTTCAGCACACAGCAACAGTCAAACATACTCACAATCAACTGATCATTTACCCTTAAGAAAGTCGTCACTCTATCCATCATAGGGCATCGTCAATCAATAACATCGCCAATCAACAACACAATCACAATAAAAAAATAAAATAAAGAAGCTATCAAAAGAAATAAAAACTAATAAAACAAAAACGACTAATTCATCACAATTAAATCAAAAGCCCGACAAGGGACATCATTTACATAATCAAAACAAGCATCCAAAATAGCAATCCCAACATAAGAATCCAAAATAAAGAAATATGAAACAAATGATCACAAGGGAGGCACCCCAACTGAAAATGAAACTGTGTTCTCACAGTAAAAATATCAAAAAGAGAATACGAGGGGCTCCTTGGAGTGCATCACTCTGAACTCGAGCTGAAAGAAAAAGTCAAATCCTCATCATCAGAAGCACCGCTACCATATAAGCTCATAAGCTTGCCCATCATCTTACTCAAGAACTTGCTCTTCTTCTTCTCGTGCTCCCTGAATGTCCTCTGGCGCTGCTCAATTTTCCCTTGCCTCCGACTCATCTACTCAAGTTGGTCAGACATCACCTTCTGTGCAGCAGCTACAAAAGCAATAGTGGGTGGAGGGACTCCCTCTGAGGTGGTGGCTCCCGATGAGAAGAAGGAAGTCCAACAACCAACTCCCTAATCCAAGCATCAACTCCATAAATCTGGGAAGAGATGTGGTGCATAGTGGCAGGTCCAAACTAAAGGGGTCCTGCAGAAGAGGAGGCACCGGCCTCAGAATCATGCTCGGTGAACTGGCCAAACTAGGGGTCTAAAACATCAATCTTCCTCTTCCTGTTCTTGCTACTTGGGCCACCTTTCTTTTTCAATGGGTGAAATTCCTTTCTCGGTTTCTTCTCCTCATCAGTAGGGTGTTTTAACACCCCAGCACTGTAGCACAACTGAGTAATCAACGAAGGAAAGATGATGCTCTTGGCTCTCCCCTGTGCCAACTCACATATGTGGTCAACAATAAGCTGTCCCACATTAACCTCCAACCCATCCAAAATAGCTGCAATCACCAATGCTCTATCCAAAGTAACCTCGGTATCATGAGTGGAAGGGATGATCCGAGCACATATAATAGAGAGCCAAGATTTGGCTTCGATAGTGAAATCACGTGACTCAATCCCCTTCTTGGACTCAAACCACTCCGGAGGCTCTCCGTCATGTAACTTGTCCATGAGCCATTGAATACTTAACTCTTTCTAACGGTCCAAGTACACCCTATTATTAGCATTCGGGAGATCGTATAATGATTTAATCACTGACGAGCTGAAATTTACTTGCACACCTCGGACGGTGGTCACCACGACTTCTCTAAAATTGGTTTCTAGAGCATTAGCATAGAACTCCGCCACTAGTGTGTGGTTAGCCTTGATAGGCTCAGCGGCAAAAAAGATTTATTTGCTAGATACGAGCCGTCATAGAAGTCCGGCATCCCACCCTCAAGTTTCTCCAAGAAAATGCCTTTTTCCTTCACCACGACTCGGCCCAAGTATTCATCATATTTCCGGGCACATTTGGATGATAGGAACCTGCTTGCATCAAAATAATCCACTTCTTCAATTTCTGGTGCAATTTCAAGAACATGGGAGATATTGGTGAAAGACATTTTAAGCTCAAAGTACCTAAACAAAGCCAACATGTTAAAAGTTCTTATGAACACTTAAAACAATGTATTAGGAAGCATTTAGGCCAAAGAAATGATTAAAAGAAGTCCCGAGCTACCCTGTGCGTAGCTACTATTTTGGGACAGAAGAAGTTTCTTCTCTGTGTTTGCATAGAGACAGCATCGTTTGCGGCCCATCACACTTCAGACCTCCGCGTACGTGGGTCGACTGACCGCGCTTATGGAGCACAAGCAATCAGATTCCTCTGCGTTCGCGGAGTTGTCTTCTTCCTCAGAAAATCAGATTCTAAGGGCCATTTCGTCGAACAGTTTGAGGGAACCACTTTTCAACACCCTTTCTTAAATATTTGCCCCCAATCATATCGAAAAACTCAAATATCAATTAACAACACAACCAACACCTAATCTACCCCATAACCCAACATTTGCACACAAAGATTCAAGTTCAAATCAATAGACATTAAAGCACCATTTTTCTTTCTATATTCACTTACCAACGATAGAATAAAGAGAGGGGTAGAAGAACATACCTTAAGAGTTAACTCCAAACACAAAGTTCCGAACAATTTTGATGAGGGAGGATTTTAGGGAAGAGTTTTGTCTCCTGTGGGTGAAAGAAAACGTACATTGTATGTTTCTTTTGGAAAAAAAATGAATAACCCCTTTTCAGTTTCTGCCTCTTCATTACCTTAAAAATTGTTCGTACTTCCACGTTCGCAGACAGATAGGCGCGTTCACGCCCATGTGATAAACATTGACCTTCACATTTGTGGTGAAGAGGTCGCTTCGTGGAGGGTCTGTGACTTTGACCTCCACATTTGCGGACCCCCTTCCGCGTTCGTGGAGAACACTTGATGCCTAAAGACCCGGCAGCTCTCTGGAATTTTTAGTGATGGCTGGGTCAATTCGGCGATTCGCCCAACACATTTTGGCGATCTTTAGCCCCCAAAAAGTGTTCCAAACCTCACTTTGATGGTAGTTCAACCCCAAACTTCAATCCCAACTGAATTTTTTCTTCTACACCTGTCAAAATACTTTCGAACACTTTGAAATCATGAGGATTAGTCAAAAATAAAATACTAATCTATCCTAAAAATCAAAGAAAACTCAAAACTAACTAAGAATTAAAATTTTTGGATACCGATGGGTTGCCTCCCATCAAGCACACAATTTAACGTTGCGGCGCGGTGCCGGTTACATCACCCTTTGTGTTTCCACTTCGAGGCAATAAACCTTCTTCCCAACTTTAAATAACTTTCTCTTCGAAGAGCATGGAGACAATGTGAGAGCATCAAAAAGTTCAATCGATATCTCCACTTTGAAGATTTGAATTTCTTGCCCAACTTCACTTCATTTTTTCGTGGAGGAGCATTGGGCAATAGTGATAGGGTCAATAGGCCATTCGAGCATAGAACTTCATAATCCTTGGCCCTCAAGTGAATGACACCATCACTTCCAAATGAACTAGAGTTGCCATATATGATCTTTTTGACTATTTCTTGCAACTCTAATAATATTTCCTTGATTTTGGCATCTTGGAATTTTATTGGCTTGGCTTTGTATCGAATACCCAAGATTTAATCCATGTTAATCACAACCCCTTTTTGACCATTTGAGAAGGAGCATTACATACTCCAATTCTTGATCTCACATTGGTCTTCAAAGTAGCAATTTCAAACTCAAGTTGGATCATTTCATGGCACCGAGTTAGGTGCAAGTTGTGGAATTCACCCCTCATTTGGAACATTAGATATCTTAGCCTCAAACCCTTTGCAAGTTGCTGAGACAAGTACAAGAACCAAACTTGACTCACAACACCTATCTCTTCTCACATTTCTTCCTCTAAAGCGGCATCCATAAAATTATTTTGAACATGACGTCCTCCACAACAAGGCCACGGGTCATCAACATAGGGCTTGCAATCACCAACCATTGTTTCTTCATAAGAAGCCATAGAACCAAACAAAAACAAAGCAAAAACAAATTATCACTATTTGGATAGAAACTAGTAAACTATAAATTTTAAATCAATTCAATACGCCAAATTGTTCCTCGGCAGCGGTGCCATTTTTGATAACACTCAACTACACCTCTTATGATTCGAAGTGTAGGCGGTCCCTAACAATTATAAACACAACGGTGAGTTGGGGTCGATCCCACATGGAACAATGTGTAGACTATTAAAGAAATATAGAATTACCAGCCACTAATTTGAACCCGAAATAAAAGATACAATAATAATATGAAGATATCAAGTAACAATTTAGGATAGGTGAAAGAGGAGAACAAGGGCCAAAGCCTTTTCAAGCAAGGATACTAATGGGATTTGGGAATGGGAAGTCAATCAACACCTATATGATCCATTGCATATTAGTTTCATATATTCTCAATTTGTCATGGGTAAAATCATATATGCCTTTGGAAGCTAAATTATCCACCTATTCCTCTCGAATATAGGCAAATACTTCTCAACTAGTTCTCACGAACCTAGTCAAGTGACAACACAGTTAATCCAATTATAGGCATTGCACGAAATCACTATTTCTAGCTATTCTCCGGTATATGAGTTGCTACACCTCAAATAATGCACCAATCAACCTTTCCCGACCTCAATTGACTCTCACAAGCTCAATCAAAGTAAATGGGCAAGTTCTAGTGATCAATTCCATTGGAAAACAATTAAAACATGAAATCGATTGGATAATCAAAGACCCATTTCATATATGAGAAAGTATTTAACTAATTACAAAAGCACAAGGTAAAGATTAACAACCTAAATATTGTTTATCACTAACACAATTTCCAAATCACCAAATAACAACTACACCTAGGATTTAAGCATTACAAACCAAAGAGTTGAAGAAAGGGTGAAAAATAGTTACAAATCAAGCATTCAATCTTCACTCTAATGGAGGTTGTTGTGGCAACTTGCTCTCAAAGCTATGCCCAAAATATCTTATTTTGTGGTTCTCATTTTTCTCTTCAGTGTGTCTTGCCCTAAATGGCTGTGCCTGAGTGTATATTGTGAATTGGGATCAAAAAGTGAATTTCCAAAACTGTCCAGTTGCCTGGCACATTTCCTTCTCCGTGTTCGTGGAGGTATCACCGTGTTCATGGGTCCCAGCAGACTTGGACTCCGCATTCGCGGAAGATTTTACCACGTTCGTGGTTCATGGATGACTGAAGCTCCGCATTCGTGAGTCATTTGACCGCGTTCGCAGAGAACACTTTGCTACCAACTCTAAATTCTCTATTATTAGCTTTATTTTGCCTCAATTTTCATTCTTTTCCATCAAAACTCCTTGCCAATCACAACATACCTGAAACAACCATATTCAAGTGATAATTAGCCTCCTTTTCTACTTGAGTGCTACAAAATCATAAGAAAAGAGATCCAAATGAGTGAAAATCACCCACTCATCAGTCTCTCGGAATCCTATTTGCCATGTCACACCTAGGAGGTACTTTGGGTCATGAAAAACTTGGTATATAGAGCATTAGGTTTTAGAAAAGGTCCTAGGATGTTTGACAAGCCATGTTGAGCGGAGTCTTGTTCATGAGTGTGAAGCGTGCCAAATTTATGATTAGGAGTCTACAAGGCATTTTGTAAAGTTCACTTCTTTCATTACTATAAAGTCATGCCATAGAGTTTATCTCTATAAAGTTCTTTCTCCTAACTCTTGTCTGATGATTTTTAGGATATGCCTCCTAGAAGAGCTATCGCAAGAAAGAATGTGGCTAATGACGTGGAGCCCAAGGTTTCTCAAGTTCCGATCGATCATTTGGCCAAGCAAGTATCTCATGCCAAATTCTGAGCCGCTTTCCAAGTGTTGGTTCAAGCTATGACGACCCAAGCTAATAGAGAGGCCATTGTTCTCGTGAACCTAAATGTGGGTACGACGGCAATAAGGGCGAGGGACTTCACTAGGATGAATCCTCTAGAGTTCTATGAGTCGAAGGTTGAGGAATATCCTCAAGAGTTTATTGATGAGATTTATAAGATAGTGGAGATCACGGGAGTTTCACCAGTGGAAAAGGCGGAGTTGCCTGCTTATCAACTCAAAGGTGTTTCTCAAGTTTGGTTCAACCAATGGAAGGAAGAGAGGGCTATTGATGCGGGTCCTCTTGATTGGGAGAAATTCAAAGGGGCTTTCCTTGATCGTTTCTTTCCTCTTGAGATGAGAGAGGTAAAGATGCTTGAATTTATCAACCTTAGTCAAGGAACTATGAGTATGAAAGAGTATGCTTTGAAGTGTACTCAATTGGCTAGTTGACGAGTGGTAGATTTACACTCATTTGAGGCCTTTTTAATTCAACATTTAGTGTCCTCAATGCCTAATTATGTCATATTCTAATGATTTGCAGCTATAAAAGCTAAAGGACAAGGCAAGGATGAATACATGAAAGAAAGGCTAAAAATATTGAAAGGAGTATAAACTCCCAATTGGCAGTCGCCTAACCAAAAGGGCAAATCGCCCAAGTAGCTTGACCTCTCCCAAAGTGACAATACTCACAATTGAAAATGTTCAAGCTAGGTTAGAGGACTAAAATGGAAAGGTGACTCGCCAAAGTTGAAAGGCGAACAAGAAGACCATCGCCGAAGGTGATAGGACTTTGATAAAAACTAAAGGCTTTAAAGGCAAACCAAGGTGGTAATCGGTGATCCATCGAATGTGAAAGGCAGACTCGATTGAGTTTGCCAACTATAATTCAAACACTTGACGCCTGAAGCTAAGAAAAAGGGAGATGAAGAACAACCAATGATTCACCGATCATGTTTGGTGAGCTCGACTAATGTCACTGAATTGGTCACACAATGAATTTTGAGCCAATTTTTAGGTAGCTATAAATAGCCCAAAAAGGAGAGAAAATAGAGAGTTCTAGAGAGTTTATGAAACAGAGTTTTTCATATTAAAGTTTTTGATGTTGAGAGTTTTGTATGTGATTTCTTACCTTGTGAAAAACATCTTTAGTTTGGGGTTTTAGAATACACTCTTGAAATTGACAATTGGAATTTGAAATCAAAGTGGGTGTCGATTATAATTGCTTAATTTCATCACATCAATGGCTACTATCATGATAGGTATAATTTCTTTGCCTTTTTTGATGGGTGGCTAAAACCTCAATTCTAAGGGTGTGATTATGGGGTTGGGTGTTGATTTAATGTAGTGAATATTGTACTTTGCTCTATTTTATTGCTCTACATTCATGGATTTGAGCTAATTAGCATGGAGTTAATTCATAGGTTAAGGTTGCAAACTTAATTCATATTCTTGATCTTCGATTGATGCTCGAAAAAGATCAATTGAAGTGGGTAATTAGTTTGATACATGCAATTTAAGTTTGATGTCTATGATTTGCTCGAAAGAGAGATTATGGGTCAGATTTAATTGCCTAAATCTGCTCAAAAGAGAGATTCTCGTAAAGTAATGGGTTGATTTGTGATTCACATAGATGAGACTAAACGGAGGTTCTATGATATGGTGCTATGAGATCAAAAGAAGATTAGTGTCATTGAAGATTACCCAGCCTATCCATGAGTATTTAACATTATTGAGTAATACAATTAGCCCTATGTGACATCGTTACCAATCCCCGCACCCCTAGATCGTCTCTTAATTGTTTGATTCCTTAATTTTTAGTTTAATTATGATACTTTATACTTCAAACCATTTTAGTAAATTTGGTGGAATCATCCACCCTCTTGTTCTAACTCACTACAATGAATAAGTGCGTATTCTTAATTTCCTATTTGAATTCTTATCATTAAACCATTCCTTGTGAGATTAGACCCCGACTCTTTGTTGGGTATTTTTATTGACAACGACTACTTACTCTTTTAATTATTTTTAAGAGTAATTTGAGCATTATAAAAAATGATGCCGTTGCCGAGGAATGGTAGCTAAGAATTCAATTAGTGAAGTTATTTTGTGAACTTGTTATATTGTAGTAGAGTGTTGCTTGGTATTTTGGTTTTGATGATTTACAGGTATAAAACATGAGTGATCATGATAGTGACAACGATAGTCAATACGGGCAAAATGATAACATGGGTGACTTGAATGACATGCACGTGAATGTCATTAAGACAATGGGAGCTATCCGGTTACCTCCTACAACAGGGAGAGCAATGTTCCACGTAACCGAAACAATGTTACATCTGCTCCTAATGAGAGGAATGCTCGGGGGTCTATCTCATGAAGATCCCCATGAACATCTTCAAAACTTTTTGGACATTTGTGGGCCATTCGCCTTCCAAAAACATTTCGCAAGAATCTATTTGACTGAGATTATTCTTGTTCTCTTTAATGGGAGAAGCTATTAGATGGTTGGCTGAGTTGCCGAATGATTCTACCACTTCTTGAGATGAGGTAATTGAGGCATTCTTTGAAAGATTCTTTCCTCCTTCGAAAATGGTGAAGCTTAGGGACAACTCATGAATTTCAAAAGAGTGGGAGGTGAACTTCTTCATGAAACATGGTTGCGGTTCTGAAAATTGTTACTGCAATGTCCCACTCATGGTGTTCGAGAAAATTTGCTGCTACAATACTTTTATTGTAGTCTTGATTCAATCAACAACTTGGCTGATCAACTTGTTCAAGGTGGGCTGATGCGACAACTGTTTGAGGTAGCAACATTGTTGCTAGATGATATGACAAAGGTTAGCCAAGCATGACATACTAGAGAGGATCAAGTATCTTCTCTACAATGGAACATGAGTAAGGAACAAATTGAGAAGAACTATGCGTGTGATGAAAACATGGCAAAAATGATAACCCAATTCGATTTGTTGTCCAAACATGTCATGAGAGGTGGATTGAGAATGGTGAATGCAATTGGAACATGTAGTGGGCAGTGCCCGGAAGATGCCAAATTTGAGGCATTGTATAATGAAGAGGTAAATTGCATGGGAAATTAGATGGAGGGTTCTCACCCAAACTACCCAAGACAAGGTGGGAACCAAGGTTAAAACAAGTAGTGAGATAATGGTTGGAAAGATGGGATAGAGAGAGGTGGCAATTGGAGAGAACATGAGGCTGAACAAGATTGATACATCCCTCCTCATGATCGCCCGAAGCCAAGAGAACCAGCTGAACCGGAGGGAAACTGAACCGATGATATGCTAACAAGGATTTTCAACAAGGTTGAAGGATCTGACAATGTGTTAAAGAATTTGAAAAATGACTTCTCCACTTTGACTCAAACGGTTACGTCCCATTCCATAACAATCGAGCAGCTGAAAACTCAAATGTGTCAGATCTCTACCTATCTCAACCCAAGGCAAAAGGGAATGGTTCCTAGTGACACCATTCTAAACCCCAAGAATGATTATTGATGAGTAAGAACTGTGTCGTGTCACGACGTTAAATAAGGCGCTTCTTGGGAGGCAACCCAAGTTTATTTTATTACTTTTAATAACATGTCTTGTGAGTGAAGGTTGAAAAGAAGTCAAAATTTTGAAAAAGGTGAATTCAGTGATGAAAAGACCATGTCGGTGATGCACCTAAATCATTGGGTGGACATCTTCATGTTTGCCTTCTAGGCTGAAAAAAATTAGAAAAATTCAACTTCGGTGAACCAGATCCAGTTGGCAATCTGCCAAAGTGCATAAGTGGACTCTATTGGGTCCACCAATTTAGTCTTCAAGTTTGGTATTCATTCAAGCCTCATAACTAGCTTAAGCTCCATCGGCGATTCACCGAACACATTCGGTGAAGTTAGTCGCAGTCCGCCAAGTGCTCCTAAAATAAAAAGGCCAAGGGTGTTTTCAAGTTTAAAAAGAAAACCTTTCATCTTTTTGAGCTTCTTGTCATCCCAAAATCCCCATACCCTTATTTCTTCTATATTGTGATGTCATTTGCGTGGATTTTATTTGCTTTGATTGCATTGTGGTGCTTGCTTCTCAATCCCAAACCCTTCTCCCTTGATTTATTTTTTTATATCTTCTCTAAGGTTGGTTTTTGAGGCCTTTAGTGATATTTGAGGTTAATCTTGATGTTTTCGATATGGGTCTTGTGTGATATTATTGTTGTGTTGTCTGATTTGATTGGGTCTTGCTAAATACTGTCGATTGAACTGTCCCTATGAGTTAGGATAGTTAATATTGTGCCTGAAAATGTGAAAATTGATTGTGAATGTTAAAATTTGAAATCGATGCATTGTATGTGCTGGGTCTTGCTTGAATTGAGTGTGTGTGAAGTTTGATTAGCCCAGTGTTGTCTCGAAGACCTGCGTTTGCCCAATGATAGATAGAGTGATGACTTTCTTAAGGGCAAATCGTCAATTTGGGCAATGCTTTGTGAAATTTGGGGGAAGTCTGAGTACCCATGGGTAGAATAGCATGTGGGTAGATTGTAAAACTGATTAGATAATAGGTATTGTTGTGTATTGGTGTTGAACTTGTGAAAAATAAGCATTGGGCTGAAATTACCTATTCGGCGGTCTAGTCTTAGCTCGTCAAGGTGATTAGGTGAATTGCTGAGCTTTCCCACATCGCCTTCTTTGTTTGAATATGTGACTTGGGTATTGCCCCATTCGGCGAGCTGGTCTTAGCTCACTGAAACCAACTCAGTGAATCACCAAGTTGGAGTGTACATCGCCTTTATGCCTATTCTCTTTTAGTGTTACATTTTCACTTTCAATGGACTTGTCTTAGCCCGCTGATATTGACTCGACGGATTGCGGAGTTGGAGTTGACTCCACCCTTCATGCTTGAGAGAAATTTAATTGTGCACTGTCATATTTGGCAAGCTTGTTTGAGCTCGCCTAACCTGGCGAATCGCCTTCCTAGTCGGCCAGCCTCAAAACTCGTTTTGAACTGTGTTTGTGTTTGAACTTGTTACAACTAACCTTCACCTGATTTGTGTTTGGAAATGTTGTGCATTGCAGGAAATGGGTAGAACTAAATGAAAGAGAGTTGTGTCCTCTGATTCGGTGTTTGAAGGAGAGTCTCCTCCTCCTCCCCCTTTGAAAAAGAATAAGGGTATCACCATCAACGAGCCCTCTGGGGCTCCTCCATCACAATCCACTCTGCACTCTTCTACGCGTGTGAGTGCGAAGCTAAAGAAAAGAATAGCCAAGAAAAGGATTGATATCAAGTCCAAGTTGGTGCCCAACCTAATATCAAATGTGAGTGCCTCCCGAGTTCTTCTGATAATAGCTCCAAGAGCCCTCAATAGGCTAGAGAATGCACTATTCTTGAGGAGCGATGACTCTCTACAGATGGGGGTAATAAGTGACTACCCCAAAATTTGGGAAACCATAAAATTTCATGGGTTTGAAAGGTTTACAAGAGTTTAATCTTTGTATTTACCAGCATGGGTGAGGGAATTCTACTAGGCCTATGCAAAGGCCCTACCTAAGAAGAGAAAGGGCACTGTTGGGAAACTTTAGATAAAGTTGAGGTTAGCAGAAAGATGGTACCATGCCATACGGGTAAAATAAATCAAATATTGGGTACGAAGGGTGAGAACGGTGGTTACTACAAGCTCAGGTTGTAACAGAGCCTAGATGCACTCAAGGGGTGGCTGGCACCCCTTATTTAAGACATTTCTCCTCCGTGGATAGTTGCCAGAGAGAAAATTGAGAAGAAAGATATGAGCCTCCCGATACTAGTTTGGTTTGATTAGTAGCAATATCATGCCGTCTAAAAATGAATTCATCCTCTGGCTTTCGAAGGCCGTCTTAGTCGACATCATCATTGATCAGACAGTTATTAATGTCAGTGGAGTTAATGTTGAGGAGATGCTGATGAGAACTGGTCAGGAGCAGACCTCCCTTCCCTTTCTAGTCTTGATCACACAACTATATGAGGCTGTGAGGGTGCCTTTTAGGGAGAAAATAGATATCCGGATTACCCCCACCTCTTCCAGTGATATTCAGAGGATTGGGGTGGAATATTTAAGAGATGATGTGTCTCAGAGGAAGACGCCACCACCAGACACCACCCTTGTGGTTGATCCTTCTGGCCTTGAGGCCGGTGTTACTCAGCCCACTTCTTCTGTGGAGCCATAAGGTATTACTCAGCCTTCCTCTGTGCCTTTTACCTCTACATCCGCTTCACCTGCCCCTATATCCTGGCCTTCCTTGACTCAGGCCTTGATCTATCAAATGGGCAATCTTGCCTGTTCTACGGATTCTAGGGCGGCTATTATTGAAAAAGAAATGCCCAAGTTAATTGAAAGGGCGAGTTAGGATGCCTTGTGTCCAATTAGAGGCCAGATGGTATAGTACCATGCCAGCCTAGTGTCATATGGGGAGAGGTTGGACAACCTCATGGCTAGGGTAGAGGCTAGTGAGAAAAGCAAGGGTAGCTCAGCCAAGTTGACTACTAAGAGGGATGATATTGCTAAGTTGTGGGTTGATGTGGACCAGCTACAGTCCACTAATATTTCTAGGTTGTGGGGTGGGTTCCCTTGCCTGATATGCTAGAGTCTGTGCCTACCTCTGAGTCGAGAGCTGAGGCACCTAGTAGTGTGGCTGAGCATATTGGTGATGTTGGTGATGAGGAGAGAGTTGAGGATGAGGCTGATACTAAGTCAGCTGAGCAGACAAATGAGGACGATATACGAAGAGAGGATGCGCAATGGATTGCCATGACACTGACGGAGCTGCAGGATATCGAGGAGACGATGGTGCAGGCTATGGTGGAGAGATCTCATGTGGAGACCTCCACAATTGGCACTAGTCGGTTCTCTTCAGACTCCACCATTCCTCCTACCGATGTGTGAGGAACTGATGCCTCGATTGATGCTACCATGCTCCCCCTTGCTCCTATTTTGCTGGGTACTGATGCTCGTGATGATGCCATTCCTTTTGAGACTCCAGATGAGATCACTCTATAGGCATAACCTGTTAGGGGGATTTTTATATCACTCTTCTCCCGTACTTACTTTTTTTTTTATCACATTGAGGACATTGCTGTTTTTATTTTGGTGGGGTGAGGACACTTGTGCCAATATTCCCTTTTTTGATTGTATTTTGTTATTTTCAGCTTTATTTTGAGACATTTGTAGTATTTTGGTTTTTATTAGGATAGTTGATGATTTAGCTCATTTTGTCTCTCTTTACTTATCACCCCAAAAGTTTGGAAGTTTTTGAAATGCTTGAGTTTTTATAGTTGATGTTCGAGGATCGATTGTGTTCAATATCGATGTCTTGGATAGTACTTATGATGAGAAATAATTTTTGTGTTGATGTTGCAAGAAGAAATTGGTGTAGCTTTACTTTTGAATGATCGTTTTTGTTCTTGTGTTAACTAGCTGCTTATTGATGTGAGCCTTGCAATGAACATCACACGTAAGCTTTTAATCTTGTAGGGTTGTGCTAAATGATTGTGTTTGAAGTGCCTTGTGTGGTGAGGTTTTACTTGAAATCATGCTTGTTGAATCCTATAATTTTCCTTGTTAGTCTGATTGTCTAAGCTTTAGTGTATGCAAGAAATGATCTTGGGCACAAATTTTGAGAGGAAACCCAAAATTTCATACCTTTTATGACTACCTTGTGAGGGTGTGCAACCATCTTAACACCATTTGACCTTAAACCATTTGTTGTCAGCCTTGTGGAATCTTCTTGAGCTAAATTGTACCTAGCTTCTCACCTATAAATCCTTTTCTAAGCATTGGTTTGTTTGAATAACCAACATAGGCCAAAAGCCTAAGTTGAGGGTGTGGAAAAGAAGGAGGAAAGAAAACCAAGTGGAAGGTAAAGAAAGAAAAAGTGAGACTCAACTTCAAAGTTTGTTGCACAAAGAGGGAACCCCTCCTTACAAAAAAAAGAATAAATGAGCAAAAGTTTGAAAATTGAAATGAAAAAAAAGGTGTGATGAAATAAAAGGGGTTTCCAATAAATTGAATGAAAAATTGAATTTTGAGTTTCCAAGTCAAAAGAATGGAAGGAACTTGAGAAGAGGTGAAGATAAGTACAACAATGCTGTGAAAGGTGAAGTCACTAAGCCAAAATTGACCATACCCTTACGCTCATCCCTATTACAGGCCTTAAAAGACCTTGAGATCTTGAATGAACTAGGTTGTGTGATGATTGGAAGATATGGGCTAACCTATGGTATGAAGCTAGCATGTATTTATCTTTTAGAGAGTGAGAGTTGTGTTCATTCCGAACTTCTTTATTGATTTGCTTTATGAGAGCATGTAATCGTTCTTGATGTGAGGGAACTTGAATGCATTTGTTGAAACATGGTTTTGCACTAGAAAAAAGCAATAGTGAGCTTGAGCTTGGATTTATACCGGCTAGTCATCATTTGAAGTGTTTTGAGCATGATTGAGTGTTGCATATACTTGATAGTAGTCTTGTAGTGGCACTTGCATATTAACTCTCATTGAGAACTATTTTAGACACCCTTGGTGAACTAATTATATTCTTAATTTACTTGAGGAGAAGCAAAAGTTTAAGTTGGGGGTGTTGATGAGTGGTAGATTTACACTCATTCAAGGCCTTTTTAGTTCAACATTTAGTATTCTCAATGCCTAATTATGTCCTATTCTGATGATATTTTGATGATTTGTAGCTATAAAGGCTAAAGGACAAGGCAATTATGAATACATAAAATAAAGGCAAAAAACATTGAAAGGAGTATAAGCTCCCAACTGGCAGTCGCCTAACCAAAAGGGCGGATCGCCTAAGTAGCCTGACCTCGCCCGAAGTGACAATACTCACAATTGAAAGTGTTCAAGGCTGGTTGGCGGACTAAAAGAGAAATGACAACTTGCCAAAGTTGAAAGGCGAACAAGAAGACCATCGCCGAAGGTGACAGCACTTTGATAAAAACTGAAGGCTTGAAAGGCGAACAAAGGTGGTAATTAGTGATCCGGCGAATGTGAAAGGCAGACTCAATCGGGTTCGCCAACTGTTGTTCAAACACCTGAAGCCTGAAAATAAAGAAAAGTGAACAGAAGAACAAATGGTGATTCATTGATCATGTTTGGTGAGCCCAACTAATGTTGCCAAGTTGGTCGCGCAGTGAATTTTGGGCCAAATTTTGGGAAACTATAAATTGCCCAAAAGAGAGAGAAAATAGAGAGTTGTAGAGAGTTTTTGGAATGGAGTTTTTCAGATTAAAGTTTTTGATATTGAGAGTTTTGTATGAGACTTCATACCTTGTGAAAAAACATCTTTAGTTTGGGGTTTTAGAATACACTCTTGAAATTGACGATTGGAAGTTGAAATCAAAGTGAGTGTTGATTATAATTATTAAATTTCATCGCATCCATAATTGCTATCATGATAGGTATAATTTTGTTACTTTTTGTGTTGGGTGGCTAAAACCCCTATTCTAGGGGTGCAATTTTGGGGATGGGTGTTCTATTTAATGTAGTATGTATTGTGCTTTGCTATGTTTTATTGCTATACATTCATGGATTTGAACTAATTAGCATGGAGTTAATTCATGGGTTAAGTGTAACGCCCCTAACTAGAAATAGGCAGACACCAAGGGTTTAGACAAGCACATGCTAAGTATATGTACTAAAATCATGCCAAAGCCGTAGACTCATAAGTAGTGGAATAAATACAAAGACACATACTAAAACATAGATAACAAAAGGGCCCACTGGCTACTTTACAACGAACACAAAACTAAGTTTAAGAAGCCACTAAAGAGTATGCATCTAAGAATCTGATAACTAATCGGGACAGGGCCCTAACATACCCATTCTAACATATAAACATACATAGAAAAATATAGGCTCCAAATATCTGATAGCTCCAGGTAGAGGTGGAGCTTACCAACTGCTAAACTGGAAGTCTCTGGTCTACTGGAAATGTTTGTTGTCCTGAGTACCTAGGCCTGTATTTATTGAATTTCAGCGCCATAAAAATATGGACGTCAGTACATATAAAAGATGTACTGGTATGTAAAACAGACTGAATAAGAAGTAGATATGTAAGAATGCTGAAATGAATCAAATATCAAGATAGGAAAATATGAGCATATGTATGCAGGCATCATAATCCAAAACTTGAATTTGTGACAAATCTCAAGGTTCCTCACCCAACATTTCTTGGCTTATTCTTTTACACATATATAATTCCTATAATTTGCCTAAGTGATATCTTTACTTTGTTACATAGCTTTTTTTCTCTTGTAAAACTAACTGTCAGGAATCACATGACGGCCTACTATCGGTGATCAATGAACCCTGTATGGCATCTACAGCCCACTGTCACGACCATGCATGAAATCTCAAAGTCTGGGTAGCTAGGTCTATCAAGATACGCCCCTCAGGGCTCCTGTATGGTCTGCCCGCAAGCCTATATCAGTCAGGGGAATTCATGATGGGAAATTCCAACTGAATCTATCTGAATTCTATGCATAGAATAGCATCATATGTAGTGGTCGTAAAAATGCCCACCCCAAGCTGTAGAGTAGGCTATAATCTCAATTGCATGTAAAAACTTATAATAATTAACTCATAAATTATACAACTCGTGCTACCATTTTTGATTACTTTCTTTAGCTTAAGAATCATATATCTTGTGACCTATGCACTACAAATAGTCTGTAGTCAACTTCTTCCTTTAAATTTATGCAACATATACACTCGCTAACTTCCAAGAGTTTCTATTGAAGGTACATATAGTTATGTGAAACATATGACTTTCTTGACCAGAAAGGAATACTATAACTTTATAGGTTTAGGTATCTAACATGAGAGGGTTTACAAAATAGGATAACTTGATTTCAGGTATCATATAATCTCTTATGACATTTATTAGAAGAACATGCTACTTGGGGTCGTGCCTTAACGGCGAAGGAGGTTTTAGCATCACATACCTTACTTTGGGACTTACTATCTTACGTTGTATCGCCAAAATCCTTTGCTGAATACTTTATCTATAACATAACACCATATAAGGGCACTATAAGAAGCTTACAAAGAAACACAACAAGGCTGAAAACACCGTAATGGTTCACGAGTGACAAGGTCAACGATTACTATAGTTAAATGGCGTTTCGTCATCCCCTTCTCTTTCTCTACTTTCCCAGTGAGGTCATGAATTATTCATGTACTCAATATTACTCATTAATCCTTTAACCAAAAAGAACCAGCCCCCTTAATCATCCACAATTAACATATAAAGTCAAAGTAATGGCTTCCGAACACCATCGCATGAGTTCTTTGTCAACGACGTCCAATTTCCTTATCAACTCATAGTTTAAGTTGGTAGAGAACTGCTGCCATAAACTACAATAATAGGAGCTCATATAAACAACTACAACATATTCTTAAGAAATTTAGGCATTTCATCAAACACTTGGCGAGCGACAAACTTTCAATAACTATATGAGTTGCATTTTCTATACCTAGCCTGCCTTTCTATCATAGCCATCATACTTCCCCAATACGATACCATCCACCCCTCATTTGGTCAAAAAGCCAAAACATCCCTCTATAAACTCCCTCCTCACCAAGAACATCAACTACAATGGGTAAAATATGGACTCACGGCTTCCTATCACTGTCCCATGAGTCCTACCCGTAAATTATACTTAAACCATCCTTAGAATAATAATTAAGGAGATAGAAGAGGAGTCACACCTTTATATCCAAGAAAACCAGTCCCTGTCCTTTCTATTCTTCAAGAACAACACCCTTTTCCTTCAAGAAAACACTTGGCTAAGTATATCTATATGTCTATGGGGAGGAAGACACATGATTCTTGAAGAAATCAACTTACCTTAAGCTTGGGAGGATTGGAGATGAGCTAAACTTGAAGAAATTACTTAAAACCAGTACTTACAAGTTTTTGAGGATATGGGAAAATAAATCAAAAACTTCTAATATAAAAACAATAAGTTTGGCCGACTTTGTCTAAAGTGCCACATGTCTCGCAGGCATTGGGCAGTGTGTGCGTCTATCGTAGAATGAATATAACGTTTTACTCCGAAGTCGTATTAATGAGCAGTTTTTTTGATGGAAACTAGACTTAAATACCTTTCATTTGATAGGTTGTAGGTACTCTAACTCCTTATATATTAGGAAATATGCTCATTCAAAGTCAGATGATAATTTAGATCATTTGTAGTATTCCTCCACAATGAACCTTTAAACTTGAACATTTTCTTTAATGATATCTTTGGCCTAAAACTTTTGTTTAACCCTTCAAATTACTTAGTATAAGGGTTACATGGTATGCTTAACCATCTTCAACGATATATTCCCTCGATATCACACCTATACATTGGTGTTTACGAGTAGTAAATGTATTTTAAGTTACGGGGTATTACATTATACCCCCTCGGGATCATTCCCCTCGAATGAACGCTGTACCTTAAGATGACCCAAACTCTTTTAATTTTTTTTAAAAAAATTGGCAGAGTTTCCTTTGTAAACAGGCTTATCCAAAATCTGTCAGCTACCCAGAATGCATACATATTGCTCCACAGAGCATCACAACACAATAATATGCAACAAATATCCACAAGGCTCTGCTTGGGCTTATACAAATTGAAACTGCACTAACTAATATAACATACCTTATATTACTGACATCTCAACTTTGAGGAACATCCTGAACATATAATATATAACATAGTAATACTACAAAGTACGGGTAAAACTGATACTTAAGTGGAAGGAGTTATGACTTTAAGAACCTTTGGGCGGCTATTGAAATAAGTGGGGATACTTGGCCCTCATGCCAGCTTCTGCTTCCCTAGTGGCTTCTTCTACATTCTGATTTCTCCAAAGTACCTTGACTAATGCTACGTCTTTGGTCCTCAACTTCCTGACTTTTCGGTCTAATATTACCACTGGATGTTCTCAAATGATAAGTCTTCTGAGAGTTCCATACATTCTATGGGAATAATCTGTGTAGGATCCCCTAAACATTTGTGTAACATCAACACATGGAAGACTGGATGTACTGCCGCTAACTCTCGAGGCAAGTCCACTTCATAAGCTACCTGGCATATTCTACATATAAATTTGTATGGCTCAACATACCTGGGGCTCAACTTACCTTTCCTACCAAATCTCATAACGCCCTTCATAGGTGATACCTTTAAGAATACCGAGTCATCAACCTGGAACTCTATGTCTCTACGACGTACGTTTGCATATGATTTCTGTCGACTCTGAGCAGTCTTTAGTCACTCTTGTATCAACTTTACTTTTTCAACAGCTTGGTGAACAAGGTTGGGTCCTAATATATGAGTTTCACCTACTTCAAACCAACCAATAGGCGATCTACATCGACGCCCATAAAGAGCTTCAAATGGAGCCATGCCAATGCTGTAATGATAACTATTATTGTAGGCAAATTCTATCAAGGGCATATGATTATCCCAATTGCCTTTAAAGTCTAGAATGCATGTTGTCAACATATCTTTGAGTGTTTGAATAGTACGTTCATCTTGGCCATCTGTCTGTGGGTGAAATGCAGTGCTAAGGTTCACTTATGTGCCCAAACTCTTCTGGAATGATCTCCAGAAATGTGTTGTAAATTGGGCACCCCTATCCGAAATAATGGATAGTGGAGTCCCATGCAAGCGAACGACTTCTTTTTTATAAAGCTCGGCATACTCTTCGGCTGTACTGTTGGATTTAACTTGCAAGAAGTGGGCTGATTTCGTCAACCGATCAATGATCACCCAAATGGAATCATGTCTCTTAAAAGAGAAAGGCAAACATGTAATGAAGTCCATATTAATAGCGTCCCATTTCCATATTGGAATGTCCATAGTCTGAGCTAGGCCACCGGGTCTCTGATGTTCTGCTTTAAATTGTTGGCAATTGGAGCATTTTTCCACATACTCCGCAGTAATTCTTTTCATGTCATTCCACCAGTAGACCTCATTAAGGTCATGATACATCTTTGTGGAGCCTGTATGAATTGAATATCAGGAGCAATGTGCTTCATCCATGATTTGCTACCTCAACCCTTCTATATTTGGAACACATAGTCTACCTTGGTATCTCAAGGTGCCATCTCTTGCTAACTCAAATGCTTTAATTCAGTGTTCTCGAATCCCTTCTCAATACTATAGAAATATAGGATCGTCATACTATTTTTCTTTCACCAGTGTCACTAATGATGATTCTGCAGTATTATGTACAACTACGCCTCCATCTTTGGATTGTAGAAGTCAGACTCCCAGGTTGGATAATTTGTGAACATCTCGTACTACTTCCTATTGCACACGTGGTAAATGAACTAGGCTGCCCATTGATAGTCGACTAAGAGCATCTACCACCACGCTAGCTTTGCCTGGGTGGTAGAGAATGTTCACATCATAGTCCTTCAACAACTCTAGCCACCTTCTCTGCCTCAAATTCAAGTCTTTTTGCTTGAAGAGATATTGGAGACTCTTCTGATATGTAAATATATCAACATGTACCCCATACAAATAATGCCGCCAAATCCTAATCGCAAATACCACTGTGGCGAGCTCTAAATCATGAGTGGGGTAGTTTTGTTCATGTTTCTTCAATTACCGAGAAGCGTATGCTATAACCTTCCCATGCTGCATCAAGACGCACCCTAGGAAAACTCCCAAAGCATCATAGTAAACTACATACGCTTCTGTACCCTTTGGTAAGGCCAATAATGGCGCCTTAGTCAATCAATCTTTAAGCTCTTGGAGTCTTTTTTCACAAGCGTTGGACCACTAGAATTTCACTGCCTTCTACATCAACTTTGTCAAATGTGCAAAAATAGAGGAGAAGCCCTCTACGAATCTTCGTTAATATCCAGCTAGCCCCAAGAAACTACGCACCTCCGTTGGGGTACTAGGCTGAGGCCAACTCTTCATAGCCTCAATCTTCTAGAAGTCTACTCTTATGCCTTCACAAGAGACCATATGGCCAAGAAAAGTCACAGAGTTCATCTAGAATTCACATTTAGAAATCTTGGCATATAGTTTGTCCTCTTTGAGTGTTTGTAGGACAACTCTTAGATGATTGGCCTATTTTGCGGCATCACGTGAATATATCAAAATATCATCTATAAATACAATTACGTACATATCAAGAAAGGGTTTGAAAACCCTATTCATCATATCCATAAAGGCCACTGGAGCATTTGTCAGTCCAAATGACATTACAAGGAACTCAAAGTGTCCATATCTTGTCCGGAAGGCTATTTTGGGAATATCTACTTCTCGAATCTTCAGCTGATGATATTCGGATCTCAAGTCAATCTTTGGAAAGCACTTTACTTCTTGCAATTACTCAAATAAATGATCTATCCTTTGAAGGGGGTATTAGTTCTTTATCGCCACTTTATTAAGTTCACTGTAATCTATACACATCCGCAATATGCCATCCTTCTTGTGTACAAATAGTACTGGAGCACCCCAAGGTGATCTGCTGGGGCAAATGAAACCTTTGTCAAGCAAATCTTTAAGCTGATCCTTTAGCTCATTCAATTCTGCAGGCGCCATCCTATAAGGAGGAATGGCTTGGTACTGGGATCTACGTCAATACCAAAATCAATCTCTCTGATTGGTGGTAGTCCATGAAGTTCATCACGAAACACATATGGATATTCATTCCCAACGTTCACAGATTGAAGAGTTGCCGCATGTTTCTCAGCTTCAAGGTCTCTTACTTGGACAAGGTGATATAAACACCCTTTCTCTATAAGCTTATGTGCCTTAATATAGGAAATAAACCTTCCGCTAGGCATCATAGAATTACCTTTCCACTCTAGTACTAGCTTTCTTGGGAAATAGAATCAAGCAATCTTAGCTCGACAATCAACTGTAGCATAACAACAGGACAACCAATCCATGCCCATAATGACTTCAAAATTAATCATTTCTAGCTCTATCAAATTTGCCAATGTATCATGTCCAGATACTATTACTAGGCACTCGTAATAGACCCTTTTAGCTATAATAAACACTCCTACCGGAGTCGATACTGCAAATGGCTCATGTAATAACTGTGGCTCTACTCCAAATTTCTTAGCAACAAATGGAGGAACATAGATAGGGTATCCCGTGGGTCTATCAATGTATATACATCATAAGAGAAATTAGATAAAGTACCTGTAATCACATATGGGGATGCTTCTGAATCCTGACGATCTGCTAGTGCATATATCTAGTTTTGGCCAACTCCAGAACCAGATCCTCTACCCATGCCTGTACTTCTCCATGCTGGTGATTGAGGGCCATGTGATGAAGAAGGTGCTGAAAATGAGGATGCTCCTGCAGAGCCAGTATATCATGGCCTATAACCTCTACCCTCGACTCTAAGCTTGGGACAGTCACATATCTTATGACCCTCAACTCCACACCTATAACAAGTGGTAGATCCATATCAACACTCTCCCAAGTGAGACCGGCCACAGTGTCTGCAAGTAGGTTGAGGTGGTAGTCCTTGAACAGTACCTCTCTGATAGCGGGGGTTAGGTGCCCTCGAAGTCTGACTCTGCTCCTACTTGGGTCTCGATGGCTGAGCTGGGGCACTATATATGGAGAGGTCTACTGATTGAGCCTGTCTCGGTAGACCTCTACTGGAGTAAGCTCTGTCACCTCCCTGAAATATTCCAGTAGTCCTAGCCCTTTTATTTTGTTCCCTTTCTCTCTCTACCCTACGATTTTGTATACAATCTTCTATCTGCTAAGCGTGTACCATAAGTCTTGCAATATCCATGTCCCAATTTAATGCTACAACTATACAAGAGCCAATCAAATGATTTCCAAGTCCGCCCACAAAGCGATGCATCCTTGCATCTTGGGTGCTAACCATCTCTGGAGCAAATCTAGCCAACTGAGTGAATCACATGCTATACTCCCTGACGCTGAGGTTGTTCAGTCAAAAGTTTAAAAATTCAACAACCCTCGCTTCCCTAAGTTCATGTGGCAAAAAGTGCTCCTTAAAGGCCCTAGAGAACTCCTTTCAAACTGTAGGAGGAGCATTTGGTCCCCTAGAATCCACCAACATCTCATACCAAGCGATGGTGACATCTTTTAGCTGATAGGAGGCCAATTCAACTGCCTCAGTCTCAGAGATATGCATGACCCTAAAAAATCTGTTGATCTCATCTATAAACTATTGTGGGTCCTCTGTCACACTAGATCTAGTGAACACTGGGATTCACATGGAGGAAATCACATACTCTGGATCCATCAGTCTCTTCCCGAACAGTACTAGGTGTAGCTATATTTTGTCCTTGGACTTGAGCAGCTACCAACTGAGTGAGCAACTGTATTTTTCCTCTAAGATATTGCTTTGCGACACATGGTGGTGGTACAAGAGGTACATGAACTACTGTTGGTACTACCTGAGGTGTAGGAACTCCCGTAGATTCTTCTACCCTAGGAATCTGAGGGCCTGGAAGTATAAGACATGACAAGCTTTCCTGACTGCTAGTCTGATCACCTAATAGTTGGGGCTGCTCTGAAATGGCTGCCTCTTGAGTAGTACTAACAGTGGACCTTTGGACTTCATCATCGTTTCCGTAATAGACATGATCTGTATCACAAATAAAAAGTGTATGAGTAAGAATTAACTTTCTATGACATAGCTCTATCGCAAGATTATGAAAGAAGGTCAAAATCCTAAATGCACATGTGGTCCCTCAATTATAAATATGGCACACAACATATTTATAAGAAAGGTTCTACTAGACACGACTTTATACACTCCCTGGGAAACTTGAACCTTGTGCTCTAATACCAAGTTTGTCACGACCCTAACTAGAAATGGACAGACACCAAGGGTTTAGACATGCACCTACTAACTATATGTACTAAAATCATGCCAAACCCATAGACTCATAAGTAGTGGAATATATACCAAGACACATACTAAAACATAGATAACAAAAGGGCCCACTAGCTACTTTACAACGAACACAAAACTAAGTTTAAGAAGCCACTAAAGAGTATGCATCTAAGAATCTGATAACTAATTGGGACAGGGCCCTAACATACCCATTCTAACATATAAACATACATAGAAAAATATAGGCTCCAAATATCTGATAGCTCCAGGTAGAGGTGGAACTTACTAGCTGCTAAATTGGAAGTCTCTGGTCTACTGGAAATGTTTGTTGTCCTGAGTACCTAGGCCTGTATTTGTTGAATTGCAGCGCCATAAAAATATGGACGTCAGTACATATAAAAGATGTACTGGTATGTAAAGCAGACTGAATAAGAAGTAGACATGTAAGAATGCTGAAATGAATCAAATATCATGATAGGCAAATTTGAGCATATGCATACAAGCATCATAATCCAAAACTAGAATTTGAGTCAAATCTCAAGGGTCCTCGCTCAACATTTCTTGGCTTATTATTTTACACATATATAATTCCTATAATTTGCCTAAGTGATATCTTTATTTCGTTACATAGCTTCTTTGCTATTTATAAAACTAACTATCAGGAATCACATGATGGCCTACTGTCTGTGATCAATGAACCCTGCATGGCATCTGTAGCCCACTGTCATGACCATGCGTGAAATCTCAAAGTCTGGGTAGCGAGGTCTATCAAGATACTCCCCTCAGGGCTCCTGTATGGTCTGCCCCAGGCCTATATCCGTTAGAGGAATCCATGATGTGAAATTACAACTGAATCAATCTGAATTCTGTGCACAGAATAGCGTCGCACGTAGTGGCCCTAAAAATATTCACCCCACGCTACAGAGTAGGCTATCATCTCAATTGCATGTAAAGACATATAATAATTAACTCATAAATCATACAACTCGTGCTACCGTTTCCGATTACTTTCTTTAGCTTAAGAATCATATATCTTGTGACCTATGCATCTACAAACAGTCTGTAGTCAACTGCTTCCTTTAAATTTATTCAACATATACACTCGCTAACTTCCAAGAGTTTCTATTGAAGACACATATAATTATGTGAAACATATGACTTCCTTGACCAGAAAAGAATATTATAACTCTATAGGTTTAGGACTCTGACATGAGAGGTTTTACAAAATAGAATAACTTAATTTCATGTATCATATAATCTCTCATGACATTTATCAGAAGAACATGCGACTTCGAGTCGTGTCTTAACGGCGAAGGAGGTGTTAGCATTACATACCTTACTTTGGGACTTATTATCTTACGTCGTATCGCCAAACTCCTTTGCTGGAAACTTTATCTATAACATAACACTATAGAAGGGCACTATAAGAAGCTAATAAAAAAGCACAACTAGGCTAAAAACACTGTAATAGTTCACGAGTGACAAGGTCAACAATTACTATAGATAAATAGCATTTCGTCATTCCCTTCTCTTTCTCTACTTTCCCAGTGAGGTCATGAATTATATATGTGCTCAATATTACTCCTCAATCCTTTAACAATAAAGAACCACCCCCCTTAATCATCCACAATTAACATATAAAGTCTAACTAATGGCTTCCGAACACTATCACATTGGTGCTACCTTATCATTTGTTTCTCCTTATGTGGCCATGAGATTTGATGTTGGTCCCCAAATCCTTTCTAATCCCTTTTATATCCTTACATCTGATAGTGATTCTATTTTTTCTAAACGAGTCTATAAAAATTGCCTTATTTCCATTTCTCATAGAGTCATTCATGTTGATATTGTAGAGCTTGGTATGTTATATTTTGATTTTATTCTTGGATTTGATTGGATTCATTCTTGTTATTCTTCCATAGACTGTAGGACCCGATTGGTCATATTTTAGGTTTCGAACGAACCTATCTTAAAATGGAAAGTGGGAAATTCTACTCCTAAGGGTCAGTTCATATCTTGAGTAAAGGCTAGGAAAATGATTTCTAAGGGTTGCATTTATCATCTTGTTCATGTTAGGGATATAGATTTTGAAACCTCTACTCTTGAGTCAGTTTCAATTGTAAATGAGTTTCCAAAAGTATTTCCTGCTGATCTTCTTGATATTCCTCCTGAAAAGGAAATAGACTTCGGTATTGACCTTCTCCCAGATACACAACCTATATCTATTCCTCCATACCATATGGCCCTGATAGAAATTAAGAAATTAAAGCATCAATTGAATGATTTGTTAGATAAGGGTTTTATTAGACCGAGTATTTCTCTATGGGGTGCTCCAGTATTGTTTGTTTGAAAGAAGGATGGTTTCCTCCGAATGTGCATTGACTATCGACAATTGAATAAGGTTACCATAAAGAATAAGTATCCTATTCCAAGGATTGAGCATTTGTATGATCAACTCCAAGGTGCGAGTTTCTTCCCCAAGATTGTTATTTGGTCGGGTTATTACTAATTGAGGGTAAAGGAAAGTGACATCCCAAAAAGGCTTTTCGGACTCAGTATGGTCATTATGAGTTTTTGGTGATGTCGTTTGGTTTGACTAATGCCCTAATGACGTTCATGGATTTAATGAATAGGGTCTTCAAGCAATATCTTGATATGTTTGTGATTGCTTTTATTGATGATATTTTGATTTACTCATGAAGTGAGGATGAGCATGTTGAGCATTTAGGGATTGTCTTGCAAATTCTCAAGGATCGAGAATTGTATGCCAAATTTTAAAAATGTGAGTTTTGGTTGTGGTATGTTACTTTCCTTGGCCATATTGTCTCCGGTATTTAAGTTGATCCTAAGAAGACCAAGGCGGTTAAGAATTGGCCTAGACCTTTGTCCACTTCAGACATATGGAGTTTCTTGTGTTTGGCATGTTACTATAGAAGATTTGTGGAAGGAGTTTTATCTATTTCTTCGCCTTTGATGACACTGACTCAAAAAAAGGTGAAATTCCTATGGTCGAAAGCTTGTGAGAAGTGTTTCTACAATTTAAAGGATAGACTCACTTTAACCCTTATATTGATATTACCAGAAGGATTGGATGGTTTTGAGGTTTATTGTGATGCTTCTCGGGTTGGTGTTAGTTGTGTTTTGATGCAACATTGGAAAGTCATCGCTTATGCTTCAAGGCAATTGAAGATGAGCGAAAAGAACAATCCGACTCATGATTTAGAGTTAGCGGCGGTAGTGTTTGCTCTAAAGATTTGGAGACATTACCTATATGGTGTACACATGGATGTGTTTACCTACCATAAGAGCTTGAAGTATGTATTCACCCAAAAGGATTTGAATCTTTGCCAAAGGCGATGGCTTGAGTTATTGAAAGATTATGACATGAGTGTCCTCTATCATCTGGGTAAAGCAAACGTGATGGAAGATGCTCTTAGTCGACTATCGATGGGTATGTTGCTCATGTTGAGGATGGTTAGAAAGAATTAGTTCGTGATGCTCATAGATTGGCCCGATTGTGTGTTCACTTGGTCTATTCTAATAAAGGGAGTGTGATTGTTCATAATAGTTTGGAATCGTCTCTTGTGTCGGATGTGAAGGGTAAGTAAGATCTTGGTTCAATTTTGGTTGATTTGAAGGAGTTGGTTTCTAAAAAAACCATTGAGGCTTTCTCCCAAGGGGAGATAGTGTCCTTCGATACCAAGGTTGATTATGTGTTTCAAATGTTGATGAGTTGAGGAATATGATTTTGACATAAGCTCACTGCTTTCGATATTCTATTAACCCGGGAGCCACCAAGATGTACCACAATTTGCGGGAGGTTTATTGGTGGAATGAGATGAAGAAGGATTTGCAGAATTTATAAATGTCCAAATTGTTAGCTGAAAGTTGAGCATCAGAAACCAGGTGGTTTGACTCAAGATATTAGTATTCCTACATGGAATTGGGTAGATTTGAATATGGACTTCATCACGGGTTTACCTCATACTCATCGTTAGTTTGATTCAATTGGGTCATGTGGACCAAATGATGAAGTAAGCTCACTTTCTTCCCGTAAAGACTTTATTCACAGTCGAAGAGTATGTCAAGTTTTATATACGGGAAATGGTAAGGATGCATGGAGTGCTCTTGTCCATTATCTCCGATCTTGGTACTCAGTTTACCTCTCAATTTAAGAGGTCTTTTCTGAAAGGTCTTGGTACCCAAGTGAAGCTTGGAATGACTTTTCATCCTCAAACCAATGGGCAAGCCGAGCGTACTAATCAGACTTTGAAAGATATGTTGAGAGCTCATGCGATTGACTTCAAGGGTAATTGGGATGATTATTTATCTTTGATCTAGTTTGCTTATAATAATAGTTTTCACTCAAGTATTCGAATGGCTCCGTTTAAGGCTCTCTATGGTAGGAGGTGTAGGTCTCCTATTGGTTGGTTCGAAGTTGGCGAGATCACTTTGATAGGGCCCGAGTGAGTGCATGAGGCTATGGAAAAGTTTCGACTCATTTGAGAAAGGTTGAAAATGGCTCAAAGTCGACAAAAGTCTTATGTCGATATTAGAAGAAGAAAGCTTTAATTTGGTGTTGATGATTGGGTTTACTTGAAAATTTCACCCATGAAAGGTGTGATGAGGTTTGGAAAGAAAGGGAAGCTTAGTCCCCGTTATGTGAGCCCATATATGATTTTGAGGCATAGCAGGAAGGTTGCTTATGAGTTATAGTTACCTACCGACTTAGCATCGGTACCTCCGGTATTTCATGTCTCGTTGTTGAAATAGTGTGTTGGAGATCCGACGTCTATAGTGCCATTGGAGAATTTGGGAGTTAAGGAAAATCTCTCGTATGAAAAGGTTCCGGTTGAAATCTTAGATCGCCAAGTTCGAAAGTTGATAAATAAAGAAGTTGCTTTCCTAAAAGTTCTTTGGAGGAATGAATTAGTTGAGGGTGCTACTTGGGAAGACAAAGACAATATGATGTCCTAGTATCCTCATCTCTTTCCCTCCACTTCTATTCTAGCTTGAGGTATTAGTTCCTCGTGGTTCATTCTTTCGGATTCATGAGTTTTAGCTATTCTCATGTTTCCATATGTATGCATGTTTATGAAAACTTGATTTTGATGTTATGATTTAGCTTGAAGTGATTTCTCCTTGTTTATGTGCATTTTGATGAGATTTTCATTCATGTTGGGGCATTAGTTTCTCCCCATACTCTATTCATGCTAGCTTAGTCCCATTCGAGGATGAACGTTCCTAAGGGGGAGATATTGTAACGCCTCAGAAATTGGAAGTTGAGTTGGAAAGGAAAAAAATAGCATTTTTGGCACTGAGGCAGTGTCCTACGAAAGCCATCTACGGACCATAGGAAGTCTTATGGGCCGCAGGAGGGCATTCGTAGGATTGGGTTGAGTTTTGGGAAATGTCAACTCTCTGATGTTCGACCTATGAATGAACATGACGAATCATAAGAGGGTCTATGGGCTGAAGGAACTGCCCGTAGAAGTGATCTAGACTTAGTGAAATTCAGGCCTTTAACTTGGGTCTACGAGTTGGTCTATGAGCCATAGAATGTTGGACTGGCCGTAGGAAAGTCTCGTTGAATTGATCAGAAGTTTTTAGTACAGTAATTGATTCTACAACTAACCAGGACGGTCCATCGGTTGAAGTCGTAGGGTCCTCTGACAGATTTTAATTAAGAGTGTTTTGGTCTTTTCCTACCCAACTAACCCTTAAACTATGTCATTTTGGCCCTATAACTACCCCTATAACCAATTTAACTCCTACAACTAAGACTAATTTCCCTCATTCACTCAAAAACCTCCCAAATCCCTCAAGTCTTTTTCTCTAAATTTTCTTAAGAGTTTCAAGGTGAATGTCACAACCTAAATTGCCCCCAAGATGTGACATGGCGTATAAGACCCCGAAAGGCCCCATACAATCCACTTAGCATACATCATACAAGATAATAGTAATTAAGAGTTCAAATGACCATTTTATATCAAGAGTTGACAAAAGCATAGCGGAAGTCTAACATAGTCTCAAACCCATCTAATACATGAATAGAATGAAATTTGGGACGTAACCCATAGAAGTTATAAAGCAAAATGACATAAAACTGTAAATGTGGCATTGTCCTCGAAGTATGAGGACTCATCAAGTCTTCAAATCTCAAATGCAATGAACTAGCCACGAGTGGATGGAGAAGAGCCGGATCCTACATTTGGAGAAAATGTAGGCAAGAGTACGCATTAGTACAAAATGAACGAAGTATGATAACTATGCATAGAGGTTATAAAATCATGCTAAAAAGGGGCTATATATAAGATGCAATAACCAAGTTAAATCATAGGATGCAATGATAGAAACCATGAGTTAAAAACCATAGTCAATGCAAGGAAATCATCTTAAAACAATATGTTCTTGAAATACCTTTTTGAAGTAACATTAGTTCATTATGTTGGAAATGATCCTTAACCGACATAGACCATGTGAGCTATATCATGAAATCCGGTGTCTACTCCACACTGAAAAGAGTTGTCCTTACTTGCCAAGGTAAGAACCATAACTTCTAGCTTAAGTGGATCCACTAGCTAATGTCTATTTAAGACATTCTATGCTGGCACATAGTTATTGGATAAGGAGATTGATAGTATAAACCCGACCTCTACTACGGGAGAACTCCCATCTCAATATCCTCTCGGTTCCAAGCATAATTCCCACGGATTTAATCATAATACATAACTTATCTCATCATTAGAAGACATGGGTAATCGCCTCTTGTCTTATCATTAGAATAACTTCTTGTTCTTGATTCAAAGTTTAGTTGAGAAAAACCTTTCAACTTTTATGTATCCTTCATGTGAGAAAATCCTTTTACAACATAACAACACAAACATTTATGCTTCACCCTCAAAGCAATCTTAAATCATCGTCAATTTCATAAACGAATATGCATATCTTCATAAAATTTATACTTTTCATATTTCAAAACATCATCATAAGATCAAAGTATATAAATCATGGATTTCACATGGGTTCATGGGGATTCAGCTTAGAAACATGCAATTAGTATCAATTCATGCATAAAAAGACTTTAATCAATTAATTAGATCATAATTTGAAAGAACCCATAAGATAGAAGAAAATTCTAACTTCAATTGGAGAATTCTAACTTGTAAAATTGGGAAATTTAGGAACCCTATGGAGGAAAGGACTCCATAGGTGAAAGCCATCATACGTTGGAGTTCAAAGACCACTATCAATGGAGGATTAGGAGGCTTCATCTTGAAACCCTAGATTCTTCTTCTTCTTCAAGCTTTAGAGAGAGAAATATTTGAGAGGAGGACTTTGGAGGGATTTTGGGGGATTGGAAAAGTGATTAGAAGGGATAGAATTTAGGCTTAGAAGACTTATATAGGGTCTAGGAGGGATTTTGGGGGATTGGAAAAGTGATTAGAAGGGATAGAATTTAGGCTTAGAAGACTTATATAGGGTCTAGGATTAGGAATAAACCGACTTAGATTAGGCATAAATCAATTAGGAAAAAGACCAAAAAGTCCTAAAAAATAATTGCCAGACTCCGACCTACGGTTTGGACCATCGGTTTGGACCTACGGTCTGTAGGTCCAACTATGGATCGTCCTGGTAAATCGTAGAAAGATTCAAAAACCAATAATTTTGGACTTTACATGACGAGACCAATGTACAGTTCGTAGGTTCACTGACGAACATACATACCAACTGCCAGTCCAACCTTTAACCCTCCACATTTCACTAAGTCTTGGAGAAACCTACGAGACCTATCTACGGTCCGTAGAAACAATGACGGACCGTCATGTTGAGTCGTAGAAGGGATCCTGATACTTGACATTTTCAAAAAGTTTACCTTTCCTTCTATGGTTCCCACCTACGACTCGTAAGTCAACCTACGGTCCATAGGTGGCTTTCGTCAGTACTAGCACCAGATCTGAAAAACCTGCAAATTTCCTTCTTTTCGAATCCGAGGTGTTACAATATCTCCCCCTTGGGAACATTCATCCTCCAATGGGAATCAAGACATCATAAGAAAGGAAGGAACTAAATCTAATAGCCCAACATGAATGCAATCACATAAATGCACATATTCTAGGAGGAAACACCAACTCCAAGCTAAATCATGTTCAAAACATCATTCCACAAGGTCTATATGCAACTCATACTCAAATGCACATAACATGAAGAAATCAATCAAGTTAACTCATTTTCTCAAAATTTAAGCTTTTCTTGAACATGCATAAATGAGGAAATCATGGGAATATCTAAGACACATGAGACCAATAGAGTGAACCATGAGGGAATAAATACCTCAAGCTAGAACAGGGACGGAGGAAGAGAAATAAGGATAACGGGACATCATATTGGACTCGGCCTCCCAAGTAGCACCTCAACTAACTAATTCCTCCAAAGAACCTTTATAGAAGCAACTTCTTTATTTCTCAACTTCTGAACTTGCTGGTCCAAAATCTCAACCGGAACTTCTTCATAAGAAAGACTCTCTTTCACACCAAGACTATACAATGGTGCAATAGATGCCGGATCACCAAAACATTTCTTTAATAAGGAGACATGGAAAACCGGATGAATCGATGCTAAATCATTATGCAAGTCAAGTTTATAAGCAACTTTGCCAATATGCCTCAAAATCTGATATGGGCCCATATAACGGGGACTAAGCTTCCCTTTCTTGCCAAACCTCATTATACCCTTCATGGGTGTGATTTTCAAGTAAACCCAATCATTAACATCAAATTCTAGATCTCTTCTCCAAACATTTGCATAGGACTTTTGTCGACTTTGCGCCATTTTTAACCTTTCTCTAATAAGCTGAACTTTCTCCATAGCCTCATGTACCAATTCGGGATCTATCAAAGTGACTTTACCAACTTCAAACCACTCTATAGGAGATCTACACCTCCTATCATAAAGAGCTTCAAATGTAGCCATACTGATGCTCGAATGATAGCTATTATATTAAGCAAACTCAATCAAAGGAAAATGATCATCCCTATTACCCTTTAAGTCAATCACACAAGCTCTCAACATATCTTCCAAAGTTTGAATCGTACGCTCTGCTTGCCCATCGGTTTGAAGATGAAAGGCCGTGCTAAGCTTAACACGGGTACCAAGGCCCTTTTGGAAAGATTTCTAAAATTGAGAAGTGAATTGAGTTCCACGATCGGATATAATGGATAGGGGCACACCATGCAACCTAGCCATTTCCTTTAGGTACAACTTAGCATAGTCTTCTATCGAATAAGAAACCTTGATGGGAATGAAATGAGCCGATTTCATCATACGATCCACAATAATCCAAATCGAGACATATTGTTGCCGGGTGTGTGGTAAAACAACAATAAAGTCCATATTAAAATGTTCCCACATTCTAGTAGGAATACTAATATCTTGGGACAAACCTCCCGGCCTTTGGTCCTCAACTTTCACTTATTGACAATTAGATCACTTAGCCACAAACTCCGTAACGTCCTTCTTCATCCCGTTCAACCAATAGATCTCCCACAAGTCACGGTACATCTTGGTGGGTCCCGGGTGAATGGAATATCGAGAACTATGGGCTTCTGATAAAATCTTCTCCCTCAAGTTGTCAACATTGGGAACACACAAATGCACTTGATATCGAAGTGCACCATCTCCCTCTTGGGAGAAAGCCTCAACGTACTTTTTAAGCACCACTTCCTTCAACTCCATCAAGTTTGGATCACTTCCTTGCTTTGCTTTCACATCCGACACAAAGGATGATTCTGAACAATTATGAACAACAACACCACCTTCAGTAGAATCAATCAACCGAACACCCAATCGGGCCAATCTATGAACATCTCGAACCAATTCCTTCTTATTATCCTTAACATGAGAAACACAACCGATGGATAACCGACTAAGGGCATCTGCTACAACATTCACCTTGCCTGGGTGATAAACAACACTCATGTCATAATCTTTTAACAACTCAAGTCACTTTCTTTGGTGAAAATTTAGATCCTTTTGTTTGAACATATATTGCAAACTCTTGTGGTCAGTGAAGACATCAACATGAGCATCATACAAATAATGCCTCTAAATCTTCAAGGCAAACACAACCACTGCTAATTCTATGTCATGGGTAGGATAGTTCTTTTCATGAATCTTAAGATGCCTAAAAGCATAAGCAATGACTTTCCCACTTTGCATAAGGAAACATCCTAACCCAATTCTTGAGGCATCGCAATAGATCACAAATCCATCGGACCCTTCCGGTAAAGTCAACACCAGAGCAGAGGTAAGCCTATCTTTCAATTCTTGAAAGCCTTTCTCACATGCTTCAGACCATACAAATTTAACCTTCTTTTGGGTCAACGCTGTCAATGGAGAGGCAATCGAAGAAAACCCCTCAAAAAACTTTCTATAGTAACCAGCCAAACCCAAGAAACTTTGAAAATCTGAAGGGGATAGAGGTGTAGGCCAACTTTTAACCACATTCGTCTTCTTAGGATCTACCTCAATTCCCTTACCAAAAACAATGTGACCAAGAAAAGCCACGGACCTCAACCAAAATTCGCATTTACTAAACTTTGCAAAGAGTTGTTGGTCCTTGAGGACTTGCAACATGATCCTAAAATGAGTGGTATGCTCATCCCCACTCCTTGAGTAGATCAAGATATCATCGATAAACACAATCACAAACATATCTAGGTATTGTCTAAATATCCTATTCATCAAATCCAGAAATGTAGCCAGAGAATTTGTAAAACCAAACAACATTACTAGAAATTTGTAATGACCATATCTAGTCCGAAAAGCCATTTTTAGAATTTCATCTTCTTTCACCTCCAATTGGTGATAGCCCGACCGAATGTCAATCTTAGAGATATAACTCGCACCTTGGAGTTGGTCAAACAAATCATCTATCCTTGGGAGAGGATACTTATTCTTAATATTAACCTTATTCAATTGGTGGTAGTTAATACACATACGAAGCGAAATCTTTCTTTTGAAAAAACAACATCCATGGAGTGATACTCGGTCAGATGAAGCTCTTATCCAGCAAGTCTTTCAATTGCTCTTTTAATTTCTTGAGTTCTGCCGAAGCTATTCGGTAAGGAGGAATAGAGATAGGTTGCATATCTGGGAGAAGGTCGATACAGAAGTCTATTTCCCTGTCAGGAGAAACACCAGGTAAATCCTCTGGAAACACTTCCAGAAACTCATTAACAATGGGGACTGACTCAAATATAGGGTTTTGGAATCCACATCCCTAACCCGAATAAGGTGGTATATGCAACCCTTAGAAATCATCTTTCTAGCTTTGAGACAAGAAACAAACCAGCTCTTAAGCAAAGAATTTCCCCCTTTCCATTCTAAAACAAGTTCATTTGGAAACTGAAATTTAACCACTCGAGTAATACAATTAACAGAAGCATAACATGAATGCAGCCAATCCATCCCAAGAATAACATCAAAATCTAACATATAAAGCTCTACAAGATCAACATGAGCGACTCTATGGGATAAGGAGACGGGACAATTTCTTTAGACTCTCTTAGCCACAATAGATTCACCAATAGGAGTAGAGACAGAAAAAGGATCTAACAACACATCCAGAAGAACATCAAACCTTATAGCCACATATGGCGTCACAAAAGACAAGGTAGAACCGGGATCAAGCAAAGAATAAACATCATGATGAAAAACTTTCAACATATCGATAACCACATTGGGAGAACTCTCTTGCTCATGACGAGTCTGAAATGCATAGAATTAGTTTTGCTTTGTAGCACTAGAACCCGAACCACTAGGTGGAGCTTTCTTACCTTCTCTTCCTTTAGCCGTAAGTGATGGATAATCCCTTATCTTATGACCACTCTTACCACAACCAAAGTAACCATCCGTACCGGCAAAACATTTACCCTCATGTTTCTTCCCACATTTAGCACAAGTAGTCGATGAAAATCCACCACTGTTCCCTCTTTGAGGCTTAGGGTTAGACACCCTATATTTGTTGATTTTAGGAGGAGCATTAGAGGAACCTTGACTGGTAAACCTTTGTCGAAACTTAGAACAACCATATACATCAGACCTCATGCGGGAAAAGTCACCATCATCAGTTCTAGCCCTCTTTGCCTCCCTAATAATTTCCTTAAGTTTCTCCTCTTTGATTTGTTGAGCATGAACCATCAGACAAGAAATGTCTATATCATTGATAAGCATAGCGGTACGACATTCTTTGACCACTATTTTGGACACTCCCGACACAAATTTACTCATTCTTGCCCTAGGATCGGCAACCATGGTAGGAGTATACCTAGAAAATTATGTGAATTTCAAGGCATACTCCTTCACACTCATGTTTACTTAATGAAGGTTGATGAACTCAAGCACCCTTGCCTCCCTCATCTCAAGGGGAGAGAACCTATCAAGAAAAGCAACCTTAAACTTCTCCCAATCAAGAGGACCCGCATCAACCGCCCTCTAACTCTTCCATTGTTCAAACCACACTTGAGCCACACCCTTGAGTTGATAAACAACCAACTCTGCCTTTTCGACTGGGGTTATACCCATGATCATTAGCACCTTATACACCTCATCAATGAACTCTTGAGGATCTTCCTCAACCTTCGACCCATGAAACTTCAGAGGGTTCATCCTAGTGAAATCTCTCACTCTAGATGCCACCGTACCCACATTTGGGTTCACGGGGACCATAACCTCCCTATTGACTTGAGCCGTCTTGGCATGGGCCAACACTTGAAAAGAAGCCCTAAGCTCCACATTAGTCACTTGCTCGGCCAAAGGGTCGACCAAAACTTGAGGAGCTTCTTGTTCCACATTCTCTCTCGCGTTCCTTCTAGCATATGCCCTTTGAGTGGCCATATCCTGAAAAGCATTAGATAGGGATTAGGAGAGAGACATATAGAGTTAAACTCTATCGCATGACTTTAGAGTGATGAAAGAAGTGGAGTATCCTAAACATCTTATAGCCTCTCATTCATAAGTGTGGCGCGCTTCACACCCATGAACAATACTCTACTCGACATGGCTTATGAGACATCCTAGGACCTTTTTAAAACCTTACGCTCTGATTACCAAGTTTGTCACGACCTAAAGTACCCCTAGATGTGACATGGTATATAAGACCCCGAAAGGCCCCATACAAGCCACATAGCATACATTATACAAGATAATAGTAATTAAGAGTTCAAAAGACCATTTTATATCAAGAGTTGACAAAAGCATAGCAGAAGTCTAACATTGTCTCAAAGCCATCTAATATATGAATAGAATGAAATTTGGGACGTAACCCATACAAGTTCTAAAGAGAAATGACATAAAACTGTAAATGTGGCATTGTCCTCGAAGTATGGGGACTCACCAAGTCTTCAAATCTCAAATGCAATGAACTAGGCATGAGTGGATGGAGAAGAGCCAGATCCTACATTTGGAGACAATGTAGGCAAGAGTATACATTAGTACAAAATGTACCAAGTATGATAACTATGCATAGAGGTCATAAAATCATGCTAAAAAGGGGCAATACATAAGATGCAATAACCAAGTTAAATCATATGATGACATGATAGAAAACATGAGTTTAAAACCATAGTTAATACAAGTAAATCATCTTAAAACAGTATGTTCTGGAAATACCTTTTTAAAGTAACATTAGTTCATAATGTGGAAAATGATCCTTAACCGACATAGACCATGTGAGCTATATCATAGAATTCGGTGTCTACCCCACACCGAAAAGAGGTGTCCTTACTTGCCAAGGTAAGAATCATAACTTCTAGCTTAAGTGGATCCACTAGCTAATGTCTATTTAAGACAACCTATGGTGGTACATAGTTATGGGATAAGGAGATTGCTACTAGAAACCCGACCATTACTATGGGAGTGCTCCCATCTCAATATCCTCTCAGTGATAATCATAATTCCCATGGATTTAATCATAATTCATAACTAATCTCATCATTAGAAGACATGGGTAATCGCCTCTTGTATTATCATTAGAATAACTCCTTGTTTCTGATTAAAAGTTTAGTTGAGAAAAAACCTTTCAACTCATATGAATGCTTCATGTGAGAAAATCCTTTTACAACATAACAACATCAACATTTATGCTTCACCCTCAAAGCAATCTTAAATCATCATCAATTTCATAAAGGAATATGCATATCTTCATAAAATTTATACTTTTCATGTTTCAAAACATCATCATAAGATCAAAGTATATAAATCATGGATTTCATATGGGTTCATGGGGATTCATCTTAGAAACATGCAATTAGTATCAATTCATGCATAAAAAGACTTTAATCAATTAATTAGATCATAATTTGAAAGAACCCATAAGATAGAAGAAGATTCTAACTTCAATTGGAGAATTCTAACTTGTAAAATTGGGAAATTTAGGAACCCTATGGAGGAAAGGACTCCATAGGTGAAAGCCATCATACGTTGGAGTTCAAAGCCCACTATCAATGGAGGATTAGGAGGCTTGATCTTGAAACCCTAGATTCTTCTTCTTATTCAAGCTTTATAGAGAGAAATACTTGAGAGGAGGACTTTTGAGGGATTTTGTGGGATTTGAAAAGTGATTAGAAGGGGTAGAATTTAGGCTTAGAAGACTTATATAGGGTCTAGGATTAGGACTAAACCGACTTACATTAGGCATAAATCAATTAGGAAAAAGACCAAAAAGCCCTTAAAAATAACTGTCGGACTCCGACCTACGGTTTGGACCTACGGCCCGTAGGTCCAACTACGTACCGTCTTGGTCAACCGTAGAAATATTCAGAAACCAATAATTTTGGACTTCAAATGCTGGGACCAGTGTACAGTTCGTAGGTCCACTGACGGACCGTATATACCAACCGTCAATCTAACCTTTAACATTCAAAATTTCACTAAGTCTGGAAGAGACCTTCGAGATGTATCTACGGTCCGTAGAAAAAATGACGGACCGTCCTGTTGAGTCGTAGAAGGGATCCTGAAACTTGAGATATTCAAAAAGTTTATCTTGCCATCTACGGTTCCCACCTACGACTCATAAGTCAACCTACGGTCCATAGGCGGCTTCCGTCAGTACTGGCACCAGATCTAAAAAACCTGCAAATTTTCTTCTTGTCGAATCTGAGGTGTTATAGTGAAGAAGTAGGGTTTCAAGAGCTTGAAGGGCTCTTTCTCCATTGCTTTTGGGAATTGATTAACCAGGTATGTGAGAATTCACCAATGGATCCCTTTCCTCCATTAGATCCCAAAAGAAACTCAATATCAATTTCAATTTCACCCAATTATCTAGGGTTTCAGGCAAGTCTCCATTAGTCCTATTCATTATGATTCAATTGTTTATTTTCAGTTTTATTATGCATGATTTGATTCAATTACATGGTTTTCAATTGATTTCATATGGACCCATACCTATCTCTACTTTATGAACATGAATTATGTATTATGATTATAAACGTATGAATTATGAATTATGAAAGCTATGTATATTTTATGAAAAGGATAATATATGAACTATGGATGATTTTGAGATAAGTATCAATGATTTGTGAAAGGTTTTCTCACATGTGAATGAAGTCATGATTTAGATGCTTAGAATGGTAAGTGTCTATTATGAAGAAGTTTATGAAATCATGATTTGAAAGGAGCTACTCTATGATGACTTATGATTGGATTGGTAGTTTTATTGTGCCTTTCCAAGTATTTTGATATGAATATGATTATGTCTTTTCCGTTGAGATTTACTTAGCACTAAGAGGACTTTGAGATGGAGCCTCTCCTGTTAGTAGAGGCTGGGTCTCTAGAAGCAATATCCTTGTCCCAAACTATATGCCCACTTAGGATTATCTTAAATGACCTAGCTAGTGGATCCACAATAACAATTATGAATGAATGTGATGGAGTCTACCTTGGCAAGTATTTTTGGTATAAGGGTCATGCCGAATTCCACGTTATAGCTCACATGGTCTAACTGTCGGTTAATGGTAAATATCCCAAAAATGAACTATGCTTTCTTCGAAGGCTTTATGAAAGTTCTCAAATTGTTTTAAGTATGCATTAACCTCATATATGATTTATGATTTTCTTTATAAAAGCTTTTATCACGTTTTACTTGGTCATGCATATCATGTTTAATGTTCCTCATATTATAATGCCTATGGTTTTATGCATTCCCCATACTTAGTAAATTCAATGTACTATTGCATACTTGTGCCTATATTGTCTCATAGTATAGGTTCTGAAGCTTGTCCTTTTTGATGTACTTAGATCGGGATTGCTCAGCTTGATCACTTGGATTGGTGAATCCTCATGGTTCGTGGAAAGGCCATACACTTTATTACTTTTATTTTCTTTTCATTTTAAACTTGTATGTAGTGTATGGGTTACGTCCCAACCACTCTGTTAATGTTAGAAAGGCTTGCGTTAGACTTAGTAGTATTTCGCGTATCTTTTATGCACTAAGTTGGTATCGTTTATGTCATTCCATGATTTGAGACTTATATTGACTATATCTCTTGAATTGTATTTGATTAAGTCATGCTTACGTCAAGTGGTTCATTTAGGGTCTCTCGGAATCCTATTCGCCATGTCACACCAAGGGGGTACTTTGAGTCGTGACACTTTATCCTTGAAGACAAAACATTTCTCAAGAGGGTGACTCACAAGTATATGATACTTTCAATAATTTGGGTCATTAGGTTTTCCAGCTTCGTCGGGTCGCTTCATCTCTGGCAACTCAATGAGCTTTATTTCAAGCAATTCATCAAAAATCTCAGAAACGCCAGAATTCAAGAAGGGGTGTTCTCTTTCTTACATCTCCCTCAGGGTTGATGTTCGGTTTGAACGTTCTTGGAAAGTCATCCAACTGGGCGTGCCAATTTATTTGCAACAAATTTTAAATATATTGAAAATAAATCAACCATAAATAAAATCTGAATAAACAAGAATATATTATTGATAAATCAATACGGGTACAAATATTTCCTCCCTTAATTCTTCTCTCATAAGATTTATCCATGATTCGAGGGTCGTAGTAGCATTTTTCTCGAATTAAGGATGATTTAAAATTTTCCGTGATTCGAGGACTGTTAGTGGCGTATTTCTATAACAAGGATGATTTGAATTTAATCTCTTTAGGAATATTCCATGGATTTGTGAAACATTTGAGATACCTCTTTAAAGGAATATAATACCCTTTATGTCACGACCCAAGGTACCCCCTACACGTGACATGGCGTATAAAACCCCGAAAGGCCTCATAGAAGCCACTTAGCATACATACATACAGGATCATAGATATTAAGAGTCCAAAAGAGTTCTTCATATCAAATCTTTTTAAGAAAATAACGGAAGTCTACATCTAATGTCTCAAAGCCAATTTAACATAAAGAAATAAATTTTGGGACGTAACCCAATACAACATCCAAAATGAAATAACATTAAAATAAGAACAACTAGGCTATGTCCTCGGATGGATGAGGACTCACCAAGTCTTTTATCAATCTTCTACTAAGCTCTAGCCACGAGTGGATGGTGAATCGCCAAGTCCTACATCAAAGAAGTTAATGTAGGCAAGAGTATGCGTTAGTACAATAAAGTACCAAGTATGATAGCAATGCACATAAAACATCTAAAACATGCTAGAATGAAACATTATCATGACATGCAATGGCCAAGCTAAAACATGATAAGACATAAGAAGCATGAAGCATAAACCATGACCAAAGCAAGCTAAATCATCTTTACTTTACTTTAGTTGAGATCATCATAACAACACATGTGTTCGTTAGTTGTGGGGAAATAGCCTTAACTGACATATAAGACCATGTGAGCTATCAACATAGAATCCCGTTTCTACCCTACACCGAAAGAGGGCCATCCTACTTGCCAAGGTAGGACCCTTTACTTAACTTGTACCTTACGTGGATCCACTAGCTAGTGTCTATCTGAACCATCATCCTATGGGGGCACATAGGTAAGGGATAAGGAGATTGCTACTAGAAACCCGGCCTCTACTACGGGAGAGCTTCCATCTAAATATCCTCTCAGTGCTAAGCATATTTCCCATGGAATAGTTATTTATCATATTCATATCATTCTCCATGGAAAGGTACAACTAGGGTTACCAATCCAAGCTAAAATCATGTTTATAGATGTTTCATCTTCCATGGACTAGTCAAAGCTTACGTCATAAGAATAGCTCTTTAAGAACATGGGTCATCGCCTCTTTGTTCTCTTAACTCATAGTGTGAGCATTACGTGAGAAACCCTTTCACAACTCAACACAACATCATCATGTCATAACTTTGGTACTTCACTCTCAAAGCACCCTTAACTTATCATTAAATTCATATGAGACATGCATAAGTTCATAAGCTTCATCTTTACATAGTTCATCATGCTCATCATTCATGGATCATAGAGTTCATATGGGTTCATAAAAGTTCAACTTAAATCATGCAATTCAATACAAGCTCATGCTTAAAAAGTCATAAATAAGACAATTTACCCATACTTGAAGGAACTCACATAGTAGAGGAAAAATCATGTTTTTGATTTGAACATACTAAGTTTCATAAAGTCATCCTCAATTCATTCATAATTCATGTATAGCTTCATAGAGAATTCGTAAAATTACTCAATTCATAGCTCAACCCACCAATCAAAGCATAGATTAGAAAATTAGGGTGAAATAGCATGGGTTTATGGGGATTCATTAAATCTTTACCTCAAATCATATAATTCACGCTAATTCATGCACTAAATTACTTTATCACGCTAGATTGTGCACTAGAAATCATAAAATCAACAATTGAAATCATAATTGAAGAACCCATAAGAATTGATCAAAACCCTAATTCAATTGGGGAAATTGAACCTTGAAAACGTTGAAGAAAGTTGAGGACCCATTGGAGGAAAGGGCTCCAAATGGTGAACACTATCATACCTCAACAAAACCCACAAGAAATTGATGGAAATTGATAGTCTTCAATGGAGGATCCTAGCTTTCTTCTTCCTTGAGAGTTGAGAGGATTTTCTTAGAGAGAGATATATTTGAGAGAGGAGAAATTTGGGAATGAGTTAGAATAAGTGAAATTAGGCTTAGAAAATATATATAGAGTTTGGGTTAAGGGTATAACCAACATAGATTAATAGTTAGACATTTAGGAAAAAGACCAAAAAGACCTTAAATAATAATTGTCGGTGTCCATCTACGGTCAGGACCTATGGTCTGTACATCAATTGACGGACCGTCCTGTCCTTCCGTCAATTCCTTCAGAGACTTCATTTGGGGCTGAAAATTTGGTTAAGTCTGGAACGGATCTACGGAACCCATCTATGGACCGTCAACTGGACGACGACCCATCCTGTTGCTTCGTAGGTCAAGGTTTAGAAACTTGGAAATCCTGAAAGTCCACAGTGCCATCGATGGTTCCCACCTACGACCCATCATTCCACGTACGGTCCATAGGTGACCTCCGTAGTCACTGGCACTAGGTTGAAAAACTGCATTTTCACTTCTTTGAAAGTTTTGGGTATTACAATATCTCCTCCTTGGGAACATTCATCCTCAAATGTGAATCAAGATATCATAAGGAGGGTAGAAGACACGGACTAACAACCCAACCTAGAATGCAATCACATAATGCACATATCCGAGGAGGAAACATCAACTCCAAGCTAAAGCATATTCAACACATTATTTCATGAAGACTATATGCAACTCATACTCAATGCACATAATCATATTAGACTCTTCATGAACATGCATAATCAAGGAATCATGGAAATAACTAAGACACATGAGACCAAAAGAGTGAACCATGAGGAACTAGGTACCTCAAGCTAGAGTAGGATCGGAAGGAAAGATATGAGGATATCGGGACATCATATCGGCCTCGGCCTCCCAAGTAGCACTCTCAACTAATTGATTCCTCCAAAGAACTTTCACGGAAGCAACTTCCTTTTTTCTTAACTTCCGGACTTGCGGTCTAAAATCTCAACCGGAACTTCTTCATAGGAAATACTATCCTTTATGCCAAGATTCTCTAATGGCACTATAGATGTCGGATCACCAACACACTTCTTCAACGATGAGACATGGAAAACCGGATGCACCGATGCCAAGTCATTAGGCAAGTCAAGCTTATAAGCAACCTTACCAACACGTCTCAAAATATGATATGGGCCTACATAACGGGGTCTTAGCTTCCCTTTCTTCCCAAATCTCGTTACACCCTTCATGGGTGAAATTTTCAAGTAAACCCAATCATCTACATCAAATTCTAAATTTCTCCTTCTAACATCGTCATAGGACTTTTGTCGACTTTGGGCCATTTTAAACGTTTCTCTAATAAGTTTAACCTTCTCCATAGCCTCATACACCAACTCGGGGCCTATCAAAGCAACTTCACCAACCTCAAACCAACCTATAGGAGATCTACACCTCCTACCATAGAGAGCCTCAAATGGAGCCATACAAATACTAGAATGGTTGCTATTATTATAAGAAAATTCAATCAAAGGCAAATGATCATCCCAAATACCCTTGAAATCAATTACACAAGCTCTTAACATATCCTCCAAAGTCTGGATAGTACGCTCCGCTTGCCCATCTATTTGGGGAGGAAAGGCCGTACTAAGCTTAACACGAGTACCAAGAACTTTTTGGAACGACTTCAAAAATTGAGAAGTGAATTGTGCACCACTATCGGATATAATGGACAAAGGCACTCCATGCAGCCTAACCATTTCCCTCAAATACAACTTAGCATAATCCTCCACCGAATAAGAAGTCTTGAAGGGAATGAAATGTGCTAATTTCGTCATTCGGTCTACAATAACCCAAATCAAATCATATTATCGTCGAGTGCGAGGTAAACCAACAATAAAATCCATATTCACATCCTCCCACTTCCAAGTAGGAATAATAATATCTTGGGTCAAACCTCCCGGCTTTTGATGCTCAACCTTCACTTGTTGACAATTAGGTCACTTAGCCACAAATTCCGCAATATCTTTCTTCATTCCATTCCACTAATAGATCTCCCACAAATCACGATACATCTTGTTAGCTCCCGGGTGAATGGAATATCGAGAACCATGAGCTTTCGATATAATTTGTCCTCGTAAGTCATCTATATTGGGAACACACAAATGACCTTGATAACGAAGCACACCATCTCCCTCTTGGGAGAAAGCCTCAACGAACTTCTTTAGCACCGCTTCCTTTAATTCAACAAAATTAGGATCAAAATCTTGTTTAGCCTTTACATCATGCACAAAAGATGATTCGGAACCATTGTGAACCATAACACCTTCTTTAGCAGAATCAATCAGTCGAACACCAAATCGGGCCAATATATGAACATCGCGTACCAACTCTTTCTTACCTTCCTCAACATGAGCAACACTACCTATAGATAATCGACTAAGAGCATCCGCCACCACATTAGCTGTAACAGGGTGATAAAGGACACTCAGATCATATTCTTTTAACAACTCAAGCCACCTTTTTTGGCGAAGATTCAGATCTTTCTGTTTATACACATATTGTAAACTCTTATGATCGGTGAAGACGTCAACATGCACACCATACAAATAATGCCGCCATATTTTAAAAGCAAACACAACCGCTGCTAATTCTAGGTCATGAGTAGGATAGTTCTTTTCATGCACCTTGAGTTGTCTTGAAGCATAAGCAATAACTTTTCCATTTTTCATAAAAACACATCCTAACCCAATTCTCGAAGCATCACAATAAACCAAAAAACCATCGGATCCTTCTGGTAGGGTCAATATTGGAGCCGAAGTAAGTCTATCGTTCAATTCTTGGAAACTCTTCTCACATGCCTCAGTCCATATAAATTTAACCTTCTTTTGAGTCAAAGCCGTCAATGGAAAAGCAATAGAAGAAAACCCTTCAACAAACCTCCTATAATAACCGGCTAAGCCTAAGAAACTATGGATATTCGAAGGTGATAGAGGCCTAGGACAATTATTAACCACACCCGTCTTCTTAGGATCTACCACAATACCTTTACCGGAAACAATATGACCAAGAAAAGCCACGGATCTTAACCAAAACTCACATTTACTAAACTTCGCAAAGAGTTGTTGATCCTTGAGGACTTGCAATACAATCCTCAAATGATTAGCATGTTCATCCTCATTTCTTGAGTAGATCAAGATATCATCAATAAACACAATCACGAACATGTCAAGGTAATGCTTAAACACTCTATTCATCAAGTCCATAAACGCAGGCATAGCTTTTGTCAATCCAAATGACATTACCAAGAACTCGTAGTGACCATATCTAGTCCGAAAAGCCATTTTCGGGATATCATCCTCTTTCACCCTCACTTGGTGATAGCCCGAACGAAGATCGATCTTAGAGAGATAACTAGCCCCTTGAAGTTGATCAAACAAGTCATCTATCCTTGGAAGATGATACTTATTCTTAATGGTAACCTTGTTCAATTAGCGGTAATCGATGCACATACGGAGTGAACCATCTTTCTTCCTCACAAACAAGACCGGAGCACCCCATGGAGAAATACTTGGTCGGATGAAACCTTTATCCAACAAGTCTTTCAATTGATCCTTTAGTTCCTTAAGTTCCGCCGGAGCCATTCTATATGGAGGAAAATAAGTAGGTTCCGTATCCGGGAGATGGTCAATACCGAAGTCTATTTCCCTTTCAGGAGGAATATCGGGTAAATCATCGGGAAACACTTTCGAAAACCCATTAACAACGAGGACCAACTCAAGAGTAGGGGTTTCATAATCTATATCCCTCACCCTAACAAGATGGTATAAGCAACCCTTAGAGATCATCTTTCTAGCTTTAAGACAAGAAACAAACTGACCCTTAAGCATAGAATTTCCCCCCTTCCATTCTAGGATAGGCTCATTTGGGAATTGGAATTTGACCATTCGGGTCCTACAATCAATAGAAGCGTAGTAAGAATACAACCAATCTATCCCAAGAATTACATCAAAATCTAACATATTAAGCTCTACAAGATCAACATGACATACTCTATGGGTTAAGGAAACGGGGCAATTCCTATAGACCCTCTTAGCCACTATGGATTCACCAATAGGAGTAGAGACATGAAAGGGATCTAGCAACACATCCAGTACAACATCAAACCTCATAGCCATATATGACGTCACAAAAGACAAGGTAGCACCGGGATTAAGCAAGGCATAAACATCAAAGTTAAAAACTTTCAACATACCGGTAAACACATCGGGAGAGCTCTCTTACTCATGGCGAGCTTGAAGTGCATAGAATCGGTTTTGCTAAGGAGCATTCGAACCCGAGCCACTAGGTGGAGCTTGCTTACTTTCTCTTCCCTTAGCCGTGAGAGATGGACAATCCCTCATCTTGTGACCACTCTGTCTAAACCATAACAACCATCCGTACAAACTAAACATTTGCCCTCATGCTTCCTCCCAAACCTAGTACAAGTAGTCGATGAGAAGCCACTGCAATTTCCTCTTTGAGGCTTAGGGTTAGGCACCCTATCTTTGTTGAACTTACGAGGAGCATTGGATGAGCCTTGATTAGAGAACCTTTTTCAAAATCTAGGACGACCATGTCCATCAGACCTTGAATGTGAAAAGTTACCATCACCGGTCCTAGCCCTCTTAGTCTCTCTAGACCTTTCCTTGAGCTTTTCTTCCTCTATTTGTTGAGAATGCACCATGAGATGAGAAATATCCATGTCATTGACAAGCATAATGGTGTGGCACTCTTTAACCAACATTTTGGACACTCTCGAAACAAACTTACTCATTCTTGCCCTAGGATCGACAACTATCGAAGGAACATATCGAGACAATTGTGTGAACTTCAAAGCATACTCTTTCATACTCATGTTCCCTTGAAAAAGGTTGATGAAATCAAGCACCCTTGCCTCCCTCATCTCAAGGGGAAAGAACCTATCAAGGAAAGAAACCTTGAAATTCTCCCAATAAAAAAGGACCCTCATTAATCGCCCTCTCACTCTTCTATTGGTTGAACCAAATTTGAGCAACACCCTTGAGTTGATAAGCGGCTAACTCCGCCTTTTCCTTCGGCGTCACACCCATAATCATCAACGCCTTGTACACATCATCAATGAATTCTTGAGGATCTTTCTCAACCTTAGAACTATGAAACTCCGGAGGGTTCATTCTAGTGAAGTCCCTCACTCTTGATGCCGCTGTACCCACATTTGGGTTCACGGGAGCCACAACCTCTCTATTTGCTTGAGCCGTCACAGCTTGAGCCAAAACTTGAAAAGCAGCCCTAAACTCTGCATTAGTCACTTGTTCGGCAAAAGGGTCGGCCGAAACTTGAAGAGCTTGAGGAGGAGCTTCTTGTTCCACATTCTCTCCCACATTCCTTCTAGCGTAAGCTCTTCGAGTCACCATATCCTGAAATACGTAGGATAAGGATTAGGAGAGAGACATATAGAGTTAAACTCTATGGCATGACTTAGGAGTAATGAAAGAAGTGAAGTTTCTTACACGTCATATAGCCTCTCATTCATAAATGTGGCATGCTTCACACTTATGAACAAGACTCTACTTGACGCGACTTATGAGACATCCTAGGATCTTTCTAAAACCTTGTGCTTTGAATACAAAGTTAGTCACGACCCAAGGTATCCCCTAGACGTGACTTGGCGTACAAGACCCCGAAAGGTCTCATAGAAGCCACTTAGCATACATACATACAACATCATAGAGATTAAGAGTTCAAAAGAGTTTTTCATATCAAAGCTTTTTAAGAAAATAGTGGAAGTCTACATCTCATGTCTCAAAGCCAATCTAACATAAAGAAATAAAGTTTGTGACGTAACCCAATACAACATTTGAAATGAAATAACATGAAAATAAGAACAACTAGGTTATGTCCTCGGATAGATGAGGACTCACCAAGTCTTCTACCAATCTTCTACTAAGCTCTAGCCACGACTCGATGGTGAATCACCAAGTCCTACATCAAAGAAGTTAATATAGGCAAGAGTATGCGTTAGTACAATCAAGTATGATAGCAATGCACATAAAACATCTAAAGCATGCTAGAATGAAACATTATCTTGACATGCAATGGCCAAGCTAAAACATGATAAGACATAAGAAGCAGGAAGCATAAACCATGGCCAAAGCAAGCTAAATCATCTTTCTTTCTTTTCTTTACTTGAGATCATCATAACAACACATGTGTTCATTAGTTGTGGGGAAATAGCCTTACCCGACATATAAGACCATGTGAGCTATCAACATGGAATCCCGTTTCTACCCCACACCGAAAGAGGGCCATCCTACTTGCCAAGGTAAGACCATGAACTGCTTAGCTTGTGTCTATCATAGACCATCACCCTATGGTGGCACATAGGTTATGGGATATGGGTAATCACCACTTGTCCACTCGGTACTAAGCATACTTCCCACGGATTTATCATAGTTCATTTTATCTTAGGTAGACATGGGTAATCGCCTCTTGTCTACATGTCATAAACTCATTATTAGTAGACTAGGGTAATCGCCGCTTTGTCTATAATAGGGTACATGGGTAATCGCCTTTTGTCCCTTCATTCATTAGAATAGCTCCTTAAGAACATGGGTAATCGCCTCTTGTTCTTCTATTAGTCATGATTTTATTATTAGTAGACATGGGTAATCGCCTCTTGTCTACATTAGGGAACATGGGTAATCGCCTCTTGTTCCTTCATAGAATAGTTCCTTAATCATGGATTCAAGCTTAGTTGAGCAAACCTTTCAACAAGTTATGAATCATTACGTGTGAGAAAACCTTTCACACTCATAGCTTTAGCATTACATGAGAAACCCTTTCACAACTCAACAAATGCATTAACATATCATAAAATTCATAAAACATGCATGAGTTCACAAGCTTCATATCTACATAGCTCATCATGCTCTTAACTCATAAATCATGGGTTCGTAATCTTCTTCCTCAAACATGCAATTCAATGCAAGCAAATACTTAGAAAGCCATAAATCAAGGCAATTTAGTCATAATTGAGGGAACCCACATAATAGAGGAAAATCATAAATTTTGATTCATGATGCATCTTTTCATAAAATATCCTCTTTTCATCATTCATAGTCTTACATGAAATTCATAGCTTGATAATCATAATCCTTAAATCAATTCTCAAAGAGTTCATGCAATTCATCTTTTCTCAATCAACCCACAATCATAAACATAATCATAAATTGGGGTATACTTAGCATAAGCTCATGGGATTCATCAAGTTGCACGTAAACCACGCTAAATCGTGCACTAGCTTACTTTACCACGCTAGATCGTGCACTATCAACCATAACATCAACAATGAAAAGCGTAATGAAGAACCTATAAAAATTTGTCAAACCCTAACTCTCTTGGGCAAGACTATACCTTGAAAACCTTAAGGAAAAGAGGACTCATTGGAGGAAAGACTCCAAATGGTAAATACGATCATACCTCAATGCCAATGCCTTGAAATAAAAGGAGGATTGTTGACCTTGATGAGAACCCTAGCTCTCTTCTTCTCCTTCTTTTTCTTCTAGAGAGAGGAATATTTTTGGGAGATGAGAGTTGGAATGAAGGGATTAGGGCTTAGAAAATATAAATAGGGCCAAAGTTAAGGGGCAAAATCGTCTAGTATAAGGAATAAACATTTAGGGAAAAGTCCAAAAGGCCCTTATATAAAACTGTCGGGGCTAATAGACGGACAGGACCTACGGTCCGTACATCCACTGACGGACCGTCCTGCTATTTCGTCAATTGATTCAGAAAGTTTGTTTTGGACTGAAAATTTGGCTAAGTCTGGAAGGCATCTACGGAACCCATCTACGGCCCGTCAACTGAACTACGAACTGTCCTGCTATTCCGTAGGTCAAGGTTCAGAAACTCAAAATCCATAAAGTTGGCAGGGCCATCGACGGTTTCCATATACGGCCCGTCACTCCACCTACGGTCCGTAGATGGCCTCCGTCGTCACTGGCACCAAAAAAGTTTTAAAACTGCATTTTTCCTTCTTTTCAAAAACTTGGGTGTTACAATTTCTCCCCCTTGGGAACATTCGTCCTCGAATGAAAACCTGGATATCCTGAGAAGGGCGATAGACTAGGACTAACAACCCAACCTAGCATGCAAGCACATAAATGCACATATCCGAGGAGGAAACATCAACTCCAAACTAAAGCATGCTCAATACAAAATTCATGAAGACTTTATGCAACTCATGCTCGATGCACATATTTCATGTTAGACTCTTCATGGACATGCATAAATCAAGGAATCATGGAAATCAACTATGACACATGAGACCAAAATAATGAACCATGAGGAACTAGGTACTCAACTAGACCCAAAGGTAGAAGGAATAAGATAGGGATATCAAGACATCACATCGCCTCCGAACCTTTCTCTAATCATTCCGAATCCATTTTCCTCAATCAAAACATAACACCCATATCTTAACAACCACAATTCCATTGATACAAGTAAACACTTAAGAAGTTTCTACAAGGATTTCAAAGTCGACCTTAAACACTCTAACCACCCATGGAGTCATATCATAGCCAATCCAGCACCCAATATTAATCAACGCATAACCACAAGCTAAGGGATCATAACTTACCAATTTCCGCATCTGGGGAATCCTCTTGCTCATGACGAGCTTGAAGTGCATAGAATCGATTTTGCTTCTGAGCATTCGAACCCGATGAATTTTGAGGTTGAGTCCATCGACGATTATCTCCCTCCTTCCTAACCACTAAGGGACAATCCCTTACCTTGTGACCCGCCTTGCCACAACCAAAGCATGCATTAGATCCGGCTAGACAATCACCCGGATGACTCCTTCCATACTTAGAACAGGTAGTCAATAAAGAACCACCACCATTCCTTCCTTGACGCTTAGGGTTGGACACCCCATCGGAACTTGCATGAGAGAAACCACCATCACCGGTCTTAGCCCTCTTGGACTCCCTAGACCTTTCCTTGATCTTCTCCTCCTCTATTTGTTGCGCATGAACCATGAGGTGAGAAATATCCATGTCATTAATAAGCATGGAAGTACGACACTCCTTGACCACCATTTCGGACACTCTCAAAACAAATTTGCTCATCCTTGCTCATAGATCAGCAACCATTGAAGGAGCATATCAAGCCAATTGCGTGAACTTCAATGCATACTCTTTCACACTCATATTTCCTTGACGAAGGTTGATGAACTCAAGTACCTTCACCTCCCTCATCTCAAGGAGAAAGAATCTATTGGAAAGCACCCTTGAATCTCTCACACACTAGAGGACCTTCATCAACCGCCATCTCACTCTTCCATTGGTTGTACCAAATTTGAACGACACCCTTGAGTTGGTAGGCGGCCAATTCCACCTTTTCCGTTGGTGACACTCCCATGATCATCAACACTTTATAAACCTCATCAATAAACTCTTGAGGATCTTCCTCCACTTTAGAACCATGAAACTCCGGAGGGTTCATCCTGGTGAAGTCCCTCAATCTTGACGCTGCCGTACCCACACTTGGGTTCACGGGAGCCACGACCTCCCTATTGGCTTGAGCCACCACGGCTTGGGCCAACACCTGAAAAGTAGCCCTGAACTCCGCATTGGTTACTTGCTCGGCCAAAGGATTGGCTGGAACTTGAGGGGCTTGAGGAGGAGTTTCTTGCTCTTCACTGTCTCTCGCATTCCTTCGAGTATAAGCTCTTCAAGACGCCATATCCTGAAACGAGTAGGATAGGGATTAGGAGAGAGAGGCATATAGAGTAACACTCTATGCACGACTTAAGGATAATGAAGAAGTGGAATTTCCTAATCATCTTGTAGCCTCTCATTCATAAATGTGGCGTGCTTCACACTCATGAACAAGACTCTACTCGACGTGGCTTATGAGACATCCTAGAATCTTTCTAAAACCTTGTGGTCTAAATACCAAGTTTTTCATGACCCAGGGTGGCCCCTAGATGTAACACGGCATACAAGACCCGGAGAGGCCTCATACAAGCCCTTAGCATAAATAACATACAAGAAAATAGAGAAGTAAGAGTTCAAAAGAGAATTTTTCATAACAAGGCTTTAATAAAAAACAACGGAAGTCTACATCTCATGTCTCAAGCCATCTAACATAATAGAATAGAAATGAAGGTTTGGGACGCAGCCCAGTACAATATCAAAAATAGTGGAAAAAACACAAAAAAGTAACAAGGTTAGGCCCTCGGACATAGGAGGTCTCACCAAGTCTTCACGATCACTAGAACTTACTACCCATGAGTGGGATGAGAGGAGCCGCCAAACCCTAAATCAATAGAATCAATGTAGTCAAGAGTATGCGTTAGTACAATCAAATACAAAGTATGATAGCAATGCACAAAGGGGCATATAAACCATGCTAGAATGACATATAATCATGACATGTAATCGCCAACCTAAAAACATGATAAACATGAAATATAAAGCATATCTCAAGGCCAAAGCAAGCTAAATCATCTTTCTTTCTTTTCTTTACTTCATCATGAGAACACTTGTTCATTAGTTGTGGGGAAATAGCCTTAATCGACATATAAGACCAGGTGAACTATCAACATGGAATCTGGTGCCTGCCCCACACCGAAAAGGGGTGTCCTACTTGCCAAGGTAAGACCATGAACTGCTTAGCTTGTGTCTATCATAGACCACCACCCTATGGTGGCACATAGGTTATGGGATATGGGTAATCACCACTTGTCCACTCGGTACTAACCATACTTCCCACGGATTTATCATAGTTCATTTTATCTTAGGTAGACATGGGTAATCGCCTCTTGTCTACATAGTCATAAACTCATTATTAGTAGACTAGGGTAATCGCCGCTTTGTCTATAATAGGGTACATGGGTAATCGCCTCTTGTCCCTTCATTCATTAGAATAGCTCCTTAAGAACATGGGTAATCGCCTCTTGTTCTTTTATTAGTCATGATTTCATTATTAGTAGACATGGGTAATCGCCTCTTGTCTACATTAGGGAACATGGGTAATCGTCTCTTGTTCCTTCATAGAATAGTTCCTTAATCATGGATTCAAGCTTAGTTGAGCAAACCTTTCAACAAGTTATGAATCATTACGTGTGAAAAAACCTTTCACACTCACAGGTTAAGCATTACATGAGAAACCCTTTCACAACTCAACAAATGCACTAACATATCATAAACTTCATAAAACATGCATGAGTTCACAAGCTTCATATCTACTTAGCTCATCATGCTCTTAACTCATAAATCATGGGTTCGTAATCTTCTTCCTCAAACATGCAATTCAATGCAAGCAAATACTTAGAAAGCCATAAATCAAGGCAATTTATTCATAATTGAGGGAACCCACATAATAGAGGAAAATCATAGATTTTGATTCATCATGCATCTTTTCATAAAATATCCTCTTTTCATCATTCATAGTCTTACATGAAATTCATAGCTTGATAATCATAATCCTTAAATCAATTCTCAAAGAGTTCATGCAATTCATATTTTCTCAATCAACCCACAATCATAAACATAATCATAAATTGGGGTATACTTAGCATAAGCTCATGGGATTCATCAAGTTGCACGTAAACCACGCTAAATCGTGCACTAGCTTACTTTACCACGCTAGATCGTGCACTATCAACCATAACATCAACAATGAAAAGCGTAATGAAGAACCTATAAAAATTTGTCAAACCCTAACTCTCTTGGGCAAGACTATACCTTGAAAACCTTAAGGAAAAGAGGACTCATTGGAGGAAAGACTCCAAATGGTAAATACGATCATACCTCAATGCCAATGCCTTGAAATAAAAGGAGGATTGTTGACCTTGATGAGAACCCTAGCTCTCTTCTTCTCCTTCTTTTTCTTCTAGAGAGAGGAATATTTTTGGGAGATGAGAGTTGGAATGAAGGGATTAGGGCTTAGAAAATATAAATAGGGCCAAAGTTAAGGGGCAAAATCGTCTAGTATAAGGAATAAACATTTAGGGAAAAGTCCAAAAGGCCCTTAAATAAAACTGTCGGGGCCAATTGACGAACAAGACCTATGGTCCGTACATCCACTAACGGACCGTCCTGCTATTTCGTCAATTGATTCAGAATGTTAGTTTTGGACTGAAAATTTGGCTAAGTCTGGAAGGCATCTACGGAACCCATCTACGGCCCGTCAACTGAACTACGAACAGTCCTGCTATTCCTTAGGTGAAGGTTCAGAAAGTCAAAATCCATAAAGTTGGCAGGGCCATCGACGGTTCCCATATATGGCCCGTCACTCCACCTACGGTCCGTAGATGGCCTCCGTTGTCACTGTCACCAGAAAAATTTTAAAACTGCATTTTTCCTTCTTTTCAAAAATTGGGGTGTTACAGAACTCCATAAAGGTAATGCCTCCAGATCTTAAACGCGAAAACTACCGCTGCCAACTCCAGATCATGAGTGGGGTAGTTGCACTCATGTAGCTTAAGCTGCCTTGACGCGTATGCAATAACCCTGCCCTGCTGCATCAGAACACAACCCAAACCAATGCCGGATGCGTCACAATAAACCGTGAAGCCCTTACCCTCAACTGGAAGAGTCAATATAAGAGCGGTGGTCAGCAACTCCTTAAGGCTCAGAAAGCTCCTCTCACACTCCTCCGACCACACAAAGGGAACATCCTGGCGAGTCAACCAAGTCAGAGGTACTGCTATAGGGGAGAAACCTTCGACAAAGCACTTGTAGTACCTGCCAATTCGATGAAGCTCCGAACGTCAGTCACAGAAGTGGGCCTAACCCAATCACGAATAGCCTCAATCTTCACCGGATCCACCATAATACCATCCTTGGACTCCACGTGTCCCAAGAATGCAATGAACTCAAACAAAAACTCACACTTTGAGAACTTGGCATACAACCGATGATCTCTCAAAGTCTGGAGCACTATCCTCAAATGCTGCTCATGCTCACCATGGCTCCGTGAGTACACCAAGATGTCATCAATAAAGACTATGACAAAATAGTCTAAATACAGTCTGAATACCCGAGTTATCAAATCCATGAAAGTGGCATGGGCATTAGTCAACCCAAAAGACATCACTAGGAACTCATAATGGTCGTAACGAGTCCTAAATGCCGTCTTAAGGATGTTCGCTGCTCCAACCCTCGACTAATGGTAGCCAGATCTCAAGTCAATCTTTGAAAACACGGCTTCACCCTGAAGCTGGTCGAACAAATCATCAATACAAGGCATAGGATAATGGTTTCTCACCGTTACCTTATTCAGCTACCTGTAGTCAATACACATCCACATGGTGCCATTCTTCTTCTTCACAAACAGGACTAGGGCACCCCAAGGAGATACACTAGGCCAAATGAACCCCTTACTCAAGAGGTCCTGAAGCTAAACATTGAGCTCCTTGAGTTCTGCAGGTACCATGCGATACGGCGGAATAGAAATAGGACGAGTACCCGGCTCCAAGTCTATGGCAAATCAATATCCCGGTCTTGGGGTAGGCCAGGAAGGTTGGCAGGAAACACATTTGCTACCTCTTAGACTATAGGCACTGAATCAACTGTAGGGCCCTCCCTACTAACATCTCTAAGCCAAATATCTATTGTCCACCAGCCTTTGGGCCTAAACACAAGAAATCACCCCGACTGGTGTGCAACTGCGAGAGCCCTGCCACACCACCGACAGAATACTAGGAATGGCTAAAGTAATAGTCTTGGCATAACAATCCAAGATGGCCCGGTGAGGGGATAGCCAATCCATGCCCAGAATCACATCAAAATCCACCATACAAAGCACAATAAGATAGACCAGAGTGTCCTGCCCCCGAATAGTCACCACATAGGATCTACAAACTTGATCCACTACTAAAGAATCCCCTACTGGGGTCGAAACACACAAAGGCACATATAATGGGTCAGGACTTACTCCCAATCAAGGTACACAAAAAGTAGACACATATGACTAAGTAAAACCGGGGTCAAATAAGTCTGAAGCATACTGATGGCATAAAAGAACCGTACCAGTGATCACATCATCGGATGCCTCTGCATCTACTCTAGCTGGAGCTGTATAGAAATGGCCCTGGACACCTCTACCTCAAGCATCAACTCTATCGCCTGTCCTGCCTCCCCGGGAACCTCCCCCAGCACCCTGCTGCTGACCTCTTCCACTAGATGGAGGTGCTACCGCTGAAATCGGTCTCACCGCCTAAGGAGCTGATAAAGCTGACCTGGAAATAGGGTACTCCCTAGCCCAATGACCAAGCTCCCCACAAGTGAAGCAACCCTGCGACGATCTGCTCACTGCTGAAGGCCGGCCACCCCGACCTGATGCACCTGACTGGAAACCACCTCGGCCCTGACTCTGGCCGGCACTATGCCCACTCTGACGGTGCTGGTCACCCTCTAAGATCTGTAACGCTGCCTGATATGGGTGACTAGACTAGCCCGACTGGAACCTCTGATAAAACCAATCTCGGGTATCCCTAGACCTACGATGGCACCCACTGAAGCTATCATCTGACCTAGCCCTCTTGCCGTTGCCCCCATGGGACTCGTGATGGAGCTGCTCGATAGTGCGGGCATGGTCCACCACATCCAGATATTAACAGCCCGGTGACAACATAGACTACGACTCAATTCTCAACTGCAGCCTCAAACCTCTGACAAAGCATCGAACCCGCTCCTCCTCTGTAGGCAGAATCAAAGTGGCATGATGAGACAACTCTAGAAACCTGTCCTTGTACTCCAATACTGTCATGGAGCCCTGCTCCAACCTTGTGAACTTATCACGGAGTCGATCCCTGACACTCCGTGGAATATATCTAGCTAGAAAGGCCTCAGAAAACTCCATCCATGATACCTTGTGCACGGGATTCGTTCGAAACCCTGTGCACGCAAATGAGATATGCTATCCCCTCAAATTTGACATTCCAAACTCAATGGCACAGTTAAAATCTCCATACGAGGTTGTTTTGAAGAAAAGTGGGTCCCACACCCAATGGACCATTTTAACCAATTTCCATCGGAGGCCTCAGATTCTGATCGGAAGCTCTCGGAGGTTCTTGAAGGTTCATTCTAGACCAAACTCGACATTCTACAACTAACCGCGCTGACAGAATTCTTATCCGAGCACGTTTACCAAGAATGCTGACCAAAGTGAATTTTAAGCCAAATTTCAAAGGATGAGAGCTAACTGGCTCCAAAATCACACCGAAAGCCTCGGGACTCGGGTAAACCATGCTCCTAGCCTAATTTTGCCGCTCTAGAGCTGATGGAACTGTTAAAATTCCCATATGAGGTCGTCTGAACGACCAGGCGACCGAACATATAGTTCCAGCAAGTCATAAATGACTTGGGGTCGCTACAAGAATGCTTCAAATGATAGAAAGAAGGCATTAACACAGAAATGACCTAGAGGGTCATTACAGATCCCCTACTCATTTGCCAATACATCTCTTTGAATGATTTAGTGTCTGAAGTTGTTGATTAAGGTTACCCGAATCTAAAGTTTTTACCGAACACTTTATTTGAGATCCTGAAAATCTCGTGGAGTTTGTGGATTTGAGGTGTTTGAAGAAGGAGCTTTGACTGTGGTTTTACCATGTGGAATTTTGTATGTACGAATTTGCGATGACAGATGCTGTTTCATAGAAAATTGTTAGTGTACTCACAGTGGAAACATGGTGGTTGTTCTAACCTTGATAACAATTTCAAGCAATTATTAGTTGCTTCTGAACGCTAAATTTCCAAATGAAACTAGAAAAAGAATAGGAAAAGCTTCACAAAACCTTCGACTAGCATTTGATAGGGACAACACCGAAAATTCAAAGCCTACTATTATATTTTAACATGATATAGGATCTATAAGGCGATGACATCCAATGTAATCAGAAGGAAAAAATAGTTTCACGTGTCGACATGTTTACATTTACTGTAGTTTCTTTGTTTTTATAAGAAAATTTTCTATAGTTTCATACCGAAGATTTTCCCTCCAAAATGAAAATATATTTTTAAGTGAAAGACGTATGTATGTCACTTAAGCAAAATGTGTGCTTGTACATATCTTTTCTATTCCACCCCGAGATGTAACCTAAGGAAAAATGTGGTGTAGCTCTAGTGATGTTCCTGCGACAAGAAGGATCATGTACATCAAGGAAAGCTAGAATCAAAGGAGAAAAATCACACAGATGTTTTTAAGAAGAAACATCACCACGCTTCATAATCAACATTTTGCTTACTCTTTAAGGAGTTAGCAAATTTGAAAAATCAAAACAACCTCTTTAACATGAGTCTACAGTTTGGTAAATTAATTTATTCCAATGCCAACAATAGACTCTCAGCAAGTTATGCACATTATATAAAATACAGTATAACCCATTAGGTTTATGTACTTATTGTAAAATGACGTGATTCAAGTCCCTAGAGATATTCAAGGTCAGTAGAGTATTTTAATAACAACAAAAAGTAGTAATGTAAAGTATAGTATCTATCCGTGACAATTAAACTTCACTAAAAAAGCACAACACTGAATGTGTGGCACTAGTAGACAAACTTTCAAATCCTAACAAAATGGGATGTGCACTGAATTGTTAATTGTTCAGTTGAGAAAATAAGCGAAAAGAAATTCATAAATATGGGAATGTTAATTTTATGATGTAGGTCTAAGACATCCACTGCATCTAATTTGGATCAGCATTTACATGGCTAGACAACTGAATTAAATATTTTTTAGCTATTATCTTATCAGTGTCCTAACAGAATACACCCTGAAAATGCATATTTGTCGGTTATGAAAGTATGATATAAACATTTCTAGTTCGATAGTCAATAAGATGTCACTGAACTTTGACTCTAATCATTTCTCTCAAAATTGAGGACTTTGTCCATTACAAGAAAATAAAAGTTAATCTTTATCTACAATGGTTTGCTACCATTTACAGTACTAAAAGAAGTTTGTCTTATTACGCTTCTTACAAAAGACTATATATAGAACTATTTATCTTCCTATAACTTTGGAAACCTTGAGGACCTACATGTAAAATAAACTTGCAGAAAATAATTCCATCTATGCATCTATGTATAAATGCACTCTCCAAAAAAATCTCTTACCCCATGAAAGATTATACACCCACCTACTCAAAACGGAACCTAGTTGCATCCATGTTCAAAGAACTCTAAAGTGGACGCAAAACTGAATCTTATTATATTGATATAATGATTAAATTCAATATCTCTTGAATGCGTAAATATCTGGTGGGTAGTTGAGCTTCTCCATTCCCTTGTTTCATCCCTTATTTTGGCCTCATTTATTTTATTAAGATTTAGATGTCTGAATCTGAATGCACATCTGAATGATTAAGATGTTGTCTCAAGATTTGAATATTGAATGATTAAGACCGTTTTTTTTGCAACATCTAAATGTATATATTTTATCTAAATGTACATAATTTATCTATATGTACATGATACAAATACAATTCAAATAAAAATTGATTAAATATTTTTAAAAAAATCATTATTTGATTAAAAAAAGATTCACTTATACATGCTAGTAATGGTGGAGATACTTTTTAATGGTGATTGTGATGATAATAGTTGTTGTTAGTGGCTAGTAATAATGGTGGTGATAGTTGTGAGGGTGGAAGTGGCTGGTGTTATGGTGATTATTAGAACGGTGGCGATTGGTAGTAGTGTTGGTGGTTGTAATGGTGAAGTTGGTTGATGGTAGTAGTTGGTGTTGATGGTGGAGACTGAAAAATGGCTGGTAGTTGGCAGTGGTGTTAGTTATGATGATGGAGGTGGTTGGAAATTGAGATTGACCATAGGTGGTGGTAGTGGCTTATAGTAGTGGTGGAGGTTGAGGTGGTGGTGGTGGTGGCAGTGCTAGTTATGATAGTAGAGTATATTGGTAGTAGGAATTGACTATGGTGGTGATGACCATGACTATAGATATGGGGTTTGTCATGGTTATGGATATAACTATAATGATGAAGGAGATAAGCGTGGTAGCAACTGATAGTATTTATTAGCAACAGTGCTGGTTGTGATTAGGGGTGTGCAAAAACTAAACTGACCAATAAACCAAATCAAAAAAAATTCTTATTGGATTAATGGATTTTTAATGGTTTTATAAAATATAATTATCAGATTATTGATTCCATATTAGTTTGTTAATATTTGGTTATTGCGTAAACCGATAACCCTTTAAGATAATAGTAATTTACTACTTTACCCCTATATAAATATTAAATATTTATATCAATACCTTATTGTTTACTATCTTTCCCTTTAACCTTCAATTCACATTATTGTCCCAGTCCTTTTTATTTATGTTGCATTTGTATAGTTCTTCTCATGTTAGTTACTTGTGTATCTATTTTATGAGTATTCCGTAAAGTTAAATAATTCTCTTGTCGCACCAAATTGCTAGAGAATTTATAGATCTATTTTATAAGTATTTTATTTATTGGTTAAATTGAAAATTTGACCGTAAAGGACCAAAAACCGATAAAAATATCTTATTGGTTTGATTATTGGTTTAGCATATTTAAAAACTAAAAATTGAAAATCAAAACAATAATACAGAAAAATGAACCTAGTTGTGATGACAAAGGTGGTTGATGGTAGACCACGTTAATGGTGGTTGACAATTGTAAATCCTCGGATTTGAAAAGAAGAAATTTCTGGTTTTCAAGTCTGGTGCCAGTACCAACGGAAGTCATCTACGGACCGTAGGTTGACTTACGGGCCGTAGGTGGGAACTGTAGATAGCAGGGTAAATATTTTGAAAAGGACAAGTTTCAGGATATCATTGACGGATTGCCAGGATGGCCCGTCACTCCATAAATGAGTCGTAGGCAGGTCTCATAGATCCCTTCAGACTTGGTGAAATTTTAAATGTTCAAGATTGGACTGACGGTTGGTATGTACGGTCCATCAATGTACCTACAGACCATACAAGGGGTCCCATCGTTTGAAGGTCCAAAGAAATAGTTTCTAAACTTTTCTACGGTTGACCAGGACGGTCCGTGGTTGGACCTATGGACCGTAGGTCGAAGCCGACAGTTAATTTTTAAGGGCTTTTTGGTCTTTTCGCTAATTGATCTATTCCAAATCTAGGTCGGTTAATCCCTAATCCTAGGCCCTATATAAGGCTTCTAAGACTAATTCTCTCACTTTCTAATCACTCCCAAATTCCCTCCAAAGTCTTTCCCCAAATATTTCTCTCTCTAGAAGGTTGAAGAAGAAGAAGGTTCTAGGGTTTCCATTCAAGTCACCTAAGTTCACCATTGATTTCAAGCTTTCGGCATCAAGGTATGGTAGCTTTCACCTATGGAGTCCTTTCCTCCATAGGGTTCCTAAATTCTCCAATTTGCAAAGCTAGAATTCTCCAATTAAAATTAGGGTTTTCTTTTATCTTATGAGTTCTTTCAAATTATGATCTAATTGATTGAATTATGTTTATTTATGCATGAATAGAGTTAATTGTAATATCCCAGATTCGAAAAGGGAAAAAAACTTTAATTTTTGAAAACTGTGGTGACCTACTACTTGACCTACTAACCGTTGGTGGACTTACCAACAGTTGGCCAAGGGGGTAGGAACCTTTGGTAACGCTGCCTAGGGGAAAAAGTTGGAAAAAAATTCTAAGGAGTGACCTACTACATGACTTACCAATAATCGTTTGACTTATTAATCGTAGGTCAAGAGGGGGGGGAGGGTCATTGATGCTACTTGTTGGAAGGAGGACTTATTTTAATTTTTGGGGCTAAGGCAGGCTGACTACGGCTAGTCACCTACGGGCATTAGGTTGACCTACCAACAGTAGGTCATGTAGTAAGTGGGTCGTTGGTGGAGTTTTTAAAGAGGGATCGTTTCGTCTTTTCACCTAAAAGCCTATTTACTAATCTAAGTCGGTTAATAACTTCTCTTAACCCTAGATAAGCCCTTTTAATCCTAAAATCTACCCTTTCCAATCACTTTACAAGATTCTCCAAATTCTCCTCTCTCAAATATTCTCTCTCTAGAAGTTAGAAGAAGAAGAAGAAGAAGAAGAAGAAGAGGGCAAGCTAGGGTTCAAGAAATCAAGCATTTCTTCATCAATTGCTTAAGGAATTAAGACCCTAAGGTATGATAGTGTTCATCCATGGAGCCCTTTTCTCCATGGAGTCGCTAAAACCTCCAATTTTCAAAGTATCAAATCTCTAGTTCGATGTAAGGGGTTTCTTCTATGATGTGGGTTCCTTCAATTTTGATCGAATTACTTTCAATTATCATTTTTTAAGTATGAATTGAGTTGAATTACATGTTTTAAAATGAATCCCCATGAACCCACATGAATTCCCCTAATTTTTATATTTATGCATTGATGATGGGTTGAATTATGAAGAAGATGGAATTTATGAAGTTTATTTGAACTCATGCATGTTTTAATGATTTCGAAAGCTATGATTCATGATGACATTGATGAACGATGAAAAATGGGTTTTATTAACTATGCATATTCAATTATGGAAATTATGATGATTTATGAATTGTTTTAAGATTGAAGCTTAATTGAGGGTGTTGTTGAGTTGTGAGAGGTTTTCTCACATGTTACTCAATCTATGAATGTGAAAGGATTTTTCTCACATGTAAGGATTCATAATTTTTCGAAAGGTTTTTTCAAATAAAATTTGAATCTAAGGTTAAGGAGCTATCCTAATGATAAGATAAGAGAAGACCATCCATGTATTCTAATGATATGAAAAGTTAAGACTATGACTAATCCGTGGGAATTATGCTTAGCACCGAGTGGTTATTGAGATGGAAACCCTCCCGTTAGTAGAGGCCGGGTTTCTAGTGAAAGCTCTCCCGTTAGTAGAAGCCGGGTCTCCAAAAGCAATCTATTTATCCCATAACTATGTGCCACCATGGGATGACTGTATTTAAGTAGACATTAGCTAGTGGATCCACGTAGGCTAGAAGTTAAGGTCTTACCTTGGCAAGTAAGGCAACCCTTTTTCGGTGTAGGGAGAACACTAGATTCCATGTTATAGCCCACATGGTCTATGTCGGTTAAGGCTCACTTCCTACAACAATGAATTAAAGTTACCTTTCAAAGTATTTCACAAGTGTTTTAAGTATGTTTAACTTGCATTAAATATGATTTATGACTTATGTTTCTAACCCTTATCATGCTTTAGCTTGGTCATTGCATGTCATGAAAATGTCCCTTTTTAGCATGTTTTAAATTATTTTGTGCATTGCTATCATACTTGGTACTTGATTGTACTAATGCATACTCTTGCCTACATTGACTTGTTAATGTAGGGCCCGATGTTTCTCCATCTATTCGTTGCTAGAGCTAAGTAGAAGGATTGTTGAAGACTTGGTGAGTCCTCATCTATTCGAGGACATAGTCTAGTTGTTATTACTTTTATGTTCTTTCACTTCGGCATTATATTGGGTTACGTCCAAAACTTTATTTCTCTCTCTTATGATAGATTGGCTTTGAGACATGAGATTTAGACTTCCGCTATTTTCTTATAAGCTTTGATATGATATTGCTTTTGAACTCTTAAATCTCTATGATCTTGTATGTACGTATGCTAAGTGGCTTGTGCGAGGCCTTTCGGGGTCTTGTACGCTATGTCACGTCTAGGGGGTACGTTGGGTCGTGACCAACTTGGTATTCAGAGCGCAAGATTTTTGAAAGATCCTAGGATGTCTATAAGCCACGTCAAGTAGAGTCTTGTTCATGAGTGTGAAGCTCACCATATTTATGAATGAGAGGCTATAAGACGTTTAAGAAACTTCACTTCTTTCATTACTCTTAAGTCGTGCCATTGAGTTTAACTCTATATGTCTCTCTCCTAATCCCTATCCTATGTGTTTCAGGATATGGCTACCCAAAGAGCTTATGGTAGAAGAAATGTAGGAGAGAATGTGGAACAACAAGCTCCTCCTCAAGCTCCTCAAGTTTCGGTCGACCCTTTGGCCGAACAAGTGACTAATGCGGAGTTTAGGGCTGCTTTTCAAGTGTTGGCTCAACCCATGAAGGCTCAAGCCAATAGAGAGGTTGTGGCTCCCGTGAACCCAAATGTGGGTATGGTGACATCAAGGGTGAGGGATTTCACTAGAATAAACCCTCCAGAATTTCATGGTTCTAAGGTTGAGGAAGATCCTCAAGAGTTATTTGATGAAGTGTACAAGGTGCTAATGATCATGGGTGTGACGCCGGAGGAAAAGGTGGAGTTGGCTGCTTATCAATTTAAGGGTGTTGCTCAAGTTTGGTTCAACCAATGGAAGAGTGAGAGGGCGGATGATGCGGGTCCTCTTGATTGGGAGAAATTCAAGGTTGCTTTTCTTGACATGTTCTTTTCCCTTGAGATGAGGGAGGCAAGGGTGCTTGAGTTCATCAACCTTCGTCTAGGAAACATGAGTGTGAAAGTGTATTCTTTGAAATTCACAAAATTGTCTCGATATGCTCCTTCTATGTTTGCCGATCCTAGGGCAAAAATGAGTAAGTTTGTCTTGGGAGTGTCCGAAATGGTGGTCAAGGAATGTCGTACCGCTATGCTTATCCATGATATGGATATTTCTCATCTTTTTATTCATGCTCAACAAATAGAAGAGGAAAAGCTTAAGGAAAGGTCTAGAGAGGAAAAGAGGGCTAAGACCGGTGATGGTAATTTCTTGCATTCAAGTTCCGATGGATATGGTCATTCAAGATTTGGACAAAGGTCTTCCAGTCAAGGTTCCTCCCATGCTCCTTCTAAGTTCAACAAAGATAGGGTGCCTAACCCTAAGCCTCAAGGAGGAAATAGAGGTGGATTCTCATTGGCTAGTTGTTCTAAGTATGGGAAGAAACATGAGGGTAAGTGCTTAGCCGGTATAGATGGTTGCTTCGGTTGTAGTAAAAGCGGTCATAAGATAAGGGATCGTCCATCTCTCATGGCTAAAGGAAGAGAGGGTAAGCAAGCTCCACCTAGTGGTTCGGGTTCAAATGTTCCCAAGAAAAATCAATTCTATGCACTTCAAGCTCGCCATGAGCAAGAGGATTCTCCCAATGTGGTTATCGGTATGTTGAAAGTCTTTCACCTTGATGTTTATGCCTTACTTGGTCCCAGTGCTACTTTGTCTTTTGTGATGCCATATGTGGCTATGAGGTTTGATGTTGTTCCAGATGTGTTGTTAGATCCTTTTCATGTCTCTACTCCGATTGGTGAATCCATTGTGGCTAGGAGAATCTATAGAAATTGTCATGTCTCATTATCCCATAGAGTCACTCATGTTGATCTTGTAGAGCTTGATGTGCTAGATTTTGATGTTATTCTTGGGATGGATTGGTTGCATTCTTGTTATGCTTCTATTGATTGTAGAACCCGGATGGTCAAGTTTCAATTCCAAAATGAGCCTATCCTAGAGTGGAAGGGGGAAAATTACATGCCTAAAGGTCAATTTGTTTCATGTTTTCAAGCTAGAAAGATGATTTCTAAGGGTTGTATATACCATCTTGTTAAGGTGAGGGATGTGGATTCTGAAACCCCTACTCTTGAGTCAGTCCCCATTGTTAATGAGTTTCCGGAAGTGTTTCCCAATGATTTACCCGATATTCCTCCCGAAAGGGAAATAGACTTTGGTATTGACCTTCTCCTGGATACGCAACCTATCTCTATTCCTCCATATAGAATGGCTCCGGTGGGACTTAAGGAACTAAAAGAGCAATTGAAAGACTTGTTGGATAAGGGTTTCATTCGACCAAGTATTTCTCCATGGGATGCCCCAGTCTTGTTTGTAAGGAAGAAGGATGGTTCACTTCGTATGTGCATTGACTACCGCCAATTGAACAAGGTTACCATTAAGAATAAGTATCCTCTTCCAAGAAGAGATGACTTGTTTGATCAACTTCAAGGGGCTAGTTACTTCTCTAAGATCGACCTTTGTTCGGGTTATCACCAATTGAGGGTGAAAGAAGAAGATATTCCGAAAATGACTTTCCGGACTAGATATGGCCATTATGAGTTTCGAGTGATGTCATTTGGGTTGAAAAATTCTCTGGCGGCGTTTATGGATTTGATTAATAGGGTGTTTAGACAATACCTTGACATGTTTGTGATTGTGTTCATAGATGATATTTTGATTTACTCAAGAAGTGAAGGTGAGCATGCCGATCATTTGAAGATTGTATTGCAAGTCCTCAAGGACCATCAACTCTTTGCAAAGTTTAGTAAATGTGAGTTTTGGCTAAGGTCCGTGGCTTTTCTTGGACACATTGTCTCCGGTAAGGGTATTGGGGTATATCCTAAGAAGACGGATGTAGTTAGGAATTGGCCTAGACCTTTATCACCTTTGGATATTCATAGTTTCTTGGGTTTAGCCGGTTATTATAGGAGGTTTGTTGAAGGGTTTTCTTTGATTGCTTCTCCATTGATGGCTTTGACTCAAAAGAAGGTTAAGTTCACTTGGTCCGAAGCATGTGAGAAGAGTTTTCAAAAATTGAAAATAGACTCCCTTCGGCTCCGATATTGACTCTACCAGAAGGGTCCGATGGTTTTGTGGTTAATTGTGATGCCTCAAGAATTGGGCTAGGATGTGTCCTTATGCAAAATGGGAAAGTTATTGCTTATGCTTCAAGGCAACTCAAGGTTCATGAAAAGAACTATCCTACTCATGACTTAGAGTTAGCGGCGGTTGTGTTTGCCTTAAAGATTTGGAGGCATTATTTGTATGGTGTGCATGTTGACATCTTCACCGATCATAAGAGTTTGCAATATGTGTTCAAACAAAAAGATCTAAATCTTCGCCAAAGGAGGTGGCTTGAGTTGTTAAAGGACTATGACATGAGTGTCCTTTATCACCCCGGCAAGGCTAATGTGGTGGCAGATGCTCTTAGTCGGTTATCTATGGGTAGTGTTGCTCATGTTTAGGATGGTAAGAAAGAGTTGGTTCGTGATGTTCATAGATTGGCCTGATTGGGTGTTCGGTTGATTGATTCCACTAAGGGTGGTGTTATGGTTCACAATGGTTCCGAATCATCCTTTGTGCATGATGTGAAGGCTAAACAAGATCTTGATCCAAATTTTGTTGAATTGAAGGAAGTGGTGCTCAAATCGTTCGTTGAGGGTTTCTCCCTGGGGGGAGATGGTGTGCTCCGATATCAAGGTCATTTGTTTGTTCCCGATGTAGATGAATTAAGAGGATAAATTTTATCAGAAGCCCATAGTTCTCGATATTCCTTTCACCCGAGAGCTACCTAGATGTACCGTGATTTGTGGGAGGTCTATTGGTGGAGTGGGATGAAGAAAGATATTGCGGAATTTTTGGCTAAACGTCCAAATTGTTAACAAGTGAAGGTTGAGCATCAAAAGCCGGGAGGTTTTTCCCAAGATATTAGTATTCCTACTTGGAAGTGGAACGATTTGAATATGGACTTTATTGTTGGTTTACCACGTACTTGGTGACAATATGATTCGATTTGGGTTATTGTAGATCGTATGACGAAATCAGCCCATTTTATTCTCGTCAAAGTTTCTTATTCGGCGGAGGATTATGCTAAGTTGTACTTGAAGGAAATGGTTAGGTTGCATGGAGTGCCTTTTTCCATTATCTCCGATCGTGGTGGACAATTTACTTGTCAATTTTTGAAGTCTTCTCAAAAGGGTGTTGGTACTAGTGTTAAGCTTAGTACGACCGTTCATCCTCAAACCGATGGGAAAGCGGAGCGTACTACCCAAACTTTGGAAGTTATGTTGAGAGCTTGTGTAATTGATTTCAAGGGTAATTTGGATAATCATTTGCCTTTGATTGAATTTGCTTATAATAATAGCTATCATTCTATTATTGGCATGGCTTCATATGAGGCTCTCTATGGAAGGAGGTGTAGATCTCCTATAGGTTGGTTTGAAGTTGATGAAGTCACTTTGATAGGTCCCGACTTGGTACATGAGGCTATGGAGAAAGTTTGGCTTATTAGAGAAAGGTTTAAAACCGCTCAAAGTCCACAAAAGTCCTATGCCGATGTTAGAAGAAGAGATTTAGAAATTGATGTTGATGATTGGGCTTACTTAAAATTTTTACCCATGAAGGGTGTAATGAGATTCAGGAAGAAAGTGAAGCTTAGTCCCCGTTATGTAGGCCCATATCAAATTTTGAGACGTGTTGGTAAGGTTGCTTATGAACTTGACTTGCCTAATGATTTGGCATCTGTGCATCCGGTTTTCCATATCTCATTGTTGAAGAAATGTGTTGGTGATCCGACGTCTGTAGTGCCATTGGAGAATCTTTGCATAAAGGAAAGTCTTTCCTTTGTAGAAGTTCCGGTTGAGATTTTAGACCAGCAAGTCTGAAAGTTAAGGAATAAAGAAGTTGCTTCTGTGAAGGTTCTTTGGAGGAATCAATTAGTTGAGGGTGCTACTTGGGAGGCCAAGGCCGATATGATGTCTCGATATCCTCTTCTCTTTCCCTCCAATCCTACTCTAGCTTTAGGTATCTAGTTCCTCATGGTTCATTCTTTCGTTTCATGTGTCTTAATTATTTCCATGATTTCTTGATTATGCATGTTCATGAAGAGTCTAATGTTGTGAAAATGAGCTAACTTGATTGATTTATCTATGATTATGAGCATTGAGTATGTGTTGCATAAAGTCTTCGTGAAATGATGTGTTGAACATGCTTTAGATTGGAGTTAATTTTTTCCTCCTCGGATATGTTCATTTATGTGATTGCATTCTAGGTTGGGTTGTTAGCTCTTGTTTCTTGCCCTCCTTATGATGTCTTGATTCTCATTCGAGGACGAATGTTCCCAAGGTGGAGATAATGTAATACCCCGGATTTGAAAAGGGCGAAAATTTTCAATTTTTGAAAACTTTAGTGACCTATTACTTGACCTACTAACCGTTGGTGGACTTACCAACAGTAGGTCAAGGGGGTAGGAACCGTTGGTAAGGCTGCCTAGGGGAAAAAGTTGGAAAAAGAATTCTAAGGAGTGACCTACTACATGACTTACCAATAGTCGTTTGACTTACTAATCGTAGCTCAAGAAGGGAGGAGGGAGGTCGTTGATGCTACTGGTTGGAAGGAGGAATTATTTTAATTTTTGGGGCTAAGGCAGGCTGACCTATGGTTGGTAACCTACGGGCAGTAGGTTGACCTACGGTTGGTCACCTACGGGCAGTAGATTGACCTACGGTTGGTCACCTTCGGGTAGTAGGTTGACCTACCAAACGTAGGTCATGTAGTAAGTGGGTCGTTGGTGGAGTTTTTAAGGAGGGATCGTTTGGTCTTTTCACCTAATGGCCTATTTACTAATCTAAGTCGGTTAATAACTTCTCCTAACCCTATATAAGCCCTTTTATTCCTAAAATCTACCCTTTCCAATCACTTTAAAAGATTCCCCAAATTCTTCTCTCTCGAATATTCTCTCTCTAGAAGTTAGAAGAAGAAGAAGAAGAGGGCAAGCTAGGGTTCAAGAAATTAAGCTTTTCTTCATCAATTGCTTAAGGAATTAAGACCCTAAGGTATGATAGTGTTCATCCATGGAGCCCTTTTCTCCATGGAATCCCTAAAACCTCCAATTTTCAAAGTATGAAATCCCCAATTTGATTTAAGGGTTTTTTTTATGATGTGGGTTCCTTCAATTTTGATCGAATTACTTTCAATCATGGTTTTCTAAGTATGAATTGAGTTGAATTACATGTTTTAAAATGAATCCCCATGAACCCACATGAATTCCCCTAATTTTGATATTTATGCATTGATGATGGGTTGAAATATGAAGAAGATGGAATTATGAAGTTTATGTGAACTCATGCATGTTTTAATGATTTCAAAAGCTATGATGAAATTGATGAATGATGAAAAATGGATTTTATGAACTATGCATGTTCAATTATGGAAATTATGATGATTTATGTTTTGTTTTAAGATTGAAGCTTAATTGAAGATGTTGTTGAGTTGTGAAAGGTTTTCTCACATGTTACTCAATTAATGAATGTGAAAGGATTTTTCTCAGATTTAATGATTCATAACTTGTTGAAAGGTTTTCTCAACTAAAACTTGAATCTAAGGTGAAGGAGCTATCCTAATGATAAGATAAGAGAAGACCACCCATGTCTTCTAATGATATGAAAAGTTAAGACTATGACTAATCCGTGGGAACTATGCTTAGCACCGAGTCGATATTGAGATGGAAGCCCTCCCGTTAGTAGAGGCCAGGTTTCTAGTGTAAGCTCTCCCATTAGTAGAGGCTGGGTTTCCTAAATGGAGGCTCTCCCGTAGTAGAGGCCAGGTCTCCAAAAGCAATCTATTTATCCCATAACTATGTGCCACCATGGGATGACTGTATTTAAGTAGACATTAGCTAGTGGATCCACGTAAGCTAGAAGTTAAGGTCTTACCTTGGCAAGTAAGGCAACCCTTTTTCGGTGTAGGGAGAACACTAGATTCCATGTTATAGCCCACATGGTCTATGTCGGTTAAGGCTCACTTCCTACAACAATGAATTAAAGTTACCTTTCAAAGTATTTCACAAGTGTTTTAAGTATGTTTAACTTGCATTAAATATGATTTATGACTTATGTTTCTAACCCTTATCATGTTTTAGCTTGGTCATTGCATGTCATAAAAATGTCCCTTTTTAGCATGTTTTAAATGATTTTGTGCATTGCTATCATACTTGGTACTTGATTGTACTAATGCATACTCTTTCCTACATTGACTTGTTAATGTAGGGCCCAATGAATCTCCATCTATTCGTGGCTAGAGCTTAGTAGAAGGATTGTTGAAGACTTGGTGAGTCCTCATCTATTCGAGGACATAGCCTAGTTGTTATTACTTTTATGTTCTTTCACTTTGGCATTGTATTGGGTTACGTCCATAACTTTATTTCTCTTTCTTATGATAGATTGGCTTTGAGACATGAGATATAGACTTCAGCTATTTTCTTATAAGCTTTGATATGATATTGCTTTTGAACTCTTAAATCTCTATGATGTTGTATGTATGTATGCTAAGTGTCTTGTGTGAGGCCTTTTGGGGTCTTGTACGCCATGTCACGTATAGGGGGTACCTTGGGTCGTTACATTAATTCAATGATTTTAAGCTGAAATTATATGAGCCCATGCATTATTTATGGGTTCAATCTATGATTCTATGATGAAGTCTATGAATGATCAAAAGATGAATTTTATGAACATATGCATGTTTAATTTATGAAATTATGATGATTTAAGATTTGCTTTGAAATTGAAGCATAAATGTTGTTGTTATTGATTTTTGAAAGGACTTTTCTCACTTGAAGGATTCATAGGGGTTGAAAAGTTTTCTCAACTAAACTTTGAATGTAAGATTAAGGAGCTATTCTAATGAAGGTACAAGAGGCGATTACCCATGTTCCCTAATAATGATATGATAAGCTATGAATGATGAATAATCCGTGGGAATTATGCTTAGCACCGAGTGAATATTGAGATGAAAGCTCTCCCATTTGTAGAGGCCGATTTCTAGTAGAAATCTCCTTATCCCATAACTATGTGCCATCATAGGTTTGTCTTAGATAGACATTAGCTAGTTGATCCACCTAAGCTAGAAACTATGGTTTTTACCTTGGCAAGTAAGGACACCTCTTTTCGGTGTGGGGTAGACACCGGATTCCATGTTATAGCTCACATGGTCTATGTCGGTTAAGGCTCACTTCCCACAGTAATGAACTAAAGTTACTTTCTAAAGGCTTTTAAGCATATGTTGTTTTAAGATGATTTCTTTGCATTGACTATGACTCTTTACTTCATATTTTCTATCATGTCATCGTATGCTTTAACTTGGTCATTATATTTTATGTATAGCCCTTTTGCATAAATTTATAACCAATATGCATAGTTATCATACTTAGTACATTTTTGTATTAATGCATACTCTTGCCTATGTTTTTCTCCTAAGTGTAGGATGTGGCTCATCTCCATCCTCCCGTGTCTAGTTCGCTGTGATAGAGACTTTGAACATTTGGTGAATCCTCATATGTTCGAGGACATAGCCACATTAATTTTGCATGTCATTTTTATTTAAAGACTTGTATGGGTTATGTCCCACTGTCACTCCATTCATGTATTAGATGGCTTTGAGACTATGTTTAGACTTTCGCTCTTTTGATATGAAATTGTCCTTGAATTTCTTACTTACTATTATCTTGTATGATGTATGCTAAGTGGCTTGTATAGGGCCTTTTGGGGTCTTGTACGCCATGTCACGTCTAGGGGGTACTTTAGGTCGTGACAACAACGGTGGTTGATAACGTTTAACTACACCTGTTATAATTCAAAGTGTAGGCGGTGTCTAACAAGTATAAATCCAATGGTGAGTTGGGGTCGATTCCACAAGGAGTGGTGCGGAAAAGAATTCAATTACGAAGTATGAGCTTGTTCTAATCTTTTGTAGAATCTAAGTATGCAAAACGTGACATAATGCAAATCATCAAGTTTTAATTATCAATACTAAGAGAGTTGAGTAACCAATTTTCTAACGAAGATGATTAAGACGGGGTTTTGATCAATAGAGAGCAGGACCTTAGGAGTGTGAATATGTAACTGGATACATAAATTAGCTTATGAGTGTTACTAATTGCTATATTTAATGTTGTTTTGAAATGGGCCATTTTTGATAGCGCTCAACTACACCTCTTATGATTTGAACTGTATGCGGTCACTAACAAGTATAAACCCAATGGTGAGTTGGGGTCGATCCCACATGGAACAATGTGTAGGTTATTGAACAAATAAAGAATTACAAGCCACTAATTTGAACCCGAAATAAAAGATGCAATTATAATATGAAGATATCAAGTAACAATTTAGGATAGGGGATTGAGGAGAACAAGGGCCAAATCCCTTTCAAGCAAGGATACCAATGGGATTTGGGAATGGGAAGTCAATCAACACCTATACGATCCATTGCATATTAGCTTCATACAATATCAATTAGTCATGGGTGAAATCATATATGCCTTGGAATCTAAATTATCCACCTATTCCTCTCGAATATAGGCAAATATGTCTCAACTAGTCTTACGAACCTAGTCAAGTGAAGACACATCCAATTATAGGCATTGCACGGAATCACTATTTCTAGCTATTATCTGGTATATGAGTTGCTACACCTCAAATAATGCACCAATCAACCTTTCCCAACCTCAATTGACTCTCACAAGCTCAATCAAAGTAAATGTGCAAGTCCTAGGAGTGATCAATTCCATTGGAAAGCAATTAAAGCATGAAATTGATTGGATAATCAAAGACTTATTTCATATAGGAGAAAGTATCCAACTGATTACAAAAGCACAAGGTAAAGCTTAACAATCTAAATATTGTTTATCACTAACACAATATCCAAATCACCAAATAACAACCTCACCTAGGATTTAAGCATTACAAAGCAAAGAGTTGAAGAAAGGGTGAAAAATAGTTACAAATCAAGCATTCAATCTTCACTCTAATGGTGGTTGTTGTGGAAACTTGCTCTCAAAACTATGCCCAAAATATCTTATTTTGTGGTTCTCCCTTTTCTCTTAAGTGTATCTTGCCCTAAATGGTTGTCCCTGAGTGTATATTGTGAATTGGGATCAAAAAGTGATTTTCCAAAACTACCCAGAAGCATGGCACATTTCTTTCTCCGTGGTCGCAGAGGTATCACCACATTCGCGGGTCCCAGTAGACTTGTACTCCACGTTCGCTGAAAATTTTACTATGTTTATGGTTCATGATAACTCAAGCTCCGTGTTCACGGGTCAGTTGACTGTGTTCGCTAAGAATCTTTTGCTGCCAGCTCTAAATTCTCTGTTTTTAGCTCCATTTTGCCTCAATGTCCATTCTTTTCCACCAAAACTCCTTGCCAACCAAAATATACCTGCAACAACCTTATTCAAGGGATAATTAGCCTCTTTCTCTACTTGAGTGCCAAAAAATCATAAGAAAAGAGCTCCAAATGAGTGAAAATCACCCACTCATCAACACCCCCAACGTAGAAACTTTTCTTGTCCTCAAGCAAAAAAATCAAAACCACAAGAGGCAATCAAGTTAAGCACAAAACACTTTTGCTTCAACTAAGGATCACGATCATGACTTTGGTTGGTACTAACAAATAGTCCTCATTCAAACTTTTCACAAAAGAAACCCCTCATTCTCCTGGTACATTTTTCAAGAACCAAGAATCATTAAGTGACAACAACTCAAACTCAAGAAGTGACTCAACTCTTTAGCTCTTTTACATGCTCACTTGATTCAATTAGGAATTTCCAAAATCACCACTTAATCAACTTACATGCCCTCACAAAAAAAGAAATGTCCCAAAACACCCACAAAGTATTTACAAACGTGGGACAAAAGCACAAACACTCACACTCACAATAGAAGATCTTATGAACACAAATGCCACACCATAGGCTTGCCCATATTTTCAATCAACATTGACTCAACTTCATTTGGTTAGAAATCACATAGGACATTGTGAAGCTTGTAATGTAGGCTTAGGGAAGGTTTGGATATCATTTAGGTACAAGAGACTACGCCCTCCTTGAACACTACTCAACAATCATCATTTTCCGACTTTTCCACATTTTCTTCACTTTCCAAACCAATGCACATTTCACATTTTCACTTTAGATGCCCCACATGCAACCATTTTCAACTTTTGGAGTATTCAAGACTCATTTATTCACTTTCTTTCTTTTTTTTATTTTTTTTATTTTTATTTTTTTACAAAACTGTTTTCTTTCTTTATGACTTTTTCCTCCATTCATCATTGTCTCTTTTTTTATCAAGCTCTTATGTGATAGGCATTCCTTCTATGAGTTTCTCATAACACTCCCAACTTAGGCTTTTAGCCTCAACTTTCACAATTCCAAGTTCAAGGAAGGAAATGGTTCAATAGAGAGATGTATTTTCAAAATAGGTAGGACTTGTAATAAGGTTGCCAATAAAAAGGAATTAGTCTCAAAGGGGACAACTACGGATATATTTAGTGTAAAGGTTGGATTTTTAGGCCAAGTGGACTTCAAGATTAATCAAAGAAAGCCTAACATCATTTTTCCAATCCAACTCAATTAAGACCAATGTTTCAAGACCAACCGGGGATGTTCTAGGTGGCACAAGCGAACACAAGGCAATATTCAACAACTCACCACACATGGCATGCAAATCACTCAAGATGGTTCAAAATCTTATTTCCTTTTCAACATAAAAGTGGCATCGAACATTTCAACCGCTAATGAATCAAAAGTCACATAAAGAGTCACAAGAGTTGTCACAGAATCATTCAAAACATGCTCAACTTTCTAAACGGAGGGTATGTTCAAAAACACATTTTTCACATGGAAGACTATATTCTTAATACCAAACAAGCCACAACCCCCCAAAAAGACGATGATTTTGACCTTAAGAAAGCCGTCAACCAATGTATCATTGGGTAAACTCATATATCTATTCGGGACCAGCTACTAAGACTTCACAAATGGTTACTCAGACTTCACCACTCACATATGGCTACTCAAACTTCACCGCACAACAACTGTCAAACATACTCAAACCAACCGACGATTTACCCTTGAGAAAGTTGTCACTCTATCCATCATAGGGCATCACCAATCAACAACACCATCACAAAAAAAAACAAAATAAAGAAGCTATCAAAATAAATAAAAACTAATAAAACAAAAACGACTAATCCATCATAATTAAATCAAAAACCCGACAAGAGCACATTATTCACATAACAAAACAAGCATCAAAAATTGCAATCCCAACATAAGCATCCAAAATAAAGAAGTACGAAACAAATGATCACAAGGGAGGCACCCCCAACTGAAAATGAAACTGTGTCCTTATAGTACAAATATCAAAAAGAGAATACGAGGGGCTCCCTGCAGTGCATCACTCTGAACTCGAGCCAGAAGGAAAAGTCAAATACTCATCATCAGAAGCACTTCTACCACATTAGCTCCTAAGCTTGCCCATCATCTTGCTCAATAACTTGCTCTTCTTCTTCTCATGCTCCCTGAATGTCCTCTGGCGCTGCTGAATCTTCCTTTTCCTCCGACTTATCTGCTCAAGTCGGTCAGACATTGCCTTCCGTGCAGCAGCTACAGAAGCAATAGTGGGTGGAGGGACTCCCTCTGAGGTGGTGGCTCCAGATGAGCCAGAATGAAGGCCAGCAACCAACTCCTTAATCTAAGCATCAACTCCATAAATTTGGGAAAAGATGTGGTGAATAGTGGCATGTCAAAACTGAAGGGGTCCTGCAAAAGAGGAGGCACCGGCATCAGAATCAGGCTCGGTGAATTGGCCAAACTGAGGGTTTAAAACATCAATCTTCCTCTTCTTGTTCTTGCTACACGGTCCACCCTTCTTGTTCAATGGGTGAATCTCCTTTCCTGATTTCTTTTCCTCATCACTAGGGTGTTTTAACACCCCAGCACTGTAGCACAACTGAGAAATCAATGAAGGAAAGATGATGCTCTTGGCTCTCCCCTGTGCCAACTCACATATGTGGTCAACAATAAGCTGCCCCACATTAACCTCCAACCTATATAAAATATCGGTAATTACTAATGCTCTGTCCAAAGTAACCTCGGTATGATGAGTGGAAGGGATGATCTGAGCACATATAATAGAGAGCCAAGATTGGGCCTCTACAGTGAAATCACGTGACTCAATACCCCTCTAGGACTCAAACTACTACGGAGGCTTTCCATCATGTAACTAGTCCACGAGCCATTGATTACCCAACTCTTTGTAACGGTCCAAGTACGCTCTATTATCAGCATCCGGGAGACCATATAATGAATTAATCACTATTAGGCTGAAATTTACTTACACACCTCCGACGGTGGTCACCATGGCTTCTCCAAAATCAATTTCCAGAGTATTAACATAAAACTCTGCCACTAGTATATGGATAGACTTAATAGGCTCAGCAGAAAAACAAATCCATTTGCTAGATACAAGCCGACCATAGAAGTCCAGCATCCCACCCTCAAGTTTCTCCAAGCAAATGCCTTTTTCCTTCACCACGGTTCGGCCCAAGTATTCATCAAATTTTCAAGCACATTTGGATGATAGGAACCTGCTTGCATCAAAATAATCCTCTTCTTCAATTTCTGATGCAATTTCGGGAACATGGGGGAAAGTGTCAGAAGACATTTTTAGCTCAAAGTACCTAGAAAAGAAGCCAACATGTTAAAAGTTTTTATGGACACTTAAAACAATGTATTAAGAAGTATTTAGACCAAAGAAATAATTAAAAGATGTCCCAAGCTATGCTATGCGTAACTACTATTTTGGGACAAAATCATTTTCTTCTCCACGTTCGTGGAGAGACAGTCACGTTCGCGGCTCAGAAATCTCTGAACTCTGCATTCGTGGGCCAATTGATGGTGTTCGTGGAGCAACGGAATCAGAGACCTCCACATTCGCGGCTAGAGGTTCGTGTTCGCGGAGTTGTCTTCTTCCTCAGAATATTTCAATTTCGTTGGGGTATTTTGTCGAAAAGGTTGAGGGAACCACAAATTCACTTCATTTTCTCTGAAATTGTCCCCCAATCCTACCCCAAAATTCATTTAACCAACAATCACAACACATCCAACAACAAATCTACCCCATAAACCAACATTTGCACAAAAAGATTTAAGTTCAAATCAATAGACATTAAATCACCATTTTCTTTCTATATTCACTTACCAACAATGGAATAAGGAGAGGGGTAGAAGAACATACCCTGAGAGTTAATTCCAAACACAAAGTTCCGAACATGGGAGCAATTTAGGTGAGGGAGAACTTTAGGGAAGAGTTTTGTATCATGTGGGTTAAAGAAAACGTACACTGTATGTTTCTTTTGAATAAGATAAATAACCCCTTTTCAGTTTCTTATCCTTCAATACCTTAAAAACTGTTCGTACTTCTGCATTCGCGGACAGATAGGCGCGTTCGTGCCTAGGTGATAAACATTAACCTCCGCGGGGTGAATAGGTAGCGTTCGCGAAGGGTCTATGACTTTGACCTCCACATTCGCTGACACCCTTCCGTGTTCGCGGAGAACACTTGATGACTGAACAACTTGCAACTCTCTGGAATTTTTGGCGATGGTTGGGTCAACTCGGCGACTCGCCCTACACATTTTGGCAATCTTTAGCTCCCAAAAAATGTTCCGAACCTTATTTGAAGGTAGTTCAACCCCAATTGATTTTTTTCTTCTAAACCTATCAAAACACTTTCAAACACTTTATAATCATGAGGATTAGTCAAAAATAAAATCCTAATCTATCCTAAAAATCAAAGAAAACTCAAAATCAACCAAGAATTAAAATATTTGGATACCGATGTGTTGGTTCCCATCAAGCGCACAATTTAACGTCGCGGCGTGATGCCGATTTCATCACTCTTTGTGTTTCCACTTCAAGGCAATGTATCTTCTCCCCAACTTTAAAGAGCTTTCTCTTCGACGAGCATGAGGACAACATGAGAGCATAAAAAGTTTCACTCGATCTCTCCATTTCGAAGATTTGAATTTCTTGCCCAAATTCGCATATTTATTTTCATGAAGGAGCATTCAGCAATAATGATAGGGTCAATTGGCCATTCGAGCATCAAACTTCATATTCCTTGGCCCTCAAGTGAATGACACCATCACTTTCAAATGAACTAGAGTTGCCATATATGATCTTTTTGACTTTTTCTTTCAACTCTAATATCATTTCCTTGATTTTGGCATCTTGAAATTTTATTGGCTTGGCTTTGTTGCAAATACACAAGATTTCATCCATGTTAATCACAACCCCTTTTTCTTGAGACTCCAACTTCAACGCGTTAATTTTGACCATTGGACAAGGAGCATTACATACTCTAATTCTTGATCTCAATTGGTCTTCAAAGTAGCAATTTCAAACTAAAGTTGGATCATTTCATGGCACCGAGTTAGGTGAAAGTTGTGGAATTCATCCCTCATTTGGAACATTAGATCTCTTAGCCTAAAACCCTTTCCAAGTCACTGAGACAAGTACAAGATCTAAGCTTGACTCACAACACCCATCTCTTCAGTCATCTCTTTCTCTAAAGAGGCATCCATATAATTATTCCCAACATGAATCCTCCACAACAAGGGCATGGGTCATCAACGTAGGGCCTGCAATCACAAACCATTGTTTCTTCACAAGAAGCCATAGAACCAAACAAAAACAAAGCAAAACCAAATATTCACAATTTTGATAGAAACTAGTAAACTATAAATTCTAAATCAATTCAATATGCCAAATTGTTTCCCGACAGCGGTGCAATTTTTTTGATAATGCTCAACTACACCTATTTTATGATTCAAAGTGTAGGAGGTCGCTAACAGGTATAAACCTAATGTTGAGCTAGGATCGATCCCACATGGAACAATGTGTAGGCTATTGAAGAAATAAAGAATTACAAGCCACTAATTTGAACCCGAAATAAAAGATACAATTATAATATGAAGATATCAAGCGACAATTTAGGATAGGGGATAGAGGAGAACAAGGGCCAAAGACTTTTCAAGCAAGGATATCAATGGGATTTGGGAATGGGATGTCAATCAACACCTATACGATCCATTGCATATTAGCTTCATACAATCTCAATTAGTCATGGGTAAAATCATATGTGCCTTGGAATGTAAATTATCCACCTATTCCTCTCGAATATAGGCAAATACGTCTCAACTAGTTCTCATGAACCTAGTCAAGTGACAACACAATTAATCCAATTATAAGCATTGCACAAAATTACTATTTCTAGCTATTATCTGGTATATGAGTTGCTACACCTCAAATAATTCACCAATCAACCTTTCCCAACCTCAATTGACTCGCACAAGTTCAATCAAAGTAAATGGGCAAGTCCTAGGAGTGATCAATTCCATTGGAAAGAAATTAATGCATGAAATTGATTGGATAATCAAAGACCCATTTCATATATGAGAAAGTATTCAACTAATTACAAAAGCACAAGGTAAAGATTAACAACCTAAATATTGTTTATCACTAACACAATATCCAAATCACCAAATTACAACTACACCTAGGACTTAAGCATTACAAAGCAAAGAGTTGAAGAAAGGGTAAAAATCAGTTACAAATGAAGCATTCAATCTTCACTGAAATGGTGGGTGTTGTGGAAACTTATTCTCAAAGCTATGCCCAAAATATCTTATTTTGTGGATCTCCCTTTTCTCTTAAGCGTATCATGCCCTAAATGGCTGTGCCTGGGTGTATATTGTGAATTGGGATCAAAAAGTGAATTTCTAAAACTGCCAAGACGCCTGGCACATTTCCTTCTCCTCATTCACGGAGGTATCACCGCGTTCGTGGGTCCCAGCATACTTGTACTCCGTGGTCGTGGAAGATTTTACCGCGTTCGCGGTACATGGATGACTGAAGTTTCGCGTTCGCGGAGAATCACTCTAAAAATTTCATGCCTAAAATCATTTCCTTCATTCACCAATGCTATTCAATTGGACCAACGAGGAAAGTTCTAGATATCATCATGCACACCTTTCAAGCAAAGCTCACCACACATGGTATCCAAACATAATTTTGTATCACAACTATACAAGTCACGCTTGCATGCAATGGTCATTGCAAAACTCACTTCGACATTCAACTAGTCACAATGAGATGCTAAGAGTTCACCCAAGCGTTATGCAACTCAAATTTCCTTGTTGGACTCACACAAATATATAGTTCATCAAGAGCACTATTCAAGTCATCGATATTGATCATGACCAACACTCGAATGTATAAGAGAACATCAACCAATCATTCACACACCAACATTCACAAACAAGAAATTACGAGAGAGAGAGAAATCAAGGAATCAAGATTTAAAACATTCATTCTAATTGAAAACATAGCAATATCTCTAAAACAAAACAAAAACAACACAATATCTCAAAATGAAGATACAATAAAAAAGAGTAGACAACTAGATGCCTTCACCCCACCAAAAAGAGAAATGCAATGTCTTGAATACGAAAATAACACTAAAAGTGTCAACAAGAAATAAAATGGAGGGAGAGTAATGATCCTCCTGTCAGGCTAAGCCTAAGGTGAGCTGCGGCTAGGTAGTGTGGCCTCGACTTGGGCATCAGTTCCCGGTGCTCCTCCAACTCCTGAAGTCTGGGCAACGTCCTCAGTTGTGGGCTGAGACCCACTAGACCCAAGCATGGACGTGTCTCGAAGTGAAGCTGCCATGGCCACCTGTATCAAATCACCCTCCAGGTTCTCCAATCCATGTAGATGTCTCTCTGATGAGCTAAATCCTCCTCATCCATCTTAGGATTGGGTGAATCCCCATCCTTATCAGCAATGGCAGCATTTCCGGTAGTAGTAGTCAGAGGGATCTCAGAACTAGGGCCCTCGGGGACCTCTACACTACCCCAAAGTATGGATATACCCATAAATATCAGCTCATCCACATCCCGACACAACTCAACAATATCAGCCTTCACGACTATCAACTCAGTGGGGCTCTGGTCCGTCTGCTAACACACCTCGACCCAAGCGGTGAGGGCATCCAATACTAGCCCATGGGTGGCGATCAACTTGCATTTTTCCTTCATCTCCTCATGAATAGGGCCAAGGGAAGTAGCAATGGCACGTTAAATCATCGTGGGGACAACAACCTCAACCCTCGAAGCCCCCACATTTGCTGAATGGGCAAGGTGACCCATTTTAATAAGCATGGCATGTGTTATTAGGGTACGACATCAAGGAATGGGGGTAGGAGCAGGAGTAGTAGAAGTAAAGGATGCGGGTATACCTGATGACTCGATGATAGGAGAAGGAGATGTAGGGCCGTTCTCCATAACATCCACATCAATGACCGGAGAAGTATCCACTAGGGGCCTCTTCCTCTTTTCCGCTTCATCTTTCAAGTGCTCAGCTTTGATCCTATGTATAATACAAGACGAGGTCAGAGTGACCTCAACATCCGTCTTTGCCTCAAAAGGCACACCTGCTCAATGACACAAGTCACTAATTAGAATTGGAAATGGCAATGAGGTTTGATTTTGCTTGGCCCTCATAGCCATCTCCTGTGAAATAATTGACCCTAAATTCAAAATCTCCTGGCCAATTATGCAACCTAGAAGTGCAGATTTTGGATGTCGGATGATAGACTCGTTTTGAGATTCCATCAGTGTACTACTAACGAACCAGAACCAGTACTGAGCTACAATGTTCAAGTCCTTCTTCTCCAATTGTAGCCCCTCCTCGATCCATAGGGGCATTGCATAACTCCTCAATGGGGCAAGCCACCCCTTCAAGTCGTCCAAGGTCTAGATTTTTATTTTGTTGTCCAACGAATGCTGAACCCACACTTTGTAGTTCAACACATAATTTATGTCATCTGCACTACACTTCACCTTATTGCCTCACACCATCACAAACTCACCGGCGCCATCGACTTCACCTTCTTCTTTCCCTTTGGGTACTCAGCATAGAATTCTCGGACCCATGAAGGAACATATGGGTTTCGAGGTTTGGTGAACTTCTGGAATTTATGATACCTCAGTGTCTCCAAGACATAAGAGTATCTATCCACTACACCATCCATGAGAAATCACTTTTCCTCGAGTATGGTTCTCAAACCCTTGGCCTATAATCTATTCATCGACCTCGGAGGATTTACCAAACCCGGAGGCACAAGTGCAACCTGTGGGGCAGGTAGTGCTGCTAGGGGGTCATGAGATGCTTTGGAGTGCAACTCTGATGGCTTCCTATTGATTAGTTTTGCTATTGGGGCCCCAGATTACCTATCTTCCTCACCCTCGGAGTCAGTGGATGTGAACTATATTGATGGTGCACTACTCTCCAAGCTATAACTTGCTGGGACTTGCTGTTTACCTTTCCCCCTTGCTTGTGAAGTTTGATGGCGAGTGGGTTTGGGCTTCTCAATCTCCTTTGCAATTACCACCCCTTTTGCCCTCTTGTGGGGTGGTAGACCTTTAGCGGGAACCTTGGGTCTGGCCATTCTTATAAAAGACCCACAAACAAGAATAAAATATGATCACAAATATGTTTGAACAACAGACCTCACAGGCAATATTGCAGAAAAACTCACTGAACCAGTCGGCGAGTCACCAAGGCAGTTCGGTGAGACATAGAGACATCACCGAAAGGTTCAGAAAAAAGCATAAAAAATTCAGGCTAAAAAGGGCGATGATAAGATCATTCAGCGAGTCACCGAGTTTATTTGGTGAACTAAAGGGACCTCACCAAATATAACAGAACATAACAGCACACAAACAGGTCAGAAAGGAGATCGGAAGGATATTCAGCGACATGCCGAACCCACTCGGCGAGCTCGATGTAGCTTGCCAAATGGAATCAATGCATCACCCCCCCTTCCCATTTTTTTGATTTACAACTAATAGCCCATGACACATCAATTCATGCACAATTTTCAACAACTAGCAATCACCCACTACCCAATTTCTACTCGAGGTACTCAGACTTCCCCCAATCGATTCGAAATCAACAAAATGATGATTTTCCCCTTAAGAATTGCATCACCCAATCCATCATCCGGAAAAATCAAGCCATTCAATCGAATTTGGGATACTCAGGTGTCACCCACACATAACCCAATAAGCCAGAACAACAATTAATCATCTAGTCCGACAATTTAGGACAAAAACACCCCAAACCATAGTTTTAGTCATGCTCGCAATCAAATTAATATAATACACAGCAATGGGCATCAATCAAAACATACAATTAAATTGAACAACAATTTACCCAATTCACTAAAAAATAATAATTCAAAAATGGCATGATAATCAAAAACCAACCTCAAAGTAGACAACTAGACAGACGCGGCAAAGAGGAAAGGGAAACGAGTCCAATTGACATTCCGAAAGCAAAGAAGACGACACAAACTATAAAATCTAACTCTAAAGTTTGAGAGGAAGTAAAAAATTTCAAACAAAATAAAAGATTTGAATTTAAAAGGTTAAAAACTGTTTAGTTCGCGTCCCAGTTGGCAAACTTAGTAATGTCGCCGAACCACTCGGCGATGCGCCGAATGGGTCTTTAGCTCTCCAAACATTGTAGAAGTTCAACCCTATAGTAGATCAAAAGGGAGAGATTGATCGGGCTCGCCGAACCACTCGGCGACTCACCGATTTGGCTTTCAACTTGCCTAATCTTACATAAGTTTCTTCACTTTTGACCTTCAAGGGGCAATGCATTTGGCCGATGGTGGGGAAAATTTTGCGACTCACCGAATAGTCTAGCCCCTCGCCCTTTTGCATTTTCTCCAAAATATGACTCCAACCTACACATCCATTAAACGTTATTCAAACAACAGAAAGCAAAACTTGGGTTGCCTACCAAGAAGTTCCTTAGTTAACATCTTGGCACAACGTGGACATGCCTTAAAGCATCATCCAAATACACCACATCAATCACCGTCACATTGGGGCGCTCTACAAAGTAAAGCTGAAGTCCTTGTCCATTCACCTTTAACATTGACCCATACTTGTTTTCAACTTCTATTGCCCCATTTGTAAACACACGATGTACTTTAAACCGATCCGACCATTTTGACTTGAGATTTCCTAGAAAGAGTCTCAGACGAGAATTGTACAACAACACAAGATCACAAACTTTAAATTCTCGATGAAGAATTTTGGCGTCATGCCACATCTTCATTTTCTCTTTATAAAGAGCTGAACTCTCATAAGCTCAAAGTAAAAACTCTTCCAAAGCATGGAGTTGGTCAACTCGATCTTTGGACAAATATTTCGAATTCAAGAATAATGCCTTCAAAGCCCACAACGCCTTATGCTCGAGCTCAACCCGTAGATGACAAGATTTACCAAACACCAATGATATCGGGACATACAAATTGGTTTTTTGAATGCAGTTCTTTAAACCCAAAGATCGTCATCTAACTTCCGGGACCAATAGTTTGATTTGCATTAACGTTGTTGGCAAAGATCCCTTTGATTACCCAGTTTGACACCTCTACTTGCCCACTTGTTTGCGGATGATAAGAGGTAGCAACTTTATGCTTGAGTCCATATTTGCTCAATAACGATGATAAATTTAGTTAAAGAAATGAGAGCCCCTATCACTAATAATTGCACGTGGAGTGCCAAACCTGGTTAAAATGAACCACTTGAGGAATTTAACAAAACTTCTCCCTTCGTTATTAGGTAAGGCCAGAACCTCTACCCATTTACAGACATAGTTCACAAAAGGCCCCACGAAATCGAATCCCCATATATCAAACAACTCAACCTCTAAAATTGGAGTGAGAGGTAATTCATGCATTCGCGACACTCTTCCTTGCTTTTGACATTGAACACACTTTCTGATAAAAGAGTTCGCATCTTGATTCAACGTTGGCCAATAATAACCACTTTGCAACACCTTTGCAGCGATATGCACTCCACTATGGTGTCCACCAACCAGCACGCATGGCAACCGTCATTAATAGCATCTACCTCAACTTCTGAAACAAATTTTCTAATCATATGATCCGCACACTCCTGGAATAACTAAGGCTCATCCCAAAAATACTCCTTCAAATAAACAAGGAACCTCTTTCATTGGAAAAATTTCAGCCCATCGTGAAGAATCCCACACACTACATAATTGGCAAAATTGGAATACCAAGGTGTGGTACCCTTTGATACAACCATGACAAACTCATAGGGAAAGGTTTCCTCAATGTCTCTTTCACCGGGAACAACGACATTTGTCTCAAGCCTTGACAAGGGATCTGCCACTTGGTTCTCACACTCTTTTCGATCTTTGATTTCGAAGTCAAACTCTTGCAACAATAATAACCATTGGATCAACCTTGGCTTTACATCCTTTTTGGCCATCAAGTTATGTATAGCAGCATGGTCGGTGTGCACCACCACCTTCGTCCCCAATAAGTAGGCTCTAACTTCTCAAACACATACACGACGGCTAACAACTCTTGCTCAGAGACGGTGTAGTTCTTTTGAGCTATATTCAAAGTCTTGCTTGCATAATAGATCGGGTGAAACAACTTTCTCTTGTGTTGACCAAGTACAACCCCTAAGGCCACACCACTAGCATCACACATTAGCTCAAATGGGATGTTCCAATCTGGAGCAACAATGATCGAAGCCGAAACTAAACTTCTCTTTTAGACACACAAATGCCTTGCCACAAGCTTTATCAAACTCGAATACACTTTCTTTTTCAAGAAGCTTCCAAAGAGGATAAGCTATTTTATAGAAGTCTTTTATGAACCTCCGGTAGAAACCCGCATGACCCAAGATGCTTCTATCATCTTTAACCAAAATAGGCGAAGGCATCTTGGCTATAACTTCAACTTTGGCTCGATAGACTTTTATGACTTCTCCCAAAATTTTGTGCCCCAACACAATACCTTTCTTGACCATAAAGTGACATTTTTCCCAATAGAGCACAAGCTTTGTTTCAACAATCCTTTGCAAGACTTACCAAGGTGCTCAAGGAATGCTTAAATTTATCCCACACAACCGAAAATTCATCCATGAAGACTTCCATCGAATCCTCTACCATATCAGCAAAAATAGAGAGCATACATCTCTGAAAAGTCGCCGGTGCATTACACAATCTGAAAGGCATTCTTTTAAAATGAAATGTTCTATAGGGACATTTGAAGGTTGTATTTTCTTGATCTTCCAGTGCAACGGAGATTTTATTATAACCCGAGTAACCATCCAAGAAGCAATACCATCCACGCCCAACAAGTTTGTCAACAATCTGATCTATAAAGGGCATTGGAAAATGATCTTTCTCAGTCCATGCATTTAATTTCCTATTATCCATACACACACGCCATCCGGTAATCGGTCGCAATGTCACAAGTTCACCTTTTTCATTTTGGACCATGGTCGTACCACCTTTCTTTGGGATGCATTGAACGGGACTCACCCACTTGCTATCGATAATAGGGTAAGTCAGTCCCGCATCAAGCAACTTGATGATGTCCTTTTTGATAACTTCTTGCACTGGAGGATTCAACCTTCTTGGATGTTCAACACTTGGCTTACAATCTCTATCCAATTGAATTTTGTGGGTACAAATACCCAGAGGAATTCCCTCAATGTCGGCAATCGTCAATCCAATAGCCTTGATGAACTTTTTCAACACAATAAAGTGTGCTTGTATTTTCCATTGAAGAAAATCCACAAAAATATTCACGGGTAAAGTTTCATTAGCTCCTAAGAACACATAACGAAGGTTCGATGGAAGTACCTTCAACTCAAGCTTTGTTGGTTCTTCAATGGATGGCTTTGCAGGAGGACTTATCCTATTCTTCAAATCAATATCAAGCTTCATGAGGTTCTTGGGATAAGAGCCTAAACCTTATAGAGCATCCACTACCTGATCATAATCTTGAATTTCTTCCCCATCATAATTCAAGAGGACGGTGGCCAAAGATTCACCAACACAAGAATTTTCACCCACACTAGCAACCGCCTCATCAATCACATCAATGACCGATATCACATGGAGGTCACTTGGTTTCTTCATAGACTAACAATCATTGAAAGTAACTTCCTCCTCATTCACCTGAAATTTCAAATCACCACAGCCATATCAACAAGAGCTCTCCTGGTAGCTAAGAATGGCCTACCTAGAATAATAGGGACCTCGTCATCAATCTCGCAATCGAGGATCACAAAATCAACCGAAAATATGAACTTGTCAACCATTACAAAAATATCATAGAGAATGCCAATAGGACGCTTGATAGAACGGTCGGCCATGAGAACACGCATAATTGTTGACGTAGGCTCACCTAGATGCATAATTGATGCATGCTGATTGGGTTAGCTGTTGATAGTGTTTATGAGTTTTATAAATCATGTGGGTTATGTTAATTTAGTCTATTGAATAGTATCCATGAACTAGCATAGTTTTTCTTTTGCCTAAAATTGCTAAAATTGATTTTGAGGGTTAGTAGTTGAAAATGAACTGATGATTGCTATGGGTGGTCTTGGTTGAATATTGCCTAGGTGACGTCTCATTAGCCTAGTATTGTCCATTTGTCTTGTACTTTTCCAATGATTGATAGGGTGACGTCTTTCTTAAGGCCAAATCATCGATTTGGCAATGCTTTGTTAAAGTTCGGGGGAATTCTGCGTACCTAGGGGTAAAAATTGGCTTATGGGTAGCATGTTAAATTGTTTCGATGTTGTCTTGAATTTCTTCCCCATCATAATTCAAGAGGACGGTGGCCAAAGATTCACCAACACAAGAATTTTCACCCACACTAGCAACCGCCTCATCAATCACATCAATGACCGATATCACATGGAGGTCACTTGGTTTCTTCATAGACTAACAATCATTGAAAGTAACTTCCTCCTCATTCACCTGAAATTTCAAATCACCACAGCCATATCAACAAGAGCTCTCCTGGTAGCTAAGAATGGCCTACCTAGAATAATAGGGACCTCGTCATCAATCTCGCAATCGAGGATCACAAAATCAACCGAAAATATGAACTTGTCAACCATTACAAAAATATCATAGAGAATGCCAATAGGACGCTTGATAGAACGGTCGGCCATGAGAACACGCATAATTGTTGACGTAGGCTCACCTAGATGCATAATTGATGCATGCTGATTGGGTTAGCTGTTGATAGTGTTTATGAGTTTTATAAATCATGTGGGTTATGTTAATTTAGTCTATTGAATAGTATCCATGAACTAGCATAGTTTTTCTTTTGCCTAAAATTGCTAAAATTGATTTTGAGGGTTAGTAGTTGAAAATGAACTGATGATTGCTATGGGTGGTCTTGGTTGAATATTGCCTAGGTGACGTCTCATTAGCCTAGTATTGTCCATTTGTCTTGTACTTTTCCAATGATTGATAGGGTGACGTCTTTCTTAAGGCCAAATCATCGATTTGGCAATGCTTTGTTAAAGTTCGGGGGAATTCTGCGTACCTAGGGGTAAAAATTGGCTTATGGGTAGCATGTTAAATTGTTTCGATGTTGTCTTGAATTTCTTCCCCATCATAATTCAAGAGGACGGTGGCCAAAGATTCACCAACACAAGAATTTTCACCCACACTAGCAACCGCCTCATCAATCACATCAATGACCGATATCACATGGAGGTCACTTGGTTTCTTCATAGACTAACAATCATTGAAAGTAACTTCCTCCTCATTCACCTGAAATTTCAAATCACCACAGCCATATCAACAAGAGCTCTCCTGGTAGCTAAGAATGGCCTACCTAGAATAATAGGGACCTCGTCATCAATCTCGCAATCGAGGATCACAAAATCAACCGAAAATATGAACTTGTCAACCATTACAAAAATATCATAGAGAATGCCAATAGGACGCTTGATAGAACGGTCGGCCATGAGAACACGCATAATTGTTGACGTAGGCTCACCTAGATGCATAATTGATGCATGCTGATTGGGTTAGCTGTTGATAGTGTTTATGAGTTTTATAAATCATGTGGGTTATGTTAATTTAGTCTATTGAATAGTATCCATGAACTAGCATAGTTTTTCTTTTGCCTAAAATTGCTAAAATTGATTTTGAGGGTTAGTAGTTGAAAATGAACTGATGATTGTTATGGGTGGTCTTGGTTGAATATTGCCTAGGTGACGTCTCATTAGCCTAGTATTGTCCATTTGTCTTGTACTTTCCCAATGATTGATAGGGTGACGTCTTTCTTAAGGCCAAATCATCGATTTGGCAATGCTTTGTTAAAGTTCGAGGGAATTCTGCGTACCTAGGGGTAAAAATTGGCTTATGGGTAGCATGTTATATTGTTTCGATGTTGGGTAGTGTTGTGTTTTTGTGATTGATTTTTAAAAATCTGCATTGGGCTGAAATTACCTGTTCGGCGGGCTTGCTTAGCTTGCCAGAGTGATTCGGTGAATCACCAAGTAAGCCCCAATCACCTTTTAATTTTGAATTTGTGAATTAGGTCCTATAACTTTCGGCGGGATTGTATATCTCATCGAATCATCTCAGTGAAACACCAAATTTGAGATGGCATTGCCCTTTAACTTGGTCCTGAATTGTTTTGCACTGTCACTTTCACGGGCTTGCCTTAGCTCACCGAAACCATCTCGGTGAATAACCAAGTTGGAGTAGACACCGCCCTTCATACTTGAGTGAAATTCATTTTGGTCTTCTCCACTTTGGTGGGCTTGTCTGACCTCGCCGAATGTGTTAGGCGAATCGCCTTCCCATTCAGCGAGCCTCAGGAACTTGTTTTAACTGTGAGTCTTTATGAAATTGTTTCAACTAACCTTCACCCAATATTTATTTTTAAAAGTTGTGCTTTACAGGAAATGGCCAAAACAATGGGACCAGTCTCTTTAAGGGTTTTGTCATCTATCTCTGACTTTGACTTCACTCCTAAACCCCCTCAAAAAAGGCAAAAGAGGATTGTTATCAATGACCCTATAGGGCAGAAATAATCCACTCCACACACATCTACGCGTGTTACTAAAAAACGAAAGAAATTTGCAGAGTCTGAAACCCATTGCCACCTCAAAAGGTTGTGGCCAAGAAGAGTTACACAATCCGTTACAAGTTGCCACAAGATCATGTCACAAATGCGAGTTCTTCTAGGGTGATCACAATAATAGCTCCAAGAGCCCTCAACAAGCTCAATGCAGTGGGGGGGGTGAACTATAATTGCGGAGAGACAATTGTCAGTGGATGGAGTTATTAGTTACTACACTTCCATATGGAACACCATCAAATTTCATGGGTTTAAGCCATTTACAACACATCAACCCCCATATGTCCCGCGTGGGTTTGAGAATTCTATGATGCTTATTCCAAGACATTGCCAAAGAAGATAAAGGGTGTAGTATGGAGACCCCTTGAGGAAGTGGAAGTCTGGGGGAAAATGGTTCAATGCAATCCGGGAGCAATCAATAATGTTTAGGGTACAAAAGGTAATAGGGTGACTTATATAAGCTTCGTATGAAGCAAAGTTTAGAAGCCTTGAAATGGTGTCTGGCACCCTTAATCTCATATATTACCCCCCATGGTTGGCTGACTGTGTAAATATATAAAAGAAGGATATTAATGTCACAACTCGATTTTGGTTGGGGTTCATCAGCAGCAATCTCATGCTATCATAGAACAAGTCAACTCTCTGGCATCCAAAGGCTGTCTTGGTAGGCAGTATCATTGACTGGGAGGAGATTCATGTGGGAGAAATTATTGTGGAGGAGATGCTCATGAGAGCCATATAAAAGGAGACATCACTACCTTGCCCTGTTCTGATCACACAGCTCTATGAGGCAGCCGGAGTCCTATTTCAGGAGAGATCTGATGTTATGGTTACCCCATCCTCATCCAAGAACATTCGGAGGGTCGAGGCTGATTATCTTAGAGATGATGTGGCCAGAAGATAGCCGCCACCACCTAACACAACACTGGTAGTGAATCCCACTACTTTAGCTTCATATACTACTCCTCCCGCTCCTGCTGTGGAGCCATCAGGTACTCCTCACCCTCCTACTAAGCCTTTTGGATCTTCTGTACCCTCCATATTAGCTGCACCTTCTTCCATATCCTGATCTCCATTGAGACATGCCTTGATTTACCTGATGGGAAACCTTGCCCATTCTACGAATTTGAGGGCATCTCGCCTTAAGAAGGAGGTGCCCAAGATGATTGCTAAAGCCATTAAGGCTACTATATTTCCTGTATGAGTTGAGGTTCTGAGCCATTGGGCTACTTTAGCTTTTAATGGGGAGAGGTTACATAACCTCACAACTAGAGTATAGAAGAGAGAGAAATGTGAGGGAGTTTTGTCGAGCTGACTGAGCTGAGGAGCGATATAGATGCTATTAGGGTAGATGTGGACCAGAAGAAGTCCACTAATATTTCGATGCTATGGGGTGAGGTTCCCTTGACCATGATGTTTGCTGATATACCTCAGACTACGTTGAGAGGAGAGAGACCTATTGAATTCGCCAAGCAGCCGATAGGTGATGATACTAAGATTGTTCATGGTGGGGCTAATGATAATTCAGCTGAGTATATGGATGAGGATGAGTTTAGGAGAGATGATGAGCAGGTTAGTGTTGAGGCCATAACTGAGTTGTAGGACATAGATGAGTCGATAGTGCATGCTATGTTTGAGAGATCTCATCTGGATACCTTCACGATTGGCACTAGTGGGGTCTATCATTAAGACACTACTATTCCTCCTTTTGATGTACCGGGCATAAATGCCCCGGTTGGTGCTACACTACTGCCTCCATTTTTAGATGTGTTAGGTGCTGATGCCTGAATTGATGCCACTTCTTCCGAGCCCCATGATCAGAGTTCTTTACAGGCATAGCATGTCAGGGGGATCTTTTATTAATCTCATTCCAGTATTGATATTATTTTGTTAGCATAATAGACACTTACAATACTTTTTGGTGGGGTGAGGGCACATGTGCCTATATTCCTTTATTTGGATTGTATTTTTTTTATTTTAGTTGTATTTTGAGATATTTTATCATTTAGGTATTATTATGATATTTTGTTTGTTTTTGATTTCATTTTGTCTCTCTATCAATTGCCCCATGAGTTTTGGAGTAGTGATGTTGGTTGTTGTTCCTTGTGATTTCATTGTTGATATTTGAGGATCAATTTCTTCCAATATCGATGTCTTGGATAGTGCTTTTGATGAGAGATGTGTTTTGTGTTGGTGTTGCAAGAGTAAATCAGTGTTTCTTTACTTTTGAAAGATCTTTTTGATTCTTGTGTTGACTAGCTGCGTAATGATGTGAGCCTTACAATGAACATCATACGCAAGCTTTTTGATTTTACAGAGCTGTGATAAACGATTGTGTTTAAAGTTCCATGTGTTGTCAGATTTTACTTGAAATCCTGCTTGTTGGTTCATAGAATTTACCTTGTTAGTCCAATTTTTAGCCTTGGTGAATGCAAGAGATAATCATGGGCACAAATTTTGAGAGAGAATCCAAATCTTCATACTTTGTGACTACCTTGTGAGGGTGTGCAACCATCTTGGCACAATTTGAGACTATACAATTTGTTGGCAACCTCATTGAAATCTCTTAAACAAAATATGTCCCTAACTTCTTATCCATAAATCCTTTTCTAAGCATTGGTTTGTTTGAATAGGAAACTTATGCCAAAAGCCTAAGTTAGAGGTGTGGAAAGGAAGGAGGAAAGAAAACCAAGTGAAAGAGAGGATATAAAAGTGAGACTCAATCTTGATGTTTGTTACAAAAAGACGGAACCCCTCCTTATAAAAAAATGAGAAAAATCATAACAAATGGAATGAAAAAGAAAGTCTTGATGAAATCAATGGGGTCCCCAAGAAATTGAATGAAAAATTGAGGATTGAGTTTCCAAATGAAAAGAGTGAAAAGAACCCGAGAAGAGGTGAAGATGAGTGCAACAATACTTTGAAATGGTGAAGTCACAAAGCCAAATTGACCATACCTTTACCCTCAGCCCCATAACAAGCATGAAAAGACACTTGACATCTTGTTTAAACCAGGGTGCGTGATGATTGGAAAATATGGACAAATCTATGGGTTGAAGCTTGCATATATTTCCCTTTCGGAGAGTCAGAGTTGTATTGATTCTTTACTTCTTTATTGATGTGCTTTATAAGAGCATGGAATCATTTTTGTTGTGAGGGCACTTGAATGCTTTTGTTGAAGCATTGTTTTGCATTATAATGGACAATTAGTGAGCTTGAGCTTGTATTGATACCGGCTAGTCATCATTTGAAGCATTTTGAGCATGATTGAGAAATTGCATATACTTAGTAGTAGCCTTGTGATGACACTTGAATGTTAACTCACATTGAGAACTATGGTAGACACCCTTGTTGAACTGATTGTGTTCTTGGTTGACTTGAGGACAAGCAAAAGTGTACGTTGGGGGTATTGATGAGAAGTGGATTTCACTCATTTGAGGCCTTTTTAGTTTCACAATTAGTGTCCTCAATGCCTATATATGTCCTTATCTGATGATATTTATATGTTTTGCAGCTATGAAGGCTAAAGCACAAGTCAAGGATAAATCTATGAAAAAGAGGCCAAAAATATTGAAAAGAGTGTAAACTCCTAGGTGAGGACCACCTAACACAAATGGCGGATCGCCCAATAGGTTGGAACTCATCCAAAGTTACAATGTTCACTTCTAAAAATATTCAAGGCAGTTTGGTGAAGCAAAGTTCAAATGGGGATTCGCCGAAATGGTTGGGCGAGCTAGAAGTTCCATCGCTTATGGTGACAAACTTCTAAATTAAAATGAAAGCTGAATAGACGAACAACGGTGGTAATCGGTGATTCACCGAAAGTGAAAGAATGACTCTATTGAATTTGCCATCTGAGGTTCAAACACATGATACCTGAAGAAAAGAAAGGCGAGCTAAAGAATAAATGGCGATCTACCGAATCATGAAGGTGAGCCCGACTAACGTAGCCTAACAGGTCGCGTATGGAATTCTGGACTAATTTTTGAGAAAATTATAAATAGCCCGAAGGAGAGAGAAAATGTAACTTTTTATCAACTTTTAGCTTTTGTTAACATTTGGATATTGAGAAATAAACTTTTTTCTATTTTTCTCTTAGTTTTGGAGTTTTGAACAATCTTGTAATTGACAATTGTGGGTTCAATACAAAGTGGGTGTTGAAGATTGTTTTAATGGCTGAAAACATAATTGGTATAATTTATGTCCCTCTTATGATGCTCAATTAAGACCCCATTCTAGGGGTATGATTATGGACTTGGGTATTGATTTATTTTAGTGGGTCTAGTGTCTTGCTCTATTTTTTTGTTGTTTATTCATGGATTTGAGCTATTTAGCATGAGGTTAATTCATGAGTTAAGGTTGCAAACTTAGTCCTAGCTTAGACCTTCGATTGTGGCAAGAAAGAGATTAATTGAAGTGGGTAAATCGCTTAATACATGTAAATTAGGTTTGATTATTGTAGTTTGCTCGAAAGAGAAATTTTAGTTCAATTCTAATAGCCAAATCTGCTCGAAAGAGAGATTTTAGTAAGGTTGTGGGTTGATTTGTATTTTGCATGGATGAGACCGAAAGAAGATTCTATGATATGATTCATTGAGATTGAAAGAAGATTTGTGCCATTGATGATTACCCAACCTATCCATGATTATTTAGTATTATTGAGGAATCATTTGTAGCCCTATTTCACATTGATATCAACTCCCACATCCCTAGAATCGTCTCTTACTTGTTGAAATCCCTGTTTTAGTTGAATTGTTATAATTGATACAAAAATCCTTATATTATGTTTAGTGGAATCATCCACCCATTTGTCTTAATTGATACAATGAAATCTCTAATTTCCTAATTGAATTCTTTGAATTATATCACTCCATGTGGATTTTAACGTTTACTATTTTATTTGATATTTTTATTTCTAGCGACCGCTTACTCTTTTAATAGTTTCAAGAGTAATTTGAGCATTATTAGCAACCTGAAGTCCATTTTGAAGAAAGACTAGGTGTTGAGGCACAAGCGGCAGTGAACATGAATTTTTATGTAGTGCACATTAGAGAGTACGAGGAGATGATTAATGCACTTGATGGGTTAGGGAAGTACTATTTTTCACCAACGAAACATGACCATTAGATCTTAAGAATAGAATAACCCTACCCGATAAACCATCCATTGAGGAGCCTCAAAAGTTAGAACTAAAAGCTCTTCCCTCTAAGCTACGATATGTTTCTAGGCTACAAAAATACCATGCCAGTCATCATTGTTGTAGATCTAACTGAAAGGCAAATGGAGGCTTTGACATCTTTGTTGAGACGTTTTAAAAAGGCAATTAGATGGAGCATTGCTCACATTATAGGCATCCCACCGATCATATGTCTCATAAAATCCTACTCATACCAGATTGTAAACCTAGCATTAAGCAGCAGAGGAGATTTAATCCACCAATGCAAGAAGATGAAAGAAAGAGATTATCTAGTGGTTAGATGTTGTAGTAGTTTATTCGATTGCTGACAGTAAATGGGTGAGCCCTATTCAATGTGTGCCTAAAAAAGAGGAATCATGGTGGATCCGAATGCAAAGAACGACCTATTCCTGTGAGGCCGGTAACTGGTTGGAGAGTATGCGTGGATTATCGCAAGTTAAATGCGTGGGCAGAGTACGATTACTTCCCAATGCTATTCATGGACTAGATGTTAGACTATCTTGCTGGTAAATGATGGTACTATTTTCTTGATGGGTATTCAGGCTACAATCAGATAACAATCACCCATGAAAACCAAGAGAAGACCACTTTAACTTGACCATATGGGACATTTGCTTTGAAGAGGATGCTATTCGGGTTATGCATTGCACTGATGAGTTTTCAGCGTTGCATAATGTCCATATTTTCATAGATGGTGGAAGACACTATTGAAGTTTTTATGGATGACTTTTCAGTGGTGGATGACTTGTTTGATGATTTCTTGGATCATCTAGGTGATGTACTTATTCCATATACTATGCTAGAAAAGCCCTGAATGTTGCTCAAAGGAACTACACAGTGACCAAACAATAATTGCTTGCCGTACTCGTTGCATTCAAGAAGTTCAGATCCCACTTACTTGGAACAAAAGACATGCACCATTGAGGTACCTTATGACAAAAATGATACTAAGCCAAGACTGATTCATTGGTGCTACTGTTGCAAGAGTTTGATTTTGAAGGTCAAGAACAAAAAGTGATTAAAAACAAGGTGGCCGACCACTTGTCCAGATTAAAAGAAGAAGTAATGTTGAATTTGGCAGATAAGGTTGAGATAGATGACATTTTCCTAGATGAGCAAGTTTTGGCTGCATCTCATGATCGGATTCCATGGTTTGCAGAGTTTGCTAATTACTTGGTGAGTGATGTTGTACCTTTAGCCTTGTCTTTTCACCAACACAAAAAGATTATATCTGATGTGAAGAAGTTTCTCTAGTAAGAACCATATTTTTTTTATGTTTTTGTTGATGGGATTATTCGTCGCTGCATACCTGAGGTCAAGATGATGAGTATATTAGAAGCATGTCCTTCGTCTCCTGTTTCAGATCATCGTAGTTATATTTGGAACGTCTATAAAATTTTGCAATGTGGGTACTATTGGCCTACTATTCACCAAGACCCTTATTATTTTGCCAAATCATGTGATTTTAAAAAAAAAGAGAATAAGGTATTTCAAGGAAATATGAACTCCCACTCACTCCTATTCTAGTAATTGAATTATTCGATGTTCGGGGCCGTGACTTTATGGGTCCCATTTTGAGTTTCTAATGGGATGAAGTACATCCTTGTGGTTGTTGACTATGTGTCTAAATGGGTGGAGGCTATAGCGCTTTCTAATACTGAAGGCAACAATGAAACATCATTCCTTAAGAAAAAAAATTTCTCTAAATTTAATACACCGCCGACAATTATCAACGATGAACTTTCCCACTTTTGTAATAAGTTGTTCAAAGTGTTGCTTGAGAATTATGGGGTTCAACATAATATAGCAACTCCTTACCATCCAGAGTCTAGTGGAAAAGTCGAAGTTTCAAATAGAGAGATTAAACAAATCTTAGCAAAGACTGTGAATGCAAATAGAACGGATTGGTCGAGAAAGCTTGATGATGCTTTATGGGCATATCAAACTTCATTCAAGACTCCCATAGGTATGTCTCCTTATCAACTTGTGTTTTGGAAGTCTTGTCATCAGCCTGTAGAGTTAGAGCAAAAAGCCATGTGGGTGCTGAAAAAGTATTATCTAAACTGAGGTCCCACATCATATCATAGGTTAAATCAACTTAATGAGCTTGGTGAATTTCGCCGAAATTCATATGAAAGTACAGCCTTGAACAAAGAGAGAATGAAGTACCATAACCATAAGATTGAAAAGAGAGAATTTTCTCCCTGAGATTTGGTCCTATTATTCAACTCAAGGTTGCACTTATATCCTGGCAAAGTAAAGTCAATATGATTGGGACTATTCCTAGTGGTTCAAGTATTCCCACATGGTGTAGTTGAATTGAAAAACAATGATGAAAAGAGGTTCAAAGTGAATGGGCAAAGGATAAAAGCTTACATGGGCACTGCTGAAGAAATCAAAGTGGTAAAAGTATGGGCTCTTGGTAAAATCTCAGTGACTAAGGAGCCTGCGTCATTCTGCGACGTTAAATCAAACATTGCTTTGGTGGAAACCCAAGATGTTTTAGTTCGATTTCTTTTGTAATTTTCTCTGTTTAGTTTTACTCTTAGGTTAGTAGGCTAAATTAGGGTTCGTGCCAGTTTAGAGTCATGGAAAAGATAGGGTACGCCTAATTATTCTTACGTGTGCAGGTATCTGTAGGAAAAAATAGAAAAGTTTTAAGTATAGAAGGGTCTACGGATGGCGTTTTCTCATCTATTCTCTTTTACTGAGGAACTTCTTAATTTTTGTTGAACCGACATATTTAGGATATGTTGTAAAATGTTAAAAAGAATAGGAAGGTATGGCGTGAGGGTTTAGATTTTGCTGAAAGATAGGACCCCTCATAATTTTTGATATGTTGTGTCTGTTTCATTAATATGTTGACTATGTCAGATCTTCGTATGGCATGGCATAAACTGATAGGATATATATGAGCTAAGCTAAAGAATGAACCAGATATATCGATGATTGATAGTGAAACTGTGTGTCCTGTGTGTGTGAGACTATTGCATCATTCTTACTGTGTATGCCAATCTAAAACATGCCCCATTAGTCTTGCTAAGATAATTGAACTGTTGATTAGGAAAGGATCATAGGTCGTAATTTAAAATAGTACACTTAGCCTAAAAGCAAAAAACCAAATGAAAGTGTATCCCTAGATCCAAATCTTTGAACTTGAAATCGACCATTTTATTTTATTACCCAATTCACCTTTCCCTGTTCACATGTGTTTTGGCCCTAGTCCCTCCTTGGACATTGTGAACCTCAACTCAAAAAAAAGCCTAAGTTGAGAGTGGCTACTGTAGAGGAAACTGAGAAAATAAAGGGTTATGAAAAAATATAGTAATTGGAAAGAGGGAAAGAAATGGGTGTGGCATTGATAAAGAAAAAAAGAAGAAGATGATAAAATGAAGAAAAAATAGGAAAAAGGTAAAAGAAGTGCGAAAGCCACAATCGAACATTGATGAAAAAATGAAGGAAAATGAGAATAGGGGGTGAAATGATTATTGTTTCAAAAAGTGGAGTTGAGTACAGGTAGCTCCAAGGAGGGAAAAAGTCACTATAATCTAAATGTATCACACCTATCCGCAAGTCTACGTAACAATCGAAAAAGCCCCATAGTAATCCTAATTCAACTGTTCGAAAGTCTAAGGATTAAAAATAAGGGCAAGCCTATGGTATCATGCATGAATGATTCCATTTTATTTTGTGAGAGTCAGTGCGTACCTAGTCCCCGTTCTTGAAAAAACAATGCATGATATGTGTGTGAAAAGGGACTTCTTTGTGGTAAGGGAACAACTAGTACTGTTGAAACTTAATTGTCTTGTTGATTGTTGTTTGTTTATGTAACCTTGTCTATTTGTATAGTGATGTCATGTATTGATCCACATGTGTTAGCCTTATAAGAAAATATTGATGAACTGGCTGTTGAATTAAAATAGAGGTGTCGTGATTGTAAAGGGTCATGTGATTGTCGTAGGTTATTGATTTTCTTTTGCCAAGTGTCATTATGTGATAGTTGCGTCTCTTGAAGACAAGCAACAATTTTGAGTTGAGGGTATTGATGTGCCATGGATTTATGGATTTACGGCACTTGTAATGCTTTAAACATGGGATTTTGCAAGTCTTTTAAGCACACGTTAGTAGATTTGATTGTGTTTTCTTCTTGGTTTACGAGAAAAATGTATTTTGGTAGCTGAGATATAGAAGACAATGTTGGCATGAGTGCTTTGACCATCTACGAGCCTAACTATGAACCATTGTCTTAACCATGAATCATAGATGGACTCGTAGATACGAGTTCTCAGATATGGAGTTCCAGTATCAGGAGTATGGGTTGCTAGTACAAGTCGTAGATAAGAAATCGTAAAATGAAGTAATGAAGAATTTGAAGAAGTAAACTCCCAAACAACAAAGAGATACTACAAGCAGTAGAACCTTCAACAAACTGTATATGGATGTTCGTAGTTGATATTCAGAAGGTTGACAAATAGAGGGCTCAGACCACGAGTAGACACGACGAGTCGTACACTAGTCTACAGGCCGTAATTCTCACTCGTAGAAAATATCCTTGAGATTGATCAAACACTGCCATCCACGAGCCGTACAAAGGACTACGGTTCATATATTGAAGTCGTAGAAGCTACCAAATTCTATTTTCCCCATATTTATTTGGATTAGGTTTAGATGTGTGTAAATACTCTTTTTAGGTTTTTGTCACTATGTTATGTTTGTGTTGGAGTTTGAGAAGTAATAGCGAACTACTTTTGCTTTAATTCTTGAATTTTTGAGATTGTAATTATACTTTTATTCTTTGATTTTAGCTTTCCAATTCAATTCAATAATTAGGATTTTTAATACTGATCTTATAAGTTCATTATTTCTTATAACCAAATTATTATGAATTGTGATAAAAAAGACTATGAGTAACCAATTCCACAACTAGAGTTGTAGGAATCATAAAGAATTAATAAAGTAGACCTAGTAAATAGTAATTCTTGAATAGTTTGAAGGCATGTATTGTTTTTCTGTTTACTTTTATTGCTTTTTAACGGAAGCCTACATTAGAACTCACCTTTGTTACACCTTGAAAATTTCTAAGTTTATGTCTCGAACCATTTTTCATTTATGTATAAGGTCATGTCGGAGGATTCTTAATTTCTCATATGTGTAAAGATAAATTCTTTAGTGTGGTACTGGATTTGGATATATGAATTAAGGTCACAAGAACCCCCTAGCAGAAAGATGAGTTGAAAGTTTCCTTACCGATTAAGTTTTGACATAAGATTCTACTTGAGTCAACTTCATAGAATCATATCTCTTAGCGCATAATGAATTAGGTGGCCCATAACCTACCAAATTAAAGGTGTTTGAGTCCTCTTTCTAATGACACCAAGTTTGCCTTATTTACAGTTTTGAGTAAAGAGTTAAGGCCTTTTTAGTAAAGGCTTATTAGGCAGTCGTACAACTACGACAAGACCTACGTATGGTAGATATTTCGACGAATGGCAGACCCTTCCGTGAATGATTTTTTCAATATTTTTTCAGCAACATCCTGAACACGTTCTAAGGTTATTTTTGTCCTTTCCCAAGCTTTTTAACCTTATTCTAAGTCGTCTTTGAATGTTTTAACGGTGTATATCATTCCAGTGACTAGTTTTCCTCACAAAATCATTAATCTAAACGTTCAAGTATCTAGAAATTCTTTTTAAACTCACCTAGGGTTCCTCTTCTCCATCAAGAACCCTAAAACCTTGAAGTCTAAAATTCAAGATTCTAAGAGAAACCTTCCACCTAAGGTTTACCCATGTTCTTCCACTCTAGAAACTTCATAAAAGAGTTTCTTTTATCAAGATTAAACAGTAAGATTTCAAGATCAAAGGTTTCCTCCAAGAAAGCTAATGCTCTTTCTCAAGCTCAGATAAAATCAAATCTCCACAAAAGTTTTCAGTTTAATTACTTCATAATCGGTAGAGGTGTCAAATGGGCGGGTTGGGTTGAAATAGAAATTGGGGTGGGTCAAGTTTACTTTGGGCTCAAATGGGCTTAAAATGGGTTGGTTCATGACTCGCCCAATTTGACCCGTTTAATATCAATAATTTTAATATAATGTTATTTAAGTTTTATAACCACAATTTGAATTTCAACTCAAGAAAATTTAAAAAAGAAGTTACAAATTGATAGATAACTCCTAAAAGATATAAAATAGATAGTAATTCAAACCTTCAATATATGAACATAAATTACATCAATGCAAATAAAGAGTCTTAAAACGGGTTGAAATTGAAGATTAAATTTTGCTCAAATGCGGATTCATTTTAAATGGATTAAGGGTCGAATGGGTTGAGATTGAACCCAATTCAAATTATCTTGAACCCAACCCTTAAAATTCTGGGTGGGTTACCCATAGTTATTCTCATTTTTTGACACCCCTAATAATTAGGTATGTAAGGCTATCATAATGTTTGACTAGTTCGTCCTTATGCCCTACATCCACTTTCAAATTAGTTAAAGAGTAATCTAGGGTTCTATCCTTATATTTGAGTATTCTTGAGATGAGTTAATGTTGAGCTCTAAGTTCTTGAGTTCTTGATTCTTTTTGAAATTCTATTCCTAATTACTGAATTGTTATATGTTATGCATGAGATTCTTGAGTTTATTTATTCCTGTCTATATTTCAGCATGAACCCTATTAATTTAGTATTCTTTAGATGAGTAGTATCATTGAGTTCTGAGTATTGAGCTTTTCTATATTGTTATTGAGATCCTTGAGTTGAGTTGTTCTTGTCTATATTTTTGCATGAACCCTATTAAAAGTCATGAATTTTGTGAATCTTTTAAAGCCAACAATTTTGTTTTAAATTGAGTTTTTGAGAAAGTAAAGAGAAGTTTGAGAAAGCGTTTTAACCAAGATTTGAGCAAGAGTATAAGGGAACTAAGTATTTACCAAATGTTTCATTTTTACATGATGAAAGAGAGTATTATTTTGTGAAAAGTAAAAGAGTTTTAAGAAAGATTGAGTACAGAGCAATTACCTTTTAAGCGGCCCTTTTGACTAATTATCTCAACCTAGAGAAAGTATTTTTACATTGAACAAATAGAAAGCTCTTGTTTTCTAAATGAGAAATGAGTTCAGAGATATTTCAGAGTAGTTACCTCTTTTAAAAGGATAGTTGAGCCATTACCTAAAACAGATAAAGAGTATGTTTTATATATTTGAGCATGATTATATATATTATTGGGAATAGTATTGAGCACCGATATGGGGATTAGTTAAGACAACTCAAAATCCTCATAAACCATGTCTTGCCAACATGTCTACAAGATCATACTTTTTAGATGAATCCTTATTGCTTAGTGGATCCACTTAGTTGGGAGGTTCTATACCCGGCATGGTATAGGACAGTTCTGGCAGCGTGGGCGAGACGTTGTATCATCACGTAGCGCATAGTGATGGTTGTCGCTTAGAGAATCACTCAAATAAGAGTAAAAAGTATTTTATTGTATTTTTATATACATCCTTGAGATAACGTCTTTTATTTATGAAGCTTTAAATGTTTTCATCTCTTGTTATTGCTTTGTATTGAGTTGAGTTGAGGTAAGTATTATTTTCGGCCATATTAGTTCAACTATTTATCCATTCAGCTATATTACATACTCGTGCATTCAATGTACTGACGTCATTCGACCTACATCTTTTAATAATGCAGATACTGGTACTTAAGATCCTCAACAAGAGTCCGTTGAGATCACTTCATCCGCTCGTCAACTTTTGAGTGAGGCCTCCTTGCTTCTGGAGGACTCTAGTTTTTAGTGTTAGTTTTTAATAGGAGTCGTGGGTCTTGTACCGTCACTCATCTTTATAAAGTAGAGGCTTCATAGATAGACAGTTTTGGAGAATATTTTAGTTTCAGATGTTTTATTTAAAACCTATGTTCATACTCAGTCTATTTTGAGAGTTTTGAGATTTAAAGAAACTGCTGATTTAGCATTTCTTTCAGTTTGGTTCTTGTGTATACTTGAGTTAGTCTTCCGCTTTTAGTCAGCCAGGATGAGGGTTCACTTGGGGACCAGTAATGGATCTCGAGTGCCGGCCACGTCCAGGGTTTAGGCTCAGGTCGTGACAAGCTTGGTATCAGAGCACAAAGTTCAAGTGTCCAAGGCTGTCTATTAAGCTATGTTAGTAGGATCTTATTTATGGTTGTGACTGTCCCACTTCTATAAATAAGGGACTACAGACATTGAAGAAAGTTTCCCTTCTTTCATACTCTAAATCATGCACTAGAACTTTGTCATACAAAACATATTCAAACTCGTGCGTTTCTTAGATCCATTCTACTACCCCTCATACTCAAGGTGGTTGAAAAGCAAAGCCAAGATCCTTATAGATTAGTTGCTCTTTGTAAAATTTTAAAGAATGTCATGAGACTACAGAGGGGCTTGAGAGAAGCACGTGAGTGAGCTTAAGTGTTGAGATTCGAAAGAATGCACTCTTATTCATATGAATCGTGCGTTCGAGCTAAAAGTGAAATGTACTCCCAGACTCTCTTCTCTAAACGTTATTTTTTTTAGATCCTTATGAGGAAGTGTGTGTTAGAGATTTGGTAGTATTTTCACCCGAAAAGCTAGTATGAGTTACGATGTTATAAGTCAGTAGTAGTAGAAGTGCCCAGAGTTAAAAGATTGCATGCAGAGGTATAGTAATCTAAGAAAGGGAGATAGTGTTGAGGTAAATTACTGTCACGACCCAAAGTACCCCCTAGACGTGACATGGAGTACAAGACCCCGAGAGGCCTCATACAAGCCACTTAGCATGCATCACACAAGATAATAGCAATTTAAGAATTCAAAGACAATTCATTATCAAAGAGTTTAAGGAAATAGCGGAAGTCCACATATAGTCTCAAAAGCAATCTAATATAGAAAATGACAGAACGTTGGGATGTAACCCATTCAAAGTCTTCAAAAGATAGTAAATTACATGAAAGTAATTGTGGCTACGGCCTCAAAAATATGAGAACTCACCAAATTCTTCAAGATCTCTACTATCACGAACTAGCCACGAGAAGATGGGGATGAGCCAGATCCTACACTTACAAGAAAATGTAGGCAAGAGTATGTGTTGTACAAAAATGTACCAAATATGACAACCATGCATAAAAACATTTAAACATGTTCAAAAGGGACATTTTTATATCATGCAATGATCAAGCTAAACCATGAGAAAAAGGATTAGAAATCATAAGTTATAAATCACGATCAATGCAAGCTAAACATCTTTACTTTACATGAGAAATACCTTGAAAGTCACTTTAGTTCTTTATTGTGGGATGTAGCCTTAAACAGACATGTAAGACCATATGAGCTATCAACATGGAATCCAGTGTCTACCCCACACCAAAAAGAGGTTTCCTACTGGCCAAGGTAAGAACATGAACTTCTAGCTTACGTGGATCCACTAGCTAATGTCTATCTAGACAATCATCCTATGGTCGCACATAGTTTATGGAACATGGGTAGTAGACACTTGTCCACTCGGTGCTAAGCATAATTCCCACAGAATAATAATAGTTCTATTTTCATAAGTAGACATGGGTAATCGCCTCTTATCTATCATTATGGAACATGGGTAATCGCGTCTTGTCTACTTTTAGGGAACATGAGTAATCACCTCTTGGCTACCTTTAGAATAGCTCCTTAAGAAACATGGGTAATCCTCTCTTGTTCCTTTCAAATTCATAGTGTGAGTATTACGTGAGAAACCCTTCCACAACTTAACCACAAAATCAGTTATGCTTCAATCTCAAAGCAAGTCTTAAATAATCATAAATTTCATAATTAATTGCATGATTTCATAAACATCACCTTTGCATAGTTCATCATAACTCATAACTTGAAAACATAGGTTTCACATGGACTCATCAGAATTCATCTAAAAACATGCAACTCAATCCAATTTCATAATTAGAAAATCATAAACAAAGCAATTTGATCATAGTTGAAAGAACCCACATAAAAGAGGAAAATCCTAGTTTTTGATTGAACATTCATACTCTCATAAAACCTATCTTTTGATCATTCATCACGAAATCATAGCTTTTAGAAATCATAAATCATGCATGAGTTCAAATAGATTTCATAAGATTCATCTCTTCATAATTCAACCCATCAAGAAATCCTAATTTTGAAATTGGGGGAAATCACATGAGTTCATAGGAATTCATCTTAATTCATGAAATTCACCTAAATTCATGCTTCATAATTCATAAAACAATCAATTAAATCAATATTGAAAAGAACCCATGGCATAGAAGTAAAACCCTAACTTCAATGGAGGATTTATAACTTGTGAAATAGAGAATTTTAGGGACTCTATGGAGGAAAGGGCTCCATAGATGAAGACCATCATACCTCAATGCCAAAACCTTGAAATCAATGGAGGATTAGGAGGCTTGATCATGAAACCCTAGATTCTTCTTCTTCTTCTTATAGCTTCTAGAGAGAGAACTATTTCGGAGGGGTTGAGAGAATTTTGTAAAGTGATTTGGGAAGGGTAGTTTTTAGGCTGAAGTAGCTTATAAAGGGCTTAGGAATCGAGGGTAACCGTCCTTACATAGTAATTAAACAATTAGGGAAAATACCAAAAGACCCTATTTTAAAAACATGACCTACGACACACCACGTACAACTTGACTTACGGTTGGTAGGTCAACCCACTGACCGTAGGTCATGTAGTAGGTCACAAAATTTTTATATATTTATTTAAACTTTCGTACCCCAAACCAGTAGCACCTACGAACCTCACCTGCGGTTGGTAGGTCAAACCACCAACCATTGGTGGTGGCCGTAGGTCACACTGTCCCCCCACCCCAAAACAATTGAAATTTGTCACTCTTTCGAATCTGGGATGTTACATTATGTCCCCCCTGGGAACATTCGTCCCTGAATGAGATTCAAAACATCTTAAGGGAGGTAAGAACAAGATCTAACAGCCCAACAAGAATGCAATCACATAAATGCATATATCCAAGGAGGAAACATCGACTCCAAGCTAAAGCATATTCAAAACAACATTTCATAAACATCATTTTATAAAGTCTATATGCAACTCATACTTAAATGCACATAAACATGACGAAATCAATCAAGCTAAATCATATCTTCGAAAAATCAAATTTTCATGAGCATGCATGCATAAGGAAACATGGGAATGACTAAAACACAAGAATTCTTAAAAGTGACCCATGAGGGGCTAAGGCCTCAAGCTAGACCCGAAGATAGAAGGAAAAAGATAGGGACACTAAGACATCATATCACCTCCAAAATTTCACATATCAATCCCGAGCAAGGAACCTTTCCGACAATTTAAATGGTCTCACACACTAATCATGAAACACATTATCTCCCCCTTGGGAGCAAACCTCTCTCGTCCTTTCGAATCCATCACCCTCAACCCAAAACATAGAACCAAAGTCTTAACAACCACAAAACCATTGATACAAGTAAACACTTTAAGGAGTTTCCTTACAAATTTTAAAGTCGACCTTAAACACACTAACCACACATGAAGTCATATCATAGCCAACAATCACCAAACATCAAACAATGCATAACCACAAGCTAAAAGATCATAACTTACCAATTACCACATCCGGGGAACCCTCATGATCTTGTCGAGCCCGAAGTGCATATGACCTACCTTGTTGCTGGCTAACACTAGATGGATAAGGTTGAACCTGCCGACGTTTATCTCCCTCATTCCTAGCAACCGAAGGACAATTCCTTATTTTATGATCCATTTTTCCACAACCAAAACATGTATTAGAACTAACTAGACAATCACCCAGATGATTCCTTCCACACTTCCGACACTCAGACACCTTTTGCTTACTAGAATCATTACCTTGAGAATGATTACTTCCATCGGACTTTGAATGTGAAGAATCACCATCATCCCTTCTTGCCCTGTTTAAATCCCTAGTTTTCTCCTTAAGCTTCTCTTCTTCTATTTGTTGAGCATGAACCATTAGGCGAGAAATGTCCATATCATTGATAAGCATAGTGGTACGACATTCCTTGACCACCATTTTGGACACTCCCGACACAAACTTACTCATCCTTGCCCTTGGATCGGCAACCATAGTAGGAGCATGTCGAGACAATTGTGTGAACTTCAAAGCATACTTCTTCACACTCATGCTTCCTTGACGAACATTGATGAACTCAAGCACCTTTGCCTCCCTCATCTCAAGGGGAAAGAACCAATCAAGGAAACCAACCTTGAACTTTTCCCAATGAAGGGGACCTGCATCAATCGCCCTCTCACTCTTCCATTGCTCAAACCACACTTGAGCCACACTCTTAAGTTGATAAGCGGCCAACTCCGCCTTTTCCTCCGGTGTCACACCCATGATCATTAACACCTTGTACACTTCATCAATGAACTCTTGAGGATCTTCCTCCACTTTAGAACCATGAAACTCCGGATGATTTATTCTAGTGAAGTCCATCACTTTAGATGCCGTCGTACTCACATTTGGGTTCACGGGAGCGAAAACCTCCCTATTGGCTTGAGCCATCATGGCTTGAGCCACTACTTGAAAGCAGCCCTAAACTCCGCATTAGTCACTTGTTCGGCCAAAGGGTCGGCCGAAACTTGAGGAGCTTGAGGAGGAGCTTCTTGTTCCACATTCTCTCCCGCATTTTTTCTAGCATAAGCTCTTCGAGTAGCCATATCAAGAAATGCATAGGATAGGAATTAGGAGAGAGAAATATAGAGTTACACTCTATCGCACGACTTAGGATTAATGAAAGAAGTGGAATTTCCTAAACATCTTATAGCCTCTCATTCATAAGTGTGGCGCACTTCACACCCATTAACAAGACTCTATTCGACGTGGCTTATGAGACATCCTAGGGTTTTTCTAAAACCTTTGGCTCTGAATACAAAGTTTGTCACGACCCAAAATACCCCTAGACGTGACATAGCATACAAGACCCCGAGAGGCGTAATACAAGCCACTTAGAATGCATCATACAAGATAATAGCAATTTAAAAAGTCAAAGAGAATTCATTATCAAAGAGTTTATGGAAATAGCGGAAGTCTACATATCGTCTCAAAAGCCATGTAATATTGAAAATGAAAGAACATTGGGACGTAACCCATACAAAGTCTTCAAAAGAAAGTAAATGACATGAAAGTAAATGTGGCTACGTCCTCGAACATATGAGGACTCAACAAATTCATCAGGATCTCTACTATCACGAACTAGCCAAGAGAAGATAGGGATGAGCCGGATCCTACAGTTATAAGAAAATGTAGGCAAGAGTATGCGTTAGTACAAAAATGTACCAAATATGACAACTATGCATAAAAACATTTAAACATGTTCAAAAGGGACATTTTTATATCATGCAATGATCAAGCTAAACCATGAGAAAAAGGATTAGAAATCATAAGGTATAAATCATGATCAATGCAAGCTAAACATCTTTACTTTACATGAGAAATACCTTGAAAGTCACTTTAGTTCTTTATTGTGGGATGTAGCCTTAAGCAGACATGTAAGACCATATGAGCTATCAACATGGAATACGGTGTCTACCCCACACCAAAAAGAGGTGTCCTACTGGTCAAGGTAAGACCATGAACTTCTAGCTTACGTGGATCCACTAGCTAATGTCTATCTAGACAAGCATCCTATGGTGGCACATCGTTTATGGGACATGGGTAGTCGACATTGTCCACTCGGTGCTAAGCATAATTCCCACAGAATAATAATAGTTCTATTTTCATAAGTAGACATGGGTAATCGCCTCTTATCTATCATTATGGAACATGGGTAATCGCCTCTTGACTACTTTTAGGGAACATGAGTAATCGCCTCTTGTCTACCTTTAGAATAGCTCCTTAATAAACATGCGTAATCGCCACTTGTTCCTTTCAAATTCATAGTGTGAGTATTACGCGAGAAACCCTTTCACAACTCAACCACAACATCAATTATTCTTCAATCTCAAAGCAAGTCTTAAATCATCATAAATTTTATAATTAATTGCATCATTTCATAAACTTCACCTTTGCATAGTTCATCAAAACTCATAACTTGAAAACCATAGGTTTCACATGGACTCGTGAGAATTCATCTTAAAACATGCAACTCAATCTAGTTTCATGCTTAGAAAATCATAAACAAAACAATTTGTTCATAGTTGAAAAAACCCACATAAAAGAGGAAAATGATAGTTTTTGATTGAACATGCATACTCTCATAAGACCTATCTTTTGATCATTCATAATTCATCACTAAATCATAGCTTTCAGAAATCATAAATCATGCATGAGTTCATATAGACTTCATAAGATTCATCTCTTCATAATTCAACCCATCAACAAATCCTTATTTTGAAATTGGGGAAAGCACATGGGTTTATGGGGATTCATCTTAATTCATGAAATTCAAATCACTTCATGCTTCATAATTCATAAAGCAATCAATTAAATCAACATTGAAAAGAACCAATGACATAGAAGAAAAACCCTAACTTCAATGGAGGATTTTTAACTTGTGAAATAGAGAATTTTAGGGACTCTATGGAGGAAAGGGCTCCATATATGAAGATCATCATACCTCAATGCCAAAACCTTGAAATCAATGGAGGATTAGGAGGCTTGATCTTGAAACCCTAGATTCTTCTTCAAGCTTCTAAAGAGAGAAATATTTGGGAGAGGTTGAGAAAATTTTGTAAAGTGATTTGGGAAGGGTAGTTTTTAGGCTTAAGTGGCTTATAAAGGGCTTAGGAATAGAGGGTAACCGTCCTTACTTAGTAATTAAGCAATTAGGGAAAAGACCAAAAGACCCTCTTTTAAAAACTTGACCAACTACCCCACCTACTACTTGACCTACGGTTGGTAGGTCCACCTACTGACCGTAGGTCATGTAGTAGGTCACCAAAAATTTATATTTTTTTGAACTTTCCTGCCCCAAACCAGTAGAACATAGGAACCTCACCTACGCCGCCAATCGTTGGTGGTGGCCGTAGGTCACACTGTCCCCCCCCCCCCCCCCCCACCCAAAATAAATTGAAATTTTGCACTCTTTCGAATCCGGGGTGTTACAATTATGTCGTTTTAGTCATGCACCTAGTAAGTTATTAATGAGGAGTTTATTCCTATGGGTAGACTAAGAAGTGATGAGTTGGTGTAGATATCATGATAGAAGGTAGAGTAAGAGTTACTAGTGTGCATGATTTAGAGTATACTTCGACTAGAGAGAAGTTTATGATTAATGTTAATCCATTAGTATCAACCAAGTGTAAGTGTTGAATAGAAAATCCAATTATTTGTGATACGATAGATTTAAGCTAGGCCTATGATTTTTTAAAGGAGAGCCCCATGATATTCAGAGGGTTATAGAACTAATTATGCAGTGATGTATAGTGAATGAGTAAGTAGTACTTAAGTTGATAAATGTAATGTGACGGTAAACTGTAAGTATGTAGACTAAGAGATAGAGATTGACTACTTGTCATGAGGTCTTAGTGGGTGAGTGTTTCTAAATTTTATCTAGTAGTTGTAAGTTACTATAGTATGTGAGCAATTATATTGATATCTTTGTTTTGTATTAGACACTAAGCTTGCATTTGAGATGAGTTTCATCATAAAAAGGAAGGAAATATGAGGGTGGCGATGTTACTTTTTGGATTTGATATGATATATTTGATATAGAGTAGGTGTTGAATTAAGTTTTTAATTTTTAATGAATGTGAGTAATATACGTGTGGGATTCTGACTTTTAGATGAGAGCAATAAAGTGCGGCTAAGTCATTAGATTAACAAGAGCATTAAGAGATGTACCCGAGATCATATGTAGTCAAATAAGGTTCTAATAATTTTATGATTTTCTATGTATGCCAAGATAGTATATATGAGTTATCAATGTGGAGGAGGCTGATGTAAGAATTATGTATTAGCCTTAAGAGTTTTGTAGAAGAGAAACTTCTTAAGTATAGATCAAGTTTCCCCAGGTTAGGTGATATGAGCTTAGAGGTACAACATTAGTAAGCTAAGAAGGAGAAGTCAGACTATTGAGACTTAGATTAAGTTACTTTTTAAGACAATGTGGCTAAAGATTATAGAAGGATTTCTATAGAAGCAGAAAGAAGTTAAGTGAAGCATATCAAAAGGAAGCCTTAGAAGGAATCTTAGTACCTGTGCATGGAGAGTTCAATGGCCATGAGATAAGCATTTCTCGAGTATTAAAGTAAAGTTAATAGATACTAGTGAAGAGAATATTGAATAGATCCATAGCTTTAAAGTGTTATCTTAAGACCCAAGAGGGAGATGATAAGGTGAGGAAACAAGTCAAGTGTTGAGAATCAAATAGTGATGTGTTCAGAAAGAGCGATAGTGCTATATCAATCCCTTCATACTCTAGCGTATTTCTCAAAGTTCAGTCATTACAATATCCTATTGATGTTTCTAATATTAGAAATGTGTCCATGAACTATGTTCATACACTTAAGACAGATTTACATGTATGCTCAGTTCCCAAAATGAGGGGCAAAGTCTTTAGCCCATTGATCTCAATCTTACTCAATAGCCTTTAGCCCATTGATCTCAATCTTATTCAATAAAGTTATTGATATCAGCTTCATGATATGAACCTATTCAAATAAGCATTCATATCTCACAGTATGCTCAGTCTCGAAAATTCATGATTTACCCTCAATGGTAAGAAAAATAATGTTATGTCATGCATATTCTTATATCAGATTTCTTGAATGAATCGTACTTATGATCTTCGCTCTAAACTCTCTAAGAGATCTTTTTTCAGTTCTGATAGTGATGTTGATGATAGTGGTTGAGTAATGATAGATGGGAGAGAGTTGACTCTTCTATTGTGATTCTTAGAAAGTTCATGGCATGACCTGTAATCTTGAAATATTATTTGATTGTTAGTGAAAAGTGTGCTCTAGTCTAGTTTCAAAAATCTTAGTATGAATCAGTTCTACCTATATTAATAGACAAGTTTAGAAGTCAAAAAGATACTAAGAGTAACTTCTTTCCCTTCCACGCTCAGTTTAACCGTCATTCGAGGATGAATGATCCCAAGGGGGAGATATTGTTACACCTTGAAAATTTCTAAGTTAAGACTCGAACCATTTTTTATTTATGTAAAAGGTCCGTTAGGTGATTCTTAAATTGATCATATATGTAAATTTCAATTATTTAGTGTGGGAATGGATTTGGAATAAAATTAAGGTCAAAACAACCCCTTAGCACAAAGTTGAGTTGAAAGTTTCCTTACCGATTAAGTTTTGACATAAAAAACTACTTGAGTCAACTTCATAGAATCATATTTCTCAGCACATAATGAATTAGGTGACACATATCTTCCAAATTAAAGGTCTTTGAGTCTTCTTTCCAGGGCCACCAAGTTTGTTTTATTTCGAGTTTGAAGTAAAAAGTTATGACTGTTTTAGTAAAGCCATATCATGCAATCGTAGAACTACGACTGGACCTACGAATGGTAGATATTTCAATGAATGGTAGACCTTTCTGTGAAGGATTTCTGCAATATTTTTTTCAGCAACTTCCTGCACACGTTCTAGGGTTATTTCGGTCCTTTCCAAAGCTTTTAAACCCTATTCTAAGTCATTTTTGTGTGTTTTAACGGTGTACATCATTTGAGTAACAAGTTTTCCTCTCAAAATCATTAATCTAAACCTTCAAGTATCTAGAAATTCTCTTAAAAGTCACCGAGGGTTCCTCTTCTCCATAAAGAACCTTAAAACCTTCAAGTCAAAAATTTGAGATACTAGGAGAATCCTTCCACCCAAGGTTTTTCCATGTTCTTCCACTCTAGAAACTTCATAAAAGAATTTCTTTTATCAAGATTAAGCACCAAGATTACAAGAACAAAGGTTTTCTCCAAGAAAGCTAATGTTCTTTCCCAAGCTCCAGATAAAATCAAGTCTCCACAAAATTTTCCAGTTTAATAACTTCATAATCAAGTATGTAAGCTATCATAGTGTTTAAATAGTTGTCCTTACTCCCTACATCTACTTTCAAATTATTAAAAGAGTAATCTAGGGTTCTATCCTTAGATTTGAGTATTCTTGAGATGAGTTGATGTTGAGTTCTGAGTTACTGATTCTTTTGGAAATTCTACTCCTAATTATTGAATTTCTATATGTTATGCATGAGATTCTTGAGTTGATTAGTTCTTGTCTATATTTCAGCATGAACCCTATTAGTTAAGTATTATGGAAATGAGTAGTATCGTTGAGTTCCGAGTTCTTGAGTTCTAATTATTATGTTTTTCTATATTGTTAACGAGATCCTTGAGTTGAGTTGTTCGTGTCTGTATTTCAGCATGAACATTAGTTTAAGTTATAAATTTTTAGAGTTTTTTAAAGCCAACATTTTTGTTTTAAACTGAGTTTTTGAGAAGTAAAGAGAAGCTAGAGAGATAGTTTTAAACAAAATTTGAGCAAGAGTATAAGGAAATTAAGTATTTCCCAAATGTTTCATTTTTTAATGAAGAAAGAGAGTATTATTTTGAGAAAAGTAAAAGTATTTTTAGAAAGATTGAGTACAGAGCAGTTACCTCTTAAAGAGGCCGTTTTGAGTAATTATCTCAACCCAGAAAAAGCATTTTTACATTGAATAAAGAGAAACCTTGTTTCCTAAATGAGTAATGAGTTCAGAGATGTTTTATAGTAGTTACCTCTTTAAAGAGGATAGTTTGAGCAATTATCTCAAACCAGAAAAAGAGTATGTTTTATGCATCTGAGCATGAATGTATATATTATTGGGAGTAGTATTGAACACCGCTATGGGGATGATTTCAAACAACTCAACATCCTCATAAACCATGTCTTACCAACATGGTTACAAGATCATACTTTTTAGATGAATCCTTATTGCTTAATGGATCCACTTAGTTGAGAGGATATATATACCGATACGGTATAGGACAGTTGATCTGGCAGTGTGGGCGAGATGTTGTATCATCACGTATCTCATAGAGATGGTTGTTGGTTAGAGAATCTCCTAACTTAGAGTAAAAAGTATTTTACTGTATTTTAATATACATCCTTGAGTTAACATCTTTTATTTATAAAGCTTTAAAGGTTTTCATCTCTTGTTATTGTTTTGTATTGAGTTGAGTTGAGGTAAGTATTCTTTCAGCCCTATTGGTTCAACTATTTATCCGTTAAGCTATATTACCTACTCGTACATTCAATTACTAACGTCATTCAACCTACATCTCTTAATGATGCAGATACAGGTACTTAGGATCCTCAACAAGAGTCCATTGAGATCACTTCATCCGCTCATCAACTTTTGAGTGAGGCCTCCTTTCTTCTGGAGGACTCCAGTTTCTTGAGTTATTAGTATATTTTTTTTAGAAGTCGTGGGTCTTGTCCCGACACTCATCATTTTACAATAGAGGCTTCATAGATAGAAAATTTTGGAAAGTTTTCAGTTTCAGATGTTTTATTTAAAACCTATGTTCATACTTAGTATATTTAGAGAGTTTTTAGATTTAAAGAAACTATTAATTTAGCATTTCTTTCAGTTTGATGGTTGTGAATGCTTGAGTTTGTCTTCTACTTGTAATCAGCCAGGATGAAGGTTCTCTTGGGGTCCAGCAATAGTTCTCAAGTGCCGGCCACATCCAAGGTGTAGGCTCGGGTCGTGACAGCCTTAATCTTTCTTGTCATACCAAGGGGGTAAAGAATGGGAAAAGGGATTATACAACAAAGATTTGAGGCTATCAACCCTCATCTAATAGCTTGAACGGACCAAGGGATAGCTAATTTTGGATCAAAGGTAAGGCTTAGTAAAGCATACACCCGTATATGGACCAAGTTACATGGTGATAATCACTTATTTAAGGGACCAACCACTTAGGTGAACTTAACTTACCAAAATTGCATGTTACATACTAGACAAGATTACTATTATAAGGTTCTACTAAATTAAGGATTCATGAGGAACACTGACACACTTGTTTCATCTTTTATTGTGTTCAAAAGCATTAATTCGTTACTTTGCTAGTTGTTGCTTGTAATCATTATAATGAATTACTTTTATACAATTCCCCTTTTACGAAAATTAAATGTCAAAGAACGCGAATAATAATAATTAAGCTAAGTCTGAACTTTGTACTTCTTTTGGAGGTATAATTTGGGTGTATCTACATACTTCACCAAGAATAGGGCATAAAACCATGACCAAGTGAATGAAGGAAGGAACGACGAATGACATTCCACATAAGCTCTACACCACTTCTTTGCCTCACCCTGAAGTAGGAATGTCAGAAACTCAACTCAATGATGTTGTGCAATGCCCAACCTATGAAGCCTCTCATAACAATCAAAGCTAAACTTGAATGCATCCTTACCCTCTGAACCACGAAACACTAGAGGCGTAAGCTTCAAGAACATAATAAGCATCTCATGTTCTATACCAGTCATCACAGGGCCAATAAATGGATGGAACAACGTGCTAGAACCAAAGTCCCTATCAACCTTAGGAACAATAGCAACAATAGTATGAGTGACCCAAACCTGAGTAGTTTGCACTGTGGGAAAGGCTCCAGTACCTCCCAACTCACTTAGAAAAGCTAGAACCTACTAAATAGTTCCTTCATCCTTTGAGGGAAGACCTGCAATACCAGCCTGCACCCTCACTTCAGGTTCAACATCATCTTTGATCTCAATATCAACCTTTTCTTTCACATGATCTTCGGGTGGGGGTGGGATCGCTTCCCTTGGTGAATTCACATTCCAAGCCTCACCTCTGGCGGGTGTTGCCCTTCTTCTGCCCCTGCCTCTGCCTCTCCCTCTACCACATCCTCTTGCTGCTGGCTCAATTACTAGCCCTTCCACTGGAGCTACTACCCTTGTACCACTACGTCAAGTGTCAACTATCTACAGACAGAAGAGTGGAAGAGTTAGATACAAATTTGGATCGCCAGATTCCAATTGGAATCAAGTCATAGCACGAAGAAAGAAAGAAAGAGAATTTACTAAGGTTCTGTAGACTCTTGCAGAATAGTACAAATGTCTCCATACAATTTTGTATGAATCTACTTGAATCTTTTGGTATGACGAGATGAACGAACCTTGGGTTCTGATACCAAGTTTTTCACGACTCAGACCATCATGAATGACACCCAAACTAAACAAAAAGGTGGGAAAACCAAACTAAACCGAAACCAACCAAAAGCTGTTTAAGCAAAACAAATTCTATCATATAAAATAAGGAAACCAGCTTAGTCACTAAAGAATTGAGTCCCCATAAACTCAATCCAATAGTCCAAAAGCATTCAATACGGAAATACCCCTATGAATTGAAACTCATTATAACCAAAACTCTAAAAATAGTAAAACTGGGTGAAACTAATCAATAAGTTAAAGACTAATAACTGCGTCCTAAAAGATGGACAAGTAAAAAAGAATAACCCATGGCAGCTCAAAAGAGGCATCTCACCTTTTGATTAAGAATTAGGCATCTTTCAACTTAGGTATTGGATCAGCCGTTGGAAGTTACCCTATACTCAACAATGAAATGAACAGGTGTTGTATCAGTACACAAAACATAGTATACTGGTAGGATCACTTGGCCTGTCCAAGATATGAATGTAAACAGTCACTACAATACTATAACATGGAACAATACATAATATGATAACAATTATCAACCACAAAGAATCCCACTCACATATCATAAAAAAATAATACCTGGGTTAACCAATGCATGACTACATGTCCCACATGCTCAGAATGAAAATTCCTGGTCCTCTGATGGAACCACAATACATACCTTGTCCTCTCACGGAACCTAAATACAAGCTGTTAGTGTACTAGAGTGGTACCTGAGCCATCCATAGTTAGTATACCGGCGTGGTACCTGAGCCATCCACAAGTTTTTTGAAGAACATAAAACCTATTTTGTTTCTGACCACTAGTAGGACCTTAGGAAGGGTAGGGTTGATCCCGTTGACAATTATCTCCCTCATTCCTAGCAACCGAAGGACAATCTCTTATCTTATGATCCATCTTTCCATAACCAAAGCATGCATTTGAACCAGCTAGACACTCACCCGTATGTATTCTTCCACACTCCTGACACTAGGACAACATTTCCTCACTGGAACCCTTACGTTAAGAATGATTACCTCCACCAGAACTTGAATGTGAAGAATCACCATCATCCCTTCTTGCCCTCTTTGAATCCCTAGTTTTCTCCTTAAGCTTTCCTTCTTCTATTTGTTGTGCATGCACCATCAAATGGGAGACATCCATCTCCTTAACAAGCATGGTGGTTATGCATTCTTTGACCACTAACTAGGAAGCACCCGACACAAATTTACTCATCCGTGCCCTTGGATCCACAACCATAGTTTAAGCATACTTGGACAATTGCATGAATTTCAAAGCATACTCTTTCACACTCATATCTCCTTGATGAAGGTTAATGAACTCAAGTTCTTTTGCCTCCCTCATCTCAAGGGGAAGGAACCTATCAAGATAAGCGACCTTAAATTTCTCCCAATCAATAGGACATGCATCTATTGCCCTCTCCTCATTCCATGGCTTAAACAAAACATAAGCAACACCTTTAAGTTGGTAAGCGGCCAATTCTTCCTTTTCGACTGGCATCACTACCATGATCATCAATACCTTGTATACGTCATAAATGAACTCTTGAGGATCTTCCTCAACTTTGGAACCATGAAACTCTAGAGGATTCATCCTAATAAAATCCCTTACTCTTGTTGCTGCCGTACCCACTCTTGGATTCATGGGAGCCACAACCTCTCTATTTGCTTGGGCCACTACATGAAATGCGGCTCGAAACTTATCATTAGTCACATCCTCAGCCAAAGGGTTGACTTGTACTTGAGGAACCTCTTGTCTCACATTTTCACGAACATTCCTTCTCACGAGATTCCTTCGTGGAGGCATATTCTGAAAAGTACAAATAGAGGTTAGGAAGAGAGGACCTTTATCGAGATAAAATCTATGGCACGACTTTAGAGTAATGAAAGAAGTGGAATTTCCTAAACATCTTATAGCCTCTTATTCATAAATGTGGCGCACTTCACACTCATGAACACGACTCTATTAGACGTGGCTTATGATATATCCTAGGACCTTTCTAAACCTTGGGTTCTTAATACAAATTTTGTCACGACCTAAAGGACCTCCTAGACGTGACATGGTGTATAGGACCCTAAGAGGCCCCACACAAGACACTTAGCATACATCATACAAAATAATAGAATTTAAAGAGTTCAAAAGATAATTTTATATCATAAGAGTTTGACAAAAACAGTAGAAATCTAACATATGTCTCAAAGCCATCTAATACAATAGGAGAGTTATTGGGACGTAACCCATGCATCACTTACAAACATCCAAAAAGAAAAAGACATAAAGCAAAAACTTACATCGTCCTCGATTGTATGAGGACTCACCAAGTCTTCAAAGCTCAAATGTGTCTACTAGCCATGAGTGGAGGGAGAAGAGTCGTCACGCCCTACATTAGCGAAAACAATGTAGGCAAGAGTATGCGTTAGTATATGGAATGTACCAAGTATGAGGGGAATGTAATAAAACATGGGGCATGATCATAAGAGGACAGAATCGAAAACATGAAATGCATGACCAGGTTAAAACGTAGTAAAATCATTTAAGAAGATTCGTAAAACATAAAAATAGTCATTGCATCTATAAATCATAAATAAATCTTCATAAAACATTAGTAATTCTCTTAGTTCATTTTGTGGGATGTTTACCATTAACCAACATAGACCATGTGAGCTATAACATGGAATCTGGTATATCCCTTAGACCGAAAGAAGGGGAAATTACTTGCCAAGGTAGAGGGTGCATATCATAATTTGCCAAAGTGGATCCACTAACTAGGACATTTAAGAAAATCCTATGGTGGCACATAGTTTATGGGATAAAAAGATTGCTACTAGAGACTCCACCTCTACTAACAGAAGAGCCTTCATATCAATATCCAGTTGGTGCTAAGTGAAACTCCCACGGAATTATTCATTAATAATGTTCATCTTATTATCCATGTAAAGGTAAAACTAGAGTTACCAATCCAACCTAAAGTCATGTTTATAAACGTTTCATCTTCCATGGAGTAGTCCAAGCCTACATCATTTAGAATAGCTCCTTAGACCATGCGTCAGAAAACCTTTCACCATCTATGAACTATTCATAATAGTTTTATAAGGCCCATAATCATTAACTTCATACTAGAAGTTTCATACTACTAATGGAAATAGTTTTAAAAGTGTGATCTATAATTACTGATGGCATAACCGGCTACCATACTAATCAAGACCTAATTTGGGAAAATAGCCTGAAAAGCATTGATGGAAAATCTAGATGTCATTCATGTCATGTGTCCGAGCTTTATAGTACATATCGATACCTTCATCTATAAGCTTACTTGATTCATAAACATTGTTTTCATAAAAACATGCATAATTTCATAAAACATATTCATAAATGCAAGTTTCTTCATAAATTCATGTAAATTAGGGTCCATAGTCGAAATCCATAGATCAAGGCATAGGTTCACATGAAATTTGTTGAAAAGCATTTAATTAATTCTAAATCATCAAAATAAGATCAAAGTCAATCAATTAAATCCATACAAATAGAACCCATGAGGAATTGAGTGAAAACCTAATCAAACCTTGGGAAATCGAATTGGAGAATTGAAGAAAGTTTGGGGGCACAATGAGTGGATGGAACCCATTGATAAACTCCCTTCATACCTTGATTGAAGCCCTAAGAAATGATGAAGAAAGGAGATTCAAACTTGAAGAACCCTAGCTTCTTTTTCTTCCTTGATTCTAGAGAGAAGATTTTTTGGAGAGGATGAATTTGGTCAAGTTATGGGAAATTAGGAGAATGAGTTGAATTGGGTGATTTTAGGGATAAATGTGTTTATATAGGGCCTAGGGTAGAAGGTAAAATGACATAGTATTGAGTTATAATAATTGGGAAAAGACCCAATTAACCCTGACTTAAAACTGCCAAAATGCTTCTCTAGAAGGGTTTCACAGGCCATCATGATCACCACGACCCATTTAGCAGGACATGAAAAAGCCCTGCTTGACAGGTCTTTACTAAAATGGGCATAACTTTTTACTTCGGGCTCGAAATTAGGCAAACTCGGTGACGTTGGAAAGAGGACTCAAAGATTTTTAATCTAATAAGTCATGGGCCACTAATTCATTTTTTGCTGAAAGATCTGATTGTTTTAAGTTTACCCTAAACTCTAAGTCTGACAAGTCTCCTTCACGAACGACTTCACGGTCCGTGTGAAGCTTCACGGACCGTTTAGATGTCCTTGGTCCTCAACAGTAACTTGGAATGAGACCCTTTCTAACTGGGTGACTTGATGACCCACTAGACGGGCCGTCGAGGTCAAAACGGGCAGTTTGGGACACCATCTTGGTGACTCCTGCCGGGGGTAGGTTCCAAAAAAAGTTCACGATCCCTTTAACGGGCTATGGTCCCATTACAGACAATCTAGGGTTTCGTGAATGGTCCATTTTGGGTTCGTTGACCTTTTTCATTTTTCCTTTATAGCTCTTTTTAAATCTGAAGTTTTACATGAAGAAATAGTTGAACCCATTTCAAACAAATATTTAATTTAGCAATAACAAAACCCCACAAACTAATTACGCATTTAATTACATAGCACACCCCTAAGACTTTGGGGTTTCAACCACACATTCTAGGAATTAAAAGAGTTTTACCAAAGAAATTATTCTCCATCAAAACTTGAAGTGCTTCAATCCTCAATTCGAATCATCCCAAATCAAAATCTCAATTTCGCAAGTACTAGTTAGCAAATTCTCCAAAAGCTTTAGAAGCTTTCAAGTACAGAGAGAATTTAGAATGATAAATGATGTATTCCTCTCTCTTCAAAATCAATTTATACTTTTCCAAAAGTTGGAAAACATTTCCCTTTGAAATCACTTAGGTGAAATTAGTCGGTGTCGCTGAACAACTCGGTGAGGAATCAAGTACTTCACTTCATCACCCAATTACATTTTAGCTTTACTCCAGGCCTTCAAGTTTTATCGTGTTTTGGCGAGCCCGTTGGAGTCCGCCGACCTAGTTGGTGAGTTGACGTTTTATTCTAAATCTCACCGAGTTTGCTTGACTTTGTGTGCAAAGTTCTTTGATCTTTTTATCGAGATGACTTGAATTCGCCAACCAGATCAATGACTTGCGATAATTTTTTTCTTCTCGCCGAGTTGAATCAATATTTTGAGCTGAACTTTTTGAACTTTTTGGCAAGATTTGTTCCCATCGCTGACCCACCTAATAATTTGTCCAATCCTCAACTTCAGTATTTTCTCTACTTTTCCAAGCTCTTGATTTCTTTTCGTTTTCCTTTGTCTTGATTTTTTCCTTCAGTTCTCATACCTGAAATTCAAACAAGTCACATCAGAAATGGACATAATCAAATATTGAGGACATGATTTGTCAAACTAGAAGCCTAAAATGAGTCCAATACCACCGACTCATCAGGTGTGTCCCTACTTTGATTGGAATTTCTTATAAAGGGAAGAGTTGTTGATGAAGAGAGTCTTTAAATCTTGAAGTTGGGTGAAGAGATTTTTTAAGTTGTTGTACCATTTCAAAAAGATTCCCCAGTTTCTAGTCCAAGGGTACTATAATTGAAATATTTTGCAAAAATGAAGTTTTCACTAATTCAAACATGCTGAGTTTTCTCTCTAGCTTGAAATAGTGAGAAGATCGAACCCTTATGTAGGATTGCCTATGTATCCTACAGGAATAAAAATCAGGTCTAACAAAGTTCAAACCTGAAACCTATAAAACTTGAACAAAGTGTAATATTGCGATTAGGAGGAAAAAGATATTGAGATAACAAAGATTAGAGTTTTCAATATTATAAAGGAAGCTAAGTGTTTATTGTTTGGACTGGATCCTTTGTGCTGGGAATACTTAGTATTCACAATAGCATCTCTGAAAGGAATGGCTCATTCCATTTTTCTACTGATCCTTTAGATTGATTCTTAGAATCCTTGGGAGAATCTCTTAGAAGTTGACCCCATTTCTTTCTCATGGAAAGCGGGATTTGTATAATGTGACCTTTTAGATTATGATGATTTGGACATAATGGTTCAGATGAAATCCTTTAGTCTTTGTGCGTGACAATTTCATCCTTCGTCATGTTTGGTGATCTCAACATTGTCAATTTTGTGACTTTTTTCATGTATTCTAAGAAAAATTCTTAGTTTGAATGACTGATTTGTGTTGGTTTTGCCTTGTTGTCTTGATCCTCTTTCTTGTATCAAATTTTGAGTACTCATTTTGTCTTGAAATGCAGTCTAGATAGAATTTTTTAGGACTCTTCTCCAAAAATTTGCCCTAGTCTGGAACACAGAAAAACTCTTGAACTCTTTGTAAATCATGTTTTCCCTTAGTATAGAATTTTTGAGATCTTCGAAAAAATTATGAGGCAGAGGTTAAAAAAACGTACAAGGAAGGATCTTAATGCAATGAAGTTTAACTCTGCATCGACACATGTCTGGATGAATTTCCTACAAGTTAAACAATTTATTCAATAAGTTGTTATTATTTTGCACTTAATATGGAATTACAAGGAAACATGACTAACTCAATATCCATCCTCTTAGAAAACTACGTTGTACATTTATATGGCAATGATAAAGTGTTTGAGTATTTTTTTGATGTGATTTAAAGGTTACGTTAGTCTTATAATATTTTCATAATAGTATAATTATTATAAAAAATCACATTTAATTGATATTAATTTTCTACTTCTCAAATATTTATAAGTTTATGACACAAATTGGTCAATTTAACAAATTTTTGAAAGATCTATCTTGGGGAACCATTAAGATTTATTCAATGGATAAGTATCTTGTAAATGGTTTTTAATTCAAATTGAAGAATGATCAAAATATATATAAAAAAATAACAATAGCAGAGTTTGAGTGAAAGGTGGTGATAAAACCAGGATGGAGTTGATTATTATGGGGTCCTCAAGGAGATTTTAGAAGTGGAGTATTTTGGATGGCCAGAAAAAGAATTGTATTGTTTTAATGCAAGTCGTTTTATCCAACACCAATAAGAGGTATAAGAAAAATCAAATAATATAATATCATTGAATTAAGGCATACAAGGGAGTGTGGGGCAAATGATACATCATCATTGCACAAAATGTTAAGCAAGTGTACTATGCTCCTCATCCCTTGCATTCATAAAGATTGGATTGGTGGGTGTTAATTAAAACCAAAACGATGGATCGTGTGGAAGTTGAAACATGTTGGATGTTGCATACTGGGATGACGGCATATAAAGTGTTCACCACATAGTGGATGTTGGGTTAGAAAATGATTTAGAGCATCCTGAACACATATTAGAAGATGTTGATATAGAAGAACTAACATATGAAGGGGCGAATGAATCAATTGATGAGGAAGAATGGTAAGAACAAGAGAATTAAGATGAGGAATATCAATTAGTATGTTGAAGTTTTTATATATACATACATTTATTTCTATACTTCATTCTTCATCTATATTATTTTATATTGCAGTACTTAGAAATATTACATGACATATTTTTTTGATGTCCATAAGTTATTCCAATCTATCTAGCTTCGGGGTGTTCTTTGCTTAATTAAAGGGTATCCCCCTTCTACTCCGGTCATCCGGGTGGTTAGGGGAACTGTAAAGTGTAAAAGCTTTAAGAAATAGGAGGGAAGTGATAGATTAGTTCATGCTCAAATACAGACGGAGTTAACAAAGGAAGAGGTAAAACATAGCCAAGTAAGTGGGTCACAAGGAAGTCGGATTCCAATCACAGTGAGTCACGCGACTTTCAAGCCAGTAGTAATCTTGTAGTGACTTTGTGTAGAAATATTTTTATTTGATGAGATATTTTTTGTTTTTCATGTATTTTCTAGAGCCTATGGTCTAGTGGTGAGAATGCAACATGTAAATAACTAACCTTGTTTTGATATGAATGCTTTCGTTAATTAGATGGAAGATGGTGACAAGAATAAAAGTATTGATAGTGACCCCAAAAAGAAAAGTAAGTGACATAGTATGATTAGTAGACGATTGGTGGAAATACATATCATATCAGACTCCACTATCTCTCCCACCACGAGACACTTAGATACAACGTTATTCTTGACAGATAGACTCGTATAGTCATGTTACGCCACAACTCATCCTCTATCGTCCTATATGTATCAACCATTGGGATATACTTAGCCTCCCTCAAGCGCCTATGATGATGCCAACACTAGGTTATGCTACACCACATAGATACCCTTATTTTCCTTTAGAGCCTCAGTGATAGACATATAGTGTCTCTCGCATAGTTACTCACACCCATACAGACTCACAACATTCATCAACATCTATTTCATAAATTGGTATGTAAAGTTTTCACGACCTAAGACTAGACCCTAGTCATAACACTGTGCCTAGAGCCACAAGTGACCCCAAACTAATCCATGGTCTGCGAAGACACTATGATTAACATAAATAATAATTGACTGTAGAAGCTAATACTCAAATATATGAGAGATCTGAAATTCAAAACATAATACTTAAAAGAGAAATCATTTGCTCATAACCCCAGCAAGAAATGTCTATCTGACTATTTTTCTGGAAGCTTGTACCGAGATGAGTTGCTTGGACAAGCCCCTAGCTAACTCTCAATGTTTGAAAACTGAAAGAAATAACGAACTAAAGTAAAGATAAAGGTCATCTGTAAGATGAGAACTCACAAATACTGCTGCTATGCTAACTTAAAATCATACTAACCGCGAGCCAGATACTGAGCGTCTAAACCTATATTATAAAACAATATAGCACGAAGAGTGTGCAGTTAGTACTTTAAATGTAATGAATATGAGAGGCATGCATGATAAGCCTACTAAGCTAAGCAAGATGAAAACACTAAGCATGAAATAACATGATATACTAAACGAAATAAAATAAAATGATGCCATGACCAAGTAGTAAAACATGAACTGAGAAATGCAGACATTGTAAAACATGAACTGATAAATATTGCAACTGATTTACACTTGCTTAACCATAAAAGATTCTAAGAATAGAATTAGGATTTGTGAAATATTATACCTTTATCTTCTTCCCAATTGGGAATAGTGGATACATATGTGGACATTTTTTTTAGAATTCATAAAGAATAGTGAAGAAGTTTCTTTGCTTGTAGAGGAAGAAACCTCGGATTTTCATCATTATAAGCATAGATTTCAGATTTTGTTAAATACCTTAGCTTGAAATGGAGATTTCCTACAGGGTTATTATCTCTATTTGTTATTTTATGAGAAGCTAAATCCTTAGCTAGGGTTTGTGCACTCGATGTGGGTGTAAAACCCCATATGGGTATTGATTAATTGGTTCTAAAATTGATTGTATGTCATGGATCTATTATTGACTTGAAGTTTTAACCTAAAAACCAGTAGTTAGAAACATTGATTAAGCTCTCTAACACCATTTTGGCTGGAGAAAGCAAAATGGAGTTGAGTAAGACTCAATAATGAGGACTTTTTGAAATTACTCCATGGGTTCGAGCCAAGGATGGGATAATCCGAGTAGTTTCTCAATTAATGATATGTGCTAGAGATAGCCTATCTACTTGAGCAATGTTTGGTATTTATTGGTCAAGGTCTTCGAGTTCGAAAGAGCCCAAGGGACATATGTTTGATAGTTTGACAAAATGTCAAATATGACCTAGACAAAGTGTTATCCATGTATTGCTCAATATGGATGTGATAAATCTTTTCCTATTTGAGTTGAAATCCCAATCACTATGCACACACCCCTAGTCTTTTCCTATATTGGTAGACTGTATTTGTGTTGATATCCTATTTTGTTACTTTATATTGGTGAATTTTAGTTTTTCGAACCCCCTTTCTCATTTTATGTTTATATATACATATGTTTTGAGAATTCAATTTTTTAGTGTACTTCAAGTTGTGAAATCAATTCAAGCTGATCTCACATTCCAATCCCGTTTGACCCTAACCTTTAAAATTGGGTATTTTTTGCATGCGACCCCCTATGCCCTTAAAAATAGGACATAGTTGAGTATTTATCAAAAATTGTGTTGTTGTCGTGGATTGGTTTACGGTTGTTTTTTGTTGATTTCTAATTCAAACTTACATGCATTTTGTATTCTTGGTACTTTGTGTTTTATTGTTCCTTGTCAAAATAGGGCAATATGAACCAAACAGACGATAATGATTGTGCTGGTGATGTGGGCAATGAGTTTTCCGCTTATGAGGCCCCATGGAGTTGGGTGTGGTTGGAGCAGTTTGCCTACCACCAGTGGTAATGAATATTGTATTTTAGGTAACAAGTTTAATGTTTCATCTAGTCTAGATTAAGGGGTTGTTCAGGGGTAAAGCGATAGAGGATGCAAATTGTCACCTAAGAAATTTTGTGGATGTTTGTCTCCCTTTTAAGGAAGGGAACATTAGCCAAGAATCCATTAGGCTAAGGTAGTTTCCTTTCTCTCTAAAGGGAGAAGACACCTCATTGCTTGTGGATTTTCCCTAAGGGTCAATTACATCTTGGGATTAACTAAAGACTACTTTCCTGGAGAGATTTTTCCCCTCATCGATGTTAAGATTAAAGGATGAGAACTTATTTCAGTTGTCAAGATAAGCTATACATGAGGTGTTGCTAAGGATTAAGAAGAACGAGCCTAAATGTTTAAACCATGGATTGTCAAACCAATTTTCGCTCTAAATTTTCTACCACTTATTGAATGAGAGAAATGTCGAGTTTGATCTAGAAGGATTTATAATGACATTTTGATGGTCCCATCAATTTCAAAATGTCGAGTTAGAGGACCTCAGTTGAAAGTTTTAATAGCTCCATCAACTCTGGAATGTTGAATTTGGTGGGGTAGCATATCTCATTTGTATGCACGGGTCTCTGAACCAATCCCGAGCACCCGAGGGGAGTCTGTTGGGATGTAGATGGAAATTTCTTGTGCCTCATGCTTGTGTAGCTGCTTTTTCATCCTTGGTGTCACTTTAGCGGGCTCCACTTTTGCAGCTAGCAGTCTGCTTTAGCGGGCTAGGCCAAGTAGGGATCAGCCGCTTTAGCGGCCCTAGCCTCTCTTAAGCACTTGCTATTTTAGTTGCCACGTGCTCGCTTAAGAGAAGTTCGCCTGTGTGCCCAGCTTCTTTAGTAACAAGGGATCACCTTTTGGTGCCACTTAAGCGGCATAAGTGACCACTTTCCCGGCACCTGCAGGTTGTTAAAAATATTTTGGGGTCTTTTCTCATAAATTTCAGAATCGAATTGAGACCTCCTAAGCTCATTTCTTCATGGTAGTTTGTGATTCTTGCTGCGAATTGCTGAAGCATTGTGTGAGGGCCCTCAGAAAGGCTTTGTAGCTTCATTTCAGAGATAATTCCTTACTTCCTAGACCATTCCTTGTCCTCTAATGGTGTTTTCTTTGATGATTCCTTCTTGAACTATATTGTTTGCTTTCTGAGCTTGAATCGTATTCCATTTTGGGACACAAGTTCAGTAAGCTAATTTCAGCCTTTTGATAGAGTTAATTTAGAGATATCTGATGTGGTCCCACATTCCCCTTTTTGACTCAATTTTGGGTTTGTTTCAAATTATTGCGTTTTTGGTGTCAAATCATTCATCATCATGTTATGACTCTATTTTTTATAGTGTTCTAGGTTTTGGAGACTGTTCAGAAAGGAAAAGCTTTGGAATTGTGATTTTGGAGCCTGCACGATCTACATTGAGGTAAGATATCACTTCAAGTCTTTAGATTGAGTTCAAGAATGTAAATGGATGTTGATTAATTTGAATTAGGTTCGGTAGCTAGCTGATCATGCTTAGTTACTTTCAAATAATGTTTTAGGTCATAATTTGGGATTTTCGGATTGTTAGCATGTTGTTTTCCCTTTTTGTGATCTTCCATACTTTGTGGCATGTGTTGTACCTGTTTATGATTTTTTTTGAAACCATGGTTGGCTTTAGTCTTGGAGTAGACTAGTGCTTGCCTTAGACATTAGTTTTTTGGGGCTGATAGGCCATAGAAATACTTTGACATCACTTCGGATGGTTTAGCTCTTTGTAGACTGATGTAGCAGACTTGGATAGAATAAGCCTTAGTTAGGTGGTAACTCAGCTCCGATGATCTTCTATCCATAACTCCATTTTTCTACAACCCAGTGTTTCATAGTTGTGATTCCGGGCTTCATTTGACGATTTGGGATTGGATTCGGTTTGGGCATAGAGATTCTATTTTTTTAGAAAGTGATTCTACTTCAAATGTGTTATGTTTTTGTTTAATTTCTTTAATTTCTCTCTTTACATGTACTAAATCTATCTGAAGATCATGTAGTGTAGTTTCAGAATTTTTGTTCTTCAAATTTATTTAGTACATTCGTCATATAAAAAGGATTCATATTATGATTATTAGATTGTTGATTAAGAATTATCTCTTTTATTGCTATTAAGTATTTTTCTTATAATTCGGATCTTCGATATGATCAATGATATCAAATAAAACTTCTTTGGTATTACTGGTAATGACATTGATGGAGTGGTTTTGGCAGGTGCAAGTTGCACCACCACATCTACAGTCTGTTGAATAATTAATGTCTGAAGTATATATATATCATATTAAATTGGTCATCTTCACTAGGACATTCTTCGGAAGAAGAACAAATTTATATTTTTATCATTGTAGGAAAAACTTGGTTTATCCTTAAAAATTGACTTATTATCAGCTCCAAGAATTTGATTAGAGACTACATATAGAAGTTGATTTGTATAATTATTTTGTTGTACTATTTGGTTTATATCTTTATTTATTGGATCACTTTTTGTATCTACTATATCCATTTTAAAAGGTGAGACAGTAACAATTCTATCATCTATGGGTAGACTAATTTCTTCTAACGGAGGAATTTTAGATTCAACTACCTTATTATTAGTAGTATACCATTTATTAACAATCATATTTAACGAATCTTTTTGATCGTCTAATTTTCCTATGCATTCAAACCACTTAAAAATTTCTATGTTACATTTTAATCTTTTCATATAACTAAACCACTTATTTCTAAAGGCTAATCTTTCATTTAAAGAATATCTTTTTATGTATCATTATTTTTAATGGAATATTCTGGACTAGTCCGTAGTCTATCTAAATATTTAATATCCGGTTCAAAAGTTTCATCTGATCTAATCATGCTAGTAGAATTCTCAATTCTCTTAATGGATTTTAAGAAAATAGTATCATTACTTATCATCTTATTATTTTTTATGGTAGTCATTATTAAATACTGTAGATCTCTTACAGATGGTAGAGTAGACATGAATATTTAAGGAATTACATAGTATGAAGTAAATAGCGAAGAGAAGAACACTATCCTTTGGATATACATCTACTTTAAAAGTTACTTTTGGAATAATAAATTCTTTGTGTAGTAATTATTTTTACTTTTTTCACTAATCTTCTTTGATTTTATTCCTCTAGTCTTGGCGATGGGAACATCCTCCAGGTCTGGCTCTACAACATATACAGTCTGAGCTAATCTAACGAAAAAGCACGGGCTTGCCAACGTCTAAACCGCGATTAATCGGTAACCCAATTTTAAGGAATAAAACTAAGAACATAAGTGGAAGAAGAACAAAAACTACCAAACTCCGAACTTATTATACCGACCACAACCTAGGGAGGAAATCTCCCAGAAATTTTGACAAAAGGATTTTTCAGGAAAATTATGAGACTAGGAATAAGATCTTTGAGGCCCCTATTCTCAACGTTCAAACGCGAAGAAAAATGTAAAGACCCTTTTGTGAAGAAGATATAACCAAATCACAAGATCAATACGCACATTTAGCAGAATATTCCCTTCTACCAAAATATACTATATCTTCACCATTAAAAGAACCTATAACCAGTTCAACCAAGGTACAACCACTTCATTCAGATTTCCGAGAAGATTCATCTTCCTTAATCAATAAAAATATTTCTATTCAAATAGAAGATAGTTACAAGATGAAAACCATAGAGATATACCCACAAGCGGATCCCCTTGCCATTTCACAAGAAAAGGGGGAGAGGATTTCTCTGAATAAAAAACAATTTAACTTAACAGTCGCATAGGTACTCCCAATTACTGCACTTGATTAAATATATGGAAATTATGGAATTCCAAATATACTAAAGCCTAGCTATACAAACCAATATTATGTGGAGACAGAAGATCCCCTTAAAACCCAGAGGTATTATGAATTTATCTTAACAGATACTTATTCACTAGAGATTGAGCATATATTTGAAGAAACTAATTCAGATAGTATACAATACTCGAAGTTCATGATTAAAAGAATTTTATGCCCCTCTGAATGGTTTGTAGATCATCTACATACCCCTATTCTCTTATCAAAAGTTCATCGGCCCTAGAGTTATAATTGGTATGATTATAAGGCAACTTGGTATAATTTTATTTTTGTTAAGCCCAACACCCACACTTGGTTTATAAAATATTCAAAAGAAATGAAGAATGCAGTAATTCCCTGATTGGTTTACGAATGGTGGAGTCTATTAGGAGGAAATAAACAGGTATTGTCAACTCAACATCAAACACACTTTGAAAATTTTCAGGTGGAGCGGAATATATCTACCTTATCAAAAAATATTAAATTATGCAAGTTTTTTATTTCCAAAAGGATTTCTTATATTATTAGTTGGTCCTTCGACATTCATGAAATTGAAAGGATGAAGTATTAAAGCAAGACTATTAGAATTAAAGGATGGGCGCCAGCAGTCTGCAGTAATAACTTAGTATCAAGCTCATCACCACGAAGGGATTCTAATCACTCTAAAGAAAAATTAAAAACAAGGCTCGAAGAAGCCTTATTAAACCTCAACACTGATACGGAGTCTTAACAGATAATGAAATTATTAGATACTGCTTCCTCACATGATGAACCTGTAATACCCTAGCTTTCCAAAGAATGAAGATGAAGAATTTACCTGTAGGCAGTGACCTACGGAGGCCACTTACAGGCCGTAGTCAGGTTGATGGTCCGTAGAAAGTGATTGTAGATGTCCCCCAGACTTGGTTATATTCTTGAAACTCAGACTGTGATCTACGATTGAGGTGTACGGTCCGTAGATGGATCTACCAACCGTAGATTGAAACCGTCATTGCAGGGTCCCCAGATACCAACTCTCTGAATCTTTTGATGGTTCAACAGGATGGTCCGTCAACGGATATATGGACCGTAGGTCCTGACCGTAGATGGGCCCTGACAGTTTTTAATTAAGGGCTTTTTGGTCTTTTCCCTGGTTAATTTCTAAATTAGCTAAGTCGATTTTACCCTTAATGAAGGTCCTTTATATAGTTTTCTATACCTAAATCACTTCATTCTAACTCATTCCCTGAATTCACCTCTCAAATATTTCTCTCTCTAAAAGAAATCCTCTCTAGCTCAAGGAAGAAGAAGAAGGTAAGTCCTCCATTGAATCTCACCCAATTTCCTCCAATTTCTAGTGGGCTTTTCTAAGGTATGATGGTATTGACCAATGGAGTTGCTTCCTCCATTGGGCCCTCCCTTTTCTTCATGAATGTAAAGGTTCAATACCCTTCAAGCAAGTTAGGGTTTGATCAATTGTATGAGTTTAATTACTGATTTAATGCTTGGTAGTGCACGATCCAGCGAGGGTAAAGTAATTTAGTGCACGATCTAGCGTGAATTACATGTCTAATTGTAATTATTGCATTAACCCCCATGATCCCAAGTAAATCCTCCCCAATTTGATAATCTATGCCTTGATTGTTGCGTTGAGATATGAATTGATGAAATTTAAGTGCATGAATTTGGCATGTTGAAGTAAAAAGCATGATTTTTCTCTTTTATGTGGGTTATTTCAAGTATGACTAAATTGCCTTGATTATGACTTTTAAAGAGCTAGATTGCATTGAATTGCATGGTTTAAAATAAAGGCAACATGAACCCATTAGCTATGAAGAAAAAAGCATGATAGAATCATGAAGAAAGAGGTTTATAGAATCAAGCATGTTATATATGAAATCTATGATATGATGATGTTGAGTCTTGAAAGGGTTTTCTCATATAATGCTCAACCTAAGCTTGTGAAAGGTTCTCTCACATGTAAAGGATAACTTGTTAAAAGGTTTGCTTAACTAAAATTTAATCAAGAGCTTAAGAAGCTATTCTAGGGGTGTAAGCTTGGACAAGTCCATGAAAGAAGAAGCACTCAATGAAGTAAGCTTGGACTAGTCCATGGTATGTGAAGTCATGTTTAGCTTGGATTGGCAACCCCAGTTGTTCCTTTCCATGGATATCAATATTTTTGATTGTATAGTGGGAATTATGCATAGAACCAAGTGGACGGGTGACAAGTCCCCATATGTCCTATGCCTATGTGCCCCCATAGGTGGTCTTTAACAGGCCCATATTATATCATCTTAGCTAGTGGATCCACGTAGGCTATGGTTCAGGATTCTATATTGGCAAGTAGAATGGCCCTTTTTCGGTGTAGGGTAGACACCGGATTCCATGTTGAGTTATTCCATGTTCTGCAGATCGGTTTAAGGCTTTTCCCACACTTCAGCTTGCACAATGGTGCATGGGTTACAAAAAGTAAAGTAAAGAGAAGAAGAGTAAAATAAAGATGATTTAGCTTGAATTGGCCACGGCTTATACTTTATGCTATTTGCTTATATGCCCTATCATGTTTAGCTTGGCCAATTGCATGTCATGTTTATATCTCAGTTTCTAGCACGTTTTATGAGTTTATGTGCATGGCTATCATACTTAGTACTTTATTGTGCTAACGTATACTCTTGCCTGCGTCAACTTCTTTGGTGTAGGACGTGGCAGTTCTCCTACTCGTGGCTAAAGCATTGACTTAGAGTTGAGAAGAAGACTTGGTGAGTCCTCATCCATCCGAGGACATAGCCTTGTTGGATCTTACTTTGATGTCTTTCCTTATGTTAGATATTATATTGGGCCGCATCCCTATCACTTTTATTCGTATTCTATGCTTTTAGAAGGCTTTGAGATATGAGTTGTAGACTTCCCCTATTTTGAGTAAAGCTTTGATATAAAAATGCTCTTTTTAACTCTTATTTCTGTATTATCTTGTATGTTATGTATGCTAAGGGCTTGTATGAGGACCCTCGGGTCTTGCACGCAGTGTTACATCTAGGGGCTACCCTGGGTAATGACAAACTTGGTATCAGAGCAAGGTTTTAGAAAGATTCTAAGATGTCTCATAAGCCGTATTGAGTAGAGTCTTGTTCATGAGTGTGAAGCGCGCCACAATTATGAATGAGAGGCTACAAGATGTTTAGGAAACTTCACTTCTTTTGTTACTCTTGAGTCGTGCCATAGAGTTTAACTCTATATCTTTCTGCTAATCACCTATCCTATGCGTTTAAGGATATGGCAACTCGAAGGGGCTACGCTACTAAGAATGCAAGAAAGAATGAAGGGCAAGGAGCTCCTCCTCAAGCTCCTTAAGCTCCGACTAACCCTTTGGCTGAGCAAGTGACCCCTGCAGAATTTAGGGCTGCTTTCCAAGCTTTGGCCCAAGCCGTGATGGCCCAAGCCAATAGAGAAGTGGTGATTCCCGTGAACCCAAATGTCGGTATGGCGGCATCAAGAGTGAGAGTCTTTACGTGGATGAATCCTCCAGAATTTCATGGCTCTAAGGTGGAAGAGGATTCTCAAGAGTTTATTGATGAAGTTTATAAAGTGTTGATGATAATGGGTGTGACACCGGAAGATAAGGTAGAGTTGGCCGCTTATCTACTCAAAGGTGTTGCCCAAACTTTGTACAATCAATGGAAGAGCGAAAGGGCTATTGATGAAGGTCCCATAGGATGGAAGAGGTTTAAGAGTACCTTCCTTGATCGATTCTTCCCTCTTGAGAAGAGAGAGGCCAAGGTGCTTGAGTGTATTAATCTTCGTCAAGGGAGTATGATTGTGAAAGAATATGCATTGAAGTTCACACAATTGGCTAGATATGCTCCGTCCATATTTGCCAACCCCAGGGCAAGAATGAGCAAATTTGTGTCGGGAGTGTCCGATATGTTGGTAAAAGAGTGCCGCACCGCCATGCTTGTGCATGAAATGGATATTTCTCGCCTCATGGTTTATGCCGAACAAATTGAAGAAGAAAACCTTAAAGGGAGATCTAGAGAGACTAAGCAGGCTAGAACCGGAGATGGCAACTTTTCCCATGCAAAATCCGATAGACGTGGTCGTTCAAGATTTTGCCAAAGGTTCTCTAATCAAGGTTCTTCCAAGGCTCCTCCGAGATCCAACAATGATAGGGTGACAAACCCTAAGCCTCAAAGAGGGAACGGTGATGGATCTTCTTTGCCTAGTTGTACTAGATGTGGGAGGAGGCATGAAGGCAAATGCCTAGCTGGTTTGGATGGTTGCTATACTTGTGGTAAGGCTGGTCAGAAGATGAGAGATTGACCATCTCTCTTTGCTAGAGGAGGACAGGGTAAGCAAGCTGCCTCAAGTGGTTCGGGTTCAGGTGCTTCTAAGGAAAATAGATTTTATGCACTTCAGGCTCGTCGTGAGCAAGAGAGCTCACCCGATGTGGTCACCGGTACGTTGAAAGTTTTCCATTTTGATGTATATGCCTTGTTAAATCCTAGTGCTACATTGTCCTTTGTGATGCCCTATGTGGCCATGCGGTTTGATATTGTACCGGATATGTTGCTAGATTCTATCCTTGTTTCTACTCCGATAGGAGAGTCTATTTTAGCTAAGAGGGTTTATAGAGGTTGCTCCATTTCCTTATCCCATAAAGTTACTCTTGTCGATCTCATAGAGCTAGATATGCTAGATTTCGATGTCATTCTTGGGATTGATTGGATGCATGCTTGTTATGCCTCTATTGATTGTAGGACCAGAGTGGTCAAGTTTCAGTTCCCTAATGAGCCTATCCTAGAGTGGAAGGGAGGAAATTCTATGTCTCGAGGTCGATTCGTTTCTTATCTAAAGGCTAGAAAGATGATCTCTAAGGGTTGCATTTATCATCTAGTTAGGGTGAGGGATATAGATTCTGAAATCCCTACTCTTGAGTCGGTCCCCATTGCTAGTGAGTTTCCGAAAGTGTTTCCCGATGACTTGCCCGGTATTCCTCCCGAAAGGGAAATAGACTTCGGTATTGACCTTCTCCCATATACGCAACCTATCTCTATTCCTCTTTATAGAATGGCTCCGGCGGAACTTAAAGAGTTGAAAGAACAACTAAAAGACTTTTTGGATAAGGGTTTCATCCGACCAAGTGTTTCCCCATGGGGTGCTCCGGTATTGTTCGTGAGAAAGAAAGATGGTTCACTCTGTATGTGCATCGACTATCACCAATTGAATAAGGTTACAATCAAGAATAAGTATCCTTTACCAAGGATAGATGATTTGTTTGACCAACTTCAAGGTGCTAGTTACTTTTCTAAGATCGACCTTCGTTCGTGTTATCACCAATTGAGGGTGAAAGAAGATGTTATTCCGAAAATGGTTTTCCGAACAAGGTATGGTCACTATGAGTTCCTGGTTATGTCATTTGGGTTGACAAATGATTCGGCCGCATTCATGGACTTGATTAATAGGGTGTTTAAGCAATACCTTGACATGTTCGTGATTTTGTTTATTGATGATATCTTGATCAACCCAAGGAATGAGGATGAGCATGCTAGTCATTTGAGGGTTGTCTTGCAAGTCCTCAAGGATCAATAACTCTTTGCAAAGTTTAGCAAGTGTGAATTTTGGTGAGATCCGTGGCTTTTCTTGGTCACATTGTTTCCGGTGAGGGTATTGAGGTAGATCCTAAGAAGACCGAAGCGGTCAAGAATTGGCCTAGACCTTTATCACCTTCGGATATTCGTAGTTTCTTGGGTTTAGCCGGTTATTATAGGAGGTTTGTTGAGGGGTTTTCTTCAATTGCTTCTCCATTGACAGCTGTGACTCAAAAGAAAGCTAAGTTTATGTGGTCAGAGGCTTGTGAAAGGAGTTTTCAAGAATTAAAAGACAGACTTACTTCGGCCCCGATATTGACTCTATCGGAAGGAACCGATGGTTTTGTCGTGTATTATGATGCCTCAAGGATAGGGCTATGGTGTGATCTTATGCAAAATAGAAAGGTGATTGCCTATGCTTCGAGGTAACTAAAGGTGCATGAGAAGAACTATCCCACTCATGAATTAGAGTTGGCAGCGGTGGTGCTTGCTTTGAAAATATGGCGACATTACTTGTATGGAGTACATGTAGATGTCTTCACCGATCATAAGAGTCTCCAATATGTGCTTCAGCAGAAAGATTTGAATCTCCACCTCAGAAGATGGATTGAATTGCTAAAAGATTATGATATGAGTGTTCTCTATCACCCCGGCAAGGCTAATGTGGTGGCGGATGCTCTTAGTAGATTTTCTATGGGCAGTGTTGCGCATATTGAGGATGGCAAGAAAGAGTTGGTTCGTGATGTTCATAGTTTAGCCCGATTGGATGTTCGGTTAATTGATTCCGCTAAGGGTGGAGTTACCGTTCACAATGGTTCCGAATCCTCTTTTGTGCATGATGTAAAAGCTAAGCAAGACCTTCATCCTAATTTGGTGGAATTGAAAGAAGTGGTTCTCAAGAAGTCCATAGAGGTTTTCTTCCAAGGGGCAAATGGTGTACTTCGTTACCAAGGTCGCTTATATGTTCTCGACTTTGCTGATTTGAGAGGCCAAATTTTGTCGGAAGCTCATAGTTCTAGATATTCTATCCACCCGGGAGCTACCAAGATGTACCATGATTTGTGGAAAATCTATTAGTTGAATGGCATGAAGAAAGACATTGCAGAATTTGTGGCTAAGTGTCCTAATTGCCAACAAGTGAAGGTTGAGCAAAAGAGACCGGGAGATTTGACACAAGATATAGAGATTCCTACTTGGAAGTGGGAAGATGTGAATATGAATTTCGTAGTAGGTTCGCCCCGCACAAGGAGACACTATGATTCGATTTGGATTGTGGTTGATAGAATGACCAAGTCAGCCCATTTCATTCTCGTCAAAACGTCTTATTCGGCAGAGGATTATGCTAAGTTGTACATGAGGGAGATGGTTAGGCTGTATGGAGTGCCGTTATCCATTATCTCTGATCGAGGTACCTAGTTTACTTCTCAATTTTGGAAATCATTCTAAAAAGGTCTTGGTATTCGTGTTAAGCTTAGCACGGCCTTTCATCCCTTAACCGATGGGCAAGCAGAGCGTACTATTTAGACTTTAGAAGATATGTTAAGAGCTTGTGTTATAGAGTTCAAGGGTACTTGGGATGACCATTTGCCTTTGATCGAGTTTGCTTATAATAATAGCTACCATTCTAGTATTGGTATGGCTCCATTTGAGGCTCTCTATGTTAGGAGGTTTAGATCTCCCATAGGTTGGTTTAAAATTGGAGAAGTTGCTTTGATAGGCCCCGAGTTGGTGCATGAGGCTATGGAGAAAGTTTGGCTTATTAGAGAAAGGCTGAAAACGGCTCAAAGTCAACAAAAGTCTTATGCTGATGTTAGAAGAATAGAATTAGAGTTTGATGTTGATGATTGGGTTTACTTGAAAATTTCATCTATGAAAGGTGTAATGAGATTTGGGAAGAAAGGGAAGCTTAGTCCCCGTTATGTAGGCCCATATCAGATTTTGAGGCGTGTTGGTAAGGTTGCTTATGAGCTTGATTTGCCTAATGGGTTGGCATCGGTGCATCCGGTTTTCCATGTCTGATTGTTGAAAAAGTGTGTTGGTGATCCGACCTCTATAGTACCAATAGAGACTCTTGGCATAAAGGACAGTCTTTCCTATGAAGAGGTTCCGGTTGAGATTTTAGACCAACAAGTCCGAAAGTTGAGAAATAAAGAAGTTGCTTCCGTGAAAGTGCTATGGAGGAATTAATTAGTTGAGGGTGCTACTTGGGAGGCCGAGGCCGATATGATATCCCGCTATCCTCATCTCTTTCCTTCCGATCCTCCTCTAGCTTAAGGTACCTAGTTCCTCATGGTTCATTCTTTTTGTCTCATGTGTCATAGATGATTGCCATGATTCCTTGATTTTATGCATGTTCATGAAGTGTCTAATATGATATATGTGGATTGAGTATGAGTTCCATAAAGTCTTTATGAATTTAGTGTTGAACATGCTTTAGCTTGGAATTAATGTTTCCTCCTCGAATATGTGCATTATATGCTTGAATGTTAGGTTGGGTTGTTAGTCAGAGTCTATCACCCTTCTCCTGATGTCTAGGTTCTCATTCGAGGACATATGTCCCCAAGGGGGAGATATTGTAATACCCCAGCTTTCTAAAGAATGAAGATGCAGAATTTACTTGTAGGCAGTGACCTACGGAGGCCACTTATGGGCCGTAGTCAGGTTGACGGTCCGTAGAAAGTGACCGTAGATGTCCCCCAGATTTGGTTAAATTCTTGAACCTGAGGCTGTGATCTACGGTTGAGGTGTACGGTCCGTAGATGGACCTACCAACCGTAGATTGAAACTGCCTTTGCAGGGTCCCTAGATACAAACTCTCTGAATCTTTTGACGGTTCAACAGGACAGTCCGTCAATCTATATACAGACCGTAGATGGGCCCGGACAGTTTTTAATTAAGGGTTTTTTGGTCTTTTCCCTGGTTAATTCCCAAATTAACTTAGTGGTTTTACCCTTAATGAAGGTCCTTTATATAGTTTTATATACCTAAATAACTTCATTCAAACTCATTCCCTAAATTCACCTCTCAAATATTTCTCTCTCTAAAAGAAATCCTCTCTAGCTCAAGGAACAAGAAGAAGCTAAGTCCTCCATTGAAGATCACCCAATTTCCTCCAATTTCTAGTGGGCTTTGCTAAGGTACGGTGGTATTGACCAATAGAGTTTCTTCCTTCATTGGGCCCTCCCTTTTCTTCATGAATTGCAAGGTTCAATCCCCTTCAAGCAAGCTAGGGTTTGATCAATTGTATGAGTTCAATTACTGACTTAATGCTTGGTAGTGCCCGATCTAGCATGGGTAAAGTAATTTAGTACACGATCTAGCGTGAATTACATGTCTAATTGTAATTATTGCATGAACCTTCATGATCCCAAGTAAATCCTCCCCAATTTGATAATCTATGCCTTGATTGTTGGGTTGAGATATGAATTGATGAAATTGAGGCATCATCTATGAAATTGAGCATGAATTGGGGTTGAGTGCATGAATTTAGCATGTTCAAGTAAAAAGCATGATTTTCCTCTTTTATGTGGATTACTTCAAGTATGACTAAATTGCCTTGATTATGACTTTTAAAAAGCTAGCTTGCATTGAACTGCATGGTTTAAAATAAAGGCAACATGAACCCATTAGCTATGAAGAAAAAAACATAATAGAATCATGAAGAAAGAGGTTTATAGAATCAAGCATGTTTTATATGAAATCTATGATATGATGATGTTGAGTCTTGAAAGGGTTTTCTCATATAATGCTTAACCTAAACTTGTGAAAGGTTTTCTCACATGTAAAGAATTCATAACTTATTAAAGGTTTGCTTAACTAAAATTGAATCAAGAGCTTAACAAGTTATTCTGGGGGTGTAACCTTGGACAAGTCCATGAAAGATGAAGCACTCAATGAAGTAAGCTTGGACTAGTCCATGGTATGTGAATTCATGTGTAGCTTGGATTGGCAATCCTAGTTGTGCCTTTCAATGGATATCAATATTTATTATTGTATAGTGGGAATTATGCATAGAACCGAGTGGATGGGTGACAAGTCCCCATATGTCCTATGCCTATGTGCCCCCATAGGTGGTCTTTAACAGGCCCATATTATATCAGCTTAGCTAGTGGATCCACGTAGGCTATTATTCAGGATTCTACCTTGGCAAGTAGAATGATTCTTTTTCGGTGTAGGGCAGACAACGGATTCCATGTTGTGTTATTCCATGGTCTACAAATCGGTTTAAGGCTTTTCCCACACTTCAGCTTGCGCAATGGTGCATGGGTTACAAAAAGTAAAGTAAATAGAAGAAGAGTAAAAGAAAGATGATTTAGCTTGAATTTGCCACGGTTTATGCTTTATGTTATATGCTTATATGCCTTATCATGTTTAGCATGGACAATTGCATGTTATATTTGTATCTCAGTTACTAGCATGTTTTATTAGTTTATGTGCATGGCTATCATACTTAGTACTTTATTGTGCTAATGCATACTCTTGCCTGCATCAACTTCTTTTGTGTAGGACGTGGCAGTTCTCCTACTCGTGGCTAGAGCATTGACTTAGAGTTGAGAAGAAGTCTTGGTGAATCCTCATTCATCCGAGGACATAGCCTTGTTGGATCTTACTTTGATGTCTTTCCTTATGTTGGATATTGTATTGGGCTGCGTCCCTATCACTTTTATTCTTATTCTATGATTTTAGAAGGCTTTGAGATATGAGTTGTAGACTTTCGTTGTTTTGAGGAAAGCTTTGATATAAAAATGCTCTTTTTAACTCTTATTTCTCTATTATCTTATATGTTATGTATGCTAAGGGCTTGTATGAGGGCCCTCGGGGTCTTGTACGTTGTTTTACATCTAGGGGCTACCCTGGGTCTTGACAGAACCCGGCAATAGAGATATGTTGGATCTACAACGGATACCACAAGCATACCTCCTCAATTAAAAAGAATTGTCTGCACTCTTCAATGATAAGATATTCAAACAAACAATCAAAAGGACAACACTCATCAAAGATAAGAAATTCAAACAAACAATAAAAAAGGTGGACCCCACACACCAAAATGCCATGCCACAAAAGGTCAATGGTTCAAACAACAATAAAACAAAAGTTCCAAGGCTACTTTATGGTAAACATTTCAGCATATTCAAAAGGCTATTTTAGATGAATATGCATGCAAAGGACATGGGATTTTCAGCCACGTCTATCAGCTACGTGTTTAGTAACGTATATCAAATACGTGTAAAAAATTTCTACCATTACGTGCATATGTTTTTTGCTACGTGCAATATTTATCAATTACGTGTAAAATAATCGTGTATACTAGTGTACGCACACGTGTAAATTAGATAGCACAATAAGTTAGATTAGTCAGCACTTTTGAGGTCTATTAAAGGCTTTAAAATTGTATCAGTAGAGGGTATTCAAAATCTTACGACTTTGAAAACCTCTCTACACTTTCTCCCATTTTCCCATCTTTTCCATTTCTCCCATCCATGATCTGTCTCTTTCCCTAATTAATAAAAAAAATTTGTAAGTACATATTGATAGGGTATATACTATCAATCATGTGTTTAGAAATAGAATTCTAACAATGTTCAAGATTAAATATTTTAGTGGAAGATTGTTAAGGTATTGACTATTAACCATGCATTTAGATATAGTACATTATAACAATCGTGATGGTTAAAAGTCTAAGTGGGAGATTGTTGGGATATATACTATTAACCATATGTTTAGTGACACGATCTGATTCTTTGAGGCATGATGGCGCCTACCAACCCACCAGTAGGCAAGCCAAACCCTATCCCGGAACTTAACAATAATGGGACTAAGAGTGGAAACTAACCTCAACTAAGCAGAAGCATAAATAAAGGAACACATAAAGGAAAGACAGAAGCGATATCATATATATACAACAAACAATACCTTCCAGAACCTTGAAGTCACATGTAAAGAGCTACTGCAAAATGAGTACAAGTCCAAAAAGTGGACCACAGAAACAAAACATTCTCAAAAACGAAAGACAAGCCTCAATATAAGTACAGAAAGAGGCAAGGGAATCTTAGGATGCCATGTGCTCACCCTCGCCTCTGGAACAGACTGCAGCAGGCTCGAACTCAATGCTGATACCTGGTGCTCGGACCTGCATCACGAAAACAGATGCAGAGTGTAGCATGAGTACAAAAAAATAGGCACCAGTAGTCATCATAGGCCGACTGAGCAAGAAAGATAAAAACAGACTGAAAGGATAGAATCTACAATAATAGAGGTCAGGCGAAAATGAAAAGAAGCACATGAGTGCACCTAAAGTAAACTAAGTACAGCTAAACTAAACCTAACTGGACCCCAGAAGCCCCGAAGGTACACTCATGCACAAGTTTAAACAAAACTCAAACGAACCCCAAAAGCCCGACAGGTACACAGAAAAGCTAGATCTAAGGAACCAAAGGAAACAAACTCCAAATCGAAACAACCAGTCAACTCCAACCCAGTACATAAGTCTGACTTCTAAATCGACATACCTTGCTTGCGAACAACTCAGGGGCCCTACCTAGCCAGTCGAGTGAGGTGGGGGGATGGGTACGACGACCCCTCTAAAGACCTTGATATACAACTGCCCAATTGGCTAACACTCCAGGGGCCCTGTCGAAGCCAGCCAAGTGAGCCATCTAACACTCTTAGGGGCCCTACCCAGCCAGCCAGAGTGCGCGGTGCATGCCCACTCCGAAGAGAACCTTAGCTAAGTAATATCCAATTGCCTAGCCGACTAACACTCTGGGAACCCTACCCAGCCAGTCAAGTGAGTCAGCTAACAGTCCTGGGGGCCCTACCCAGCCAGACACAGCGAATAAGGCGAACCAACTCCGAGAGGATCTCAAATTCAAAACAGTTGTGGATCAACGTCCACTACCAACCACATCACAACGAGCACATCAACTCCAAATTGTAGTAGATCAATGTCCACTACCAATCACATCACCACATAACCGACCTTGAAGCATCTAACCAGGAAGATACCACGCCTCCGATAACACATCATCATCATAGAAAAAGAGGGAGAAAAGACAAAAGGATCTCAAGCACTACAAAGCCAAAACAATGTTCAACTATCAGACCCAAGTCTGCTATGTCAGTCTACAAGGACCTAATCCATCCAAATCGACGTCGGATACATATCAAAGTCAGCCAAGTGCATAGGTCTAGGTCAACATTAGTCTATCCTAAATTAAGGCCAAAGATATACTCCAATACAATCAACAACTAACCAGATAATCTGCATGCAGTAACATATAAACAGCCCAGCAGATAATTCAACACAATCACAGATAAGCAACCCCTCCGATAACATGGTACCCCCGAAATAGCCTTAAAATCAAACATAAAGCATGATTTCTGGGAAGAAGAGAAGAGATACTAGCTACCCACCCCAGATTTACAAAAATATGCATGCAATAACACAATCAGGTTCAATCTAAAGGAAGAGAAGACGTAGCCTATCTGAAGGCTGACCACGCGCGCTCCAAATCACTCTGCCGGAGCCTTCCCCTTCCGAACGGCCTCGGATTGCTGCCACGGTATCAAAAATAGAATCACAGCATCAACACGATCGTTTATACACTTAAATCATCAAATCAGAGACAGACCAATTTCAGAGTCAAAATCAAGAATTGTGGGACCCACTTTGAAATTTCCAGAATTGACTCTGTGAAGAGGTCCCAAATATTCCCCCAAGCTTGTGTTCCAAAAAAAAACACCCCTCGAAGCTCGGGAGCTCGGATCAGCTCAATACAACAACAAACCCAAGATGCAAAACTTTACACAATTAGCTTAAGGTAGGAACTTACGCCTCAAATTCATGGTAATCGAGGACCACCCTACACTATCTGAGCACTAACCCATACAGCCAACGAGATTCAAAACACCTAGGACATCAAATCACCGAAAATAGACGTAAAACGAGAGAGATGTCAATTTCCAACTTTTCCTCCAACAAAACCCGACTGCCCCTATATATACTGCAAGACCTGTTGACCTCCGCGAACGCGGCAAAGGGCCCGCGAATGCGGAGAGAAAATAACCATAGATTCGGAAAAGCGGCCAGGGGCCCATGAACGCTGAGTAACAAGAACTACACCTCCATGAACGCGTCTAAGGGTCCGCAAACGCGAAGAAGAGGACCACAGACCTTTGCGAACGCGGTGCCCTATTCGTGAACACAGAGAGAAAGGCTTCCCAGACTTCAGTGAATGCGGAGCCTTATCCTCGAACGCAGAGAAAGGATTCTCACACCTTCGTGAAGGCGGAGAAGAAATGGGTTTGCTACATCAGTTGTGCACCAGCTGAGTTTTGGGAATAAAGGTCAGTGCATCAACAGAACATCTTCATACTGTTATAGATGGTGCGAAAACTTTTACAGTTTGTTTGAATACTCGATATGCACCTGTGGAAGATTCCAACAAGATGAGGTACCATGTAGTCATGCAGTTGTAGTAATCATATACTGGCAGAAGCATCACGAAGATTTCTATTCATCCTATTACAATAATAGGAGTTACCAAGATACCTATGTCATCCCAATTGAACCATTGCCTTGTGAAAGCACTTGGGATATTCCATCGCACATTTTGGAGGAAATAGTGTTACCACCAATAACAAGAAAGCAACTAGGCCGACCACCCAACAATGATCGTAAAAAGGAATTCAATGAAGGCAAATACAAAATGAGTAAAGTGACTTGTAGTATATGTGGTACACCCGGGCATAACAAGAAAACATGCCCAAAAAAAGATAAACAGAACTAACACCAGTGCGTTTTAATGTTCCTTGTTATTTTTTTTGACATTAAGCATATGCAATTGGATTTTTATTGATTTTTGGAGAAATGCATATATATTTTACGAATATAAAATTTATATTAGTTATTAATCTGTTTCAGAAATGGGAGTCTTTTATAATTATATGAATACAACTTGTTGGTGTTAGTGAGTGTTTGTTTATTTATGTTAGTTTAGTACTTAAATAACTCTTGGTGAGGAAAAAAACCAGATGAACAAAGTGGTATGAATGTTTGTTCTGCCGCACAAATAAGATTAAATTATCTTTATACACAAATATTAGCTAATATATTTTTGGTGAAATATTGTGTGAAATTGTGTAATTTTGAGTTGCGTGTAAATGAACAAAGTGGTATGAATGTTTGTAGTACAGTATCATTGTAATTACTAATAAGTTTGGCATATATACTATTATGTATACTTCAATGTGTAACTGATATTAAACTTGGTATTTCATCTTTGGTAAAATGAATTGAAAATAACGCACCTTCGTACAACATATTTAACTATAAAAATAAAATATAATTCAATGAACACAAATTAGACACCAAAAGGATAAAAAAAATGTACTACTGCTGAGCCTGTCATTGTAAGAGCAGATTTGTTGGTGTAACATACCAACAATGTAGAAAGACTTATTAAAGTAGAAAATATACACAAACAATTAATATCCCACTTCTCTTTACCCTTGTATCTTGAATTAAGATTTGGCTTGCCAGATGAAGAACCGATTACAATCAACTCATTTTTTCCTTTTACCGTTTTATTAAGATCACCAACGCCGTCCTTAACAGGAATTTGAGAGAATGCATCCAACCTAAACGACGGTCGTGAACATGCATGCAATTATAGGGCTATTGTCAACTACAATTGGGTTGTTAAGCTTTGGGCTTTTACGGGGAGTCCGATCCATGGAAATATACCGCCCTAAAAACCCTAACCCTTGGAATGTAACAAAGATATGGGGATGAACTTAGAAAAAAATTACAGCACCGGATTATTGTGAACAACAAGTGCAAAATGGGAACAGAAGAAAGAAGACCAATGGTTGAAAGAGGTTAATTGAACAGAAAAAGGGAGAAGAAAAGGTGTAACTCCTAGGACTCCGTGTCTATTTTAATTAAAAGACTTCTTGAAAAAGTAAACCTCTTCATACATTGAATGAATAAAATACAGAAAATTAAATTAGAATACATGTATAAATGTTATAGATTTTTAAAATGGAGATAAAAAAGGCACATAATCCCATTAATTGGGGGAAGAAAAAATTTAAATTAAAATTAAATTAAAATAAAAAATTATATTAGTCTGCTATGTTGGTAAATTAAAAACTATGTTTGCAATTAAATAAAAGTGCATACATATATTGTTAATAAAAGTCTTATATTGTATATTTATATAATTTTTCCCCTCATAATTCAGAAAAGGGACCAAGAATTCTAGCGAGAAGCTAAAGAGAGCTTGCGGATCAAACGCACAGATTTCTCTACAAGTTCAAGAATTCAAGCATTCAAGATAAGGTTCGAGTTCAAGAACGATCAAGATCAAGACCATCGGATTCAAGAATAAGCTCGAAGCCCTTGAATTCACATAGAAGTCAAGATCAAAATAAGGTTCAAGTTCAAGAACGATCAAGATCAAGACCACCAGATTCAAGAACAAGCTCGAAGCCCTTGAATTCTAATAGAAGTCAAGATCAAGATAAGGTTTAAGTTCAAGAACGATCAAGATCATTGAAGATTCAAGAACAAGCTCCGAAGCCCTTGAATCCAAGAACAAGTTCAAGTTCAAGTTCTAAGTTCAAGATTAAACTCAAGAGCCCTTGAATTATATCTGAAACGATGAATCAGAGGAATCATAGAGTTTGTAACACTTGCACTTTGAAATCAATAAAATGATTGTTGAATTATTTTTCAAGTCTTGATTATTATTTTCCAGACGCGAATTTTATTGTCGACAAATTCTGGCATGCCCAGTGAGACTATCTCTACCTCTCATCTCAACTTTTCAAGAATAAAAGAATTTTGAGATGACTTCCAACAAGATCAACTCTCAATCAACTGTCTCTAAGGCCACTAACTCCAAATTCTCTAATGAAGTTGATGGAATCCTCAGTGTTACCTTTGGAAGCTTCGGAGCTGTCACGAGGAGCAAGGCTGCTATGCTAGGACAACAAACATTTCAAGTGTTGTCTACATCAACTCCTGTTTTTGGGTCTTCGACTCCAAAAGGATCAAGGTCCTCCACTAATGCTTTAAAAGGAGGAAGTAGCATTGCTGAAAAGATAAAGAAGACCTTAGCTCTACTTGAGCAATCTGGTTCAAAAAACTCTTCCACAAAGGGGAATTATGATTCAACAAGTGAATCATCTCCGCGTACATCACGTAATGTGAGTGCATTGAAGATCAACTTGCACGACAATCCATGCTACTCTCCTACATCCCCAATGATCATACAAGCAATGGTAACTGATGCTTTTTCCATTGAGGAACAACTTGCAAATCTGATGAAGCTGGATGATAGATTAACCAAGCATGTACAACATCAAGAGTCCCGAATTGACAAATTGATGGATAGGATGGAAGGACTTTTAGATGGAGAAGCCAGTCATGCACCTGGAAAGGGTGTTGAAGTTCAAGAGATCCAAAACCCTACGAATAAAGCACCGCTTGTCAAGGAGATGCCAGTTTCTTCTAAAGGAATGATCCCACTCGATCGCTTAAAAGAGTTCATTAAAGGAACAATCAAAGATAAGTTTGAAGTCTCCACCAAATCTTCTGATATGTATGCCAAGCCATACACTGCAAGAATTGATAGCTTCAAAATGCCTATCGGCTATCAACCCCCCAAATTTCAACAATTTGAGGGTAAAGGAAATCCAAAGCAACATGTCGTGCACTTTGTGGAGACATGTAATAATGCCGGAACCTATGGAGACCATCTTGTCAAGCAGTTCCTCTGCTCTATAAAGGGAAATGTGTTTGATTGGTATACGGATCTCGAGCCCAATTCTATCGATAGTTGGGAGCAACTAGAGGACGAATTTCTCAACTGCTTCTATAGCACAAGGTGTACAGTGAGCATGGAAGAACTCACGAATGCTCACCAAAGAAAGGATGAGCTGATTATAGATTTCATAAATCGATGGAGAAACATGAGCCTAAATTGTAAAGATAGGCTTAGCGAAGCCTCTGTAATAGAAATGTGTATCCAAGGAATGCACTGGGAGCTTCTTTACATCTTACAAGGAATAAAGCCAAAACCCTTCAAAGATCTAGCTACTCGCGCTCATGATATGGAGTTGAGCATGTCCTCTGCTTCGAAAAGATATGACATTTGCCCATGATCCTCGCAAAGGAATAGAGAAGCAGGAACCCAAGAGATGGAGCAAATTTATGACCAAGAATTCTAACGTGAAGCTAGAGAGAGCTTGTGGATCAAACACGTAGATTTCTCTACAAGTTAAAGAATTCAAGCATTCAAGATCAAAATAAGGTTCAAGATCAAAATAAGGTTCAAGTTCAAGAACGATCAAGATCAAGACCATCTGATTCAAGAACAAGCTCGAAGCCCTTGAATTCAAAGAGAAGTCAAGATCAAGATAAGGTTCAAGTTCAAGAACGATCAAGATCAATACCGCCGGATTCAAGAACAAGCTTGAAGTCCTTGAATTCAAATAGAAGTCAAGATCAAGATAAGGTTCAAGTTCAAGAACGATCAAGATCATCGAAGATTCAAGAATAAGCTCCAAAGCCCTTGAATCCAAGATCAAGTTCAAGTTCCAAGTTCAAGATCAATCTCAAGAGCCCTTGAATTATATCTGAAAAGACGAATCAGAGGAATCATAGAGATTATAACATTCGCACTTTGAAATCAGTAAAATGATTGTTGCATTATTTTTCAAGTCTTGATTATTACTTTTCATATGCGAATTTTACTGTCTACAATCTGTCAACGACAATGATCCTCTTGAAGAGGAAGATACTGGATATGCTCCACCGGAACATGAAGAAGGAGTGAAGACCACGATAGATCCCTTAATGGAAGTTAACCTTGGCACTTACGAAGACCCAAGGCCAACTTTCTTGAGTACCTTTCTAGAAGTTGATGAAGAAATCGCTTATATGAATATAATCAAAGGATATAGGGATGTCTTCGGTTGGAGTTATAAAGATATGATTGGCTTGAATCCTAAAGTAGCAGTTCACCAATTGGCAGTCAAGAATGGTGCTCGTCATGTTAAGCAAGCTCAAAGACGTTTTAGGCCAGACTTATGTCCATTAATTGAAAAGGAAGCTAACAAACTCATTGAGGCAGGCTTTATTCGTGAAGTCAAATACCCTACATGGATTTCAAGTATTGTTACTTTAAGGAAGAAGAATGGCCAGATTCGAGTGTGCGTTGACTTTAGGGATCTGAATAATGCGTGCCCTAAAGATGAGTTCCCTCTTCCCATCTCGGAGTTGATTATTGATGCCACCACCAGGTATGAGGCGATGTCGTTCATGGATGGTTCTTCTAGCTATAATCAAATTCGCATGGCACCAAAGGATGAACAACTCACCGCATTTTGCACTCCTAAAGGTATTTATTGCTACAACGTAATGCCTTTTGGTTTAAAGAATGCTGGTGCCACATATCAAAGGGCTATGCAAAATATATTTGATGACTTGCTCCATAAAAATGTTGAATGCTATGTTGATAACTTGGTGGTGAAGTCGAGAAAGAGGAGTGACCATTTGAAAGATTTAAGAATGGTGTTTGAGTTGCTCCGAAGATATCAACTAAGGATGAATCCATTAAAATGTGCCTTTGGAGTTACTTCTGGCAAGTTCCTTGGCTTTATTGTCAGACATCAAGGGATTGAAATTGATCAAGCCAAAGTTGATGCAATTTTTATGATGCCCGAGCCTCAAGACATTCATGAGTTAAAAAGCCTTCAAGGAAAGTTAGCCTATTTAAGGAGGTTAATCTCAAATCTAGCAAGAAGATGCCAACCATTCGATCATCTCATGAAGAAAGGTGCTCCTTTTAAGTGGGACCAAACATGGAGTGATGCCTTTAAAAGTACCAAATCGTATCTAGTGAAACCTTCAATTCTAGCAGCCCCTATACCTGGAAAGCCAATTGTACTCTGCATTACGGAACAAGAAAGGTCTGTAGGAGCCTTGTTAGCTCAAGAGAATAGTGAAGGAAAAAAAAATTATCTTTATTACTTGAGCAGAACGATGACATCAAATGAGCTGAACTATTCACCAATCAAAAAGTTGTGCTTGGCGCTAGTCTTCTCAATTCAAAAGATGAAACATTATTTTCAAGGTCACGTTGTTCGCCTTATTTCTAGAGCAAATCCCATCAAGATTGCTATGTTGAAACCTGTCATTAGTGACAGACTAGTAAGATGGCACCTCCAAGTCCAACAATTTGAGATTGTGTACATCCCTCAAAAGGCTGTGAAGGGACTAGTATTAGCAAATTTCTTGGCAGACCACCCGATACCAGATGATTGGGAGTTAACGATGAGCCGATGAAGATGCAATGGCTATCGGAATTCAATATCCTTAGAAAATGTACTTTGATGGGGCTGCACATCGTGGTGGAGCTGGCGCTGGCGTGGTGTTCGTCACTTTGCAAGAAAAGATTTTACCATTCTCCTTTACCTTGGAGCAACGTTGTTCCAACAATGTCATTGAATACTAAGCGTTGATATTGGGGCTCGAAATGGATGTCGACATGAAGCAATTACAATTACAAGTCTTTTGTGACTCTCAATTGGTGATCAATCAATTCTTGAGAAGTTATGAGGTCCGAAAACCAAAACTACGTCCTTATCATGACTATGCTCAAAAGTTGATATGATGGCTTGGAGATGTAACCCTCCAACATGTGCCTAGAAAGGATAATAAGAAAACTGATGCTCTAGCTTCTTTAGCTTTAGTGTTAACTCTTCCTAATCAGAAACAAGTTACTATCTGCCAAAAATGGGTAGTACCACCACCGAATGAGGATGAAGATGAGCTTGAGCATCTCGTCGCTATTTCTGAAGCTGCGAGAGAATATTGGCGACAACCTATTACTGATTATTCGTGTTATAGGATACTTCAATAAAATCCAAGGAGAAGGACTGACACTCATCGTCGTGCACATCGCTTCCTTTACTACAAGGACACATTATATAGAAGATCATTCGAGGGAGTACTCTTGCGATGTTTGGGAGAGGAAGAATCAATCCAAACTCGGCAAGAAGCACACTCAGGAGTATGTGGGTCACATCAATCTGGACCGAAGCTCCACTTTCACATAAAGAGAATGGGGTATTATTGGCCAACCATGGTGAAAGATTACTTAGACTATGCTCGAACGTGCAAGGCTTGCCAATTTCATGCAAATTTCATAAATCAGCCACCCGAGGTATTATACCCAACAATCGCATCTTAGCTATTTGACGCTTGGGGATTGGATGTTATTGGACCACTACAAAAATCTTTTGGTGGTCACTTATACATCTTAGCTGCAACCGATTACTTCTCAAAATGGGCCGAAGCTGTTGCTCTTAAAGAAGTGAAGAAAGAGAATGTTGCAAATTTCATTCGAGTGAATATCATCTATCGCTTTGGTATCCCTCGCTACATAATAACAGACAATGGCAAGCCATTTGATAACAAGTTAATGAACAAGATTTGTGATCTCTTTGGCTTCAAGCAGCGTAAATCCTCTATGTATCATGCTGCCACCAATGGTCTTACTGAAGCATTCAATAAGACTTTATGCAACCTCCTAAAAAATTTGTCTCCAAGTTCAAAAGGGATTGGCATGAAAGAATGAAAGAAGCTTTGTGGGCATATAGGACAACATACCGCACACCAACTCAAGAAACACCATATTCACTTGCTTTTGGAATTGAAGCAGTCCTGCCACTTGAGCATCAAATACCTTCCTTGAGACTTTCTATTCAAGAAGGGATCAGTGAAGAAGAAAATAATCGACTATGTCTTGCTGAGTTAGAAGCACTTGATGAAAAAAGGCTAGAAGTCTAACAAAATCTTGAATGTTATATAGCTAGTCTATCTCGTGCTTTCAATAAGAAGGTTTGCTTGAGGTGCTTCCAAGTTGGAGATCAAGTCCTCGCAGTAAGAAGACCCATCATTACTTCACATAAGTCTAGGGGCTAATTTACCTAAAAGTGGGATGGACCGTATGTCGTACAAGAAGCATATTCAAATGGTGCTTACAAGCTTTTTGATGCAGATGGCATGAGGATCGGTCCCATTATTGCCAAATTCCTGAAGAGGTACTACACTTGAAGGAAGATGATGCTCCTTAAGGTACGAGCCTAAACTGCATGTAAATCCTGGCTCGCAAGAGTATAAACTGTGTACGGCACACCAAAAAAAACACTCTCCCAGAACTACGTTATGACTTGATCCTCTTCACTGAGGTACATAGGCGCTTAGAACCATATTCTAAGTTCAGTTGCATAAATGTCAAAAAATCACATGTTTCCACTTGATCTGTCACATGAAAGTTAAAGCTATGAGTAATCTTTCATCAAACTTCAGACTTACACCAAATGGTGGTGACTCGATGGGGGCAAACCCCTATGAATATGAGTTATTTCAAAACTTGAAGTCTTCAAAAATTTCCAATTCTACAAGTTGAAGTCTTCAAATTCTTCAAGTAAGCAAGTTGAAGTCTTCAAATCCTTCAAGTCTGCAAGTTGAAGACTTCAAGTTCATCAAGTCTGCAAGTTGAAGTCTCTAAATTCATCAAGTCTACAAGTCAAAGTCTTCAAATCCTCCAAGTATGCAAGTTGAAGTATTCAAATCCTCCGAGCCTACAAGTTGAAGTCTTCAAAACCTCCAAGTCTTCAAAATCTCCAAGTCTTGAAGATGAAGTTTCAAATCAGTCGAGTATGCTAGTTGAACTCTTCAAATTATTCTAGTCTGAAAGTTGAAATCTTCAAGTCTTGGACCCTCTAGATTATCTTCCTTAAGGTGGGGATGCGCATTCATTCTCTTTAGACCTCAAGGATACCACAAGGTTACCTTTCTTAAGGAGGGGATGCATATACATCCTCTTTACGCCATTAGATTACCTCTAGATTACCTTCCTTAAGGTGGGGATGCGTATCCATCCCCTTTACACCTCAAGGATACCATAAAGTTACATTTCTTGAGGCGGGAATGCGTATCCATCCTCTTTTCGCCTTAAGAATACCATAAATTTTGCTTTCTTAGGGCGAGGATGCGTATCCATCCTCTTTTCACCTTAAGAATACCATAAATTACCTTTCTTAGAGTGGGGATGTGTATCCATCTTCTTTTCACCTTGAGAATACCATAAAATTACCTTTCTTAGGGCGGGGATGCACATCCATTCCTTCAGATCTCAAGACCAAATTCTTGTGTTGTGATAAAACTATCCATTATGTAGCCTCCACGAAATACAAAAATTTCCTCCATTGATCTAAAAAAGAAAAATACAAAACAAAAAAATAATAAAACATGAAACATAGAAAGAAGTACCTCGCTATTGATGGTTGTAAATTGCTCCAAACGTTCCACGAAAGAGCTCACAAATTGATGCTAAAAGAATGAGGAACATGATCCTATTTATAGATTAGTAGTAACGGTGGATTAAGACTTTTTTGGTGTTGTTGTTCAAGAAGGAAAAGTAACCCGTTCCTAATTCAACTACAAAAGCACATGCGTGTAAGGTGGGTGATTCTTAAAGTCAAAATGGAGAGGAATTTTGTTGGCCCGGTTACTTTCTTGAGCGATTTACGTAAATTGGAATTCCTGGTAGCATGTCTTGATTTTTTTCAAAATATATAAAATGGGTATAAGTTTTGATAACTTTTGAAAACCTTGGGAATATATACATGTGGACATCTTATCCCTGTTAATGAAACGTGGAATCTTCTAAGCAAATTGCACAATTAATGTATGAAAAATCAATGACATGGATTGTCATTACTTTCTTTTTTTCAATTTAATAATTCGCTGGTACTTCGAGACTTTGTCTCCAATAAGGATACATTTCGACAAGTCTTGAAACAGGGGCATTTGTTATCATTTAAAATTTATTAAATATAAATTTATAAAATGATTCGGATTATATTAAATTCATTAATATATTAATCCAAATAAATATTGTTGATTAATATAATTGAGTTAATTATTTAAATCCGATAAATATGAATTTAATTAAAGCCCGCTCTATAAAGCCCATATGTCATGTCACTTAAATCTTATTGGCCGAAGGGAATCCTGTAACTATCAAAACTCCTCTATTCTAAAACTATAAATAGGGGTCCTCATAATTCAGAAAAAGGACAAAGAATTCTAACGAGAAGCCAGAGAGAGCTCATGGATCAAACACGCAGATTTCTCTACAAGTTCAAGAATTCAAGCATTCAAGATCAAGATAAGGTTCAAGTTCAAGAACGATCAGGATCAAGACCATCGGATTCAAGAACACGCTTGAAGTCCTTGAATTCAAATAGAAGTCAACATCAAGATAAGGTTCAAGTTAAAGAACGATCAAGATCAAGACCACTGGATTTAAGAACAAGCTCGAAGCCCTTGAATTTAAATAGAAGTATAGATCAACACCACTAGATTCAAGAACAAACTTGAAACCTTTGAATTCAAATAGAAGTCAAGATCAAGATAAGGTTCAAGTTCAAGAGGATCAAGATCATCGAAGATTCAAGAACAAGCTCCGAAGCCCTTGAATCCAAGATCAAGTTCAAGTTCCAAGTTCAAGATCAAGCTCAAAAGCCCTTGAATTATATCTGAAAAGACGAATCAGAGGAATCATAGAGATTGTAACACTCACACTTTGAAATCAATAAAACGATTGTTGCGTTATTTTTCAAGTCTTGATTATTATATTCCAGACGTGAATTTTGTAGTCTACAGAAGGTTTATCTTTAACACTTGGTTTACTAGTTATAGATTCATTTATTCATAAGGAGTTGGGTTTTGGAAGGGATTGAAATTCTTCTAGAACTGAGTAGCAATTCTCTAATTTTTTATCGCCCTCTTTGAAAGGTTTTTTCATTTTATCTTCTGGCTTGAAGGGCTGTAATGGGAGCCTCGGGGGCCGTATTCCCCATACTCCTAGTCTCATTATTTCCCTGTAAAAATTCTCTTTTCAAAAAATCGGGGAGAGAATTATTTTCTCTTTTTATAAATTCTATATTAAAGTCAAAGCTAGATAATAAAGCTTGCCATCTGTCAAATATTTGTTTAGAAATTAGATTTTTAACATCCTTTTGCAAAATATCTTTGGCTGCTTTGCAATCGACTCTTAACAAAAAATTATTTATTTATCACATCATCTTGAAATTTGGTAACACATAGTATCATAGCAAAAAATTCTTTTATAATGGTACTATAATTTTTTTTGATATCATTCTGGGTACCTGAAGTGAATCTTACTAATTGTTCTGCGGACCCTACGGAAATTCTTTGTTTATGTATGGCTCCATATCCTATGTGCGAGGTGTCAGTTTCGACAATCATAAGAGCCTCTAGATGTGGTATACCTAGACATGGATGTTTCTGAACTATTGACTTAATTTTTTGGAGTGCATTAGTGTGCTCTATTCCCCATGACACTGGATTCTTTTTAAGACGCTGATAACGAGGCCTACAAACCTTTCTAATATTAGGAATAAAATCAGCAACATAATTGAGACTTCCTAAGAATCTTTGGAGTTTAGTTTTATCTATTAATTCATCCGAAAATATAGACGAGAACTCTATGGCTCTACAAATGGGTCTATAGGTTCCTTGGTATGAATCATGCCAAAGGAATCAAATAGAAGTCTGAAATAATTTTATCTTTTTAGCACTTACTAATAATCCATATTCTTTAACGACCTTTAAAAAGGTTTGATGTTGTTTATAGTGTTGATCAATATCCTCGGAATATATTAAGATATCATCTATATAGACTATACAAATATGACTATATTGCTTAAATATATTATTCATAATATTTTGAAATTCAGAGGGAGCATTTTTTAGTCCGAAAGGCATTACATTCCATTTGTGTTGTCCAAAAAGGACATTGAAAGGATATTTTATATTTATCATTTTCGGCGATTTGTATCTGCCAAAATCCTAATTTCATATCAAACTTGCTATAAATATTAGCTTTATAAGTTCTTTTAAGAAGATCACATTTGTTAGGTATGGGGTACCTAATCCATTTTAATAAATTATTAAGAGGCTTATAATAGTTAACAAGTCTTGGGACACCTCTTTCTTTTTCGGCACTATTATTAACATAAAAAGGCGAGAAACTCCAAGGTGATTTGGATGGTCTAATAATATTTTTAGCAAGTAAATCATTAATTTCCTTTTTACAATATTTCATTAGTTCCACGTTCATTGGAATGGATCTCGCCTTAGTGTGGATAACCCTTTCGTCAAATCTCTCAATATAAGGTAATTCGACAACTTATTTTTTTCTTTCCCAAAATGTATTAGGGAAATCTGAACAAACTTCTGGTTCAATATTATCTTGTAAGCTTTTAATTTTAGCTTCCACCTCCGGGGTTTTAAAAATGGATTCAATTCTTTTTATCTTGATGTCTTCTTTTAAATAGTTAATTTGTTGTAAAAGTAGATTTATTCTAAAGATATTTTTATCTTTATATGGCCACTTTGTTCTTTTGATATACTATTTAAATAGGAGAAAATAATCCTTTTTCCTAAGATAGTAGTGTGAATCCCATCCAATTGGGCAGTATATGGCTTTAGTTGAGTTATAAAGGGAGTACCTAATATTATTTCTTCATTTATATCTTTAGTTATTACAAAATCATTGACAAAAAAAATTTCATCATTACATAGTCTGAGCTAATCCAATGGAAAATTATGAGATTGCCAACATCTAAACCGTGATTAAGTAGTTAGCCAACTCTAAGGAATAAAACTAAGAACATAAGTGGAAGAAGAACAACAACTACCAAACTCCAAATTTATTATACCGGCCGCAACCTAAGTTTCGATGCTATCCGCCCAAGGACAGTGTAAAGATTTAGCTGCTCCTACTCATACCCTTCCTGGAAAACTTGGCTTTGATACCAACGGATGGGATGGACTGAGTTCCGGGACGGAATCCTACGAAAAATTGGGCAGCGTAAAGGAAGGTAGAAAGAACAAGTAAAAACTCAAAACAAAACTTTAAACAAACTTAAAAGAAAAGAGCAGTAAAAGTAAAACTTTAAAACATTAAATGAAAATAGTAGTAGAGAATATATACTTACAATAAAACTTTTTTATTGATTAAGGGAAAAGAGAGAAAACATGGATGATGGGAAAAGATGGGAAAATGAAAGAAAGTGTAGAGAGATTTCAAAGTCGTAAGATTTTGAATGCCCTCTACTGATACAATTTGAAAGCCTTTAATAGGCCTCAAAAGTGCTGACTAATCTAACTTATTATGCTATATAATTTACATGTGTGCGTGTACTAGTACACACAATTATTCTACACTTAATTGATAAATTTTGCACATAGCTAAAAACGTTTGCACGTAGTGGCTGAACATATTTACACGTATTTGATATACGCGGATGAAAACATAGCTGATAGACGTGGCTGAAAATCCCATGTCCTTTGCATGCATATTTATCTATAATAGCCTTTTGAATATGCTGAAATTTTTATCATAACGTAGCCTTGAAACTTGTTGTTTATTGTTGTTTGAACCATTGACCTTTTGTGGCATGGCATTTTGGTGTGTGGGGTCCATCTTTTTGATTGTTTGTTTGAATTTCTTATCATTGATGAGTGGTGTCCTTTTGTTTGTTTTTTTGAATATCTTATCATTGAAGAGTGTTGGCAATTCTTTTTAATTGAGGCGGTACGTTTGTGCTATCCCTTGTAGATCCAACATATCTCCATTGCCGGGCTCATCATGCTCATCATGTGAGGAAGCAATATCTAATAAATCCATTATTTTTTTAAACTCCATATTAGTGTTGAGGTTTACTAAGGCTTCTTCGAGCCTTCTTTTTAATTTTTCTTTGGAGTGGTTAGAATACCTCCGTGTTGACGAGCTTGATACTAACTTATTACTATGGACTGCTGGTGTCCATCCTTTAATTCTAATAGTCTTGCTTAAATACTTGATCCTTTAAATTTCATGAATGTCGAAGGACCAACTAATAATATAAGAAATCCTTTTGGCAATAAAGAACTTGCATAATTTAATATATTCTGATAAGGTAGATATATTCCGCTCCACCAGAAACTTTTCATACTATGTTTGATGTAGAGTTGATAATACCTATTTATTTTCTCCGAATTGATTCAACCATTCATAAAACCATCAGGGAATTACTACATTCTTCATTTCATCTAAATTTTTTATAAAGCAAGTGTGGGTGTTGGGCCCAACACAAAAAAAATTACACCACACTACCTTATAATCATACCAATTATATGTCTGGGGAGTATGAACTTTTGATAAGAGAATAGGGGTATGTAAATGATCTACAAACCACTCAAAGGGGCTTAAAAATATTTTAATCGTGAACTTTGAGTATTTTATACTGTCTAGATTATTTTCTTCAAATATATGCTCAATCTCTAATGAATCAGTATCTGTTAGGATAAATTCATAATACCTCCGGGTTTGGAGGGAATCTTCAGTCTCCACATAATTCTGGTTTGTGTAGCAAGGCTTTAGTAAATCCGAAATTCCATAATTTTCACATTTTTTATCAAGTGCAGTAATTGGCAGTACATTTGCGGTTGTTAACTCAAATTATTTTTAATTCTGAGAAATCCTCTCCTCCTTGTCTTGCGAAGTGGCAAGGGGATCCGCTTGTGCGTATATCTATGCGGTTTTCATCTTGTAACTATCTTTTGTTTGGATAGAAATATTTTTATTGATCGAGGAAGATGAATCTTCTCGGAAAACCGAATGAAGTGGTCGTAGCTTGGTTGAACTGGTTATAAGTTCTTTTAATGGTGAAGGTATAGCATATTTTGGTAGAAGGGAATATTCTGCGAAATGTGTGTATTGATCTTGTGATTTTGTTCTATCTTCTTCACAAAAGGGTCTTTTCATTTTTTCTTTGTGTTTGAACGTCAGGAATGGGGGCCTCAAAGGTCTTATTCGTGGTCCCATTATTTCCCTGAAAAATCTTTTTGTCAAAATTTCTGGAAGATTTTACCCGTTATTTGAAAATCAAAACTCGATAATAAAGTTTTCCAACTGGAAAATATTTGTTTTGTAATTAATTTTTTTATAAAATTATATTGAGTTGTGTTGCAGTCATTGTTTAAATTATTTTTAAATTGGGTAACTCCTAGAGCTATAACAAAGAAGGCTAAGCAAAATCTAGGTGAAGTAGAAGGTTTAATAATTTTTATTGAGTAATTTTCTTGGTGTGAAAGTACATTTATTTTAAAGATATTTTTATATTTTATGAATTTATTCTCATCTTTTGACATACTCTTTAGGTAGGGGAATATAAGATTTTTTCCTTAGATAGTGGTGTGGATGCCATCTAATTGGGCAGTATAAGATTTTATTTGGGTAATGAAAGGAATAACTAATATTATTTCTTCATTTATATCCCTGGTTATCATAAAATCATTAATAAAACCAATTCCATCATTGCATATGTGTGTCTTCTGGAGCTTATAATTTATTTTAAGCTATTCCCCTATTCTGGAGAATAATTGGGTAATACCTATATCTAGGTATTTATTAGGAATTAATCCCTCAATAATGGAATTTAGATCTGCACCCATATCAAATAATGCTATTTTATGGATGATATAATTTTTATTTATAACCATCATAATTGCATTAATTCCTAATTTAGATAGAGGTTCTTCAAGAGACACTACTTCTTTTGATGCTTCTCCAGATTCGGGTTTATTGAATTTCGGTTCTTGATTAAGTGGTAGATCATTTAATATTTTATTGGTAATTGATTCGACTTCTACAATGTTAAGTCTTTGCTTAATATCATTTATTTCATCTTTTAACTTACTAATTCCATTTGAATACTTTGTAGTGTTGTTTCAGGCTTTGATTCTTTAAATTTATTTAATACCTTTGTCATATCGAAAGGTTTAATTGTTCTGTTATTGGATTGTTTATCTGGAACTACATCTCTTAATGCAATCAAATATTTTTTCTTAAAATCGGGGTCTTCAATATGATCTATCATATCAAAAAATATTTATTTATTACTACTAGTAATGACATTTACGGAATGGGTTTTGCAGGTACATATTGCACTACAACATTTATAAGGGTATGATGATTTACTATTATCGGAACTATAGACTATATTTAGTTGATTGTCATCGCTAAAAGTTTCACCGGATGAAGAGTTATTTTCATCATCTTCTAAAATAGAATATAATTTATTCTTAACTTCTTCTTCTAACTCTAACATATTAATTTTGTCTTTCTTTTTATTAGTGGCTAGGCAATCCTTGGCTCGATGTCCTATTTTTCCACATCCCCAACACTTGTCAGTGTTGTTTGATTTGAATCTATTTTTATTAGGGTCTTGTTTAGATTTTTTGAACCTCTTTTTATAATGATGAGGTTGTAGACATTGAAATTTTATTGATAAATTCATATTAAATTAGGATTAAATCTTAAGTTCATGATACATTGACCAAGTCAAATTACCGGTTAATAAAGTTGGATTAATATTTAAGTCAAAATTATATGACTTAAATCAAGTCCAAATTACATTTGGCCAGTCCATTTAATTGATAAGATGAGCCCAGCTCATAATCTTCAAGCCCAAAGGCAAAAATTGCTTAGAACAAAATACCCCTAAAACCCTAGCTCACAACTATATAAAGAGGTCTTCATAAAACCAAGAAAAGAAGAGGAAAAAGAAGAAGAGAAATATATAGAGAATCCTTGCTCTTCAGTGGTGACCTGCAAGTCTTCCACACACTAAGAAGTCTTCGCTCCAAGTATTGAGCCGCAAGTATTTCATCAAATTAAAGTCTTCGCACAAAGTGTTGAGCCGCAATATTCCATCAAATCAAGAACAATCGTGAAGAGAAGAATCAGGGGATTATATCTTTTTCTTAAAGATTTCATAAAGATTGTAACCTTCGCATAAATTGAAATACAAATACTATTGTTTGCTTGCTATTTTCCTTTTCTGTTTCCTTTATTTTAGGAACGAAACTTTAGTCGCATACAAATTGGCACGCCCAATGGGACAATCTTTATCTCTCATCTCTTCTCTTCAGAAATCAAAGTTCAAGAACATTGAGATGACTTCTAAAAAGGTCAACTTGAAATCCACATCTGCATCTGCATCCGCAAAAGCTGATGGATCAGAATTCTGCATTGATGTGGGAAACATACTTGATGTTACTGTGGGAAGCATGGGACCTGTCACAAGGAACCAAGCCAAATTGCTAGGATAACAAGCCTCACGAGTGACGTCCGAATCTGCTATTGTCTTTAGTTCATCTAAAGAAGGTGTGAAGTCTACCACAAAAGCCGCAAAAGAAAACATCACCGAAATGGTTGAGAGGGTTCTTTCCAAATTAAGCTTATCTACGTCCAAAAAGTCTTTCACTTCAGTCGACAATGATGTCTTAAGCACATAATCTACTCAACATAACATATTGCATCTCATGTTTTAAAAAATCAATGTTATTCTCCATCATCTGTAATGGTGATGCAACATATGGTGATCGAAACGTCCACTATAGAAGAACAACTTGCAAATTTGACAAAAGCAGTTGAAGGTCTTTCAAAATACATCAAAGGTCGAGACGTCCAAATTACCAAGTTGACAAAAATGATGGAGAATACGGAGGAAAGAGAACCCACTCAATGATGCGCAAAGCTTCATGAAAGGCAAGAGAAAAGAGAGTCCTTCACAAAACAAGAAACAATCATCAAAGAGTTTCAAGTGTCTACCGAAGGTCTGATTCCCGTTGACCAATTAAAAGACTTTATCAAAGAGTCTATCAACGATAAATCTGAGTCCACGTCCAAGTCTCCTCTCACATATGTAAAGCCGTATTCTCAAAGAATTGACAACCTAAAGATGCATGTTGGTTATCAACCTCCTAAGTTGCAGCAATTCGACGACAATGGAAATCTGAAACAACATGTAGCACACTTTGTCGAAACTTGCAATAATGCTAGAACATATGGTGATTATCTTGTTAAGTAGTTTGTTAGATCTCTTACCAGAATTGCTTTCAAATGGGATATAGATCTTGAATCTAGTTCCATCGATAGTTGGGTGCAAATGGAGCAACAATTCCTCAAGCGTTTTTACAACACAAGGCGTGTTGTGAGCATGATCGAGAAAGTCATTGACTTCATAAATCGTTGGAGGAGCTTGAGTCTTAACAGCAAAGATCGCCTTAGTGAAACTTCCAAGATCAAAATATGCATCCAAGGTATGCATTGTTATCTTCGTTACATGTTGCAAGGCATAAAACCTAAAACGTTTGAAGAACTAGCAACTCGTGCTCATGATATGGAATTGATTATGACTTCAAATGGAGATCAAGAGCTGTCCAACTTTGAACCTTATGAAGAAAATGTAATTGAAATTGAGGATGAGGACAAGTTTTCATTCAAACTCGAAATTGAAGAGTCTATGTAAGTTGACATGCTCCTTGACATACGAGCCTAAACTGCAAGTCATAATGCTCATCGACGCACGAGCCTAAAATGCATGTCATGAAACTCATCAAATTCGAGCTAAGTTTTCAAGTTGAAGTTCCTCAAATTCTAGTAAAATCTTCAAGTCAAAATGCTCCTCAACGCACGAGTCTAAAATGCATATCATGAAGCTCGTCAAATTAAAGCTAAGTCTCAAGTTTTGAAACTACTCAAATTCTAACTAAGTCTCATGTTTTAAAGCTCCTCAAATTCGAGCTAAATCTTCAAATCAAAATACTCCTCGACATACGATTCTAAAATGCATGTCATGAAGCTCATAAAATTCGATATAAGTCCTCAAGTCATGAAGCTTCTCAAATTCGAGCAGAATATTCTAGTTTCAACAACTCATCAAATTCGAGCAAAATCTTCAAGTCAAAATGCTCCTTGACGCATGAGCCTAAAATGCATGTCATAAAGTTCATCAAATTCGAGCAAAATCTTCAAGTCAAAATGCTCTTCGACACACCAGCCCCAAATGCAGGTCATGAAGCTCATTAAATTCTAGCTAAGTCTCAAGTTTCGAAGCTCCACAAATTCGAGCCAAGTTTTCAAATCGTGATGCTTCTCCAATTTGAGTCAAGTCTTAAAGTCACAAAAGCTCCATGAAAATGAGTTAAATCTTCAAGTTGTTACTCTTGGCCCTCATAAGTTTAAATCTGTATGGTAAAAAAAAATTCAATATGTCGAAAACCTTGAAATAGGTGGCCTAGAAAAATTAGAGAAAAAAAAAACGCACATGCTTTGCATTGAAGTGTAAAGTAAATATATTTTATTACTTTAAAATTGTAAGAGTTTTTACACATAAACAATCATAAGGAAGAGATTAAAATAAAATTGATATAACATCCTATATAAAAATTTAAGTAGAAAAAAATCAAACGTCAAGAAGTGGCTTGTCAACTCGTCTTGGATGTCTTTATCAAGTTTGCATCACCTCTTCATCAAACATCATCACTTCAAATATTTTTATGGATTATCGATGCAGTCATAAGCGAGCCTCTATCTTTGGCATGGGGGCATATTTTGAAGTTTTATTTGTGGGGTTGATCATGTGACAAGTAGTTGCTCTACAAAACTAGGACAAACTACACCAAAATCTCTTTTTGCTAAAGTCGAAATTAAAGAGGAAGAGGTACAAAGTGTGGTTCATCATTAAGCTGCAATTTACAGGAAGATACACTAAGTGTGTTTCTCACTAAAGTCGCAATTGTAGAAGAAGATGCACTAAGGGTAATTCGTCGCTAAAGCTGCAATTGTGGAAGAATATACACTAAGTGTAATTCGTCGCTAAAGCCACAACAACAAAAGAAGATGCACCAAGTGTAGTTTGTCGTCAAAGCAGCAAGTACAAAAGAAGATGTATCATGTGTGGTTCGTCATAAAAATCGCAATTGAAAAAGAAGATGCACCAAATGTCGTTCGTCGTCAAAGCCGCAACTGCAAAAGAAGATGCATCATGTGTGGTTCGTCATCAAAACCGCAACTACAAAAGAAGATGTATCATGTATGGTTCCTCATCAAAATCGCTTTTGCAAAAGAAGATGCACCAAGTGGTTCCTCATCAATTATGGATTACCCTTCACTTTTTTGGTCTGATTGAGACTATTTGCGGTCTATCGTAAATTTAAAAAAAAATTGATTTGTCACACGGTGCCAATTACACAAAGCTTCAAATAGGCATGATGAAAATTGTGGCATGTGCCCTCGAGCACGTCATGATGGATATGATCCTATTGGTTTGAGATTTTTGTGTTCTCTCTCCATGTAGATGATGAAAAAGTTTTCAATCAATACGAAAATCAATATACGGCTCTTCGGCGAAGATGCAGAGAAGTGAACTCACGAATGTTGTCCAAAGTCAATTGGATTGCTAACTTAAAAAAAAAAATTGTCAATCCATGAGAACTTTGACTTTGATTTTTGGATATGTTATAGACATAATAGTCTATTTTCTATATAATCAAGTCAATCTTCATTCGAGCTCTATTACACCAAGATACAGATGTTTTGGTGAGACTCCACAAATGTGCAAAACAATAATGGCAAAATTGAAGACCAACTTCAAAAATTAATTCTCGTCAATCCATGTGGAGCTTTACCTTGAATTTTTGATATGTTGTAGAGTTTGAAGTCTAGTTTATATAGAATCAAGTTGCTCGTCATTCAGAAGCTCCTACACCATGATAGATATATTTTGGTGAGACTGCATAAACCTGTAAAAAAAAAAAGAGAAGACAGATCTGATAGAAAATTTCAAAAATTAATTCCCATCAATTGAGAAGGGATTTGGCTTTGATTTTTGGATATGTTATAGATATGTGAGTCTACTTTCTGAAAAATCAAGAGGATCATGATTTCGACGTTTCTATAAAAAGAGGTGAATTTTCTACCCCAGGTGTGCTGTGCTGAAAAAAAGTGACGAAAATTGAGCTTGATGATGCCACAAATTGACAATTAACCACAGTAAGAGCATGAATATTTATAGAAATCAAAAGTACATAAATTGTGTTCCTACAAATTATGGAAAACCCCATATTTTGAAACAAAATTATGGTAAATTTTTCTAGGAACCAAATTATGGTAAGTTTCCATAGGAATCAAGGTATGAAAAATTTCATTGGAATCAAGTTATGGAAAATTCCATTGGAATCAAATTATGAAAATTCCATCAAGTTATGGAAAATTTCCATTGAAATAAAATATGGAATGTTTTGAAAAACTTCATAAGAAAAAAAATATATACTTCACGAATTCTTCAAGCCTTATCTTTAAAGGTTCAACAAGTCAAACACCACAACAAGTCTTGAAGCAAGGGGCATTTGTAGACAGTGAAATTTTATTAATAAATTCATATTAAATTTTGATTAAATCTTAAGTTCATGATACGTAGACCAAGTAAAATTAGTGGTTAATAAAGTTGGATTAATATTTAAGTCAAAATTATATGACTTAAATCAAGTCCAAATTACATTTGGTCAGTCCATTAAGTTGATAAGACGAGCCCAACTCATGTTCTTCAAGCCCAGGGGCCAAAATTTCTTAGATAAAAATACCCCTAAAACCCTAGCTTACAAATATATAAAGGAGTCTTTATACGACCATGAAATGAAGAGGAAAAAGAAGAAGAGAAATAGATAGAGAATCTTTGCTCTTCAGTGATGATCTGCAAGTCTTCCACATGCCAAGAATTATTCGCTCCAAGTATTGAGCCACAAGTATTTCATCAAATCAAAGTCTTCGCTCCATGTGTTGGGCCGCAAGTATTCCATCAAATCAAGATAAATCATGAAGAGAAAAATCAGGGGATTACATATCTTTTTCTTAAAGATTTCATAAAGATTGTAACCTAAGCATAAATTTAAATACAAATACTATTGTTTGCTTGCTATTTTCCTTTTCTGTTTGCTGTATTTCAGGAACGAAATGCGCATACAGGGGTCTTTCGGATTTATGGTCCTTCTTATGGCCCCTTTTAATTTTCTAGAGGCCTCTTTGGAGGGAGCGGGAGCAGATAGTTTAATATAACCGAAATCTTGATAAAAATTACCTAGTTCAGTTTGTGATATCTTACCATCTTTTTAAGCTGATTTTTATGTTTCATATATGTACATAATTATAATCCGGTAATATTTATAAAACTTATGAGGCCACCATACACCAATTGATTATAAGAAATTTTTCCCTCAAACCTATCTTTTAATTTTATCCTAACCTTTTCTGCAAATAGTGTTGGTACACCACTAATAAAATTTTGCCTTCCAATAGTCATGATTACAGTCCTTTCGAGTCATAACTTTGTTGAAGAAACTATCTTTATACCACCTATAATCATCTAATCTTGGACAAGATAGATTAGATAATATTTCTAAACTCCTATCTTGAAAGAATTGGGGTTCACCTATAAAGTGTTTAGCTAAGCGAAAAATCAATTTGGCAGTGGCATCATCCAATATTTGGTTTTCTATAGTTTACCCTGCAGACTCAGTCTTAATGATAGGGATAATAGTAGTAGCTTCGATTGTGCCAAATTAGTGTCCTTAATGCCCATTTTGCACCTATAACTAATGTTAAATCGCTTGTGTGCAGCATGAAGGACTTGGAATGAGGCAAGGACAATATAATGCAAAAAGAAGCCGAAAAGTTGCAAAAATTGAAGAAACCAGAAGGTTGAGGCTCGCCAAAGGCAACTCGACGAGTCACTGAGTGAACAAAGCCTCGCCTAAAGTTCCAGTAAACAAAGAGAAAATCTAGGTCAAGTCGGCGAGATGAGGGACCAGACAACGAGTCACCGATCAAAACGGTGAGCCCGATGCACATCGCCTAAAGTTCCAGAATGAAATCAGTACTGAAGTCAAGAATTAAAGGGCAAGATCAAGCAACTCGGCACATCACCGAGTGGAAGGGCGAGCCCGACTTACGCCGCCGAATGACCCTGAAATTCAAATCGTGTAAAGTTTTTGGGAAAGTATAAATATAAATGTTTGAATTGAATTGAGAGAGAGAGTGCTAGGGAGAAGAACTAGTACTCAAACTTAGAAAGTACATTTCACTTTGAGGGATTTTGTGACCTATTATTGTGATTTCTTGGGAGTTGAACTTTGGGTAAAATTTTAGTTGATTGTATTTGTTGTTTGAAGACTTGGGGGTGTGATTATTTGTTCAAATACCTAATTAGCTTATGGGTCTTATGGATTGCTGAATTAAATGTTGAAATAGAATGGGTTCAGTTGATAATTCATGTTTTTATTTTATGAATTGAAGTTGCAAATTCAGTTCTAGTTTATATCTCTGTATGCTTGTTAAAGATGCAATTGAGTGAAATTATTAACTGATAATTGTATGAGTTCAATCTTGTACTACTCAGCTTGTTAAAGTGGGTTTAATTAAGGTATATGATTGTGCCCAATTTGTATAGCCTGTTGGGGTTTGATAAAACCCAATTGAAAGCATGGTAGTTGGTTGAAAAATAGCTATCATAGTCATTATCTTGCCTACCCATTATGTTTCAGCACTCTTAAGCAATTCATAATGACCCATTTAGTGAAATTTGTATTTGAACACTCACACATCCCTAAGGTCCCAAAATCTCCATTGGTTAAACCCTTCTTTAACTCGTGTTTGTTGAAATCAACCATTTAAAACTCTTTTCAGTTGAATATTGAAATGTTGACAATTTAATTTATGCATCGTTTCATTCATTTATGTCTACAAAAATCTAGATCACTTTAGTACGTCATATTTGAATTCTAACATAGCTCTATTCCTCGTGGGATCGACCCCAACTCCTCATTGGATTTTTATTGCTAACCACCGCCTACATCTTGAATTGTGATAGGTGTAGTTGAGCGTTATCAGTAGCATTTACTACCTTTTGTCTATTATATTCAGTGAGGTAATTTTCCCAATAATTTTTTAATGTACCAGTAAAACCAGTTGTAATTAAAGTTGCAGCTTGTTGATTTGATAAATTTTTCATTATGTATGTCGTAATGGCCATACCTATTTCATGTAATTTATTATATATCTGATGTTCTGCAAGTCCATCAATATTTCACTCCATGATTTCACTTCCACAGTGTTATGTATGGGATAAAATTTTATTTTCTTCATGCGTATATCCGGAAAAGAGGGTCTCTTGTAATAATTCTTTTTGATGGAATAATTAGAACGTAATTTATTAATTTCATTATTGTCACGACCCGATTCCTCGAGTCATGATGGTGCCTACTATAACCCACCAGCAAGCAAGCCTTCTCGTATCTTGAAACCTATAAGTAATGGGATTGAGGGCAAAAAACTAACTCAAACTAAACGATAACATAAATAACAAAATAATAGAAGAAAAAGCATATGCAAGACAAAAATATCAACAAGTGAAAGATCCCTCCCAGAACCTTGAAGAAACATGTACAGATCTACTAAGAAAATGAGTACAAGTTCCAAAAGTGGACCACATAAACCATACTATCTCAAAATGCAAAAGACAAGTCAATATATATACAAAAGGAGACAAGTAACCCCAGGACGATGTGTGCTCACCCTCGCCTCTTAATCTTACCGCAGCTGGCTCGATATCAACGCTGGTAGCTGGTGCTTGGACCTGCATCACAAAAATAGATGCAGAGTGTAGCATGAGTACCAAAATAACATGTACATAGTAGGCATCCTAGGCCGACTAAGCAGAAAAGCAAAAGTAATATGAAATGCGAGAATAAAACCCACAGCCAGAAACCAGAATGAAAAATCTAATAGGTATGCACCCTAGTCTACTAACACAAAAAGACAATGGAGAATAAATAACTAAATCCGATCGAGCTCCCATAAACCCAATGGGTACACTCGTGTGCAAGTTAAAAGTAAAACCCGAGCGGACTTCCATAAGCCTAATAGGTACAAGGAAGAATTGGAGCTGAAATAAGATGATCCAATGAAGTTTCCAAGATTTCCACAACCTTCCGCTAACTTGAACCGAATCAATCCATATCCTTGAAGCTTATCAAGAAATGAAGATGAAGGATCACAGACTCGAATCGAGATCTGGAGTAACCGAGGACTCAAACCAAGGCTACAGATAGTCGTGGACTCGAAACATGTATATATATGATCAAGGACTCGAATCGAGGTCTAAGTAGCTTATGGACTCGAACCAAGCTCAAAATACCAAGGCAAGGACTCGAACCCCGCTCGGGGGAGTGAATTGGCTAGGAATAGGATCAACTGCCAACCGAGCATTACAGGGAGTACCCCCCAATCAAACTGCCATTAATAAATCACTCCAGTCCGAACCATATCCAACCAGAATTGACAAGTAACTTTCCAACCAAGAATCAGATACACCGGAACAGGCGAAAAAATAGGGGAATTGTGGATATATAGTTCCAAGATTGGTGTTACTGCCTAGCTAAGGGCCAAACTATTAGACCCAAGTTTGCTATATCAGTCTACAGGGAGCTAAGCCATTCGAAGTGACGTCTATGAGATTTCAAGGCCTGCCGGCACACAAATTATGCAAATCTATGGCAATCACTAGTCCAAGCCTACATTAAGGCCAAACATGCTTTCAATAATAAACACAAGCCATACAAAGGCACACCACAAGGTACGGATGATCAACAATAGCAACCGACATGCTTCAACTACCCGAAAAACCCACAAAAATTGCCTAAGGCAGGGATTTTGAGAATCTAACATGATCAACCACCAATTCAACCCTAAATTCATACAAATCAACTTACAATCACTTAATCATGCTAAGCCTAAGGAAAGGAAGTCGTAGCCTACCTGTAGGCCAACCCCGTGCCCTCCAAATCATGTCGCTGGAGCTTTCCCCTTCTGTACAGCCTCGGAGTGCTGCCACGCTGTAAAAAATAGAATCACAACCTCATCACGGTCGTTTTGACACTAAAATTACAAAAATTTGAGACGGACCAATTTCAAAGTAAAAAATGGGAATGCGGGACCCGCTCTGGTAATTCTTGAATTGACTCTGTGAAGAGGTCTAATACACCTCCGAGAACTTGTGTTCCGACAAGAAACACAATTCGGGGCTCGGAACATCCAAAACGAGCATCATGCACAAATTCAACATTTAAGCTCAATTAAGGAACTAGGATGGCAAACTATAAAGCAAATTCACATCAAACGAAGCCTCCCCGACACCTTCCAATCAATTACTCATGAAGCAACAACAATTCCGAACCCACAGGACTTGGAATCACTCAATTCCGTGCTAAAACAATCAAGAAATCGCCAATTGAATGAGCCTCCCTCGAGCTCGTCTTGGTATTTAAATAAAAGACTAGATGGATTTGCTCTTCGCGAACGAGGCTACAGTAGCCTGCGAATGTGGAGGGAAAGACCCCAACCTCCACAAATGCAGAAAACTTCCCACGAACGCGGAGAGAAGGACCCTAGACCTCTGCGAATGCGGTGACCTTCCTGTGAACGCGGAGAGAAGGACCCTAAACCTCCGCAAACACGAAGAGAAGAGGGAAAGAGCTCTACAAATGCGGACCCTGACCCGCAAACATGGAGAGAAGAGGGAAAGAGCTCTGCAAATGTGGACCCTGGCCCGCGAACGCGAAGTAGGAAAGGACCTGCAACATCAGATGCTGCAACACATGATTTTTGGAGGTTGCCAAGTCTCCGACGGGGTGCTCGGGATTCATTTGGGATCCCGTGCGTGCGAACGAGATATGCTACTCCACCAAATTCAATGTTCCAGACTCAGTGGAGCAGTTAAAATTTCTATACGTGGTAATTTTGATAAAAAGTGGGTCCCACATCGAAGTGTCATTTTTAGCCAAATTCCACGACGGGTCTCGAGATTAGACCGGAAGCCCCAGAAAGTGCATGAAGTGTTGTTCTATACCAAACTCGACATTCCAGAACTAACCGCGCTGACCAAAGTCATCCGAGCATGTTTTCCAAGAATATTGACAAAAGTCAAACTTAGGCCAAATTTCGAAGGGTAAAATGCCAAATGGTCCAAAGTCGCACCGAAAGTCTCTGGACTCGTGCCCACCGTGCTAATAGCCGAATTTGGTCCTTCCGAAACTGATGGAATCGTCAGAATTCTATTCGGAGGTCATTTACCTGAGGTTATGACGGAAATCAACTTTTTATGTTTCAATCTCCAAAATAGGGAAACGAATCTAAAACCCAAACAAACGACCAGACGACTGAATAGTCAGTGCCAGCAAGTCATAAATTACTTGGGGTCGCTATAGGAAAACTCCAAATGACGGAATGAATGTATTAACTCAAAAATGACGAGGAGGGTCATTACAACATCCACTACTAAAAGAACTTTTATTCGCGAAAGTAAAGGTCAAGAAGAACCTGAAAACTCAAATAAGCCAAGGAATAGCTCCCGCATCTCCAGCTCAGTGTCTCAGGTAGACTCCTCGACTGGATGATGCCTCCAACGGACCATAACCACAGGAATGGCTCTGGATAACAACTGCCTCACATCTCTATCTAAGATGGCAACTTGCTCCTCAATATAGATCAAATGAGCATCCAACTCAACCGCATCATGATAGAGCACATAGGACTCATTTGGAACATATCGGTGCAGCATCGAAACATGGAAACCTTGATGAATAGTTTAGAATACAGGAGGTAAGGCTAACTCATAGGCAACATCACCAACTGTCCTCAAAATCTCAAAAGGCCAGATATATCTGGGGCTAAGCTTGCCCCGCCTCCCAAATCTCATCACGTCTTTCATTGGCGATACTTGGAGGAATACTCTGTCACCAATGGCAAATCTCAATAGCCGACGCCTATGATCAGCATAATTCTTGTGTCTACTCTGAGTCGTCCTGAGCTTATCCTAAATCACCCTCACATGATCTAAGGCATCCTGAAGCAATTCTGTACCACGCAGCCTAGACTCTGTAGACTCAAACCAAACAATCGGAGAGCCACATCGCCTACCATATAAGGCTTCAAATGGGGCCATCTGAATACTAGAGTGGTAACTGTTGTTGTACGCAAACTCAACAAAAGGCAAGAACTGGTCCCTTTGACCTCCAAAATCCATAACACAGGCTGCAACACATCCTGAAGGACCTGAATGGTACGCTCTTACTGGCTATAAGTCTGCGGGTGAAATGTTGTGCTAAGGTCGACACGGGTGCCAACCTCATCCTGAATAGCCCTCAAAAAGAAGGAGGTAAGCTGTGAACCCCAGTCTGAAATGACAGAAACACACACATCATGAAGATGAACCACCTTTCGAATGTAGACACGCGCCAACCTCTCAGAACTGAAGGAAGTATGAACGGGAAGGAAGTGTGCTGACTTAGTCAATCAATCCACAACAACCCAGATGTTGTCAACACCTCTAGAAGTCCGATGCAAGCACACAATAAAGTTCATGGTAATATGCTCCCACTTCCACTCCGGAATGGGTAATCTCTGCAACTCACCACCAGGCCTCAAATGCTCGTCTTTCGCCTGGTGACAACACAGGCAATGGGACACATAGTCTTAGATGTCTCTCTTCATGCCGCTCCACCAGTAATGCTGCCTCAAATCACGATACATCTTAGCAGCGCCTGGATGGATAGAATATCTGGAATCATGAGCCTTGCTAAAGATCATCTGAATCAAACCCCCAACTCTCGAAACACACAACCAATCGGCAAACCTCAAAACCCCATCTGAATCTAAAGTAGCCTATCCAATATCGCCTGCCAATACTCTATCTCTGAGTGCCACCCAAGATTCATCCTCGTACTATCGACCACGAATCTGATCTAGCATAGTAACAAGTAACAAGTTTTCCTTTCAAAATTATTAATCTAAACCTTCAAGTAACTAGAAATTCTCTTAAAACTCACCTAGGGTTCCCCTTCTCCATCAAGAACCTTAAAACCTTCAAGACAAAAATTCAAGATACTAAGAGAATCCTTCCACCCAAGTTTTTCCCATGTTCTTCCACTCTAGAAACTTCATAAAAGAGTTTATTTTATCAAGATTAAGCACCAAGATTCAAAGATCAAAGGTTTCCTCCAAGAAAACTAATTTTCTTTCTTAAGCTCAAGATAAAATCAAGTCTCAACAAAAGTTTTTAGTTTAATAACTTCATAATCAGGTATGTAAGGCTATCATAGTGTTGGACTAGTTTTTCCTCACGTGCTACATCTACTTTAAAATTAGTAAAAGAGTAATCTAGGGTTCTATCCTTTGATTTAAGTATTTTTGAGATAAGTTGATGTTGAGTTCTAAGTTCTTGAGTTCCTAATTCTTTTTGAAATTCTATTCCTAATTATTGAATTGATATATGTTATGCATGAGATTCTTGAGTTGATTCATTCATATCTATATTTCAGCATGAACCTTAGATGAGTAGTATCGTTGAGTTTCCAGTTCTTAAGTTCTGAGTATTGAGTTTTTCTATATTTTTATTGAGATCCTTGAGTTGAGTTGTTCGTGTCTATATTTCAGCATGAACCCTATTTTAAGTCATGATTTTGAGAATCTTTTAAAGCCAACATTTATGTTTTAAACTGAGTTTTTGATAAAGTAAAGAGAAGTTTGAGAAAGAGTTTTAGCCAAGATTTGAGCTAGAGTTTTAGGAACTAAGTATTTCCCAAATGTTTCATTTTTAAATGAAAAAATAGATTATTATTTTGAGAAAAGTAAAAGAGTTTTCAGAAAGATTGAGTATAGAGCAGTTACCTCTTAAAGAGGCCCTTTTGAGTAATTATCTGAACCTAGAGAAAGTATTTTTACATTGAGCAAAAAGAAACCTTGTTTTCTAACTGAACAATGACTTTAGAGTTATTTTAGAGCAGTTACCTCTTTTAAGAGGATAGTTTGAGAAATTATCTCAAACAAGATAAATAGTACATTTTTTACATTTGAGCATGAGTATATATATTATTGGGAGTGGTATTGAGCGTCGATATGGGGATGAGTCTCAAAATCATCATAAACCATGTCTTGCAAACATGTGTACAAGATCATACGTTTTAGATGAATCCTTATTGCTTAGTGATAACACTTAGTTGAGAGTATCTATACCACGGCATGGTATATGACAGTCCTGGTAGTGTGGGCGAGACGTTGTATCATCACGTCGCTCATAGTGATGGTTGTCGGTTAGAGAATCTCCTAAATAAGAGTAAAAAGTATTTTATTGTATTTTTATGTACATCCGTGAGTTAACATCTTTTATATATGAAGTTTTAAATGTTTTAATCACTTGTTATTGCTTTGTGTTGAGGTAAGTATTTTTTCAGCCTTATCAGTTTAGCTATTTATCCATTCAGTTATATTACATACTCACACATTTAATGTATTGACGTCGTTCGACCTACATCTTTTAATAATGCAGAAACTGGTATTTATGATCCTCAAGAAGAGTCCGTTGAGATCACTTCATCCGCTCATCAACTTTTGAGTGAGACCTCCTTGCTTCTGGAGGACTCTAGTTTTGTGAGTTATTAGTATTAGTTTTTTTTGAGGAGTCGTGGGTCTTGTCCTGACACTCATCTTTATACAGTAGAGGCTTCATAGATAAATAGTTTTGGAGAGTCCTTCAATTTCAGATGTTTTATTTAAGACATATGTTCTTACTTAGTATATTTAGAGAGTTTTGAGATTTAAAGAAACTGTTGATTTAGATTTTCTTTCAGTTTGATGCTTGTGTATACTTGAGTTAGTCTTCCACTTGTAGTCATACAGGATGAGGGTTCGCTTGTGAACCAATAATGGTTCTCGAGTGATGGGCACGTCCAGGGTGTAGGCTCGGGTCATGACAAACTTGGTATCAGAGCACAAAGTTTAAGTGTCCTAGGGTGTGTATGAAGCTGTGACAGTAGGATCTTATTTATGGTTGTGAGGGCCCCACTTCTATAAATAAGGGACTACAAACATTTAAGAAAGTTTCCCTTCTTTCATACTCTAAATTGTGCACTAGAACTATGTTATAAGGAACTTATTAAAACTCGTGTGTTTCTTAGATCCATTCGACTACCCCTCATACTCAAAGTGGTTGAATATCCAAGCCAAGATCCTTATAGATTAGTTGCTCTCAGCAAAAAATTTCAAAAAGTCATGAGACTCTAGAGGGGCTGTAGTGAAGCCTGTGAGTGAGCTTAAGTGTTGAGATTCGAAAGAATGCACTCTTATTCATATGAATCGTGCGTTCTAGCTAAAAGTGAAATGTACTCCTAGACTCTCTTCTCTAAATCTTGTTTCAGTTGAGACCCTTATGAGGAAGTGTGTTTTAGAGTTTGGGTAGTATTTTCATCCGAAAAGCTAGTATGAGTTACGATCTTATGAGTCAATAGTAGTAGAAGTGCCCAGAGTTAAAAGAATGCATGCAGAGGTATAATAATATAAGAAAGAGAGATAGTGATATGGAAAATTACGTTGTTGCAGACATCCACCCAGTAAGTTATTAATGAAGAATTTTTCCTTATGGGTACACTAAGAAGTGATGACTTGGTGTAGATTTCATGATAGAAGGTAGAGTAAGAGTAACTTGTATGGATGAGTTAGAGTATACTTTAACCAGAGAGAAGTTTATGATGAGGTGTTAACCCATTAGTATCGACCAAGTATAAGTGTTGAATAGAAGAGCTGAGTATTCGTGATGCGATAGATTTAAGCTAGGCCTGAGAATTTTTAAAAGGAGAGCTCCATGATATTCAAAGGGTTATCGAACTAATTAGGCAATGATGTACAGTGAATGAGTAAGTAGTACTTAAGTTGTGAAACGGAATGTGATGGTAAACTGTAAGTATGTAGACTGAGAGATAAAGATTGACTACTTGCCATGAGGTCTTAGTGGGCGAGTGTTTGTTAATTTTATTTAGTAGTTGTAAGTTAGTATAGTATGTGAGCAATTATATTGATATATGTGTTTGGTACTAGACACTATGCTTGAATTTGATATGAGTGTCGTGATAAAAAGGATGGCAATATGAGGGTGACAATCTTAGTTTTGGGATTTAATCTGATAGATTTGATATAGAGTTAGTGAGGAATTAAGGTGTTAATTTGAAATGAATGTGAGTGGTATAAATGCGGGATTCTGAGTATTAGATGAGAGCAATAAAGTGCGGCTAAGTCATTAGATTAACAAGAGCATTAAGAATTTTACCCGAGATCATATGTAGTCAAATAAGGTTCTAATAATGTATAATTTTTTATGTGTGCCTAGATAGTATATTTGAGTTATCAATGTGGAGGAGGTTGATGTAAGAATTATGTATTAGCCTTAAGAGTTTGGTAGAAGAGATTTTATGTCACGACCCGAGCCTACACCCTGGACGTGGCCGACACTCGATAACCATTGATGGTCCCCAAGCGAACCCTCATCTTTGCTGACTACAAGCGAAAGACTAACTCAAGCATACACAAGCATCAAACTGAAAGAAATACTAAATCAACAGTGTAATAAATTTCAAAACTCTCTGAATATACTGAATAATAAACATGTTTTAAAGAAAACGTCTGAAACTGAAACACTCTCAAAAACTGTCTTTCTATGAATCCTCTACTGTATAAAGATGAGTGTCGGGACAAGACCCACGACTCCTCAAGAGAACTACTATTAACAACTAATAAAAGCGGAATCCTTCGGAACCAAGGAGGCTTTACTCAAAAGTTTACAAGCGGATGTAGTGATCAGAACGAAACTCCTATTGAGGATCCTAAGTACCTGTATATGCATCATAAAAGATGCGGGTCGAATGACATTAGTACATGAAATGTACCAGTATGTAATATAGTTGAATAACAAATAGGTGAACTAAAACTCTGATAGTAACTCCGCTGAAATATAATATAAATCATGATGGAAAGATCATTTAAACTCTTATCAACAAAATGCAATAATAACAAATATTGAACTGACCAGACTGAATGAAATACTCAACTCAACTCAATGTAAAGCATAAAAAGAGATAATATCATTTAAAGCTGCACAAAGTATAATATAATAACTCAAAGCAAATTGTATGTGAAAATACAATGAAAGTACTCTTTACTCTATTTGGAAGTTTCTCTAATCGACAACCATCACTATGAGCTACGTGATGATATTGCGTCTCGCCCACACTGCCAGAACTGTCTTATACCTTGTCGGGGTATGGAACACCTTAACTAAGTGGATCCACTAAGCTCTACCCGAAGGCATAAGGAAATCATCTAAAGAGTATGAATCATTTACCCATGTTGGCATACATGGTTTATGGGGGCTGTGAGTTGTCTGAACTCTCCCCCATATCGGTGCTCAATACTACTCCCAATAAATATATATACTCATGCTTAATGTTTAAAAACATTCTCTTTTCTCAATTTGAGGTAATTACTCAAAAGATCCTCTTAAAAGAGGTAACTCCTCTAAAGTATCTCTGTACTCATAACTCATTTATATCTCCTAAAGACTCTATCTAAATGAATCATTTATACTCAAAGTACTCATGGTCAAAATAACATAAGTTTAAGAACCTTTCAGACTCAACTGGAACTCAACTCATTCTCATTCAAAAATGTTTTTAAGACTTACTCACATCGCATTAAACCCTTTTCTAGAAAACATCATTTATGCTCGATTCTATACTCATTAAGACTCTGAAAATCATGCATAGTGAATAATGGTGATACTTTATCTTACTCGAACTCTGGAAATCATACATAATGAATAGTAATGCAAAAGCTTCGAAAAACTTATTCTTAAAATAATGCATCATAATGGATGACTCAAGATTTTAAAAACTCAAATGAATGCACTCATTGACGCTCATGATCCCTCAAAACTTATTTTTTACTCATAGAATAAAAAATACTCTTTACTCAATTAAAACAGTGCATTATAGGAAGCAATGTACTAACTCAACTAGGGTTCATGTGAAACTAGGCATGTACAACGATTCGAGAATAAGACTCATATGGATAACTACAATCTTAATAAAAAAACATGGAAGTCAATGATGAAAATCATAACTCTTTCAAAAACTTAATAGCATTAGGGTTAGAACTCAACTTGACTCTTTAATGACGGATTTGAGATGTAGGGCGCGTGGACGAACACAGTCCAACACTATGAATAGCCTTACATACCTAGGATGAACGAAGTTCTTGGTGAAATCGAAAGAACGATTGAAAACCCTAGCTTTTCTCCTTTTGAATCCTTGCTCTAAGTCGTTGATATATTAAAGAACGTAAAATAATGTTTTAACACTGCTTAGACCCTTAATTAGGTGAAAAAAGAACGTTGGTTAGCCTTAGAAGGGGTGGAAAAGACTGAACTACCCCTCTTTAAAAGCTGATAAAAACTTTCCACGAGGCCATCTACGATTCGTGGTTTGATCTACGGACAGCAGATACCATCCATAGAATTGAAATTTAATTTTTAAGGCTAAAAGGTCAACTTACGGGTCCAAACGATGGCCCATTGGTTGGATCCGTAGGTCTTGGGTCCTAAAAGTTGACTCTCAGAACTTTACCGACCACTCGACAAGACGGTTAGTTTTTCAACGGATGGACTGTAGGTTGGATCCGTCGTTCACAGTCTCAGAAACTCTGATATGGCAGTCTCTGGTAAAATTAGCATAACCTTTTACTCAAAACTCGAAAAAGGCAAACTTTGCGGCGTTGGGAAGAGGACTCAAAAACCTTTAATTTGATAGGTATGGGCCACCTAATTCAGTATGTGCTGGGAGATATGATTGTTTTAAGTTGACCTAAGTAGAATCTTATGTCAAAACTTAGTCGAAAATGAAGTTTTCAACTCCACTTTGTGTTAGGGGGTCCTTGTGACCTTAAGTCATATCCAAAATCATTCCCACATTAAAGAATTGACCTTAACACCTAAGAACAATTAAGAATCACTCGGTATGACCTTATACGCAAATTCAAGAATGGCTTGGTCTTAACATAGAAATTTCCGGGGTGTGACAATATTTCCCCCTTGGGATCATTCGTCCTTGAATGACGGTTAAACTAAGAATGGAGGAGAAAGAGTTACTATCACTACCTCTCTTGGCTTCTGAGATTTCCTACTAATTTAAGCGGAACTGATTAATACTAATAGTTTTGAAACTGGACTAGAGCACATTTGTCATAAATGATATGAGTTTTAACATAGTCACACTCTATCTGGAATTATTTGACATGAAACATGGATATCTGGGAACGATGTAAGAATATGACTGCTCTGCCTCGAGTGATATAACTAGTAGCTTTTAAGCTTAGCAACACATCTCAACTATACTCTCCTTTTTTATTACTACACTTTATAAGCTGCAACTCATAGCTCCCACTAGAGTATATGACTACTCTTACAAACACCTAAGTCAAATCGCTTGCTCTTATTGTGTTCAATACTAATATCTAAGTCATAAGGTGCTAAACATGAGAAGATTATACTTATTTAAACCAGAAGATTCAGGTTCTATACCTCTATAGGGAATCTCGTCCCAAGAATAATTCTTCTTATAACCGCATTTAACAAACCTTGAGCCCATATCAAGAAATACCTAATGCATCATGCAATTATCCACATGTTAACAACACCACATTCAAGCCAGGTACTGTAACCACTCCATTGACTCCCACTAACCAATCCTTCTAAATTTCTCATTCTCTCATCATCTCTACAAACTGAAACTTCATGCATTACTACCCGAAACCAACTAATTGCTCTCATTTAACTATTAATCATAGTAAAACATCATTCATCCTTTCTCCACCTTTATAACCTTAAATGGAATAAGCACATTACTGCTACCAAAATAAGAAATATCAACCGTCTGCTTCTATCATCACTCAACTACTATCATCAACATCACTCTCTTAACTAAAAAGGATCACTGAAAGAGCTCTAGGGTGAAAGATCATAAGCACGATTCATTCAAGAAATCTGATATAAGAATATGTATAAGCTAACATAATGTTGCTAGTCATTGAGAGTAATTCATGAATTCGCTGGACTGAGCATACTATGAGACATGAGTACTTATATGAATAGGTTCATATCATGAGGCTGATATCCATAACTTTATGGAGTAAGATTGAGATCAATGGGCTAAAGTCTTTGCCCCTCATTCTAGAAACTGAGCATAGATGTGAATCTCTCTGAAGTGTATGAGTATAAGTCATGAACACAATTTTGATATAAGAAACATCAATAAGATATTGGAATAACTGAACTTTGAGGAATATGCTAGAGTATGAATGGATTGATATATTACGATAACTCTTTCTGAACACATTACTATCTAACTCTCAACACTTGACTTCATTTCTCATCTTATCATCTCCCCCATTAGGTCTATAGATGACACTTTAAAGCTATGGATCTATTTTATCATCTCTAAACTGGTCTACATTCGCTCTACTCTAATACTCGAGAAAGGCTTATCTTATGGCTTTTAGACTCTCCATGTGCAGGTACTAAGATTTCTTCTAAGACCTCTTTCTGAGATACTTTTCTTAACCTCTCCTGATTGGCTTATAGAGTTTCTTAGTCCAACTCTTAATAGTCTAACTTCGCCTTCTTAGTCTATAAATACCTCCTCTCTAAGTTCATATTTACCTTACTAGAGGAAACTTTAACTATATTTAAGAGGCTCATCATTAACTATATATGATCTCTCCGACCAAACTCTTAAGGGTAATAAATAATTGTTAGATTAACCTACTCCATATTGACAGCTCAAATATACTATCTAGGCACACATGAAAAAAAATCATAAACTTAATTAGAACCTCGTCTAACTACATACGATCTCGGGTACATCTCCTAATGCTCTTGATAATCTAATGAATTAGCCACACTTCACTCCTCTCATCTAAGGGTCATAATACCACACTTGTACCGCTCACATTTATCAAATGTAGCTCCTTAATTTGTCACCTAATTTATCTCAAACCTACTAGATTAGATCTGGAACTAACATCATCACCCTATGTTGCCATCCTTTTGATCACCGCACAAATCTCAAATTCAAGCTTTGTGTATATTACTAAACACATATATCAATATAATTGTTGGCTTACTATACTAACTTACAACTACTAGATAAACTTAAGAAATACTCACCCATTAAGATCTCATGCCAAGCAGTCAATCTTTATCTCTCAGTCTACATACTTATAGTTTACTGTCACATTCATTTCCACAAGCTAAGTACCACTTACCCACTCACTATACATCATTGCCTAATTATTTCTATAACCCTCTGAATATCGTGGGCCTCTCCTTTAAAAAATTATAATCCTAGCTTAGATCTATCACCTCATGAATACTCGGCTCTTATATTCAACACTAATACTTAGTCGATACTAATGCATTAACACCTCATCATAAACTTCTTTCTAGTTAAAGTATACTCTAACTCATCCATATTAGTAACTCTTATTCTACATTCTATCATGAAATCTACAACAACTCATCACTTCTTAGTCTACCCATAAGGATAAACTCCTCATTAGTAACTTATTGGGTGCATGACTACAACTACACACTTTACTCAATAACTATCCACATCCCTTAGGTTACTACACTTCTAAATGTATACTTCTAACTCTAGGCACTTCTACTACTCACTGGCATAAAACATCGCAACTCTTACTATCTTTCGGGTGAAAATACTATCCAAGCTCTAAAACATACTCCCTCATAAGGGCCTCAATTGAAACGAGGTTTAGAGAAGAGAGTCTGGGAGTACATCTCGCCTTTAGCTCAAATGCACAATTCATATGAATTAAGAGTGCATTCCTTCGAATCTTAACACTTAAACTCACTCACGGGCTTCTCTCAAGCCCCTCTGCATTCTCATTACTTTCTTAAGACTTTATCTGAGAGTAACTGATCGATAAGAATCTGAGCTTTGCTTTTCAACTACCTTCAGTATGAAGGGTAGTCGAATGGATCTGAGAAACGTACGAGTTTGAATAAGTTTGTTATAACACAGTTCTATTGCACGATTTAGAGTATGAAAAAAAGGGAAACTTTTCTTAAATGTCTATAGTCCCTTATTTACATAAATGGAGCCCTCACAACCATAAATAAGATACTACTGACACGGCTTCATAGACACCCTAGGACACTTGAACTCTGTGCTCTAATTCAAAGTTTGTCACAACCCGAGCCTACACCCTGGACGTGACTGGCACTCAAGAACCATATCTGGTCCCCAAGCAAACCCTCATCCTGGCTGACTACAAGCGGAAGACTAACACAAGCATACACAAACATCACAATGAAAGAAATACTAAATCAATAGTGTATTAAATTTCAAAACTCTCTAAATATACTAAATAATAAACATGTTTTAAAGAAAACCTCTGAAACTGAAAGACTCTCCAAAACTGTCTACCTATGAAGCCTCTACTGTATTAAGATGAGTATCGGGATAAGACCCACGACTCCACAAGAGAAGTACTACTAACAACTTATAAAACTGGAGTCCTCCGGAACTAAAGAGGCCTTACTCAAGAGCTGACAAGCGCATGAAGTGATCTCAACGTAACTCCTATTAAGGATCCTAAGTACATGTATCTGCATCATAAAAGATGCAGGTCGAATGACATCAGTACATGGAATATACGAGTATGTGATACAGCTGAATAACAAATAACTTAACTGAAACTCTGATAGTAACTCCGCTGAAATATAATATAAATCATGATGGAAAAATCATTTAAACTCTTATCAATAGAATGCAATAATAGCAAATACTGAGCTGACCAGACTGAAAGAAATACTCAACTCAATTCAACTCAACACTACTCAACTCAATGTAAAGCATAAATTGAGATATTATCAGTTAAGGCTGCACAAAGTATAATATAATAACTCATAGAAAATTGTATGTGAAAATACAATGAAAGTACTCTTTACTCTATTTGGGAGTTTCTCAAACCGACAACGATCACTATGAGCTACGTGATGATACAGTGTCTCGCCCACACTGCTAGAACTGTCTTATACCTTACCGGGGTATAGAACACTTCAACTAAGTGGATCCACTAAGCTCTACCTGAAGGCTGAAGGAAATCATCTAAAAAGTATGAATCATTTACCCATGATGGCATACATGGTTTATGGGGGCTGTGAGTTGTCTGAACTCTCCCCCATATCGGGGCTCAATCCTACTCCCAATAAATATATATACTTAAGCTTAATGTTTAAAAACATTATGTTTTCTCAATTTGAGGTAATTACTCAAAAGATCCTCTTAAAAGAGGTAACTGCTCTGAAGTATCTCTGTACTCATAACTCATTTATATCTCCTAAAGACTCTATCTAAATGAATCATTTATACTAAAAGTACTCATGTTCAAAATAACAGAAGTTTAAGAACCTTTCAGACTCAACTGGAACTCAACTCATTCTCATTCAAAAATGTTTTTAAGACTTACTCACATCGCATCAAACCCTTTTCTAGAAAACATCATTTATGCTCTATTCTGTACTCATTAAGACTCTGAAAATCATGCATAGTGAATAATGGTGATTCTTTTTCTTACTCGAACTCTGGAAATCATACATGATGAATACTAATGCAAAGGCTTCGAAATTTTTTTTCTTAAAATAATGCATCATAAAGGATGACTCAAGATTTTCTAAACTCAAATGAATGCACTCATGGACTCTCATGTTCCCTCAAAACTTTTCTCTTACTCATAGCATAAAAAAGTACTCTTTACTAAATTAAAATAGTGCATTATAGGAAGCAATGTAGTAACTCACCTAGGGTTCATGTGAAACTAGGCATGAACAGCGATTCGAGAATAAGACTCATATGGATAAACACAATCTTGATAAATAAATATGGAATTGAGATGGAGGGCGCTTGGACGAACTGAGATGTAGGGCACATGGACGAACTCAGTCCAACGCTATGAAAAGCCTTACGTACCTTGGAAGAATGATGTTCTTTGTGAAATCAGAAGAACGATTGAAAACCCTAGGTTTTTTCCTCTTGCATCCTTGTTCTAAGTTGTTGAAGCATTAAAGAGCGTAAAATAATATTTTAATGACGGAATTGAGATGTGGGGCGCGTGGACGAACTCAGTCCAACGCTATGAAAAGCCTTACGTACCTTGGAAGAATGATGTTCTTTGTGAAATCAGAAGAACGATTGAAAACCCTAGGTTTTTTCCTCTTGCATCCTTGTTCTAAGTTGTTGAAGCATTAAAGAGCGTAAAATAATATTTTAACACTGCTTAGAACCTTAATTAGGTGAAAAAGGAACCTGGGTTAGGCTTAGAAGGAGTGGGAAAAGATTGAACTACCCCTCTTTAAAAGCTGATAAAAACTGTCCACGGGGCCATCTACGGTTCGTGGTTTGGTCTAAGGACCGTAGATACCATCCATAGAATTTATATACAATTTTTTAGGCTAAAAAGTCCACTTACGGGTTCAAACAATGGCCCGTCGTAGTACCTACGGCCTGTTTGTTGGATCCGTAGATCTTGGGTCCCAAAAGTCGACTCTCAGAACTTTACCGATGATTCGACATGACGGTTCATCGGTCAACCGATGGACCGTTGGTTTGATCCATCGTTCACAGTCTCAGAAACTCTTATATAGTAGTCTCTAGTAAAAATTTCATAACCTTTTACTCCGAAATCAAAAAAGGCATACTTTTTGGCGTTGGAAAGAGGACTCATAAACCTTTAATGTGATAGGTCATGAGCCACCTAATTCATTATGTGCTGGGAAATATGATTGATTATAGCCGACCTAAGTAGAATCTTATATCAAAACCTAGTCAAAAATGAAGTTTTCAATTCAACTTTGTGCTAGGGGATCCTTGTGACATTAACTCATATCCAAAATCATTCCCACACTAAAGAATTTACCATAACACCTAAGAACTATTAAGAATCACTCGGTATGACCTTATATGCAAATTCAAGAATGGTTTGGGTCTTAACTTAGAAATTTCTGGGGTGTTACATTTCATATAGCCTAGCCAATGACTAACCTATTAAATATAGATCAAGTTTCCCCCGGTTAGGTAGATATGATCTTAGAGGTACAATATTAGTAAGCTAAAAAGGAGAAGTTAGAATATTGAGACTTAGATTGAGTTACTTTATAAGAAGATGCGGCTAAAGATTATAGAGGGACATCTATAGAAGCAGAAAGAAGTTAAGTGAAGCATATCAAAAAGAAGCCTTAGAAGGAATCTAAGTACCTGCGCATGGAGAGTTCAATGGCCATGAGATTAGCATTTCCCGAGTATTAAAATAAGTTAATAGAGACTAGCTAAGAGAAGATAGAATAGATCTGTAGCTTTAAAGTGTCATCTTCAAACCCAAGGGGGAGATGATAAGGTGAGGAACCAAGTCAAGTGTTCAGAATCAAATAATGATGTGTTCAGAAAGAGTTATATTGCTATATCAATCTATTCATACTCTAGCGTATTTCTCAAAGTTCAGTTTTTACAATATCCTATTGATGTTTCTAATATTAGAAATGTGTCAATGACCTATGCTCATACACTTCAGACAGATTTACATGTATGCTCAGTTCCTAGATTGAGGGGCAAAGCCTTTAGCCCATTGATCTCAATCTTACTACATAAAGTTATAGATATCAACTTCATGATATGAACCTATTCAAATAAGAATTTATATCTCACAGTATGCTCAGTCTCGAAAATTCATTATTTACCCTCAATGGCAAGCAAAATAATGTTATGTCATGCATATTCTTATATCAGATTTCTTGAATGAATCGTGCTTATGGTCTTCTCTCTAAGCTCTCTCAGTGATCCTTTTTCAGTTCTGATAGTGATGTTGATGATAGTGGTTGATTAATGATAGATGGGAAAGATTTGATGCTTCTATTGTGATTCTTAGAAAGTTCATGTCATGACCTGTAATCTTGAAATCTTATATGAGTGTTCGTGCCAAGTGTGCTCTAGTCTAGTTTTAAAACTCTTAGTATGAATCAATTCTATTTATATTAGAAGACAAGTTCAGAAGTCAAAAGATAGTAATAGTAATTTCTTTCCCTTCCATGCTCAGTTTAACTATCATTCGAGGACGAATGATCCCAAGGGGGAGATATTGTTACACCCTGAAAATTTATAAGTTAAGACTCGAACCATTCTTCATTTACGTATAAGGTCATATCAAGTGATTCTTAAATTGATCATATGTGTAAAGTTCAATTCTTTAGTGTGGGAATGTATTTGAATATGAATTAATGTCGCAAGATCCCCCTAGCACAAAGTTGAGTAGAAAGTTTACTTACCGATAAAGTTTTAACATAAGATTCTACTTGAGTCAACTTCATAGAATCATATCTCTTAGCATTTAATGAATTAGGTGACCCATGAACTATCAAATTAAAGGTGTTTTAGTCCTCTTTCCAGCACCACAAAGTTTGTTTTCATTTGAGATTGTAATAAAAGGTTATGACTGATTTAGTAAAGAATGTCATGCAGTCGTAGAACTACGACTAGACCTATGAATAATAGATATTTCGATGAATGGTAGACCGTTTCGTGAAGGATTTCTGCAATATTTTTTTAGCAACTTTCTGCACACGTTCTTGGGTTTTTTGGTCCTTTCTAAAACTTTTTAACCCTATTCTAAGTCATTTTGAGTGTTTTAACGGTGTGTATCATTCAAGTAACAAGTTTTCCTCTCAAAATTATTAATCTAAACCTTTAAGTATATAGAAATTCTCTTAAAACTCACCTAGTGTTTCTCTTCTCCATCAAGAACCCTAAAACCTTCAAGTCAAAAATTCAAAATACTAAGAGAATCCTTCCACCCAAGGTTTTCTCATGTTCTTCCACTCTAGAAACTTCATAAAAGAGTTTCTAACTCTTTTATCGAGATTATGCACCAAGATTCAAAGGTCAAAGGTTTCCTCCAAGAAAGCTAATGTTCTTTCTCAAGCTCAAGATAAAATAAAGTCTCCACAAAAATGTTTTGTTTAATAACTTCATAATCAGGTATGTAAGTCTATCATTGTGTTGGACTAGTTCGTCATCACGGCCTACATCTACTTTCAAATTAGTAAAAGAGTAAGCTAGGGTTCTATCCTTAGATTTGAGTATTCTTGAGATGAGTTGATGTTGAGTTCTGAGTACTGGAGTTACTGATTTTTTTTGAAATTTTGTTCCTAATTATTTAATTGATATATGTTATGCATGAGATTCTTGAGTTGATTCGTTCATGTCTATATTTTAGCATGAACCCTATTAATTGAGTATTCTTGAAATAAGTAGTATCATAGAAGTCTGAGTTCTTGAGTATTGAGGTTTTCTATATTGTTATCGAGATCCTTGAGTTGAGTTGTTCGTGTCTATATTTTAGCATGAACCCTATTTTAAGTTATAAATTTTGAGAATCTTTTAAAGCAAACATTTTTGTTTTAAACTGTGTTTTTGAGATAGTAAAGAGAAGTTTGAGAAATAGTTTTAACAAAGATTTGAGCTAGAGTATAAGGGAACTAAGTATTTCCCAAATGATTCATTTTTACATGAAGAAAGATAGTATTATTTTTAGAAAGTTAAAAGAGTTTTCTGAAAGATTGAGTACAGAGCAGTTACATCTTAAAGAGGTCCTTTTGAGTAATTATCTCTTCCCTGAGAAAGTATTTGTACATTGACAAAAGAAAAACCTTGTTTTCTAAATGAGCAATGAGTTCAGAGATATTTCAGAGCAGTTACCTCTTTTAAGAGGATAGTTTGAGCAATTATCTCAAACCAAAGAAAGAATATGTTTTATACATTTGAGCATGAGTATATATATTATTGGGAGTAGTATTGAGTACCGATATGGGAATGAGTTCAGAGAACTCAACATCCTCATAAACCATGTATTGCCAACATGGGTACATGATCATACTTTTGAGATGAATTCTTATTGCTTTGTGGATCCACTTAGCTGAGAGAATCTATATCACGGCGTGATATAGGACAGTTCTGGCACTGTGGTATCATCACGTAGCTCATAGTGATGGTTGTCAGTTAGAGAATCTCCCAAATAAGAGTAAAAAATATTTTATTGTATTTTTATATACATCCTTGTTAACATCTTTTATTTATGAAGCTTTAAATGTTTTCATCTCTTGTTATTTCTTTGTATTGAGTTGAGTTGAGGTAAGTATTCTTTCAGCCCTATTGGTTCAACTGTTTATCCATTCAGCTATATTACATACTTGTACATTCAATATACTGACGTCATTCAATCAGCATCTTTTAATGATGCAGATACAGGTGCTTAGGATCCTCATTAAGAGTCCGTTGAAATCACTTCATCCGCTCGTTAACTTTTGAATGAGGCCTCCTTTCATTCAGAGTACCCCAGTTTTATGAGTTATTAGTATTAGTTTTTTTTAAGGAGTTGTGGATCTTGTCCCGACATTCATCTTTATAGAGCAGAGGCTTTATAGATAGACAGTTTTGGAGAGTCTTTCAATTTCAGATGCTTTATTTAAAACCTATTATCATACCTAGTATATTTAGAGAGTTTTTAGATTTAAAGAAACTATTGATTTAGCATTTCTTTTAGTTTGCTGCTTGTGTATGCTTTAGTTAGTCTTCCATATGTAGTCAGCAAGGATGAGGGTTCTCTTGGAGACCAGTAATAGTTCTCAAGTGCCAGCCACGTCCAGGGTGTAGGCTCGGGTCGTGACAGCCTTATTCTTTCTTGGATGGGCAGGGCTTAACCCCTTATTATTCCCTATGGATCGGGATATGAGTAAGGAGTTCGTGAGGGGTTGTCATTACCACTCCATTTGGCGTCAGAGCACATGATTGATGTTGGGTCTACCTTTTCCCAGATTGGCAGCAATGTGAGGGTAGTGGAGCAGGCATTCCTTGAGTCATACAGAGGCAGCGGCAAGAGGGCCAGGCAGGACGATAGCCTTAGCGGGCCCTGTTCTAGGCCTAGAGATTCTCAGCACAAGTTCTGTCAGAGGTTCTAGCAGGGTCAATCTAGCCGGCCTGTTCAGGTGGCATTACATGCTTCAGGGGGGTAGCCAGCACCGTCGGGGTGGTCCCAGCACCGTCGGGGTGGTCCTAGCACATGCAAGAGTTCGAGAGGTTAAGATTCGGGTTTTGTAGGCCGTGGTGGCCGTCTTCTTGCGGCTCATTATTTTCAGGGCTATTATGACTGCGGTGAACTAGACCACTGGTCTAGGGATTGCCCCAGGTGGGAGTTACTCATCCAGAGACCTATGGCTTCTTCTACTCCCCAAGTTAGAGTGGTTGGGCCTTGCCGTATCTGGGAGAGCTTGGCCACCGATCTAGAGAGTGTCCTCGATGTGGGACTAGTGCACAGTTTCCTTAGTCCGATCAGTATTGTGGGTTTACGCCATCTCAAGTCAGAGGTAGTGCTCAAGGTACTGCTGATAGTACTTGTCGGTCACAATCTGTTTTGTGCGTCTGTAGGTCAGCCGAAGGCCGAAGATCCAGGTATCGGTTGTATTTGTTCGATTTTCTTGTTTTGTCCTTCATTGCTTATATTGTTTGGTTTTGGGGTTTTCATATCCTTTTGATTATATTTGACTTGTTGTTTATCCCATGACTGTTGCGATAGCCTTATGTGGACTTATGTGTTTTAGCTTCATAGCTGATTTCTTTTAGTAGTGGATCGACTAGTTTGGATTTCTTTATTTGGGAATGGTGGTTGAGTAACACCCCGTGCCTTTTGTCTCTGTGGTTCGGTTGGGAGTTTGCGACCGGGCTAGTGAGTTTCTCGTTTTGGTCCTCCTTACCGATTGCTTTTGTTGTGATGGCGACCCCTATTAGATAGGTGGCTAGACTAATACCATCAGTTCTTGGAGTTGTGCTATAAGTTTTAGTTGGCTTAGAAGGTCGCCTTAGTTGTGTGTCGTCCCTTTGGGGTTAGCTGTTTTGACTTGCTAGTCATTGGAGTAGTGAGAAGGGTAGTATAGCCTTCTATGGTGTGTCGGTAGATGGGGTTTGTTGTTTCCCTCCCTTGCCCTAAGATTATTCTCAGCTCTAGAGGTTGCAAAGTGATGGTTCACTCATTCGGTCTATCTGTTTCATCGCTCCATGGTGGACTTGGTGGTTGCTGTGATTTGCTCACTCGATCCTCTTGAATCGTCTCTTTTGATGGTTTTGGTGCTACCTATGGCTAGTTGGGATTTGGAAAGTGTGATCTCTTGCTGCACCTTATTGCTGTTGTTGTTGGTTCTTTGTGGTTGAGTTGGTAGCTGTCGAGGTCTTGGTTGTTTCTTAAGCCGGAATGGTGGTTTCCCTTGTGGATTCAGACTTTAGCTTCTAATTGAGAATTAAAGGCTTCATAGAAGGTTCATCATCCGGGATGGGGTCTAAATAATTCATGAAATGTGAGATTTTGAATTTGTTCAGGATGGAAGGTTTGCTTCTAGAATATTAGGTGTCTTGCGGTGTTCGTTAATGGGGGTTGGTGCCCTTGGACAATTATCGATCGGTTTACTATGTTTAGTAGCTGCCTACCGGGTTGGTTTCCCCTTGGACTAGGATTGTTAGATCAGATTTGTGCTCGCTGAGTAGTTGTGGGCATATGGTGTCGGCGTTTTGGAAGTTTCTAAGGTAAGAGTAAGTCACTGGAGCTGGTCTAAGTGTAGCCTTTTCATTCGCGGGATGATCGCCCATGTGAGTTGAGTGTTAGTTTCAGGAGGTTGAGCTTCAGCTTGGATTGTTGGTTCGTTGAAGTTGATATTGGAATTTTGGGCCATGCCCTGGGTTGAGTTTCTTATTTTGGGTGGTGTCACTCCCCGATGTTTAGACAGAGTATGTAACCCCTTCGAGGTTGGTTTTGTATGGTTGTATAAGAAAGTTTCAGAAGGTGTTGGTAGTATTCAGGATGGCTAAGGACCGGTAGAACGCACTTGGTGGCTAGAAGAAGATGGATTTGGAGCATAAGGCAAGTATTTTGAATTATTAGCTGAGATGTATCTGCCATGGTCCTGTGTTTCTCATTTCGGTGGTTTTGGTTTTCCTCAGATGAACTTGGTGTTTTCGGTCAAAATCGGGTTAATCGAGCGAGAGTTGGAGCCCAAAAGGGAATTGAAGGAGCTTTTGGAGTTTGAATTGAATTTAAGGATTTTCCTCTCAGACCGAGTTCTGTGATGGCGTTGTTTGATCCGTGAGGGTGTCTGAGGGTCTTGCGGACCATGCGGGCCCCATATCCTTGTATTTTCATGCCTTCAGATTGTAACTGTCCTTCTACTTTCACGGACAAAAGCCCTTTTAGTAGTGGATGTTGTAATGACCCTCCACGTCATTTTCTCTGTTTTCCAATCTTTTCAAAATTTAGAGCTTTTCTGTAGCGACCCCAAGTCATTTATGACTTGCTGGCATTGACTATTCCGTCTCCTGGTCATTCGTTTGGGTTTTAAGCCCGTTTTGTGTTTTGGAGCTCTTGGAGTTTGAACCGTTGACTTCGGTCAAAACCCAAGGAAAACGGGCTCTAAATGGAATTTTGACTATCCCATCAGCTTTGAAATGGTCATTTTAGGCTAGTGGCATGTTCGGCTCGAGTCCCGAGGCTTTCGGTGTGAGTTTGAGCCATTAGGCGTTTTAGCCTTTAAGAAGTGGCCTTAGTTTGTGTTTGATCAACATTCTTGGTAAACGTGCTCGAATTGAAATTCTGTCAACACGGTTATCTTCAAAATTTCATGTTTTGTCTAGAGCAACCTTTCGTGCGTTTCTCGAGGCTTCAGAGCTCATTTCAAGCTCCCTTGTTGATTTTTGCTTAAAATGGTGCATGGGTGTGGGACCCACTTTTAATCAAGATGACCTCGTATGGGAATTTTGACTGTACCATTGAGTCTAGAATGTCAAATTTAGTGGGGTAGCATAGTTTGGTTGCGTTCATAGGGTTCTGAACTAATCCCAAGCACCGTGTAGGAGATTTTGGAGTTGCCAACATGTGATATTGCAGCAGTTGTTGGTGCAAGTCAAATTGTTCGAAAAGCTTGGCTGCCCAGGCCTACGCGATCGTGAAGCTCCCTCCGCGTTCGCGATGGTCTCTTCTCGCGTGGGCTGCGATCGCAAGCTTTGAGCTCCCAGGTCGCGATGAGCAGTTTGGATGGGTCTCTTAAATAAGACCAACCCATTTTTAGTCTTCTTCTCCAACTTCAAAAATCGATAACTAGAGCTAGGAGACTCTGTTTTGGGTGATTCGAAGTTCTGCGTGTTTGGGAAGTTCGTGGCTTCGTATTGCTGTGCTCGGGGACTGTCGGGGGACCTTAGTTTGAGTTATATTTTTAGCTTTAGCTGCTGCCGTCTCTCTTTCCCTAAGCTTTAATGGTGTTTAAATTGCTTGGGCTGATTCCTTGTTTCCGAGCACCGAATTGTGTCATATTTTTGGACAAACGTTCAGTAAGCTCAAATGAACCTTTTGATGGAGTTGATTTTTTTATTCTCAGCGCGGGTCCCACAATCTTATTTTAGACCCGATTTTGGATCCGTCACTGAATATTGCGATTTTTGTGTCAAAATGTCTGTAATGACATTGTGATCAATATATTTATTGTGTGGCAGCGATTGGAGGTGATTCATAAAGGTGGAGCTTCAATTGGGTGGATTCAGAGCGCGTGTGATGGGCTTCGAGGTAGGCTACAGTCTCCCACTTTGACTGAGTTTTATTAGATATCGTCTAGTATATAATACAGGTGATTTAGAATGGTATTTGCCGAGTATATGATTTGCCTCCTTATATCTCATTTTCTTTACTCCGATTGAGCCGTAGACTAGAGTAGTCTTGTGAAATCCTTAGATTAGGCTATGGGCCTTGGTTGTGGTATTGACATAGTGTTATTACCATTTTTAGAATCGATGTTGATGGCCTTAGGCTAGGTTTGAGCCTTAGTTGCTTTATCATGCGATGTACCGCCCTTATAGTTTGGCGTAGCTTCTGATAGGGCTTGTTATTGATGGTGTACCTTGTGCTAGTGCCTGAGACCTCAGAGGCTCGTCGTAGCCGTAAGTTTGGCTTAGTTGTGCTCGTTGGGAGCTGAGATGGCATATTTTTTGGTAAAGGCATCGATCCTAGAGATATTTCTCCCCCTATTTGGTTCTGAGCTATCTCCCGATTATTGCGCTTTCTAATTAGCGGTAGGCTTGTGATGCCTTATTGTCTATTGTCTATTGTTGGACCCGAGGCCGTATTCGAGGAGCGATAGGATCCCACGTTAGTTTCTCTTGCCCTGGTATTGTGGCTTGAATTGGTATTACATTTCTGATTGTGTGTACCTTGTTTTGATGCTGGTGATGGCATGCTTGCATTGATTGAGCATTTTCACTTGTTTGTGGTACGATCCTGTTACATTCATTGGATATTTACTACTATTTTGAGCGGACATTCTCACACTTTTACTATTTTCTAAAACTAATTTTTAACGGGAGTCGTACCACCTAGACTACTTTGATAAAATGATTTAAAACTCATGAGGCGTCAAGGATGTAGTCCTTTTATACTGGCAGTATTAGAAGCATCGAGGATGCACTCAGTTTTTATTGATATCCGGTGCGGCATCGCCATTTTTCTATATTGGCTGCATCTAGGATGCCTTTAGCCTGTACTTGACTATCTGGCAAGGCGTCGCCCTTTTCTACATCCGCTTGGCCACTCACTCTCCGGTACCACTACGGGGATGCTATATGTTATGTATATGACCTGGTTCGGGCCCAGGCAGTTTATACGGAATTCCCACATCCCCTTTGAGCCCCTCTGGCCAATGCACCACTGAACCAGATGAGGGAGCTACATGGATCACACCTGGCAGGCCGGGGTGAGGGTGGGTCTATACACTTTCTTGTTAATGATCTGTGAGAGCCACCGATGATGTTACTAGTGTTTACTACAAACTTACATTCATTAGCATCGCCTATCACCAGTATACTTGTTTGCTATTTGGTCCCCCAATTTTTGGGGGCCGAGGGTATGTTGGTTATTGTTTGTACCTTCCGAGGGTATGGGCGTCCGGTCGGTTATTATTTCATTATACTTGTATTTATCTTGTGTTGTATTTGTAGTTGGTCTACAGGGTGTCACAATCTAGATTTGTTATTAGTACTTCCTGCTAGGTTCAATTGGATTAGTTCCTAGTTGATTAATGGTGGCAGTTAGTATTTTGTTCTTGATTAGTTGACTCCTATAGTGCTCTCTCATTGTAATTAGGTTGTGGCTTGCATTTACAGGTGCGTTCTTTGTCTCTGTTTCCTTTCTTCGTGTATCCTATCTCTTTACTCTTATTTCCTACTTTACCCTGTGTTAGATCCTATTTAGTTACTTGTGCTATTCCTACCTTGTTTATATGTTATTCATAATTGCTTTATCTGTGGAACTCAATCGGCGTATGCCTACTGAGTACCATTCGTTTGGTACTCATACTATACTTCTGCACCCTGCATATCATAGTACGGGTTATCGCCGGTGATTGGTCTTGGTGTGGAGCAGCTTGCATTCGGAGATTGGGTGAGCTCTTAGCGTCCGGAGTTGCCGATTTCCATCTATTTTGGGCTAGGACTAGTCTCTTCTTGCTTTTGAAGACTGTCCGTATCTATATTTGTATTTGTAAAAGTTTTGTACTCTTGTTTCTATTAGATTCTCGATTACTGATTGATGCCAAGTCTTGGGGATGGTTCCTTGGATATATCTATGTTGATTCCTCTTTCTTCTCTTTATATTCATTTGTTACTTCATTGGTTCTTTTCTGGATTGATAGCCCATTGCTTCTGGTTCCGAGCTATGGGTTAGGCTTACCTACTGGTGGGTTGTAGTAGGTTCCATCATGACCTGAGGACAAAATGGGAAAAAAAAAAGAAAAAGAAAAAAGGCACGGATGGAAAAATAAAGAGTTAAGTTTGATGTTTGCTTCGTGGTTCCGGATTGTAGCCTTTTTTCTCGTGAAATAATTTTCACAAGAGGTAATACTATATTTTATTTTATTTCGTATTAGTTTTATGTCATGATTGTGCAAGAATTGATTCCAATATATTGAAGTTAATCAGATTTCATATATGTTTAACCCGTTAATATTATTAATGTTATAGTATTGAAATATATTCGAACATGCTATCATTAAATTCAGAGCAAAATAGAGATGAAATATGATTATTTCTTACATACTTGAAAATTCATTTCTCACTCGTTTTCCTGAATTAATTATCAAAAGTTTTTTTTATGTTCATGTCTTACTAATTTGAATGAATTCTCTTTTTGGCCGTGTTTAGAAAAGTGTTAAGTTATTTTTATGCAATAATATGTGTGTTGCCTTTATCTTTTGGGTGCTAACAAAAAAAATAATAAGACATTTCAACCGGTTTACTAACTACTGTATGCACATTTAAGATTAAATAATATTATCATTATTATTTTAAATAATGAGATATTGATAACATTATTAAGAAACAACAAAAGATTAATAAATTCTTATTGAACGATTGTAGTTCGGCACCACTAGAATCACGCTTAAAAATTGACAAAATAATTTATATAGCAATTTTAGAAATGTTAAAAATGATTTCAATTAAAAATGTGGTTACACATCTTTTTTAAACACTCAAAAGAAATTCAAGGATGCGGTGATGCACCTTGACAAAATTATTTTAATAATTTAAATCAAGACACATAGATAGAGATTATTAAGTGCGATGCGCTCGAGATAAGAAAACAGTTATGCTTTTAAGCTATTGTATGTCAAAATCGAGAATGCATTCATTCGATTTAAGTCTACTACAATTCAACAATAAAAAATATAAGCAAACCATGGCCTGTAGACACAATTTATCAAAAAATAATTAAAGTTAAATATAAGTCAATAAAAGCAACCGTGCTAGAACAAGGGGACTCGAGAGATGCCTAATATCTTCCCCTTGATCAAAAGAATTCCTTACCCAGATTTCTAGCTCACAGACCAAATAAAGAGTCATTCCATTTTTGTTAGGAATTAAAAAGAAAAGGTGACTTGGAACACTATAACTCAATTTCAAGTGGTGACTCTAACAAAATAAAATAATTCCTAATCAATACCATAATTTTAATTGGAAAAACACTTTACACCTAGCAAAATAGGGGTGTGACATTTTTTTGATATATTGTGTATGATTGCCTAATGTGCTACTTGCTGCTCATTTATCGCTTTGATATTGTTGAACTGTATGGTTAATTATTTTCTCTCACGCACTCCCTCTAAGTCTCTATAAATAATTCACACACATTCACAGGAATGCAATTATGCATCCTACCTTCTATAGAGATAAAATCAAAGTGTTTTGGCACCTGCTGAAGAATTGTAAGTAACACATGTTAAGTGGGGTTGGACCAACAATAAAGTCAAAATAGTTGTATTGCCCCTCCAGGTCATTTTCTCTGTTTTCCAATCTTTTCACCGTTTAGAACTTTTTTGTAGTGATCCCAAGTCATTTATGACTTGTGGCACTGACTGTCCGGTCGCCTGGTCATTTGTTTTGGTTTTATGCCCGTTTTCCTGTTTTGGAGCTTTTAAAACTTGAAAAGTTGATTTCAGTTATAACCTCTGGTAAACGGCCTCAGAATGAATTCCGACGGCTCCATCAGCTCTGGAGCGGCCAAATTAGGTTAGTAGCATGCTTGGCCCGAGTCCCGATACTTTCGGTGTAACTTTGAGGCATTTTGCGCTTTAGCGTTTGAAATTTAGCCCAAGGTTGACCTTGGTCTCCATTTTTGGTAAATGCGCTCGATAGGAATATCATTGCTATGGTGTTCTGGAATGCTAAGTTTTGACTAAAACGACCCTTAGTGCGCTTCCCGGGGGTTCTAGTCTAATTCCAAGGCCCTTTGCAGAAGTTGGCTAAAATGGTGCTTTGGATGTGGGACCCACTTTTTGTTGAATTGACCTCATATGGAAATTTTGACTGCACCATTGAGTCTGGAACGTCGAATTTGATGGGGTAGCATCTATCGTTTGCTCGCACGGGGTTCCGAACGAATCCCGAGCACCCCGTCAGAGTTTTGGCCAAAGCCTAAACTAGTTGGTGCACAGATGGTGTTGCAGGACTCTTTTGGCCTTTGCATCTGCGGTCTAGTAGCCGCGTTCGTAGAGCTCAGGGTCTCCTCTCTCCGTTATCACGAAGAGCCTTCCGTGTTCGCAGAGGTTGAGGATCCTCTTCTCCGCATTTGCGGAGGTTCAGGTCCTTCTTCTCCATGTTCGCGAGAGAGCCTCCATGTTCACGGAGGTCTGTTTCTTTTCCCTCCGCATTCGCGGGCCTCTAGCCGCGTTCATGGAGGTTTGTGGTGTCTGGTCCTTTTAAATAAAAGGATAGACGCGGCTTAGAGGGACATAAGTTTTCATTTTGTGATTTCTCCCTCGTTTCTCATCGGACTTCAGTGATTCAAAGGCCAGTGTGTTCGAGTTTACATTGGCTTGGTGGGTGACTGTGCGGAGAGCGTCGGAAGGTCTCCGATTGTGGTGAATATGCATCGTAAGTGGATGCCTTAGTCTCTTTAAATTGTAAAGTTCTGCATGTTGTGGTTGTTGGCTGTTCCGAGCCTCGAATTGTGTTCCATTTAGAAACAGAAGTTCGGGGGAGAGTTTGGGACCTTTTCACAGAGTCGATTTTGGAATTCCCAGCGCAAGACCCACAATCTCATTTTAGACCCAATTTTGGGTCCATCTCCGATTATTGCGATTTTAGTGTCAAAAGGTCTGTAATTGCATTGTGATCAATGTTTGGAAAGTGTGGTGGTGATTTGAGGTGATTCTTAAAGGCAGAGCTTCAATTGGATGGATTCAGAGCATGCGTGATGTGTATCGAGTTAGGGTGCGGTCTCCCACTTTTACTGAGCTTATTACGTATCGTTTAGTACATTTTTTCATGTATTTTAGGTTGGTTTTTTCTGACTATAGGATTCACCTCCTTCTATCTCCTTTTCTTGACTCCGATTGAGCCTTAGAGTAGAGTGGTCTGGTGAAATCCTTAGATTAGGCTTTGGGCTTTGGTGGTGGTTATTTCTTAGCATTATTATCCTTATTTAAGGTTGATATTGATGGTCTTAGGCTAGGTTTGAGCCATAGATGATTTATCTTCTGATGTACCACCCTTATAGCTAGGCGTAGCTTCTGATAGGGCTTGTGTTGGATGATTTACATGGTACGAGTGCCTGAGACCTTAGAGACTCGTCGTAGCTGTAAGTTTTGCTTAGTTGTGCATGTTGGGAGTTGAGATTGCATACTTTGGGGTAAGGCATTGATCCTATATATATTTCTCCCCTATGTTGAGTCTGAGCTTTCCCCCCGATTTACTGCGCTTTCTGATTAGCGGTAGGCTTGTCATGCCTTATTGTCTATTATTAGGCCCGAGGCTGTATTCGAGGAGCGATTGGATCCCAGGTTAGTTTCCCATGCCATGGTAGTTTGGTATGATTTGGTAGTACATTTTTTGATGTGTGTACCCTCTTTGAATGCTGGTGATGGCATGCTTGCATTGATTGATTATTTTCACTTGTTTGTGGTGCAATCCCTTTACTTTAATTCTAATTTTTCTACAGTTTTGAGAGGACATTCTCACACTTTGACTATTTTCTAAAACTGGTTTTGAACGGGAGTTGTACCACCTGGACTACTTGATAAACTGATTTTGAAACTCTTGAAGCATCGAGGATGTGCTCCTTTTATACTGGCTGTATCAGAGGCATCAAGGATGCGCTCAATTTTTACGGACTTCCGACGTGGCGTCGCCCTTTTTCTACAATTGGCTGCATCTGGGATGCCTTTAGCCTGTACTTGACTATCTGGCACGGCGTCTCCCTTTGTACATCGACTTGGCCACTCACTCTCCAGTAACACTATGGGGATGCTATGTGTTTTGTATAAGACCTGGTTTGGGCCCAGGTAGTTTATACGGGCTACCCGAGTCCCCTATGGGCTCCTCTTTCAAGTGCACCACATAATTGGATGAGGGAGCTACATGGGTCCCACCTGGTAGGCTGGGGGCCGGGGTGGGTGTATACACTTGGTTGTGGATGATCTCTGAGAGCCACCGATGATGTTACTGGATTTTAATACAAACTTGCATTCATTAGCATCGTCCATCACCAGTATACTTGTTTGCTGTTTTGTCCCTCGAATTATGGGGGCCATGGGTATGTTTGCCGTTTGTACCTTCCAGGGGTATGGGCATCCGATCGGTTATTGTTTGATTACTCTTGTTTTTACCCTGTGTTGTATTTTTTTTTTGATGATCTTCAGGATGTCTTGTCTTGATTTGTTATTGATACTTCCTGCTAGGTTCAGCTGGATTAGTTCTTAGGTGTTTTAGCGGTGGTAGCCAGTATTTTGTGCTTGTGTAGTTGACTCCTGTAGTGCTCTTTTATTGTAAACCAGTTGTGGTTTGCTGTTGCAGGTTCATTCCTCGACTCCGTTCCTTGTTCTTCTCGTATCCTAGCTCTCTACTCTTATTACTTACTTTACCTTGTGATTGATCTTATTTAGTTACATGTGTTGTTCCTTCCTTGTTTATATGTCTTTTATACTTGCTTTATTTGTGGAGCTCAGTCAGCCTATGCCTACTGAGTTCCATTCATTTGGTACTCATACAACACTTATTGCCGGTGATTGGTCTTGGTGCGGAGCAGATTGCATTCGGAGATTAGGTGAGCTCCTGGCATCCGGAGTTGCCGATTTCCATCTATTTTGGGCTAGGACTAGTCTTTACTTTCTTACGAAGACTGCATGTATCTATTTTGTATTTGTATGAGCTTTGTACTCTTGTTTTGTTTAGATACTCGATTACTTATTGATGACAGGTCTTGTGGTCGGTTCCTTGGTTATATCTCTGTCGATTCCTCCTTCTTCTCTTTATATTCGTTGTTACTTCATTGGTTCCTTTTCTGCTTGATAGCCCATTGCTTTTGATTCTGGGCTATGGGTTAGGCTTACCTACTGGTGGATTGTAGTAGGTGCCATCATGACCTGAAAAATCGGGTTGTGACAATAGCGCTGCTACCAATAAGTTGCCCCTCCTTGGCTCGAGTTGTCCACTCGGATAAGCCAGTCTAGACACCTATCTCCTTCTGGTTTAAACCTAGTCGAATGGAAACATAGACATGCTTATCCCTAGTAAGCTCCATTTATTTGCATCATTTGCATTTGACTTAGTGTGGCTCGACATAGGGGTCGGATCCATCTAGGAGAGGAATCCCTTTTTTTGACCAACATGTGCATTCTATGTGCTATTTATAATATTATTTGGAAGGTCTTTGAATACTGTCCAATTTTATAGTGATTAGTTAAATGAAAAAATGTTGTCCTTCAATTTTTACATAAAAAATAAAGAGAACAAATACAAAAAAGATTTCTTATTTTAGAATTTCGTATGCATCTAAAATGGAAATTTAAAAAAAAAAAATTCACTTCTTAGTAAAATTCACAAATAATGTTTTCTTTTAGTTTCTTTTGTATATTCGTAAAAAAGAAAATTCAAAATATTTTGCTTTCATAATACTTTGGAAAAAAACTATATTTGTCGCGTCAAGTTTCAATATCTCAAAGTTTTTTACTGTCCAATCAGAATGAACTACACACACCTGATTCTCACTTCAATAAGATACTTAGGCAGCCCTCCTCGGGTTCGGTGATCTTTACTCAAATTTTTTTTTTCTTAAAAAGGTATTCCTTATTAAATATGTCCAAAAGAAATAATTATTTCTTATTCAAGAAAAACAAAAGAAAATGTTTATTTCTTATAACAAAAAAAGAAGAAGTTTGTTTATGATCTCCTGAACTACGTTTGACCTGATTTTTGCTTTGACAAGATACGTAGGCAGCTTTATTTTGAGGTTCGGTCAAACCAAACAAAAATCTAGAATGTCCTCATCACAAAAACTAGGGCAAAAGATTTTTTTTTATATTTATTCAAAGTTGAAATAAAAATGTTTTTCTTCCTTATTTATATATATATATATATATATATATATATATATATACACATTTATTTTTATTTTTTTAAAGGGAGATATTTCTTTAAGAAGATTTTTTTTAAAAAAAACAAATTTTAGATTTGGTTGGTACCAACATACTTAGGAATGTGCATAAAGAAAAATGTTAAATTATTTGACAAGACAGACGAACTTTGTTGTGACCCATAGATTCTTTTGGTACCTCTTGATATATTTATTTAATACTTGAGAAATTATCTTGCTTAAAGTTAAGGCTAAAACAAATGTGACCTCATTATTTCATGTTCATTGTGCGGTGAGCTTTAGATATAAAATACAATGGCATGAATTTGTTGATCTAGAACTTTGCCCGAATGTTGATTGAGACGAGATTTTGAGCAACATTTAATTTGGGAAACGATTATAGGCTTTCTTTGATCCGATTATACCTTTAAAGCCTACCAAATGACATGTTATCCATAAAACTCCCATTCTTAGCCTAAAACCTTTTTATTTGAATAACCACATCTTAGCATATATCTTTTTGAGTGCATAGATGCACTATTCCTTGGTCCCACCTCCTTGAGTGCACTATCAATTATCTACACAGTGCCAAAGATCTGAGTTGAGTAACAAAATGAAAAGGCAAAATATGCAAAAGTAAAAAAAATACACAAACAAAGAAAAACGAGGAAAAAATGAAAAAAAACTCCAATGAAAAGGAGGGAAAAGAAGAAGAAAATAAATGAGGAGAAGCTTTCGAGAAAACGAAGGTCAAATGCGAAAATGAAAAATTTGAGAGCATAGTGCAATCTTTAAGGAGGAAATAGTTACTTTATCCCAAATGAATATCCTATCTTTCCCTAAACCTGCAATACAAGCCAATGACAAGTCTTATTTAATCCCATGGTTTGTGTTCTCACATTAGTGGATCTAAATTATTCTATAGTGTGTGAAGAAGGATGGTAAGGGCACTTGAAACATGAGGATATGAATAGTTCTAATTCCTTAATTGATGCAAGATGAAAAGATCTTGTAAATACTTAAATACGTTTGAGGTACCATTTGAAACTATAGGGATTACTTCAAATTTGACCTCATATTTGTCTGAAAGTAGTTGAATGTGATTCATATGCATAATACTTATTGTTGGTACCAACTAAAGTTAAGACATTGTTAATCATGAACATATTTCTTTCTCAAAAGATGTCTTTTGTTAAAAAAAATTAATAAAATTAATTAAGAATTTTATTTATTTATATGAACTACGTTTGACCTGATTCTTGTTATGTATGATACATAGGTAGTCCTACAATAGGGCTCGGTCTCGCAGAGTAAAATTTTATATCCTTGAAAGATCAAAGCTGTATCATTTCTGAAATTTGGAAACCTAAAAGAAAGATAAACTAAAAACAGTTTCAAAGTTCCTCAGTTTCAAAAACTGGGGCATATTTTTATTTGTTAAAAAAATTAAAACATCACTCCCATTTCTAAGAAACAAATACCCTAAATGCATTTTGACCTTAGGGAACAAACACCCTAGTTGCGTTTTTACCGTAGGGAACAAACACCCTAGAGGCATTTTGGGGAACAAACACCCTAGTTGCGTTTTTACCTTAGGGAACAAACACCCTAGAGGCATTTTGGGGAACAAACACCTTATCATTTTTTATTTCTAGGGAACAAACACCCTATTTGCATTTGGACCTTAGGGAACAAACTTCCTAGAGGCATTTTAGGGAACAAACACCTTATCATTTTTTATTTCTAGGGAACAAACACCCTATTTGCATTTGGACCTTAGGGAACAAACTTCCTAGAGGAATCATTTTTCATTTCTAGGGAACAAACACTCTGGTTGCATTTTGATCTTACGGAACAAACAGCCTAGAGGCATTAAGGGAAGAAACACCCTATTATCTTGCATTTCTGGGGAACAAACACCCTAGTTACATTTTGACCATAAGGAACAAAGATGGAATCTCTCCCGCTAATAGATGCCGGATTTCTAGTAGCAATCTCCTTATCCCATAACTATGTGCTACCATAGCTTTGTCATAAATAGACATTAGCTAGTGAATCCACCTAAGATAGAAGCTATGGTTCTTACCTTGGAAAGTTAGGAAACCTCTTTTCGGTGTGGGTAGACACCGGATTCCATGTTATAGCTTACATGGTCTATGTCGGTTAAAGTGCTCACTTTCCACAATAATGAACTAAGAATTTTTCTAAAGGCTTTTTAAGTATATGTTGTTTTAAAAGGATTCACTTGCATTACCGTGGCTTTTATCTCATGTTTCTAGCATGTCATCATATGTTTTAAATTGGTCATTGTATCTTATGTATAGCTTTTTTTGCATGATTTTGTAACCTATATGCATAGTTATCATACTTGGTACATTCTTGTAGTAACGCATACTCTTGCCTACATTTTCTTATATGTGTAGGCTCCGGGTTATCTCCATCCACCTGTGTCTAGTCGTTGCATTCGAGAGTTGAAGATTTTGTGAGTCCTCATATGTTCGAGGACATAGCCACATTTACCTTTTATGTCATTTTACTTTTAAGACTTGTATGGGTTACATCCCACTTTCCTTTAATTCATGTATTAGATGGCTTTGAGACAATGTTTAGACTTCCACTACTTTGATGACTCTTTTGAATATAAATTGGCTTTTAAAAATCTTATCTACTATTATCTTGTACGATGCATGCTAAGTGGCTTGTATAGGGCTTTTTTGGGTCGTGTACACCATGTCACGTCTAAGGGTACTTTAGGTCGTGACAGTATCGTTGGATCTGTATTAACATTCTCTTTGTGTTCTTAATAGTTTGGCAGAAATTCGAGGCCTTATGGAAGGGAAAAGCACCCAAGTTGTAGTTTGCATGCGGTTTTCTGCCTTGAGATAGGTTATGGCTCCCTTTTCTTAGACTTAGCTTAGTTAGATTAATTATATTTGGGTAGTATTGCATGATTTTGGTTAAACCATTAGGTTGTGTTAAGCTTTATTGATCTTTGGATAGCTATGGCCATAGGATGGGTTATTTAGCTTAAGCTTTAGTCTGAGAGGCCTTAGTTTAGGTGATCCTTGTGTGGATAGTATCCTTAGACATTGCTTCTAGGGTGTGTTAAGCTTAGGAATGTCTTGTGTTTGATTGATTTGGTTGGTTTGATTGATGGAATGGATCCTTGAGTTGTGCTTGTTTGGTTTTTTAATAAACTTTTGGGCCTGAGGTCTTAAGCTTGGATTGGCAAGAGTTCTAGGTTAGTACTCTTGTGGTGTGATGGGTTTTCTTTTCGATTCTTTGTGTATGGCATGACTTGGTTTTGATAATGCTTTTGAGGGGTATATACTTAAATTATTTTTTGGGAGAAAATGACTTGTTTTGTGAAAAAGGAAATTAGCCTTAATGAGTGGAAGTCCTTGAGATCCATTTTGATTTAAAAGTGGTAAAAAGAAAAAAAGGCCCTTTTACTTGATTTATCGTACCTTTCAGCTACTTTTACCCTAATGAGCTCAATATATCATTTCGGGTGGCCCATTAGCTTTGGCTTGGGCTGCAATCTATCTTTTAGTTTTACTTTGCTAATAAGCTCGAAGTATCATTATGGGTAGCCTGAAGATACATATATCTGGGTTATGGGTAAGCTCGACGTGCCATACCGTGCGGCTCGTGGATACATCTATCCGAGCTAATGGCCTGCTATTAAGTTTGAGGCACCATTCCAGATGGCTCGATGTTCCTTTAGGACTTAGGATTTTCCCTTTCTTGGAGATTGACATTGTATCATTGCATGGGTTTGTTTGGAGTGTGTTAATTGTTGATGTTTATGTGTAATTGCTTGTTATTATCTATCTATACTCTGTTATACTCTTGTTATGCTTTAGCTTTCCCGTTACTTGTTAGTATCATCGTTCTTCTTATTTATATTTGATCTTACTGAGCTTGATCGGCCTATGATACCTACTGGGTACCCACTGTTTTGGTACTCATACTGCACTTTTGCATTTTTTTCTAATGCAGCTCCCAATTTGAGCCACCCTCAGTGACCACTTGGATCTCCCGTGGCTGTCACAGACTTAGTTTGTGGTGAGCTCCTGGCATTCAGAGACTTGTTGTTGTCCTTTTTTTGTAGTGACTTTCATTTTGTATTTTGGACTAGTCAGTTCTCTGTATATATTTATGGCTTTCTGTTCGTAGTAGCTCCTATATAGGTGACAATAGGTCCGGGGATTGGTATCTTGTGTAAGTTTTTCTGTGGGTTTCTTTTGGACCTATCTTTTACATTTTGTGTCATACTGAAAATACATCTATATATATATATAATTGTATTTGTAGACGCACGGATCTCATCTAGCGAATAATTCTAGGTTGACATGCAGAATTGGGGCATTGATCTCTCTTAGATTCTCTTTTGTCGTCGTTTGTGTAAGATGTGTCCTTCAAAAATAAAAGTATCCTTTGCAGTGCCAACTATCTTTTTTCATCTCTCAATGATATACTATCAAAGACAACCTCCCCTATTCTAGCTTCATCAACTCATACTTGATTATACCAAAGATGAATGTTGTTTTTGTACTAATTGACGGTTTGCATACTTTGTTTTACAATCGATATGTTATTGTGATGAGAAAGAAGGATATGAATATTTTCTCATCTTTTGGATCAAGAAATAACCCCAAGGAGAAACTTCCTCCTCTAGACGTTCCAAAACATAAGTGGTGGACGATGTGTGAATTGCATCCTTAAGATTGTAGCTGATGAAATTAGTGATATTTCTGTGAACACTGACACTCTAACAATATATATGCCACAAGATTAGTAGAGCTAGTGCTTACAAACGCATCACTAATTTCGTCACATGTACTATCATTAGCTACAATCTTTTTGATGCAGTTATGACACCATGCACCACTTATATTTTTGAACGTCTAGAGGTCCAACTTCGTCCTTGGGGTTACTGTCTGATCTAAAAGGAAAAAAAATATTCATGTCCTTTCTCATCTTAGCAATATATTGACTGCATCACAAAATATAAGAAATATTAATCAGTAACAAAACAACATTCAGGTTGGCTATGATCAAGTGTGAGTTAATGAAGACATAATTTGTTAGGCTTTCTTTGATATTATACAAAAGAGAGAGGAACCAATAAAAATATACTGGAAAGGGTAACTCTATTTTTTAAGGACACAACTTGCGCACACAATTACTACAGAGGATCCAAGCGAGATTAGTGCACCAGTTTCGCATTACAACCTAGAATTTTTAGCCAGATGGGATATTTGTGACCATAAATGTCGGAGATTGACAATTCAGAAGAAATCACAGCATAGTTGCAAGGTAAAATTACCTCCATCATGAAGTTGTTGCATAGCTTTCACGAAATTGAAAATTACCTTTTTATTTTGTGCATTCCCTTCTCTTAACAGTCTTATTAATAGTACTGCTCTACCTTATTTTTTCTTCGTTAATCTTTGTTTTCCTTTTTCTACCTCTCTTTCTCTTCAACGTGTTAGAGGTTCAAATATTTAAAAGAAAACAAAGTTACAAAAGCAACTAAATCCATTCAATTCCATTCTTATACTCAGCCAATATCACATCACATATCCCAACAAATGACTAAAATACATGCTTGGTTGTAGTGTTTAAAGTGAATGAAAAAATGAGGATAGTTAAATGGAGGGAAAGTGAAAATGTTACTTTACTTTTTGGAACAAGTAACTTTTTCCACATTTGTGGAAGAAAAGAACTTTAAAATAATTAAATATAGAAAAACCTCTATATTGTTAAAGAGGTTAAGAATAAGATAACCCTTGTTCTATCATTGTCGCTCATTCAGGTCAACTTGGACTTTGGAAAAATATTGATCGATAAATAATTTTTTTGAACAAAAATTCTAACACAAAAATTTTCTCAAGTGCAGCTACACACGGTGAAGTGCAGACAACACATGTAATGCTCAGTGAAGAGACACATCTTTTCAATACACTGTTTCGGTGTGTGATAGAGGTTTGAACCGCACTTTGACATGTGTTACCGCACATACCAAACACAACCCAAACAGTGTAACTTGCAATATTCTAATGTGACGAAGAGCATTCTAGTGTTCATTTCTAGGATTATGAGTATACATACTCAATAAACTAACAACATAATCTATATAAGGCCGAGTATAGTTCACGAGAAACATTACACTCCCAATTATATTAGCATATTTCATTACAGAAACACTAGAATCTTTATTCTTTTGCAAATGCATGTTAGGATCATAAGGAGTTTTAACTGGAACTACATAAAAATAATTAAAATTTTAAACATGGTTTAAATGTACTAACACTAACACAAAGAGAAATCATTCGTTGTTCTTTTGATTCTAAATCCTAAAATTACATCTGCTTCATCGTGGTCTTCAAACTTAGAAGACAAAAAGTTTAGTGTCATTAATAACATTCATATTAGGGCATAAAATTAACATGTCATCTACATATAAACATATAATTAGACAATCTGAACCTATCAATTTGGAATAAACACAGGTATACAATAGATTTACGGTAAAATATTTATCTACTAATGTTATAATAAACTTGACATACCACTTCTTAGTGCCTATTTTAGTCCATACAAGGACTTTCGCAACTTGCATATTTTATCCCCTTGTCCTGGAACCACTAACTCCTCTGGTTGAGTGATGAGTGGTAGATTTACACTTATTTGAGGTCTATTTAGCTCAATATTAGTTTCCTCAATGCCTAATTTTTGTCCTATTCTGATGAAATGTTGATGATTTGCAGCTAGGAAGGCAAATGGACAAGGAAAGGATTGATGTTTGAATGAATGGCAAAAAGTGGAAAAAGAAGTGCAAACTACACATTGTTGATCGCCAAAGAAAGAAAGGTGGATCGCCTAGTGATCCCGACATCACAAAAAACGAAATTGAATAAAACTTGTGTTTATCGAAATAGGTTGGAGAACTCCAATAGATAAGGCGATATGGTGAATGAGAAGGGAAAACATGGTGATCGTCACCGAAAGTCACAATGCAAGGAGAAAAATATAATTGAATGATTGAAAGGCTATCTAAGGTGGTACTCGGCGATGCGCCGAATGTGAAAGGCTGATTCAACCAAGTTCACAGACTGAGTTTCAAACACCTGTAACCTAGATCATGAAAAGGCAAGTTGAAGCATTAGAGGCGATTTTCCAAACAAACTCGACGAGCTCGACTAACGTCGCCAAAAGAGACGAACATTGAGTTTTTGGGTCAAATTTTGGAAAACTATAAATAGACCAAATTAGAGAGAAAGTAGGGAGTTCAGATTTCGGATTTTATTCTTGAACTTAGAGTTTTAATATTAGAGAGAGAAAACACTTCACCTTAGTGAAAAACACATTCTAGCTTTTTGGGTTTTTAAACTTTTCTATTGAATTTGATAAATTGAACTTGAATCCAAAGTGGGTTTACTTGTAATTAGTTAATTTCATGTTACCAATGGCATCTTTCGTGGACGATATACTTTGTTTACTTTTTGTGATGGGTGGCTGAAACACCAAGATCTAGGGGTGCAATTATGGGGTTGGGTGTTGATTTAATGTAGTGAGTATTGTTCTATGCTCTATTTCGCTACTGTTCATACATGAATTTGTGCTAATTAGCATGGGGTTAACTTATGGGTTAAGGTTACAAACTTAATTCCTACTTTGGAACTCCGGTCGATGCTCAGAATAGATTAATTAGAGTGGGTAATTTGTTCAATACTAGAAATTTTGATTTGATGTCTGTAAGTTGCTTGAAAATAGAGGTTATGGGTCAGATCTATTTGCCCTATTTCTACATCGAAAGAGAGAATAGAGTAAGGTATTGAGTTGTTTAGATTGGCATGTAGATGAGACCGATAGAAGATTCTATGCATAGATGCTTTGAGATCAAAAGATGATAAGTGTCATTGAAGATGACCTAGCCTATTTATGACTGTTCATCACTATAGAGCTGCATAATTACCCCTATGTGACATTGATTTCCAATCCCCGTACCCCTAGATTGCTTTATAATTCTTGAACTCTCTAAATTTTTAGTTTAATTGTGATAATTGATAACCTAAACTTTTTATTAAATTCGTGGAATCATCCACCAACTTTTTCTAACTATTACAAACGAGCAATTTTACAATCCAAATTTCTTGATAAAAATTCTCTATGATATACCACTCCCTATGGGATTCGACCCCGACTCTTCATTGAATTATTTTTGACAATGACCACTGTCCCTTTTAATTGGTTTTAAAGAAGACATTTGAGCGTTATATATAATGCTGCCATTGCCGGCAACGGTGATTAAGTATTCTTATTGAAAAATTAGATTTTAATTTTATTTAGTTGTAGTAGATTGTTGTTTTGTGATGATTTTTGCTGATTTGCAGGTCTTACACAATGAGTGAACGATAGTCAATATGGTTAAAATTACAATATCGGTGATTTGATTGATATGCATATGAGTATTATTGAAACTACGGGAGCAATCCAGATACCTCCCACAGTCGGAAGGATTGTGTTTCGTGTAACCAAAACAATATTACAATTGCTCCAACTAAGAGTAATCTTTGGGGGACTAGCTCATTAGGATCCTCATGAACACCTTAGGAATTTTTTGGAGGTATGTGGACCATTCATATTCAAAAATATCTTTCAAGAATCGATAAGGTTGTGGTTATTTCCATTCTCTTTAACAAGTGAAGCTTCGAGATGGTTGGCAGAATTGCCAAATGACTATATCACTTTGTGGGATGAATTGGCTGATGCTTTCTTGGAAAAGTTCTTTCCACCCTCGAAGATGGTTAAACTTCAAACCCAGATAAAAAATTTCAAGCACATTTGAAGTGAACCTATACATGATGAGACTTGGTTGAGGTTAAAGAAAATAATCTTACAATGTCAAACACATGATGCTCCAGACCATTTGCTGCTACAAGACTTTTATTGTAGCCTTGATTATGTCAATCAAGGTGTGGCAGATCATTTGGTCCAAGAAGGATTAATGAGATAGCCATATGATGTCGCTGTATTGCTACTAGATAATATGACTAAAGTTAATCGAGCATGGCATATTAGGGAAGATCAAGTGTCGATTCTACATGTGGGTATGAGTAAAGAACATATTTAGAATAACCATGAATGAGATGAAAACATGGCCAAAATGATGACCCAACTTGATTTGCTGTCCAAACATATCATAAGAGGTGGACTTAAGTTGGTATATACGGTTAGAATCAGTAGTGGGCAGTGCCCAGATGATGCAAAATTTGAGGTATTATACAATGATGAAGTTTAATATTTGGGAAACTAAATGGGGGGGTTCTCAAATCAATTATCAACAACAAGGTGGGAAGAACAAAGATAGAGATAGTGGTTGGAATGATTGGCGAGGTGGAAATTGGAGAGACAGAGAGGTTGATAGAGACAAGTATCTACCTCCCCATAATCGTGAACGACCAAAAGACCCTGCTGGTCCAGAAGGAAACCACACAAAAGAAATGATTACAAGGATCTTCAATAACATTTAAGGGTCCGACAAAGGGTTTAAGAAATTAAAAAATGACTTTTCCACTTTATCCTAAATAGTGACTTCTAATTCGGTGTCTATCAAGCAGCTGCAGACCCAATTGTGCAAGATCTCCACTCATCTCAATCCATGGCAAAATGGAACTTTGCCTAGTGGCACCATCCCGAATCACAAAAATGAATGTTAAGGAATTGAGAATTATGTCGTGCCACGACGTTAAATAAGGAGATTCTTGGGAGGCAACCCAAGTCTTTACTTTTCATTTTATTGCTTTCAATAACGTGCACTATGAGTGCAAGTTGAAAAGAGGTAGAAAGGTTGAAAATAGGAACATTTGGCAATGCCAGGACCTAAATCGTGATACACCGAAGCTGTTGCGCAGGCTCATTCTTGTCCGCCTTTTATGCTTGAAAATATGGGAAAGTGCACTGTCAATTTAGGTAGTTTCAGCTCCAAAAGGTGATCCGCAGAGGTGTACTACGCAAACTCCATCGGGTCCGCTGAAACAACATTCAGGTTTGGTGTTCACTCAGCATGTTAGACGAGCATGAGCTCCAATTGGTGATTCGTCTAACTTGTTCAGTGATGTTAGTCGAGTTCACCAAACGAGCCTGATATAAAAATGCCAAGGGTCCTTCCAAATTCAAAAAGCAACCCCTTTAATATTTTGAAATCTCTTCCTCTCCTTCCTTGCATTGCATCATTTAGGTATTTGTGAGTCTTTTGTGTGTGCTTCCAAAGTTGAAGGAGTGCTTTTTCTTGTATTTTCTATAAACCTAGCCTTGTTACCTTTATTTTCTCGACTTGTGCTTCATACTAAGGTTGGTTTTAGATTTCTATTGAGAATTTCATGCTTTAAATTGCAGTATGGGTATGGGATTTATGCCATTAGTTGATATTGGTTGTTGAAATTCGTTGGGTAGCTTTATTTTGTGTGTATTGAACTGTGTTTGTGAATTATTTTTCTTTGTGTGCCTATAAAATGCTAATCTTGATTGTCTGTGTTCAAATTTGAAATTGAACAAATTTATATGTTGGGTCTAAGCCTAATTTGATGTGGGTGAAGTCTGATTAACCCACTATTGACCCAATTGCATGATTTTGCCTAATGATAGATAGGATGACTACTTTCTTAAGGGCAAATTGTCAATTTGAGCGAAACTTAGCAATATGTGGGGGAAGTCTGAGTACCTATGGGTAGATAAGCATATAGGTGGGTAGTAATGATATTCAGGAACTAGTATTTGTTGCATATGTTGTGTCTAGCTGCAAAAAAATAGGAACTAGGCTGAACACTTCTTGTTCGGCAGGCTTGTCTTAACTCACCAAGGAGGTTAGGCGAATCAGCAAATAAGACCTAGCTCACCTTCTATAGCGTATATGTGACTTTGGGTACCGTTCCATTCGACGGGCTTGTCTTAGTCCACTGAAACTCACTTGGTGAATTGCTGAGTGAGAGAGGACATCACCTTTGATGCCTGTTTCTTTTCAAATTTCACTGTCAATTTCGGTGGACTTGTCTTAGCCCGCCGAAACCCAATTGGCATATCACCAAAACGGAATTGACTCCACCCTTTATGCCTGATTTTTGAGATTTTAGATACTGTCTAATTCAGTGAGCTCACTAGAGCTCGCCAATACTGTTAGGCGATCCGCCTTCCCGTTAGGCGAGCCTTAGGATAATTGTTTAACTGTGTTTTGAAATGCATTTGATTTCAACTAACCTTCAAAAATACTATAATTGAATGTGTGTTTTGCAGGTGATGGCACAAAGAAAAGATAAATAGGTAGTTACATCAGACAACAAGTCTAAGAGAGACTCTCTTCTTCCTCCTCTAAAGAAGAAATGTAGGGGTATTTCTATTAATAAACCACCTGAGGCTCCTGTTTCCCAACAAGCCAATCCTCACACTCCTACTAATGGGGGTAAGAATGTTAGAAAGCATATTGCCACTAAGCAGGTGAACACTAGCTCCAATATAGCATCACCTCCATAAGATCAAACTTCGGCATCACATATTCTCCCAATAATAGCTCCTAGGGCCTTAAATAGGCTCAATTTAGATGGCGAACGAACTAATCTGGAGTAACATAGACTATCAACTGATGAAGTCATGAAAGCCAAACAACCATATGTGTCGAAGTGGGTTAGGGAGTTTTAAGATGCCTTTGCTAAGGCCCCACCCAAAAAGAAGAAGGGCACTATCTGGAAGCCTCTCGACGAAGTAGAGGTACGTGGCAAGAAAGTACAATGTGAGCATAGCACGATCAATGAAGTTCTTGGGACCAGATATAAATCATCTGACAAGTTCAAACTTCACCTGAAGTACAAATTTGATACTCAGAAGGAATGGCCGGCTGCTCTTATTACATATGCTTCTCCTCCATGGATGGTGGATGGAAAGCAAATTGAAATGAAGAATATGAATATAGTTGACCGCTATTGGTTTGGACAATCGGATGCCATCTCAAATGAGTCCATTCTAAGGCTGCCCAAAGCAGTTCTAGTAGGATGCATAATTGACCGGATTAAATTCAATGTCAGGTCGATCATTGTTGAGGAAATCCTTATGCGAGCAAGGCAAGAGCAAACATCCCTTCCTTTCCCAGTGCTCACCACTCAGCTATGTGAGTGAGCAAGAGTTCCCTTTCAGAGGAAGACAAATGTGAGAATCACACCGGCCTCTTCCAGTGACATTCGGAGGATTGAGGCTGCATATTTGGGGTACAATGCGGCATGGAGGAAGTTGCCACCACAAGAAACGAAGCCTATAGTTTACCCTACTACACTTGCAGCTGACGCTAGCACATTTGCTCTTTCTGTGGAGCAGGTTGGTATATCCTTCTCTTCCACTGTGCCTTGTGTTTCCACTACTCATGTTGCTGCTAGTTCTTCTGTATATGTTTTTTCTACTTCTATGAGACCTACCCCCACTCCTATCACCCATACCCCTTGACCCAAACTTTGATTTATCAGATGGGCAGCCTTGCTCGGTCGGCGGATGTTAGAGCCACAGGGGTTGAGATAGACATGCCCGAGATTATTGATAGTTGAATTGAGAGAGCCTTGGCTCCATTGAGAGACAGGGTGAGTAGATGTGAGAGGCTTCTAGACAGCAATAGTGTGAGCTTAGACTACCTCACTGTGAAACTTGAGGCCCTATAAAAGGCCAAGGGTAGTTCTAGTGCACTAGACACCATGAAAGAGGAGCTTGCTACCTTGCGAGAATAGGTAAACAGGTTGTATTCTATGGACCTCTCAATGCTATGGGGAGATGTTCACCCATCGGATGCACCTACATTCATACTACCCAAGATGCCTAGCAGTGAGCCCACTTCTAGTGTGCAACCTGAGATAGCTTCGAGTCTTGAGGTAGAAGCTGATGATGTTGAGAGGGTCGAGGATGATTTTGCTGAGGAGGCTGTTGATTTGGAGATGAGGTGTGAGGAGGATGAGAATGGGATTGCACAGACTCTAACTGAGATGCAAGAGACTGAGCAGGTCATTTTTCAGGTAGCCCTAGAGAGATCCATTCGGGAGACTTCAGCGGTTGGTCCTACTGGAGTCTCTTCATACTCCACCAACCCTTCGAGTGTTGAGTCTGGCAATAATGCCCCAATTGAGTCTTCATAGCTGCCTCCTGTGATCTTACAATCGGGCACTGATGCCCCAGATGATGCTTTTCTTCCAGAGACTCCTGATGATCCACAGGCATAGCCTGTTAAGGGGACCCTCTTATCTCAGCCTCCCATACTTTATTTTTATCGCATTGAGGACATTGCATATTTCATTTTACTGGGGTGAGGGCCTTTGAGTCAATATTCCCCTTTTTGATTGTATTCTGTTACTTTTAATTTTTGATGATTGTATTACTTTACTTTTGTTTATATTATAGTGTTTCTTTTGGTTGAGTGCATATCTTGTATCCATTTCGTTCTGTCTTGATTTCGCAACCCCCCCATGAGTTTTGAAAATCATGAAATACATGAAGTTTTTAATGATAATTATTTGAAGATCGATTGTGTTCAATATCAATAACTTGAATAGTACTCATGATGAGCATTATGTAGAGTGCTGGTGTTACGAGAATGAAATCGATGTGGTTGCACTTTTGAGCCATCTCTTTGAATCTTTTGTTGACTTGCTATGTTTTGGTCTGATCCTTTCAATGAAAATTGCACGTATGCTTTTGATCTTTTCGGGATGTGGTAAATGAGTGTATTTCCAAGTGCCATGTGTGGTGAGGTCTTCCTTGAAAAAATGTTTGTGGAGTCCTATAATTTGCCTTGTTAATTTAGTTGTTTAAATATTGGTGAATGTGAGGCGTGAACTTGGACAACAATTCAAAGAGGGAACCCAAATATCCATAATATTTTGTGACTATTGTGTGAGGGTGCGCATCTATTTTTTCACCATTTGAGCCTAACCCATTTGTTGGCAAAACCAAAACTAAACCTCCTAAAAAAAATTTCCCCTACCTTCTCATCTAAAATCCTTTTTGAAGTATTGTAATGTTTGAAATTCCAACTTAGGCCAAAAACCTAAGTTGGGAGTGTGGAAAGGAACGAGGAATGAAATGGAAGTGAAGGGCAAAGAAAGTTGAAACGAGACTCACCTTTGAAGTTTTCTACAAAAAGAAGGAACCCCTCCTTATAAAAAATGAGTTATTGGGATGAAAATGAAAAAGAGAAGTAGTGAAATAAAGGGTATTCCAAATGAATTGAGTAATAGACAAAAGTTTGAGTTCTCAAATAGAAAAGAATGAAAAGAACTTGAGATGAAGTGTAGATGATTGCAACAATGCTTTGAAAAGTTAAAGTCACCGAGTCAAATTGACCATACCTTAACCTTTAGGCCCATTAGAAGTCTAAAAGACCCTTGAGATCTTTCATGAACTAGGTTGTATGATGATTTGAAAATATGAGTAAACCTATGGGACAAAGCTTGCATATATTTCTCTTTTGAGAGAATGACAGTTGCATTGATTCCTTAATCCTTTGTTGATCTAGTTTGTGAGAGAACTTGAATGCATTTATTGAAACATGTTCTTGCATTAGAAATCAAGCTAAAGTGAGCTTCATCTTCTGTTGAAATAGGCTCGTCATCATTTGAAGCTTTTTGATCATGACTGAGTGTAGAAAGTTGTTGAAAGTATTCTTAAGGTATTTATCCCTCATGGTTCATCCTTTTGGTTTCATGTGTCTTAGTTGTCTTCATGTTTCCTCAAGCATGCATACTCATGAAAATTTTATTTTTTGAGAAAATGAGTTAACTTGGTCGATTTCATCATGATTATGTGCATTTGAGGGTCAACTGTATGTATACCTCATGAAATGATGTTTTGAATATGTTTTAGCTTGGAGTTGATGTCACTCCTTGGTTATGTTTTTAATGAAGTTGCATTCTTGTTGGGCTATTAGATCTCTTTCCATACCCTCCTTGTATTGCCTTTGTTTCAATTAGAGGATGAATGTTCCCAAGAGGAAGATAATGTAACACCTCTAAATTTTGGTAAAAGGAAGAAATGAAATTTTTGGGCTACAGTTGTGTCTACGAATGTCCATCTATGGAACGTAGAAGCTTTTACAGGCCGTAGAGGGCAAATGTAGAAAGAATGAAAATATTTTTTCTAAAACAAGTCTTAGTACCTCTTTTACGGTTCACTACGACGGCCCGTCGTTCTTTGTACAAGTTGTACGTAGCTAGGTCTCGTAGGTATGTCCAAAACTTAGCGCATTTTGAGGGTTAAGATTGGTTTCTACAGTTTTTGTCTACAGGCCATAGGAAGACCTATGAGCCGTAGACCAATCAGTCAGAAAAAGGGTCCAATTTCAAAGGTTTTTGAATTTTTCTATGGTTGACCAGTACAGTCCGTAAAAACTGTACGTAGGACCAAATCATAGAGGGAGGGTCGGCAGTTATTTTAATTGGCTGTTTAGGTATTTTCCTAATTTTTTTAAGCCAAACATATGACATTTTTTCTACTACCCTAAGCCCTATATAAAGCTTTTAAACCCCAAATTACCCACTTCAAATTCATTCTCCTAAATTCCCTAAACTTGACCAAATTCATCCTCTCCAAATTATTTCAAGACTAAGGAAGAAGATGAAGAGCTAGGGTTCATCCAAGTCTCTACTCCTTTATTCTTTTTAAGTTTCTATCATCAAGATATGTGTGTATTCACACATGGAATTCTTTCCTCCATGGGGTCCCCAAAGATTTCAATTTCCTAATTCAAGTTCGAATTGATAAACTTTTGGTTTTATTGCCATAAATGTGGGTTTTATCAAATTATTATTGATTATGATTGATTAAGTCTTCTAATGCATGATTTGATGTTAATTTATTATATTTAGTTTGAATGACCCATGCCTAAATTATGCTTTTCCACCATGATCCTCTATGAACCGATGAATCTAAGAGTTATGAAATTATGAAGATATGCATGTTTTGTTAAATGACTATGAATGAATTGATGATGCTTTGAAAGGAAAGTATTAATGTTGTTGTGAAAGGCTTTCTCACATGTTACGATGATCATGATTGTTAAAGGTATTTCTCACAAAAGAATTCTCATTGGTGAACGGTTTTCTCACGCATGTTGAATTATGTTTAAGGAGCTATTCTATGTTTTGATCTCAAAAGTATTGATTCGTATTGATCATTGTCTTTCCCTATGTTAAAATGATATTTGCCTTTTTATCTATTCCGTAGTGATTTAGACTTTGCACCGAGAAAGCTTTGAGGTGGAGGCTCAAATAGGGTAGTCTCTAGTAGCAACCTCTAGTCCCTAACTACATGCCACCATTGGATAGTCTTAAATAACCTAGCTAGTGGATCCACATTCAAAAATGATGATATGTACCGATCCTACCTTGGCAAGTAGGATCCCCTTCTTTCGGTATGAGGGATATACCGGATTCCATGGCATAGCTCTTATGGTTTTATTGTCAGTTAAAGCAAATATCCCACAAAATGATTGTGTTCTTCAAAGCTTTTCTTATCTCCTTTATGTTAATGTACTTGACCACATTTTCATGTCATTTTTTAATTAAAGCTTTCAAATGTTTCAATATGATCATGCCTACTCATTTTTAAGTCATTCAAGCTATCATGTCTATGTTTATGCATATTTCCTCATACGTAGTACATTCCATGAACTAACACATACTTGTGCCTATATGATCTCATGAATGTAGGGTCTGATGCTCCTAACTCCCATACTCGTGGCTAGTTTTACATCATAGGCTTCGATGTTTGGTGAGTCCTCATGTTTTGAGGACCGAGACACTTTATTGCTTTATGTCATTTCGTTTCAGACTTTGTATATCATGAATGGGTTACGTCTAAATCATTTTCCTTATTATGTATTAGATGGCTTTGAGACTTATGTTTTAGACTTCCGCTTTGTCAAACTCTTATGAAGTTTTAAATGCTTTCTTTGAATCCTTTAAATTCTATTATCTTGTTTGATGTATGCTAAGTGTCTTGTGTAGGGCCTCACAGGGTCCTCTACACCATGTTACACCTAGGGTATGCTCTGGGTCTTGACATTAATCCTACGAATTTCACATTTAATGATATGAGCTGGAGATAATCTATTCAGTCATGCAATGTTTGGTTTTTAAATTGTAATAGTGTTTGTTTTTTTTTCAAGAGAATTCAAGGGTTATATGTTTGATAATTTGAGGAATTATCGAATGTAACCTAGACCAAACTCTATCCATGTAAATTTTAATTTGGATTTGGTTAATCTTAGCATATTATGATGAAACCCCTTGTAATGCACACAAACCGCTTGTCGTTTCCGACCTTCGTAGAACTCATTTTTGTTGACTCATAGTTATTTTTATTTGCAATTAATCGATTTTAGTGTCTCCTAATTCTCCTTGTTGTAAAAACTTGTTAAGAATACATTATGCTAGTTTGTATTGGGTCTAAAATGCTATTTAAGCGTAACCATTTTTGCCGATCCTTATGGTTCGACCCCAATCCCATAAGATATGTATATTTGTACATTCAACTGTCTATCTCTTAAACGTGATGTATAGTTGAGCATTATCAAAAAATGGCTCCATCGTCGGTGACTTGATAACGCCTAATTATCCTCAAAATAAAAAAGAGAATAAGAGGTCGTTTTCAATAAAAATACCCCACTAAGTGTCAAGGTCGAATTCCCAAGAGAGTGATTTAATGCAAGGAATTCAATAAGGAAATTGAGAGTGCAAAACCAATTCATTTGTAGCACCTAGAAGAGAAGGGTGAATGATTCCACCAAATTTATGAAAAGAGATTTTGTATCCAGTAATACAATTAAACTAAAAAATAGATTTTAAACAAGTAAAGGACAATTTATGGGTGTGAAGATTGGTATCGATGTCAAGTAGGGGTAATTGTGCTTGCTCATAGCATTAAATCATAGAATCTCCTTCCGGTCTAATCTATGTACATCACAAATCAGCCCAAAACCTTCCTAGAATCTCTCTCTTGAGCAGAATTGGAAACTAGAATTGAAGCACAATTTCTCTTTCAAGAAAACTATAGTAAACAAATCTAAATTGAAGGCATTAAACTAATTACCCACTTCAATTAATCTCTTTCGAGCATCAATTGAAGATCCATGATAGAATTAAGTTTGCAACCTTAACCCATGAATTAACCCCATGCTAATTAACTTAAATCCATCAATCTACAATAATAAAATAGAGCAAGAATCAAAACGTACTACAATAAATCAACACCCAACCCTATAATCACGCCCCAAGATTTGGGGTTTTAGCAAAACATCAAAAAGGGAAAATAAAGTATACCCATAATGATTTCAGCCATTGGGGAATTGAAATTAAGCATGAATCTTCGAAACCCACTTCAATGAATACCTCCAATTGTCAATTACAAGTTTAGTTGAAAACCCCAAAAACTAAGAATATTTTAGAAAGGTAGAAAGATTAATTATCCCAAAACTAACTCACAAACTGATATTCAGAAAGTCATTCCAAAAAGTGATTTCCATAAGTGATCCATTTTTCTATATCTTTAGGACTATTTATAGTTTCCCATAATTTGTCTAAAATTCTATAAGTAACCAACTCAGTGACATTAGTCGGGCTCGGCAACCATGTTCTGTGGATCAATCGTTTGTCCTTCAGCTCACCGTTCATCGGCTTAAAGCTTCAGGTTTTTGAACCTCAGTTGGCAAACTCGATCGAGTCTGCCTTTCACATATGTTGGATCATTTATTACCACCTTGTTCGCTCTTTAAGCCTTCTTTTTAACTCAGGGATCTGTGACCTTCGGCGATGGCCATCTAGTTCCCCCATTAAATTTCAATAAGTCACCATTTAATCTTTTAGTTCACCCATCTGCCTTGAATATTTTCAATTGTGAGTACTGTCACTTTGGGCAAGGTCATACCACCTGGGCAATCCACCCTTTTTTAGTTGACTCCTAGTTTGGAGTTAGCACTCTTTGCAATGTTTTTGACCTCTTTTTCATGTATTCATCTTCGTCTTGTCTTTTAGCCTTCATAATGTAACACCTTTGAATTTTGGAAAGGTACAACAGGTTGAACGAGCAGGTTCAAAGGCCTAAAATAAACTGTGGACCCTTCACGGATGGCTAAATGGTCCGTTTAGGGCATCACTAGCCGTTTAGGGGTAGTGGGTCGATCGTTTAAGGCAACCCTAAAGTCGGTCATCTGTACATCTTCTGATATGGACGGTGGAGAGTTATATAGTCCGTTTAAGCTTCCATATAAGTCACCTAGTCCACTTTTTAAGTCAGGGCTATTTTAGTCTTTTTGTATGTGTTTAATACCTAAGGTATGTCATTTCAACACCTATTTGAAGCGCTATATAAGTGATTTAAGTCCTAAAACTAATTATTCTAAAATATTTCTCCTAAAAACCAATTTGCTCCAAGTTCTTTCCCAAAATTCTCTCTGTTAAGCTAAGAAAGAAGAAGTTAGGGTTTCACATCAAGGTCTCCAATTCACCATTGCTCTTGTGCATTGATCACAAAGGTATGTTAGTATTCACCTATGGAGTCCTTTCCTCCATAGGGTTCCAAAGATCTACCAATTTTGCAAGATAAATTCTCAATTCAAAGTTAGGGTTTTATTCAATATTCATGGTTTCTTTTCAATTGTGATTTTATTGATTAATTTCTATCTTCTAATTCATGAATTTAAGTAATTACATCTTTTTGAATTGAATTCTTTAGAACCCATGCATGGTCCATGATTTGTTACTATGAACACATGATGAAGCTTATGAACCACGATCTATGAATTTTATAAATATTTGAATGCTTTTATGAAATTGATGTAAATGATTTGAGGATGCTTTGAGATGAAAGTATCAATGTTGCTGTGAAAGGTCTTTTCACATATTACTATGATTACGATTGTGAAAGATTTTCTCACATAAGGATTCATAAGGTTTAAATGTTTTCTCACCTAAGTTGAATTAAGATTTCAGGAGCTATCCTAATAAACTTTACCTTGGATTGGTAATTTAATTGTGCCTTTCCATGGATGATTTATTGTATATATTAATTATTACTCCCCGTGGGATTTTATTTAGCATCGAGAAGATATTGAGATGAAGACTTTTTCGTGAGTAGAGGTCGGGTCTTTAGTAGCAATCTCCTTGTCCCTTACTACGTGCCCCCATAGGATGTCTTAGCTAGTTGATCCATATAAGCAACATGTTTAGGTTGTTTCCTTGTATATATGATTTAGCATGATTTCATAACTTTAATACATTGCTATCATACTTAGTCCATTTCATTTATTAATGCATACTTGTTTCTACATTGTTTCACTAATTTAGGGTTTGACAATCCTACCTCTCACACTTATGGCTAGTTAATATCTCTCTTGGCATTCAAAGATTGGTGAGTCCTCATATTCTGAGGATCGAGACACTTTTATATCCTTTCATTTATTACATTTTTCAAACATTGTACGTGATGTATGAGTTACTTCCCAATCACTACTTTTGATGTATTAGATGGCTTGTAGAGACTACGTTAGACTTCCTCTTTATCAAGATATTTTGATATGACAACGGTATTTTTGAAATCTTTATTTCTATTATCTTGTATGATATATGCTAAGTGGCTTGTGTAGGGTCTTTCGAGATTCTATATGCAATTATGCACCTAGGGTATACTTTGGGTCGTGACCAACTGCAAAACGTAAAAATATCATCAGAATAGGACACAATTAGGCATTGAGAACACTAATTGTTGAACTAAAAAGGCCTAAAATGAGTGGAAATTCGCCAATCATCAACACCCCTAACCTAAACTTTAGCTTGTGCTCAAGTAAATCAAGAACACAATAAGTTCAGGAAGGGTGTCTACAACAGTTCTCAATGAGAGCTAATATGCAAGTGCTACCACAAGACAACTATCAAACATATGCAACACACAATCATGCTCCAAAAGCTTGCAATGATGACTAGCCGGTATCAATCAAAACTTAAGCTCACTTAGCTTCTTTTCTAATGTAAAACGATGTTTCAAAAAATATATTTAAGTGCCCTCACATCAAGAACGATTTCATGCTCTCACAGAGCATATCAACAAAGATATTAGGAATTAATACAATTCTAAATCTATGAAACAGAAATACATGTAAGCTTCATCCCATAGGTTTGCCCATATTTTCAAGTGATCACACAAACTAGTTTATGCAAGATCTCAAAGGTCTTTTCATGCTTGCAATGGGGCTTAGGCTTTTGACCTGCGTTGGCTATTCAAACAAGTCAATGCTTAGAAAAAAAATTATGGGTGAGAAGTTAGGGACAAAACGGCTCAAGAGGTTTCAACAAGTTTGACAACAAGTGTATTAGGCTCAAATGATGTCAAGATAGTTGCACACCCTCACATGGTAGTCACAAAGGGTATAAAAATTTTGGTTGCCTTTGAAAACTTGTGCACAAGATCATTTCTTGCACTCACCAAAGCAAGACAATTAGACTAACAAGGCAAATTCTAGGATTCAACAAGCATGCATTAAAGTAGGACCTCACCATAAATCGCACTTCAAACACACTCATTAGCACAGCTCTACAAAAATCAAGAAACTTGCTTGTGATGTTCATTGTAAAGCTCATATCAAAATGCAGCTAGTCAACACTAGAATCAAAAAGCTCATTCAAAAGTGATGGTACACCAATTTCTTCAAGCAACATTAACACAAAACATATTTCTCATCGTAATTACTATCCAATACATTGACATTGAACATAATCGATCCCCGAATATCAACAATTAAGACTCAAGAGTTTTCAATCATTTCAAAACTCAAAAATCACGGGGCAAAGGGTAGAGAGAAACAAAATTAATAAAAACCATCAGCTATCATAACAAAAACAAAAATACTACAAACATCTCAAACTAGGACTGAAAAAATAACAAAATACAGTCATGAAGAAGAATAAAGGCACAAGTACCCTCACCCCACCAATATAAAAAAAATAGTGTCATCAATGCTCAATAATAAGTGTAGGAGGAGAGTGATATAAAGATCCCCCTGAAAGGCTATACCTGTGAAGGACTCGGAGGAGATGGCATCATCTCAGGCATCAGTACCAGGCAAGACTGAACCAGAAGGCTGCACAGAAACATCAATCAGGGCATCAATTCCCTGAACATTAATGGGAGGAATTGTAGGGTATGAAGACACTCAACTAGTGCAAACTACGAATGTCTCCTTAAGAGATCTCTCCAATGTGGCATGCACCATCGACTCCTCTAAAGCCTGCAGCTCTGTCAATATCTCTCTTATCCGCTGCTCATCCTCTCTCATACACTCATATTTATCTATCTCCTTGACTCACTCAGCACTAGCCTCATCATCAACTCTCTCGACATCAACTAGCTGCTCAACCATATAAATAGGTACCTCATCTCTCAGCTTAGAAGGGGGTATGAACTTGGGTATCTCGGGCAAGGGAACCTCACTCCATAAAATGGATATATCTGTGGACCTCAGCTGGTCCACATAAGGCCTAATAGCATCTACAGTAGTACTCAAAGTAGTGACATTAGTATGACTGCTCTTACTTTTCTCTCAAGCCTCCACTCTCGTTGTGAGGTTGTCTAACCTTTCCTCATAAGAAACTAAAGCAGTCCTGTAGCTCACAAGCTCAGCGTTCACTAGACTCATCACAGCCTCAAGTGCCTTAGCAATCATCATAGGTAACTCTACCTCTAGTCTAGCTGTCCTAGCATCCACAGAACGGGCAAAGTAGCACATTTGTTAAATCAAGGCCAGTGTCAAATGAGGTCAGGATGAAGGGGTACGTGCAGTCAAAGTGAAGGGAGGGTTGAGCTTGAAGGTATGGAGGAGGTTTGAGGAATATCCCATGGCCTCGCAAAAAGAGAAGGTTAAACATCATCAGCCTCAAGGCCAGTAAGGTCTGCCTCTTGAGTAGTGTCAAGTGTGAGTGGATTTCTCCGAGCCGCATCATCTCTCAATTAATCTTCATCATTCATCCGAGTGTTAATGGAGGAGGTAGAGATGATACGAACATATGTCTCTCTCTGTAAGGTACTCTCGAAGCCGCACACAACTATGTGATCAAGACTGAGATGGGGAGAGAGGTATGCTTCTGACAAGCCCTCATCAGCATCTCCTCCTAGATGATCACGCCGGCATGGATTTCAGACTAATCAATGATGCTGGCCACCTACATGGCCTTTGTATTTTGCAGAATAGACTCATTCTGGGATGACATAGAATTGCTACAAATGAACTTGAACCATTATCGAGAGGTGATGTTCATATCTTTCTGATCAATTTTGACTCTGTTAGCCATCCACAAAGGGGAAATTTTAGAAATGAGAGGTGCCAGCCAACCCTTGATATCATTCAGTCTTTTCGCTATCCGGAGCTTGTATGCACCTGCGCTGTGGCCCTTGGTGTTTAATATGTTATTTATGGCCATGGCCTGACTCTAGACCATTTTTTCTGGGACTTCCACTTTTTCGCAGGGTCTCCAAATGATGCCCTTTCTTTTCTTTGGTAAGGCCTTAGCATAGACCTCAAAAAACACCCTCACCCATGCTAGGACATACAGGGGTCGAGATCTTGTAAATCACTCGAACCCATAAATTTTGATTATCTCCAATATTTTGGAGTAGTTACTCATGACCACACTAGTAGAGAGTATCCTCTCCTCAAGAATAGTATGTTCTCCTTCCTCTTTGAGCCTATTAAGGGCTCTTTGAGATATAATGTGGAGCACACACAATGCCAAAGATTGAGATTGAGGAACCTGTGGTATCTTGGACAGGATGTCCATCATTTTTTGAGCCACTACCTTCTTGGAGGCCTCACTCACATGCATAGAGGAGCGTGAAGTCATTTTTTGTCGAGGAGCCTCAGAGGTCTCATTGATGGTTATCACTTGACATCTACTCAAAGGAGGAGGAGGAAGAGATTCACTCTTAGAATCAGAGGTCATAACTTTCTTCCCTTTTGTTTTGGCCATATACTGCAAGGCACAACAACTCAAAACACAAATCAGGTTAAGGTTAGTTGAAACAAGTTTAGAAAATAAAACACAGTGGAAAACAAGATCTGAGGCTCACCAATTGCGAAGGTGATTCACCTAACATTTTAGGCAAGCTCAGATAAGCTCGCCGAAATTGACAAAACGTAGAATAATTTTAACTCAAGTTTGAAGAGCTGAGTCAAATCCAACTAGGTGATCCGCCGAGTTAGTTTCTATGGTCTATGAAAAGTCTGTTGAAAATGACACTGCAAAACCAAAATGGAACATGTAGAAGGGCGATGTCCACCCCAACTAGGTGATTCACAAAGTTTGTGTTGGTGAGCTAAGACACGACTGCCTAATAGGACAATCCCCAGGTCAGATATTCAAACTTAGAAGGCGATTGGGGCTTACATGGTGATTCGGCTAATCACCTTGGCGAGCCAAGACAAGTCGGTCGAACAGGTAATTTCAATCCAATGAATATTTTTCATAAATTAAATACTAACATGCAACAATAACCCACCCATTACCCAATAAATTATACAATCTACCCACATGCTATTCTACCCATGTGTACTCAAACTTCCCCCAAATATCACAAAGTACTACCCAAACCGATGATTTTCCCTTACGAAAGTCATCACTTTATCCATCATTAGGCCAATGCAAGTCGTCAAGACAACACTGGGCTAGTCAGAATTCATCCACACTTAATTCAAGCAAGACCCGACTCACATAATGACTCAATTTCAACATTTAACATTCACATTCAATTTTAGCAATTTCAGGCACAATATCATCTATTCTAAACTATGGGGACATTTTATATAAAATTATTTAACCCTACCCAAGCAAATTAAACAGCAAAACAACATCAATAGCACAAAGGCAAACTCATATGCATCAATTCTAAGTAAAAAAAACAATGAAAACTTTGAACACCAACCTTAGAGAAGTTAAATCATTAAAACAATGGGAGAAAGGGTTCGTGTTCCACGAAACATGAACTAGCACACACTCCAAGTAGGCAAATCCACGCAAATGAGGACACAAATTTAAATAAATGAGGGTATAGGGAGTTTAGGAAGTGAAAGAGATCGCAAAGATGAAGGGTTGCTTTTAAAAATTTAGAAAGAACCTTGGCATTTTTATTTCATGCACACTCGACGAACTTCGACTAGCATCGCCAAACGTGTTTTTTTAATTGGTGAAGGAGCTTAAGCTCGCCGATGAGGCTCCAATGAATACCAAACCTGACATTCAACTTGGGGGACCAGATGTAATTCACTTTTTTTCATTTGGGAGATCGCCGATAAAGGTCCTTGCTCATCAAAGTTGACAGTACAATTTTTCAAAATTCTTGGATTAGAAGCCGAACGTGAAGAAGTCCACCCAATCATTTCGGTGAATCACCAACTGGGTACCTGCATCGCCTACTGCATCCTTCTAAATTTTTCAACTTTATTTCAACCTACACTCACAATTTACATTATTAAAAGCAATAAAATATACTTGGATTACCTCCCAAGAAGTGCCTTATTTAATGTCGTGGCACGACACATTTCTTACTCATCTACAATCATTTTTGGGATTTGGAATGGGATCGCTAGGCAACATTCCCTTTGTCCTTGGATTGAGATGGGAGGAGATGGGAATAATTTGTGTCTCGAGGTGCTTTATTGATATGGAATGAGAAGTAAATGTTTGAGTTAAGGTAGAGTAGTTATTTTTCAAATCCTTCAACAATTTATCAGACCCTTTAACCATGTTGAAAATCCTTGTTAACATATCATCCTTTCTATTTACCTCCGGTCCAACTTGCTTTTTCTGGGAAAATTATGAGGTGGGACATACTTAACTTTCTGAACTCACGATCTCTCCAATTGCCACCCTGATCTCTCTAATCTCTCCAACCATTGTCTCTCTCCTTAATCAAACCTTTGTTCCCACCGGGTCTTGGGTAGTTTGGATGAGAACCCCCCATGTTATTTCCCAAAAATTGTACCTCTTCATTATCTAATGCCTCAAATTTAGAATCATCTGGGCATTGCACATTGCTTGTACAAACCACATTTACCAACTTAAGTCCACATTCATGACTTGTTTAGATAGCAAGTCATGTTGGGTCATCATATTAGCCATGTTCTCATCACACTCATGATCCTTCTCTATTTGTTCCTTGCTTATACAAAAGTGTAGAGAAGATACTTGATCCTCTCTTGTATGACATACTTAGTTGATTTTTTTCATATCATCAAGAAACAATATTGCTACCTCATACGATTGCCTCATCCACCCACCTTGAACAAGTTGGTTGGCTAGTCATTTGTTGACTGAATAAAGGCTACAATAGAAGTATTGCAGGAGCAATTAACGAGAACACCATGTGTTGGACATTGATGAGTGGTAGATTGACACTCATTTAAGATCCATTTAGCTCAATTATTAGTGTTCTCAATGCCTAATTTTTTCCTATTTTGATAAAATGTTGATAATTTGTACCTACGATGACAATTGAACAAGGCAAGGACATATGTTTGAAACAATGACCAAAAATACAAAAAAATTGCAAAGTAAATATTTATGATCACCTAATATGAAGGGCGGATCGCCAACTGAGCACGACCTCACTCAACTTGATAGTGAAAAACACTGATTTCTTTCAAAGAAGGTCGGTGGACTCCAGTGCAAACGGAAATATGCATAATGTGACAGCCTGCAAAGCAAAGATGCAATTCTCGAAAGGCGAAAAAAGGTGGTAATCAGTGATTCACCAAGCATTCAAGGCTGACTCAAGTGAGATAGACAACTTAGGTCTAAACACCTGAAGCCTAGAGCATCACAACACGAGCTAAGGGAAGGAGGATGATTCACCGAGTGGGATTGGTGAGCCTGACCAATGTTGTCAAGTCAATCACTAAGAGGAGCCTTAAGCAAAATTTTGGGAAAATATAAATAGCCCAAAGGATTTCAATTTTAGAGAGTTGAAAAAATAGAGTGTTTAGAAAAAAATTTGAAATTAGTTTTGAGAGTTGGAGAACACTTTACTTTTGAAGAATACGTTTCCAACTTTTGGGGTTTTCAGAACTTGGTGTTGAATTTTGATAAATAGAAGTTGAATCTAGAGTGGGTTTACTCTTAATCTCTTGATTTCAAGCTACACATGGCTGCTTTCATCGAAGGTATAATTTCTTTTTATTTTTTTAAGAGTGGCTAAAATCCAAAGATCTACGGGTGCTGTAATAGGGTTGGGTGTTGATTTAATGTAGTGGTTCTTGTGCTATGCTCTGTTTTGTTGCGGTTCATATATTAATTAGGTCTTATTACCATGGGGTTTACTAATGGGTTAAGATTGCAAACTTAATTCCTACTTCCGATCTCTAGCTGATGCTCGAAAGAGATTGATTGGAACGGGTAATTATTTCAATACTAGCAATTTAGGTTTGATATATGTAGCTTGCTTGGAAGAGAGGTTATGGGTCATATCTATTTGACTTATTCTTGGAAGAGAGAATAGAGTAAGGTATTGGGTTGTTTAGGATTGGCTTATAAATGAGACTAAATGGAGATTCTATGCATAGATGCTTGGAGATAGAAAGATGATTAGCGTCAATGAAGATGAACTAACCTATTTAAGAATCTTCATCACTAGCAGCACAATTACCCCTATGTGAGATCGATTTTCGCTCCCTGCAACCCTAGATTGCTTGTCACACTCTTCATTTTGTTTAAATTTTAGTTTAATTGCAGTAATTGATAACCAAAGCTTTAAATTAAGTTTGTGGTACCATCCACCCAATTGTTCTTACTATTACAAATGAGCTAATTTAAAGTCCAAATATCTTGACAAGGAATTCTCCACGATACACAATTCTTTGTGGGTTTCAACCCCGACTCTTTGTTGGGTTTTTATTGATGATGACCTTTCACTCTTTAAATTGGTTTTGGAGGCTGATTTGAGCGTTATAAAAATTGGTGCCGTTGGGGAATTGTAGTTGAGAATTCAAATTGAGAAATTATATTTTAATTTTGTTTAGTTGTAGAAGATTTGTTGTCTAGTGTTGTTGTTGGATGATTTGCAGGTTGACAAAATGAGTTACCATGGGAGTGAAAATGATAGTCACTATGGTAAAAATGACAACATGGGTGATTTAAATGTCATTCAAGCTACATGAGCAATCCAGATACCTCCTAAATTGGTAGGACTGTGTTTCTCAATACCAGAACTATGATACAATTGCTCCGAATGAAAGGAATATTTGAGGGACTAGCTCACGAAGATCCCCATGAGCACCTTATGAATTTCAAGGAGATATGACGACCCTTTGTGTACAAAAATATCTCTCAAAATCTGTAAGGTTGATGTTATTCCCGTTCTCTTTAATGGGAGAGGCTACAAGATTGTTGGTGGAGTTGCCAAACAATTCTATTACTTCTAGGGACGAGCTAACTGATACCATCTTGTAAAGATTCTTTCCACCCTCAAAGATGGTTAAACTTCGTCTCAAAATAATTTTTTTTTAGCATAATGGAGGAGAGTCTTTGCATGAGACATGTCTTTGGTTCAAAAAGTTGCTATTGAAATGTCCAATGCATGGCGTTTCGAACAACTTGTTGTTGCAATACTTTTATTGCAGCCTTGATTCAGTCAATAAAGGTGTGGCTGACCAATTAGTCCATGGTAGATTAATGAGACAACAGTATGAGGTGGCTGCTTTGTTACTTAATGATATGACTAAGGTTGACCGAGCATGGCACATGAGAGAAGACAAAGTGCCTACTCTACAAGCGGGTCTATCAAAGGAACAAATTGAGAAGGACCAGGAAAGGGATGAAGACATGGCAAAAATGATGACCAAGATCGACTTATTGTCTAAGCATGTCATGGGAGGTGGAGCCAAGTCGGTAAATGCGGTAGGAACCAACATTGGGAAATGCCTGGATGATGCCAAATTTGAGGCATTATACAATGAAGAAGTTAAATACTTGGGAAATCAATTATGGGGTTCTCACAGAAATTATCAATGAAAAGGTGGGAACCAAGGTTGGAACAAAGATACCGAGAGTGGTTTTAAAGACTGGCTAGGTGGAACTTCGAGAGATAGAGAGATGGAAAAAGATAGGTATGCGCCTCCCATGATCATCCTAGCCTAAAAGAACCAACTAGGCTAGAAGGAAACCAGATTGAAGACGTGCTTGGAAGGATCTACAATAAGGTTTAAGGGTCCGATAAGGTGTTGAAAGATTAGAAAAATGACTTCTTCACTCTACCGTAGACGGTGACTTCTCATTCAGTTTCCATCAAGAAACAGTGGACCCAACTAAGCCAACTGTCCACTCATCTTAATCCAAGGGAAAAGGGAACATTTCCTAGTTACACCATCACAAACAATAAAAATGATTGTTAAGTTTGAGGACTATGCCGTGACAGGACGTTAAATAAGATGCTTCTTAGGAGGAAACCCATGTCTTTGCTTTAATTTTTTCTTTATTATTATTGCTTTCGAATAACATGTGTTGTGAGTGCAGGTTGAGAAGAGGTTGAAAGATTGACAAAGAAAGAATAGGTGATCCCAAAACCAAAGAGGCAACGCACCAATGGCAAAGTGCAGACTCACTATTGTTCAAATTTTAAACTTTCAAGGAGGGTAAAGTGCACTGTCAAGATCGGCAATTAAAACTCCAAAGGGCGATTCACCGAAGTGCAGTATGCGGACTCCATTGGGGCCACCAAAGTAGCCTTTAGGTTTGATAATTGTTCAGGCGTGTTCGGTGAGCTTTAACTCCAAATGGCGATACGTCGAACATGTTAGGCGACACTAGTCGAGATCTCTTACAAGACTGTACAAAAAGTCCAAGGGTATTTTCAAATTCAAAATGTTTGAAAATAGAGAGTCTTTTCAATTCCTTTCTTTTGCTTCTCATATTTTGAGTATTTGTGAGTCTCTTATGAGTGTTTTCAATGTACGAGGAGTGCTTTTGCTTGGAGTTCGTGTCAACCCAATCCTGATCCCTAATTTTTTTAATTATTTGCTACATGAAGGTTGGGTTTTTGACTTATTGTTGATGATTTTAAGTTTAAATTTAATATAGGGTGTGGAATTGAGCCCTTTAACTAATATTTTGTGCTTGAGTTTGATGAGTGGCATCGCATTGCATGATTTGACCTTTGCCCATATGATTTTGATTGTGAAAGCATGTAAAACTCTGAATCATGATTGTGTATGTTAAAGTACTGAATTGAATTGATATTTTTGCTGGTTATATGCCTAATTTAATGTGGGTGAACTATGAGTAATCTAGTGTTGACCCAATTGCATGATTTTTCCCAATAATAGATAGGGTTACTAATTTATTAAGGGCACATAGTCAATTACTGCAATACTTAGTGATATCTGGGGAGAAGTCTGAGTACCGATGGCTAGCAAAACATATAGGTGAATTGTAATGTTGGGGGGAAACTAGTAATTGTTGTGCGTGTTGGTTTTACTGTAAAAATTTGGAACTAGGCTGAGTAGTTCCTTTTTGGCAGGCTTGTCTTTGCTTACCAAGGAGGTTAGGTGAATCGCTAAGTAAGTCCCGTATCGCCTTCCTAAGCATATGCATAGCCTTGGGTACTTTCTTATTTGGCGAGCTTGTCTTAGTCGGCCAAAACCCGTTTGGCGTATCATTGAGAGGGAGAGGATATCATCCTGATGCCTTTGTTTTTCCCTTTTGCACAGTCAATTTCAGTGGATTTGTCTTAGCTTTCGGAAACAAACTCAGTGAATTGTTGAGTTCGCATTCACTTACCCTTTTATGCCTAAGCCCTAATTTAATTGTCTCTGCCCATTTCGGTGAACTCACTGTAGTTTGCCGATCCTATTTGGTGAATCAGCTTCCCATTAGGTGAGTGATAATGCTCAACTATGAAGTGCTATAGTGATCTAATCTTTTGTAGGTAAAAGTAAGTGAAACGAAGCATAATGTAAATCTTCAAATTTTAATTATCAATAACGAGAGAATTTAGTAACCAATTTTAACAAAATGAGTAACACGAGGTTTTAGCAGTAAGAGATGGAACCTTAAGAGTGTGTGAGTGATCAATCACCAATTTCGCTGATGCGTAATTACCAATTGCAATAAGTTGTTGAATCTTCATTGGTAGGATAGATTGAGGTTATAACAACTATTTTTTCAATCAGCCATCATGCCTCAAGTGAGTTCGTAAAAACCTCAACAAGCATAGGCAAGATATATTTACTAACTCATTCCTTCTTTCTTTTCTAAAAAGCAATTTATATTTCCACAAAATTCCACAGATTTGCACATGTGGGTGAAATAGGCAAGATAAGTCGTGCCCACGGATTCACTCGGCAATTCACCGAGTTGTTCCTTCTCTCCCTCTTGAACTTGATTTTAGCATCATTTTGTTCTGTTACTTTGTGCAATCTGAGTTGAGCTCACCTTTCTGAAAGATGAGTAGCCGATATGCTCCTTGGCTCGTTGAGTTGACTGGCTTCCTTAGGCAGCTTGCTGGTTATTTAGGCAAGCTAGCAGCTCACTCGGTGAGTCGTCGAGTGGCATTTTGCGAGTTCAAGCCTTTTTTGGTTCTAGGTTTTCCAGCTTATATGTTTCTTTTTGCATCATAATGTCCTTGCCTATTTCTCACGCCTCCCTGGCTGCACATCAACAATTTCTCATCAATTTTGAGCAAAAGTTAGGCATTGAGTAACCAAATCAATGGATAACAAGCCCTAAATGAATCGAAATTCCTGACTCATCAACCCCCCCAACTTAAATTTTTTCTTGTCCTCAAGTAAAACAAGAGATGAATCAGTTCAACAGGGTTGTCTACAAACAGTGCTCTTGAGAATCCATATGAGAATGCACACAAGATTCAATTCAAACATGCAAGGACATTTAAATGTGCACTAAAAGTTTCAAATTCTTACTAGCCGTCATCAATTAGAGTTCATGCTGACAAATGCTCACCTAAAATGCAAATTCATGTCCAACAAAAGTATTTGAATGCCCTAACATCAAGAATGATTACATGCGCTCACAAAGTCAATCAAAGATCATCATTAAGGAATCAAAAACAACACTCACACTCTCAAATGAGAAAAACATGCACGACTTCACCTATAGGCCTGCCCGTGTTTTCCAATTAACATCTGCAAGGCATATGTACGATCAAAAAGGACTTTCAAGGCTTGTAATGAGGCTGAGGTGTAAGGTATGATCCTTTAGGCTTCGTGACTTTACCTTCACGAAGCATGGTTCCCACTTCACTTCTTTTCCTTTTCTTTCAAATCTTTTTTAAAATTTCCAACTTATCCTTGACCTATACATAGCACACAAAAATTTTTGGTATACCCCATTTTATTTCCTCACATTGCACAAGGGCACACTTTTATTCAAAACTTTTCTTTCTTTTCTTTTCATCTCATTTCTTTTCTCTTTTTTTTTAAATATGGAGGGGTTCTATCTTTTTCACACATATCTTTCCAAGGATCGAGTTGATGAACTTCTAACTCAATCTCTTTCTTCATTCTTACCACACCTCCAACTTAGGCTTTTGGCCTAAGTTGGCTATTCAAAAAAACCAACACTTCACAAAGGTTATAGGTGAGAAAGACATGGAAATTTCAACGATCGGCTAAAATCATTGAGTTCATGTTTCAATCAAAGAAAAGGATAGGCTTGAATGGTGTCAAGCTGGGTTCACATACTCTAAAGGTTGTAAAAAAAAGGTATAGCAATTAGGTTCACTCTAAAAAATTAATGCCAAAGATCATTTCCCCAACTCCGCTCTAATAGGAGCAAGTGCCACAGTTATGGCACGCTGAATCATGGATGGGACAACCGCCTCGACTCTCGAAGCCTGAACATCAGCCGAATAGGCCAGGTGGCCCATTTTTAGAATCAAGGACTTAGTCAATGGAGGGCGCGATCTAGGAGCAGGGGCAGGCATCGGAGTAGAGGAAGTGGCAGGGTAGGGGCAGAAGAAGTAGAAGCATCGGGGGTAGGTATACCTGACGGCTCAACTATGGGAGGAGGAGAATTTGTCTCCATAGCATCGATGTCCACAGCTGGGGAAGAATCCACCAGGGGTCTCCTCCTCCAATCCGCCTCATCCTTGGTTTACTCAGCCTCAATCCTTCAGATGTCACAAGATGAGGTCAGAGTGACCTCAACATCCCTTTTTGCCTCGAAAGGCATAACTGCGTGTCGACACAATTCACCGATCAAGATCAGGATGGGCAAGGATGTCTAATTTTTCTTCGCCCTCATCAAAATCTCCTGCTCGATGATTCAGCATCTATGTCCCCATGATGCAACATAGAAGTGCAACCTTCGGGTGCCGGATGATGGATTCATTTTGTGACGGCATCAAGGAGCTGCTGATGAACCCGGAAAATTATCTTATGGTGATGTTTACGTCTTTCTTCTCTAGAATCACTCCCGGATCGATCCACAAAGTTTTAGCATCACTAATCATTGGAGCCAACCACCCCTTCAAATCCTCTAAGGTGTTGATCTTGATCTTATCGGCCAAGAAATGTCGGATTCGAACTGTACAGTCAAGTGCATCATTTATTTCGGTTTCACTGCACTTTACCTTCTTACCCCGGACCATCACAAAATCTAACAGAGTCTTTGACAGGGCCTTCTTTTTCCTTTTTGGGATCATTCGCCATAGGCAGCCTAAAACATTCGGACCCAAGTTGGCACGCATGGACTCCGAGGCTTTGTGAAAATTTGGAACTTGTGGAATCTTAAAGTTTCCCACACACCTGGATACCTGTCCCATACCCCTTCCATGGACAACCTTTTCTCCTTGATGATAGTCCATAAACCCTCGGCTATGAGCCTACACATCGATCTTGGAGGGTTACTCGGAGCAGCAACTTGAGATGGAACTAGAGCAAGGGCTTGTTTAGGTGGGGCAGCAGGAGCTGATGTTGTCGCCAGTGGATCATGAGCTGCTTTAGAACGCAGCTCGGAGAGCTTCCTTTTTATCAACTCTACTATGTGAGCCCTAGACTCTCCTGCATCCTCACTCTCAGATTCCATGGAGGTGAACTAAATGGAGAGTTCACAACTCTCCGAGCTCGAGCTCTTGTCCATCTGTTGCCTCCCTTTACCTTTTTTTGGGAAGTTTGCCGATGAGTGGGCCTAGGTTGATCGATTTCCGAAGCTATGACAACTCTCTTGCTTGTTTTTTTGGTGGTAGTCTAGCCGGAACCTTTTGTTGAGGCATACCTATAAAGAAAAAAACAAACACAAGAGTCAATAAAAAATGTGTTAGAAAATAATCATCCCAGAAAAAATGTAGAAAGACTCCCCAAACGCATCGACGAGTCGCCCAATCTACTAAGCGAGCAAGAATAGCATTGGCGAAAGTTCCAAAGTAACACATGAAAAAAACTAGGTTAAATGGGCGATGACACACCCAATCAGTGAGTCCCCGAGTCCACTCGGTGAGCAGACGAGGCCTCGCAAAAAGTTCTAGTAAGAAAGAGCACATAACCAGGACAGATAGGCAATGGGGAGGTTTTTAGGTGTCACACTGAGTCCACTCGGTAAGCTCGACGCAGGTCACCAAACTGACCCAACGCATCACCTCCCCAATTTGATTCGATTTCTATCTAACAGCCCACGACACTTCCATTCATGCTCAATCAACAACAAATTTTAGATACCCACAACCTAATTTGTACACGGGGTACTTAGACTTCCCCCAACCAAATTGAAATCAACCAAAGGACGATTTACCCTTAAAAAAGTCGTAACCCAATCCATCATTGGGCCAATTCAAGTCATTTGATCAAATTCGGGCTACTAACACTTCACTCACATGCAACCCAACTACTAACAAGCACATATGAAGATCTACCCCATGAATTTAGGACAAAATTGCTACGAAGCTAAGGGCATCAATTTAATCATACAGGGGAACCAAGAATTCAAATAATTAACACACAACAACGATTGCAACAAAATTGATATGAGAAAAAAGTTATCAAGAGAAGCCAACCTTAAACTTAGCAAGAATATAGGTACGTCAACGGAGAGAAGGAGATGGGTTCAATCTACACTCCGGAAGCAACACACGACAAAAAATATGAAAGTAAAATGCTAAAGTATGACAGAATGAGTAGGGAAGTCAAAAGTTTCAAACTAAATGGATATTTGAATTTGAAAGAATTAAAAACCATTCAGTTCGCACCCATGTATGCAATGGGACTAATGTCGCCGATAAATTTTGCGTTGCACCGAATGGCCTCTTAGCTCGCCGAAGCTAACATATTAGCCAGCCTCTCAGGAAGTCAAAAAGGTGAGTTGGATTGGGCTCGCCGAACTACTCGGTGACACGTCGAGTTGCAAGTCAGCTCGCCTAAATTTCAAAGAGATCCATCACTTATGGCTTTCAAGGGGTGATGTATTTGGGCGATAATGGGGGGCCATTTGGTGACTCGCGAAGTAGTCCAACTCCCTTGCCTTTACACATTTTGTCTGAAATACGACTCCAACCTACAAAACCAACAAACGTTACTCAAATAACTAAAAGTAAAACTTGGGTTGCCTCCTAAGAAGCACCTTATTTAACGTCGTGGCACGACGTGGACATTCCTTCAAGCATCATCCAAATACACTGCATCAATCAACGTTGCATTGGGGTTCTCACCAAAGTATAGTTTAAGTCGTTGTTCGTTCACCTTGAACATCGACCCATCCTCATTTTCAACTTTAATTGCCTTATGTTCAAACACACGATTTACCTTAAATGGACCCGACCATTTAGACTTGAGTTTTCCCAGAAAGAGTCTCAAATGAGAGTTATAGAGTAACACACGATCACCAACTTTAAACTCACGATGAAGGATTTTGGTGTCATGCCACTTCTTCATTTTCTCCTTATAAAGAATTGAACTCTAAAAGGCTTGAAGCTGAAACTCTTCCAAACCATGGTGTTGATCAACACGATCGTTGGATGCATCTGCCCAATTCAAGTTCATGGCCTTCAAGGCCCACAATGCCTTATGCTCAAGTTCAATCGGTAGATGACAAGCTTTACCAAATAACAATTACTATGGGGACATGGCAATCAGTGTGTTGAATGTGATTCTATATTCCCAAACAACATATCTAACTTCTGGGACCAATCAAATCGATTTGCATTAATGCTCTTGGTCAAAATCCCTTTTATTTCCCAGTTTGACACTTCCACTTGTCCACTTGTTTGCGGATGGTAAGTTGTGGCCACCTTATGCAAAAATGAGAGCCCCTATCACTACTAATTGCCCGCAGAGTACAAAACCTTGTGAAAATGTACCGCTTGAGGAAAGTTACCACACTTCTTCCTTCATTGTTAGGTAAGGCCACAACATCTACCCATTTAGAGACGTAATCCACGGTTACCAAGATATATTTGTTCCCATAAGAACTCACAAAAGGGCCCATGAACTCGATTCCCCATACGTCAAACAACTCAACCTCAAAGATTGGCGTAAGAGGGAATTTAGGCCATCTGGACACTCCTCTTCGCTTTTGACATTGAACACACTTTCTGACAAAGGAGTTCACATCTTGACAAAATGTCGGCCAATAATACCCACTTTGCAACACTTTAGCCGTTGTACGCACCCTATTGTGATGTCCACCAACCGATGACGAATGGCATGCATTAAGAATGGCATCTACCTCAACCTCCATAACACATCTTCTAATTATATGATCAGCACACTCCCAGAATAGGTAAGGCTCACTCCAAAAAAAATTCTTCACATCAAAAAGGAGTCTCTTGCGTTGGTAAAATTTCAGTTCATCGGGAAGAATTCCACACACCACATAATTAGGAAACTCAGCATACCAAGTTGTGGTACCCGTTGAAGCAACCATCACCGACTCATTCGGGAAGGCTTCTTCAATCTCTTTTTCACCGGAGACAACCACATTCATTTCAAGCCTCGATAAATGGTCTGCCACTTGATTCTCACACCTTTTTCTATCTTTGACTTCAAAGTCAAACTCTTGCAACAAGAGCACCCATCGCATCAATATAGGTTTTGCATCCTTTTTTGCCATCAAGTACCATATAGCGTCATGGTCGGTGTGTACCACCACCTTGGTTCCCAACAAGTAGGCTCTTAACTTTTCAAAAGCATACACAACATCCAACAACTCTTGTTCGTGTAGTTCTTTTGAGCTACATTCAATGTCTTTCTTGCATAATAAACAGGGTGAAACAACTTGCCATTTCGTTGGCTAAGTACATCTACAAAAGCCACACCACTCGCATCACACATTAACTCAAATGGGCTGTTCCAATCTGGAGCAAAAATGATCAGAGCTGACACCAACTTCTCTTTCAGACACACAAATGCAACATACGAGCTTCATCAAACTCAAATACACTTTCTTTTTAAAGGACCTTGCAAAGAGGATGAGTTATCTTGGAGAATTTTTTTATGAGCCTTCGATAGAAACCGGCATGACCCAAGTAACTTCTAACACCTTTAACCGAAATAGGAGGCAACTTGGCAATAACTTCAATCTAAGATTGATCCACTTGTATGCCTTCTCCCAAATTTTTGTGCCCCAAAACAATACCTTCAATGACCATGAAGTGACTTTTTTCCCAATTAAGGACAAGATTTGTTTCAACACATCTTTGCAAGACTCAACCAAGATGGTCAAGGCATGCTTCAAATTTATCCCCCACAACTGAGAAATCATCCATGAAGACTTCCATAGAGTCTTCCACCATGTAAGAAAAAACTGAGAGCATACACCTCTGAAACGTTGTCGGTGCATGACACAACCCAAAAGGCATTCTTTTAAAAGCAAACATTCCATTGGGACATGTGAAAGTAGTCTTGTATTTTGATACCCCAGATTCAATTGTGGAAATTCTTTTAAATTTTCTGGGTTCTGGTGCCAGTGATGGATGCCACCTACGGACCATAGATGAACTGATGAACCGTAGGTGGCAAGCCCAAGTTTTCAAAAATGACAAGTATCAGAACCCCCAACGACGGCCTGCCAGGACGGCCCGTCGTCCCATCAACGAGTCGTAGATAGGTCTCGTAGGTCCCCTCAAGACTTAGTCAAATTCTTAAGTTGTAAGTACTGACCTACGGTTGCCATGTACGATCTGTCGATTGACCTACGAGCCATACATGGGACCCGTCATTGCATTGTCCAATTTACCAGTCTCTAAATCTACATATGGAGGGACAGTACGGGTCGTATGTCTGACCTACGGACCATATGTCCAACCGTAGGTAGGGGCCCGACAGTTATTTTAAGAGGGGTCTTTTGGTATTTTCACCCAATGCCTTATTTACTAACTTAAGTCGATTCCCTCCATTCCCTAACACTATATAAGTCTATTCAATCCTAAAATCTACCCTTTGCAACCATTTTAAAAAAAATTCCCCAAACCTTCCTCTCTCAAAGATTCTTCTCTCTAGAAGATAGAAGAAGGCGAAGGAGAAGGTAACCTAGGGTTCAAGAAATCAAGATTTCTTCATCAAATTACTGAAGGAATTGAGACCCTAAGGTATGATAGCATTCATCCATGGAGCCCTTTCTTCCATGGAATCCCTAAATTCTCCAATTTTCAAGTTAAAAGTTCCCAATTGAATTAGGGTTTTCTTCCATGTCATAGGTTCTTTGTGATGTTGATTTAATTGATTGATTTTTGATTAATGAAGCACGAATTGAAATGAATTTAATGAATTTAGATGAATCCCCATGAACCCATGCCAATCCCTGAATTTTGAAATTATGCTTTGTTGGTGGGTTGAATTATGAAGTGATGAATTATATGTAGTCTCTATGAATCCATGCATGAACTATGATTCCTAATCTAAGACTTTTCATGATGAGATTATGAATGACCAAATGATGGTTTTATGAAAGTAAGCATGTTCAATCAAAAACTATGATTTTACTCTATTATGTGGGTTCCTTCAATTATGGCCAAATTGACTTATCTATGGCTTTCTAAACATGAGTTTGCATTTAATTGCATGAATTAAGAGAAATTCTCAAGAACATATGTGAACCCTATGATTTGCAAGTTATGCACAGGATGAACTATGTAAGAATGAAGTCTATGAAATTATGCATGTCTCATATGAAGTTAATTATTAATTAAGGGTGCTTTGAGATTGGAGCATCAAAGTTTATGATATGTTGATGTTATGGTTGAGTTTTGAAAGCGTTTCTCACGTGATACTCCCACTATGCATTTGAAACAAACAAGAGGGGATTATCCATGTTCTTAAGGAGCTATTATAATGAAGGGACAAGAGGCGATCACCCACGTTTCCTAATGTAGAAAAGAGGTGATCACCCTTGTCTACTATAATAAACTTATGACTAATGATAGACAAGAGGCAACTACCCATGTCTACTTATGATAATTGAACTATGTCTAATCCTTAGGAATAATGCTTAGCACCGAGTGGACAAGTGGCGATTACCCATGTCCCATAAACTATGTGTCCTCGTAGGATGATGGTCTATGATAGACCCTAGCTAGTGGATCCACATAAGCTATATGTTAAGAAAAAGGGTCTTACCTTGACAAGTAGGATGGCCCTATCGGTGTGGGGTTATACACCGGATTCCATGTCGATAGCTCACATGGTCTTACGTGTCAATTAAGGCTATTTCCCACAATTAATGAACAAAAGTGTTGTTATGATGTTTCTCAAGGTTAAGTAAAGATGTTTAGCTTGCTTTTACCATGGTATATGTTTTATGTTTTCAAACCATTATCATGTTTAGCTTGTTCATTGCATATTATGAAAATGTCCCGTTTTAGCATGTTTTAAATGATTTCGTGCATTACTATCATACTTGATAGTTTATTGTACTAATGCATACTCTTGCCTACATTGACCTGTTGGTGTAGGACATGGTGATTCTCCATCCACCCATGGCTAGAGCTTAGTAGAAGAATTGTGAAGACTTGGTGATCCTCATCCATTCGAGGACAATGCCTAGTTGTTCCTACTTTTATGTTCTTTCTTTTGACATTGTATTGGGTTACGTCCAAAACCTTATTTCTCTTCGTATGGATAGATTGGCTTGAGACATGAGATTTAGACTCCCGCTATTTTTTTAAAAGCTTTGATATGATATTGTCTTTTGAACTCTTAATCTCTATGATCTTGTATGTATGTATGCTAAGCGACTTGTATGAGTCCTTTTGGGGTCTTGTATGTCATGTCACGTCTAGGGGTATCTTAGGTCCTGCCAAACTTTGTATTAAGGGCACAAGGTTTTAGAAAGATCCTAGGATGTCTCATAAGACGCGTCGAGTAGTGTCTTGTTCATGAGTGTGAAGCGCGCCACATTTATGAATAAGAGGCTATAAGACGTTTAAGAAGCTTCACTTTTTTAATTACTCCTAAGTCGTTTCATAGAGTTTATCTCTATATGTCTCTCTCCTATGTGTTTCAGGATATGGCTATCCAAAGAGCTTATGCTAGAAGAAATATTTGAGAGAATGTGGATCAACAAGCTCCTCCTTAAGCTCCACAAGTTTCAGTCGACCCTTTGGCCGAACAAGTATCTAATGCGGAGTTTTGGGCAGCTTTTCAAGTGTTGGCCAAAGCCGTGACGGCTCAAGCCAATAGAGAGGTTGTGGCTCTCGTGAACCCAAATACGAGTACGGCGGCATGTAGGGTAAGAGACTTCACAAGGATGAACCCTCAAGAATTTCATGGTTCTAAGGTGGAGGAAGAACCTCAAGAGTTCATCGATGAAGTGTACAAGGTATTGATGATCATGGGGGTCACATTGGAGGAAAAGGCGGAGTTGGCCGCTTATCAACTCAAGGGTGTTGTTCAAATTTGGTTCAACCAATGGAAGAGTAAGATGGCGGTTAATATGGGTCCTCTTGATTGGGAGAAGTTCAAGGTTGCTTTCCTTTATCGGTTATTTCCCCTTGAGATGAGGGAGGCAAGGGTGCTTGAATTTATCAACCTTTCTCAAGGAAGCATGAGTGGGAAAGAGTATGCTTTGAAGTTCACACAATTGTCTCGATATGCTCCTTCCATTGTTGCAAATCCTAGGGCAAGAATGAGTAAGTTCGTCTCGGGAGTGTCCTAAAGGTTGGTTAAAGAGTCCCGCACCGCTATGCTTGTTAATGACATGGATATATCTCACCTCATGGTGTATGATCAACAAATAGAAGAGGAATAGCTCAAGGAAAGGTCTAGAGAGGCAAATAGGGCTAGGACCGGTGATGGTAAGTTTTCACATTCAAGGTCCGATCGACATGGTCGTCCTTGATTTCGACAAAGGTTTTCTGGTCAAGGTTCCTCCAATGCTCCTCTCAAGTCCAACAAAGATAGGGTGTCTAACCCTAGGCCTCAAGGAGTAAATGGTGGTGGCTCGTCATTTACTACTTGTGCTAAGTGTGGTAAAAAGCATGAGGGCAAGTGTCTAGCTGGTTCTAAAGCATGCTTTGGTTGTTGCAAGATGGATCACAGGATAAGGGATTTCCCCTTAGTAGCTAAGAATGAAGGGGATAACCGTCGATGCACTCAACCTCAAAATCCATCAAGTTATAGTGGAAATCAAAAGCAATACCGGTTTTATGCACTTCAGGCTCATCTTCAGCAAGAGGGTTCTCCCAATATGTTTACCGGTATGTTGAATGTCTTTCACTTTGATGTTTATGCTTTCCTTGATCCCGGTGCTAACTTGTCTTTTCTGATGCCATATGTGGCTGTGAGGTTTTATGTGGTTTTGGATGTGTTGCTAGATCCTTTTCATGTCTCTACTCCGATTGGTGAGTCTATTATGGCTACGAGAGTCTATGAAAATTGCCCCGTCTCTATATCTCATAGAGTCACTTGTGTTGACCTTGTAGAGCTTGATATATTAGATTTTGATGTGATTCTTGGGATTGATTGGTTTCATTCTTGTTATGCTTCTATTGATTGTAGGAGCCGAATGGTCAAGTTTCAATTTCAAATTGAGCCTATCCTAGAGTGGAAGGGGGAATTTCTATTGTTAGAGGTCAATTTGTTTTTTGTCTCAAAGCTAGGAAGATGATATCTAAGGGTTGTATATACCACACTGTTAGGGTAAGGGATATAATTCTGAAACCCCTATTCTTGAGTCGGTCCACATTGTTAATGAATTTTCAGAAGTGTTTCCCGATGACTTACCTGGTATTCCTCCCGAAAGGGAAATAGACTTCGGTATTGACCTTCTCTTGGGTACGCAACCTATTTCTAATCCTCCTTATAGAATGGCTCCGGCGGAACTCAAGGAACTAAAGGATCAGTTGAAAGACTTATTGGATAAGGGGTTCATCCGACCAAATATTTATCCATGGGGTGCTCCGGTCTTATTTGTAAGAACAAAAGATGGGTCACTTCGTATGTGCATTGACTACCGCCAACAGAACAAGGTTACCATTAAGAATAAGTATCCTCTTCCAAGAATAGATGACCTGTTTGATCAACTTCAAGGGGCTAGTTACTTCCCTAAGATCAACCTTCGTTCGGGCTATCACCAATTGAGAGTAAAGGAAGATAATATTCTGAAAACGGCTTTCCGGACAAGATATGGCCATTATGAATTCCTAGTGATGTCCTTTCGGTTAACAAATGCTCTGGCCGCATTTATGGACTTGATGAATAGGGTGTTTAGGCAGTATCTTGATATGTTTGTGATTGTTTTTATTGACGATATTTTGATTTACTCAAAGAGTGAGGGTGAGCATACCAATCATTTGAGCATTGTCTTGCAAGTCCTCAAGGACCAACAGTTCTTTGTAACATTTATTAAATGTGAGTTTTGGCTAAGGTTACTAGCCTTTCTTGGACAAATTGTCTCCGGTGAAGGCATTGAAGTAGATTCTAAGAAGACAGATGTGGTTAGAAATTGGCCTAGACCTCTATCACCTTCGGATAATCGTAGTTTCTTGGGTCTAGCCGGTTATTATAGGAGGTTTTTTGAAGGGTTTTCTTTGATTACTTCTCCATTGACAGCTTTGACTCTAAAGAAGGTTAAGTTCACCTAGTCTGAACAGTGTGGGAAGCGTTTTCAAGAATTAAAAGATAGACTAACTTTGGTTCCGATATTGACTCTACCGGAAGGGTCCGATAGTTTTGTGGTTTATTGTAATGCCTCAAGAATTGGAGTAGGATGTGTTCTTATGCAAAATGGAAAAGTCATTGCTTATGCTTCAAGGCAACTCAAGGTACATGAAAAGAACTATCCTACTCATGATTTAGAATTAGCGGCTGTTCTGTTTGCCCTAAAGATTTGGAGGCATTATTTGTATGGTGTGCATGTTGACGTCTTCACTGACCACAAGAGTTTGCAATATGTGTTTAAGCAAAAAGACTTGAATCTTCACAAAAGAAGGTGGCTTGAGTTGTTAAAGGACTATGACATGAGTGTCCTCTATCACCCCGGCAAGGCTAATGTGGTGGTGGATACTCTTAGTTGGTTATCTATCGATAGTGTTGCTCATGTGGAGGATGGTAAGGAAGAGTTGGTTCATGATGTTCAGAGGTTAGGCCGTTTGGGTGTTCGGTTGGTTGATTCCACTAAAGGTGGCGTTAAGGTCCATAATGGTTCTGAATCGTCCTTTGTGCATGATGTGATGGCTAAGAAAGATCTTGATCCTAATTTGGTCGAGTTGAAGGAAGCGGTGTTCGAAAAGTCCATTGAGGCTTTCTCCCAAGGGGGAGATGGTGTGCTTCGATATCAAGGTCATTTGTGTGTTCCCGATGTAGGTGACTTAAGAGGCCAAATTTTATCGGAAGCCCATAGTTCTCGATATTCCATTCACCTGGGAGCTACCAAGATGTATCGTGACCTGCAGGAGATCTATTGTTGGAATGGGATGAAGAAAGATATTGCGGGGTTTGTGGCTAAATGTCCTAATTGTCAACAAGTGAAAGTTGAGCACCAGAAGCCGAGAGGTTTTACCTAAGATATTGGTATTCCTACTTGGAAGTGGGAAGATGGGAATATGGACTTCATTGTTTGTTTACCACGCACCCGACGACAATATGATTCGATTTGGGTTATTATGGATCGTATGAAGAAATCAGCCCATTTCATTCCCGTCAAGGCTTCTTATTCGACGGAGGATTATGTTAAGTTGTACTTGAGAGAGATTGTTAGGTTTTATGGAGTGCCTTTATCCATTATCTCTGATCGTGTTGCACAATTTACTTCTCAATTTTGGAAATCCTTTCAAAAGGGTCTTGGTACTCTTGTTAAGCTTAGTACGGCCTTTCATCCTCAAACCGATGGGCAAGCGGAGCATACTATCCAAACTTTGGAAAATATGTTGAGAGCGTGTATAATTGATTTCAAGGGTAATTGGGATGATCATTTGCCTTTAATCTAGTTTGCTTATTACAATAGCTACTATTCTAGTATTGGCATGGCTCCATTTGAAGTTGTCTATGGTAGGAGGTGTAGATCACCTATAGGTTGGTTCGAAGTTGGTGAACATTCTTTGATAGGTCCCGAATTGGTGCATGAGGCTATTCAGAAAGTTCAACTTATTAGAGAAAGGTTGAAAATGGCCCAAAGTCGACAAAAGTCCTCTGTCGTTGTTAGAAGGAGAGACTTATAATTTGATTTAAATGATTGGGTTTACTTGAAAATTTCACCCACGAAGGGTGTAATGAGTTTTGGGAAGAAAGGGAAGCTAAGTCCCCTTTATGTAGGCCCATATCAAATTTTAAGACGTGTTGGTAAGGGTGCTTATGAACTTGATTTGGCATCGGTACATCCAGTTTTCCATGTCTCATTGTTAAAGAAATGTGTTGGCGATCCGACGTCTATAGTGTCATTGGAGAATCTTGGCCTAAAGGATAGTATTTCCTATGAAGAAGTCCATCTGGATTTTTGACAGGCAAGTCCGAAAGTTTAGAAATAAAGAAGTTGCTTCGGTGAAAGTTGTTTGGAGGAATCAATTAATTAAGGGTGCTACTTGGGAGGCCGAGGCCGATATGATGTCCCGATATCATCATCTCTTTCCCTCCGATCCTACTATAGCTTGAGGTATCTAGCTCCTCATGGTTCATTCTCTTGGTCTCATGTGTCTTAGATATTCTCATGATTCCTCATTTATGCATGTTCATGAAGAGTCAATATGTTGTGCAAATGAGTTAACTTGATTGATTTCTGAGTTGCATAAAGTCTTCACCAAATGATGTGTTGCACATGCTTTAGCTTGGAGTTGATGTTCCCTCCTTGGATATGTGCATTTATGTGATTGCATTCTAGGTTGGGTTGTTAATTATTGTTCTTACCCTCCTTAAGATGTCTTGATTCTCATTTAAGGATGAATGGTCTAAAGGGGAAGATAATGTAATACTCCAGATTCGAGGGTGGAAATTTTTTGAATTTTCTAGGTTACTGCCAGCAACGACGGAAGCCACCTATGGTTCATCGATTGTCTTATGGGCCGTAGGTGGGAACCGTAAGTGGCAAGCCCAAGTTTTCAAAATGTCAAGTTTTAGAACCCCAACGACGGCCTTCCAGGACGGCCCGTCATTCAATAAACGAGTCATAGGTAAGTTTTGTAGGTCCTCTCAACACTTCATCAAAATTTTAAGCTGTAAGTCCTGACCTACGGTTGCCATGTACGGCCCATTATTTGACCTACGAGCCATACATGGGGCCCATCATTGCAGGGTCAAAGTTGGCAGTCTCTGAACCCAAAAACGGTTGACCATCGACGGTCCGTGGATGGACCTACGGACCGTAGGTCAGTCCATCGATGGGGCCTGACAGTTATTTTTAAAAGGGTCTTTTGGTCTTTTCACCCAATGACTTATTTACTACTCTTAAGTCGGTTCCCCTCTTTCCCTAACACTATATAAGTCTATTCAATCCTAAAATCTACCCATTCCAATCCCTTTACAAAATTCCCCAAAATCCTCCTCTCTAAAATATTTCTCTCTCTAGAAGGTAGAAGAAGAAGAAGAAGAAGGCAGCCTAGGGCTCAAGAAATCAAGCTTTCTTCATCAAATTGCTTAGGGAATTGAGACCCTAAGGTATGGTAGTGTTCATCCATGGAGCCCTTTCCGCCATGGAATCCCTAAATTCTCCAATCTTCAAGTTAGAAGTTCTCAATTGAATTAGGGGTTTTCTTCGATGATATGGGCTCTTTGTAATGTTGGTACAATTGATTGATTTATGAACTATGAAGCATGAATTGAGTTGAATTTCATGATTTGAGATGAATCCCCATGAACCCATGCCAATTTCCCCCAAATTTCAAAAATCATGCTTTGTTGATGGGTTGAATTATGTAGTGATAAATTATGTGAAATCTTTATGAATCCATGCATGAGTTATGATTCCTAAGCTAAGACTTTTTATGAATGGCCTAATGATGGTTTTATGAAATCAATCATGTTTAATCAAAAACTATGATTTTCCTCTATTATGTGGGTTCCTTCAATTATGGTCAAATTGACTTGTCTATGTCTTTCTAAGCATGAGTTTACATTGAATTGCATGAACTAAGAGAAATTCTCATGAAGCTATGTGAACCCTATGATTTGCAAATTATGAGCATGATGAACTATGTAAAGATGAAGTTTATAAAATTATGCATGTCTCATATAAAGTTAATGATGAATTAAGGGTGCTTTGAGATTGAAGTACCAAAGTATATGATATGTTGATGATGTTGTTGAGTGTGAAATGGATTCTCATATATTACTCAACCTCTGAATGTGACAGGCTTTCTCACATCAAATAATTCATAACTTGTGTAAAGGATTGCTCAACTAACCTTGAATTGATAATTAAGGAGCTATTCTAATAAAGGGACAAGAGGCGATCACCCATGTTCCCTAATGTAGACAAGAGGCGATTACCCAAGTTTACTAATAATGAACTTATGACTAATGATAGAAAAGAGGCGACTACCCATCTCTGCTTATGATAATTGAACTATGTCTAATCCGTGGGAATTATGCTTAGCACCGAGTGGACAAGTGGCGATTACCCATGTCCCATAAACTATGTGCCACCATAGGATGATGATCTATGATAGACACTAGCTAGTGGATCCACATAAGCTATATGTTAAATAAAGGGTCCTACCTTGGCAATTAGGATGACCCTATTGGTGTGGGGTTATACACCAGATTCCATGATGATAGCTCACATTGTCTTATATGACGGTTAAGGATATTCCCCACAATTAATGAACAAAAGTATTGTTACGATGCTTCTCAAGTGAAGTAAAGATGTTTAGCTTTCTTTGACCATGATTCATATTTCATGTTTTCTAACCCTTATAATATTTAGCTTGGTCATTGCATATTATGAAAATGTCCCGTTTTAGCATGTTTTAATTAATTTCGTGCATTACTATCATACTTGGTACTTGATTGTCCTAACGTATACTCTTGCCTACATTGACTTGTTGATGTAGGGAGTGGAGATTTTCCATCAACTCATGGCTAGAGCTTAGTAGAAGAATTGTGAAGACTTGGTGATTCCTCATCCATTCGAGGACATAGCCTAGTTGTTCTTACTTTTATGTTCTTTCTTTCGACATTGTATTTGGGTTGCGTCCCAAACCCTATTACTTTTCTTATGATTAGAATGGCTTGAGACATGAGATGTAGACTTCCGCTAGTTTTCTTAAAAGCTTTGTTATGATATTGTCTTTTGAACTCTTAATCTCTATGATCTTGTATGTATGTATCATAAGTGGCTTGTACGCCATGTTACATATAGGGGTTACCTTGGGTCGTGACATTCCGCATGAAAGGCCAGGATGTTTATCCTAAGATATTAGTATTCCTACTTGGAAGTGGAAAGATTTGAATATGGACTTTAGTGTTGGTTTAACTTGCACTCGATGAAAACATGACTCGATTTGGGTTATTATGGATCGTATGATGAAATCAACTCATTTCATTGAGTGACCTTATCCATTACGTCCGATCGTGGTACCCAATTCAGTTCTCTATTTTGGAAGTCTTTTCAAAAGGGTCTTGGTACTCGTGTTAAGCTTAGTATAGTCTTTCATCCCCAAACTGATGGGCAAGCGGAGCGTACTATCCAGACTTTCGAAGATATGTTGAGAGCTTGTGTGATTGACTTCAAGGGTAATTGGAATGATCATTTTCCTTTGATTGAGTTTGCTTATAGTATAGCTACTATTAATGTGTTGGTATGGCTCCATTTGAAGCTTTTTATGGTAGAAGGTGTACATCTCCTACAGGTTGGTTTGAAGTTGGCAAAGTTGCCTTGATATGTCCCAAGTTGGTACATGAGGCAATGGAGAAAGTTTGGCTTAATAGAGAAAGGTTCAAAATAACTCAAAGTCGACAAAAGTTCTATGCCGATATTAGAAGGAAAGATCTAGAATTTGATGTTAATAATCGGGTTTACTTGAAAATATCACCCATGAAGGGTGTAATGAGGTTTGTAAGGAAAGGGCAGCTCAGTCCCCGTTATGTGAGCCCTTATAAAATTTTGAGGTGTATTGGTAAGTTGCTTATGAACTTGATTTACCTAATGATTTGACATTGATTCATTCGGTTTTCCATGTCTCTTTGTTGAAGAAATGTGTTGGTGATCTGATATCTACTGTAACATTGGAGAATCTTGGTATACAAGAGAGTATTTCTCATAAAGAGATTCCAGTTGAAATTTTGGTCTGGCAAGTTATGCAGTTAAGGAATAAGGAAGTTGAATCTGTAACGGTCTTTTGGACAAATTAAAGCATTAAGGGGGCTACTTGGGAGGCCGAGGCCGATATGATGTCCTGTTACACCCATCTCTTTACCTCTGTCCCTACTCTAGCTTGATGTACTTAATTCCTCATGGTTCATCCTCGTGTCTTACTTATTATAATGTTTCTTCATGCATGCATGCTCATGAAAACTTTCTTTTGAGACTTTGATTTTGCTATGATTGATTTCTTCATGATTATGTGCATTTGAGTATGACTTGCATGGATACCTTAAGAAATGATGTTTTGAATATGTTTTGAGCTAGGAGTTGATGTTTCTCTTTGGTTATGTGTTGTTGATGAAATTCATTCTTGTTGGGGTGTTAGATTTTGTTCCGACCCTCTTTATATTGCCTTGAGCCCAATCGAGGACAAATGTTCCCAAGGGGGATATATTGTAATATCTCAGATTGGGTAAAAGAGGAAAGTGTAGTTTTTTGGGTAGTAGACATGACCTATGGCTCCCACCTACGGTTGGTAGAAGAATGTACCGGCCATAGGTGGCATCCGTAGATGGTGGGGAGATAATTTTCTACAATCAAGTCTCAGAAACCTTTTTAAGGTTCACCAAGACGATGCGTTAACCATTGTACGAGTCATAGATGGGTATCGTAGGTGAGTGTCAGACTTGGTGAAATTTTCGGGGTTGAAGTGGGTTTCTACGATTGGCATGTACAGACCGTCGAAAGACCTACGAATTGTACATGGGTCTCTTCGTTTGAAGGTAAAAAATAATAGTTTGTGAATCTTTCTACGGTTGACCAGGATGGTCCGTAGTAGGATCTACGGACCATAGGTCTGAACTGTAGGTTGAGTCGGGTGTTATTTGTTTTATGCTTTTTTGGTCTTTTTCCTAATTGATTAATGTCTAAGCTAGGCCGTTTTGTTCAAAATTCTAGACCCTATGTAAATCTTCCAAGCCTAAAATATAATATTCTAAATATTTCTCCAAATTCTTCCTGAAATATTTCTCTCTCTAAAGCTTGAAGAAGAAGACTAGGATTTCAAGATCATGCCGCAAAATTTACTATTGTTTGTGGGGTTTTTGCATCAAGGTATGATAGTATTCACCTATGAAGTCGTTTCATCCATCGATACCCTTAATTCTCAAATTGTACAAGTTAGAATCTCCAATTGAAGTTAGGGTTTTACTCAATCTCATGGTTTCTTTTCAATTATGATCAAATTGATTGTTTTATGTCTTTTTATGCATGAATTGAGAAAATTGCATGTTTTTAAGGTAAATTCACATGAACCCATGCATGATCCATGATTTCTAGACTATGATCATATGATGAAGCATTTGAACTATGAAAGATGAATTTATGAAGATATTCATATTTCTTAATGAAATTGATGATGATTTAAGGTTTCTTTGAGAGTAAAGCATCGATGTTGTTGTTGTCATTGTGAAAGGATTTCTCACATACTATTCAAAACATGATTGTGAAAGGGTTTTCTCACATAAAAGATTCATAAGGTTCAAAAGCTCTCTCACCTGAGTTGAATCGAGATTGAGGAGCTATTCTAATGAACTCTAGCTTGGATTGGCTACTTGATGTGCCCTTCCAAGGATAATAAGACAAGTTAATATTAATGACTATTCATTGGGCTTTATTCTTAGCACTGAGTGGACAAGCGGTGATTATCCATGTCCCATAAACTATGTTCCAACATAGGATTATTGTCTTAGATAGACATTATCTAGTGGATCCACTTTAGCTCAGGTTCATGGTTCTTACTTTGGAAAGTAGGACAATCTCTTTTTCGGTGTGGGATAGACACCGGATTCGATGTTGTAGTTAACATGGTCGATGTCTGTTAAGGCTAAACTTCCCACAATAATGAACTAAGGCTACTTTCTAAAAGTATTTCAAATATGTCTTATTTTAAGAAGAGTAGCTTTCATTGACCATAGTTTTGATTTATGTTTCCTAACATGTTATTTTATGATTTATCTTGGTCATTGCATGTCATATATAGTCCCTTTTTGCATGATTTGATACCACTTATGCTTCATTGTCATACTTGGTACATTCCATGTGCTATTACATACTTGTGCCTACATTGTCTTACTAATGTAGGGCTTGACGACTCTTCTCCCTCCATTAGTGGCTAGTTTGTTGCATTAGATATTTGAAGACTTGATGAGTCCTCATACTTCAAGGACGAGGTAACTTTTATAGCTTTATGTCATTTAAGTTTTAAGACTTCGTATGGGATATGTTCCAAATCTCTTCTATTGATGTAGTGGATGGCTTGTGGAGACTTATCTTTAGACTTCCACTTTTGTCAAACTCTTTTATACGAAATGCTTCTTTTAAACTCTTCTATTTGTATTATCTCTTATGGTGTATGCTAAGTGGTTTGTGTGGGGCCTCTTGAGGTCCTATACAACATGTCACCTCTAGGGTGTACTTTGGGTCGTGACAGATTTACAGCTATGAAGACAATAGAATAAGTCAAGGACTGATGTTTGAAAGAATGGCCAAAAATACAAAAAGAAGTGCAAAGTGAATATTCATGATCGCTTAACATGAAGGGCAGATCGCCAACTGAGCACGGCCTCACTCAACTTGACAGTGCAAACCACTAATGTCTATCAAAGAAGGTTAGCAGACTCTAGTGCAAATGGTGATACGCCTAATGAGATCAATGACACAAATGAACATCACCCAATGTGATAGTGTGCAATGCAAAGATGCAACGCTTGAATGGTTAACAAAAGTGGTACTCGACGATTTGCCGAGCATAAAAAGCTGAGTCAAGCGAGTTCGCCAACTGAGGTTCAAACACCTGAAGCCTGAAGAATCACAAGGTGAGCTGAGGGAAGGAGGGTGATTCAATGAGTAGGATTGGCGAGCCCGACTAATGTCACTAAGTCAGTCACTAAGAGGATTTTTGGACCAAATTTTGTGAAAATATAAATAGCCCAAAGGATGTCAATTTTAGAGAGTCGGAAAAATAGAGTTCTGAGAAAAAGTTTTGATATTAGTCATGAGTGTTGGAGAACACATTGCTTTTGAAGAACACTTTTCTAGCTTTTGGGATTTTCGTAACTTTGTGTTCAATTTTGATAAATACAAGTTTAATCCAAAGTGGATTTACTCTTAATCTCTTGATTGCATGTTACCCATGATCACTTTCCTAGAAAGTATAATTTTTTTATTTTTTGTGATTGGTGGCTAAAACCCTAAGATCTAGAGGTGGTTTAACGGGGTTTGATGTTGATTTAATGTACTGGGTATGGTGCTATGCTCTATTTTGCAACTGTTGATATATGAATTTTGTCTAATTACCATGAGGTTAACTAATGGGTTAAGGTTGCAAAGTTAATTCCTACTTCCGATCTTTAATTGATACTCGGAAGAGATTAATTAGAGTGGGTAATTAGTACAGTACTAGCAATTTAAGTTTGATGTATGTAGCTTGCTTGAAAGAGAGGTTATGGCTTATTGAAAGAGTGAATAGAGTAAGATATTGGGTTGTTTAGGATTGGCATATAGATGAGACCGAAAGGAGATTCTATCCATAAATGCTTTGAGATCGAAAGATGATTAGCGTAGATGAAGATGACTAAGCCTATTTATGAATGTTAATCATTATAGAGCAGCACAATTACACCGATGTGAGATTGATTTTCAATCCCCACAACCCTAGATTGCTTGTCAAACTCTTGATTTCATTTAAATTTTTGATTAATTGTGATATTGATAACCAAAACTTTATATTAAGCTGGTGGTACCATCAACCCAATTGTTCATACTATTACAAATAAGCTAATTTAAAGTGAAAATTTCTTGACAAGGAATTCTCCACGATACAACATTCCGTGTGGGATTCAACCCCGACTCTTTGTTGAGTTTTTATTGATGACAACTGCTCACTCTTTAAATTTGTTTTGGAGGGTGATTTGAGTGTTATCAAACATTGCAATAACAACTTTCAAAACCTCACCCAAGTTTCATGAAGAGATTTACCTATCATTCTCTTGATGTTCTGGATGTTGTCCCTAAGCTTAATCATCTTCAAGGAAGGGAAAAATCATTAAAGGAACGCGTTGGATAGCTCTTCCCATGATGTTATGGAATTATTTGGTAGTTCGATTAACCATTGAGTTGCTTCCCCTGTAAGGGAGAATGAAAAAAGCCTCAGCAAAATTGATTCTTGTGAGATTTTCTTAAAGGTAAACGACCCATAGACTTCCAAAAAAAGAATTGAGGTGTTCATTGAGGTCTTGATGAGCAAGGTCCCCAAACATCCCTCACATTTTAAGTATTTGGAGAATGGTTCTGGTCACATGGAACACTGTTTTCCAGGTAGTAGGAGGCAACCAGATTGCTCCCGTGTTTTGAAAAACGTTCATATACATATCGTTCAGTTCCAATGTTATCATTCTGTCCAAACTAACTAGCGTCATCACTTCCATTGTTAATCATGGTTACACCTGCAGTTAAGACACGAAAACAACACCAAATAACAATCTACTACAACAAAACAAGTTAACAAACTAAATTCACAAATTGAATTCTTAGACATTAGTCCTCAGCAACTGTGCCAGTTTTTATAATGCTCAAATTATCCTCAAGAAAAATAATAGAACAAGCGGTCATTGTAAATAAAAATATCCAACTAAGAGTTGGGATCGAATCCCATAGAGAATGATATAATGCATGGGATTTAATTAGGAAATTGAGAGTGCAAACCAATTCATTCGTAGCAGTTAGAAGAAAAGGGAGGATGATTCCACCAAATTAAAAAAAGTGCTTTGGTATCAAGCAACACAATTAAACTAAAATATGAACTTCAAATAAGTAAAAGACGATCTAGGGGTGTGGGGATTGGTATAAATGTCAAGTACGGTATTTGTTCTTGCTCATTATAGCTAAGCAATCATGTATAGGCTGGATAATCTCAGATAAAACTATCTTCTTTGATTTCATAGCATTAAATCACATAATCTCCTTTTAATCTTATCTATGTACATAGAAAATCAACCCAATACCTTACTAGAATCTCTCTTTCGAGCAGAATTGGCACAAGAATTGAACCACAATTTATCTTTCAGGCAACTATAGTAAACAAAACTAAGTTGTAGACATTAAACTAATTACCCACTTCAATTAATCTCTTTTGAGCATCAATTGAAGATCTAGGGTAGGATTAAGTTTGGAACTTTTAACAGTGAATTAAATCCATGCTAAGTAGCTTAAATCCATGAATCTACTGTAGTAAAATATAGCAAGAAAAAAAACCCACTATAATAAAACAGCACCCAACCCTATAATTACATCCCTAGATTTGAGGTTTTAGCCAAGCATAAAAAAGGGAAAAGAGAGTATACCCATAATAATTTCGGTCATTGGGGAATTGAAATTAACCATTAAACTTCAAAACCCACTTCAATTTGAACCTCCAATAATCAATTACAAGGGTAGCTGAAAACCCCAAAAACTAAGAATATTTTCAAAAGGTAAAAGGACTAATTCTCCCTAAATTATCTAACAAATTGATATTAAAAAAGTCATTCCAAAAAGTGATTTCCAGAAGTCATCCATTTTCTCTCTTGACTAATATTTATAGTTTCCCATAATTTGGCAAAAAATTATATACATGACAAACTCGGTGACATTAGTCGGGCTCGCCAACCATGTTCGGTGGATCACCATTCGTCCTTCAGCTCGCCCTTGATCTACTTCAGGCATAAGATGTTTGAACCATAGTTGGTGGACTCGATCGAGTCTACCTTTAACATTTGGCAGATCGCTGATTACCACCTTGTTTACCCCTTAAGCCTTCATTTTAACTTAGAGATCTCTTTCGGTAATAGCCATCTAGTTTACCCATTCAACTTCGGCGAGTGAGATTCCATGAACTTATAGCACATTCGATGCCCAAAATAAGCGACCAGTGCAATAAATCAAGAATGTTTATGGAGATGTGATGTTCCTTTTGTTTAATGTTTAGGAAAAGGGTTTTAATGTTGTAGGAAGAGAAAATTTGAAATTGGAGTAAAGTAGCTGAAAAAGGAAGGCTAAACGACTCGTGTACCTTTGTACTATCTGTGAACTTGATCGTGGAGTTGGCCTAGAAGAACAAAATGTCAAGAGAAACTTAATGGGACCTTATACAGTTCATGGTGACTTAAACAAGAAGGCAAGGCATCCGTGAAGCTTCAAGCTAAAAATCAAGTTTGAGTCAAAACCTGAAGAAAAAGTGAACAGGACTGCACGCAAGCCATGGAGTCTTTAACGGTACATATTATGGCTCATGAGAAGCTGAGGTAGAAGTTCAAAGAATTTGTCTAAGTGTTGATCATGGAAGGCTTAAACGGATCGTGAAAAGCTTCAACAACCATTTGCCTATCCGTGAAGGTTGTCGTCACAGACACTGTTCTACTTCGTCTTGGACTCATCTTTAAAATATAATTATTTATTTAGGGTTTTATTATTATTTTATATAGGCATTTGGAAACACGTTTTAATTGCAGAGACGATAGCTTTCTACTTTGATTTTACTGTTTTTGGGTAATTGATCAATGTTTTGATCTTGAATTCGAGTTCTTAATAAAGATTGGTTTTCATTATTGTAAGTTTATTACTTCTAAATTTTCATCAATGTTTTACAATTTTTTTTTTACAAACATGAGCAGCTAAACACCAAAACTAGGGTTGTGGAACTATGACTAGAAAGCAACGTTAAAATCAATGATGAATAACTATCAATTAATGTTTTGCATGTGTCGTATTGATTACTTTCTAATGAGTGCACCAGTTTGAACTTGCCTCTATTCAACACTTGCTCGAGATTGAAGGATATGATTAGGAAAATTTAGAATCAACTGAGCTCAACAATTGAATAACTCGTTTTGAAGATTTGAGCCCTAGAGGGAATAGTTCTCTAAATGAGAAAGAAAGAGTAATAATGCAAACACTACAAGATTGAGAGGAGATGAGAGATATTAACTTAATAGGGCTGACAAGCATTTTGGTGTACTTAACTTGCTAATAATGCATGCGTTATATCGAGAAAATGTTATTTATGCAAAATCTATGTTGCAGTTCAAATGTCATAGGGAACATAATCCTAGTCTACTCTAATTGATAATCAAACCTTGGAACTATTGTCTGTTACTATTACTATTTAATCCTACTTAATACAACCAGTTACTTTGACATTAAAATAAACCCACTATTTACTTTACATAATTTTATTTGTGGAAATGTCCACCACAACTGAAGATAAGAACTAGTAGAGTTATTTCTTCTGCATTCCTTGCGGTATCGACCCCACCTCTTATTGGGTTCTATAATGGACTTCGACCGTTTTATACTTCTTAATTGAGGTATAAGTTTAGCATATCAAATTTTGTTGCAGCTACCGGGTAATTTTGTTTAGAAACATTCTTCTAGTGATTATTTCATTTGTCGTTATATTTCCTACTTTTACCTGTTGTTTCTTGTCTATCTTGTCTATAGGTTACCTAGGTAGTGCAAGCAAAACACCAAAAGTGAGGGAGCACTCTTATTCCTTACAATCCTAAATTTATACTAACTATTAGAAGAATAGGGAATGTGCAAGAACTTAGCACAAACTTAGAGACTGAGAGAGGATGCTGAGGCAAGAGGTGCGAACAACAATGTAAAAAACCCGAATAGGGTAGACATTGATGATGAAAACGAAGAAGAATTGCTCCATCAACAAAAGCCATTGGGTTAGCAAAAATTGTTAGCTCCAAGAGGTCGAGGTCAACAGCAAGTGCACTTGGCTGCTGAAGATGATGATCTTGATATTGATGGAGCTGGAGCAACTACAGCTATAGTGCTCCCACCATTACCGCTAGGAGTTAAATTTACCATCACCTGCATGATGATTCAGTAACTATACCTGAAAGGTTTACTTAGGAGAAAAACTAGTAAGGACGCTAATCTCCATTTAACAAACTTTATGGGAACTTGTAAGGTAGATGAAATTACAGGGTAAGACAAACAACAATTCGGTTGATGTTATTCCAACTATCATTAACTAGAGAAGCAACAAGTTGGTTGAATGAGTTAACTCTTGACTCAATAAATAATTGGGTAGAGTTGAAAGAATCCTTCTTGGAAAGATTTTTTCCAAAAGCAAAAGAGCTATAGTTGTAGGATGAAATAGGTACCCACAAGAAGTTACTCGGAGAAGCTCTGCATGACACATAGTGAAGGTTTATCCAAAAGCTTAAGCAATGCCCCTATCACAACCTCATAGACATGCATTTGAAGTAGGTATTTTATAGGTTACTAAATATTCTGACAGAGCCAGTTGTAGACGGAATATGCAGAAGGTCTTTCATTTGAACACTATTTCCAGAGATTGTTGTTATTATGGATAAAGTTCCAAAGAATAAGAGCGCATGGTATACACGGGATTCAGACAATGGTGTCCTTTGGTTTACATTTGAATTGTTAGCTGAGCAGTAAAAGAGAGAGGAAAAGCGTGACCAAGACATGGCCAGTATGAAAACTCAGATGGAATTGATCACTAAATATATACTAGCAGCTGGTCCAGAAAAGATGAATGCAGTAGGTGCTTCAAGTAGGTATGAATACCAGGAGTTTGATTATGATGAGGAAGCTAAATATATGAACAACCAGGGGGTTTTCAGAATTATAACTCGGGCAACCAAGGCTATAATTTTTGAAATCAAGGTAGAAACTATCAAAGAGAGAGCCAATATGACAGATCTAGAAATAGTGACCAAGGAAGTTGGCATAATAAATATGGATTCAGATATGACCGAAGTGGTTGTATAAGCCTATGAGAAACAGAGACAGAATAGGAAAATGGTCTAGCAGATCCAGGATTGAAGATATGTTGGAAAAGGTATTGCATAGGGTTGAATCTATAAATTCAGGGGCAAATGAGTTGAAGAATGATTTCTCCGTTATGCGTCAGCTGGTGGATTCACACTCAACTTCCATAAAGCAACTAGAATAGAAAATGGGGTAGCTCTCAGCTTCATTGAACTAAAGAAAGAATGGGACATTACCAAGTTATACGATACAAAACCCAAAGAAGGATGGGCATTTCATGGCTATCACTACTAGGAGTGATAAATCATTGTCGTAACGGGTACTTGTAAGTATTGAGTACAACACAAATATTGAAGCAGGTAACAATAACTGGGCAGAAAATCATACGGATGAAATATGAGTGGTAGAACTTGAAGCATCTTAAGAAGTAGAGATTAGGCCAGAAGCGGTTGAAGGGTCAAGGAAAATTAGAGAGCCGGCAATAGAAGTATCACAACCGTTACAAAAAATCTCCAAACCACTGCCTCCATTTCTGCAAAGGTTTAAAATGAAAGCTGAAGATAGTAAATTCTTGAAATTCATCTCTATGCTTCGTCAACTTTCAGTAAATATTACATTGGTAGAATCTTTAGAGAAGGGTCATGCAAAGTTCATGAAGAATTTTGTTACAAAGAAAAGGTTTGTAAATTTTGAAGTGGAACGCAACTTGCACCATTGTAGTGCCATTGCTACTCGGTCACATGTGCAAAAGAAAGAGGAACCTAGAGCTTTCACTATCCGATGCACCATTGGATCGCTAAATTTTTCTAAGACATTGTATGACTTGGGAGCCAATATTAAAATGATGTCGCTTACCATTTAGAAGAAGTTGGGTTTTGCAGATCCCAAACCACCTCGATGTTGTTGTCGATGTCTGATAGGTCAGTTAAACAACCTGTGGGAATTTTTTGCAATGTACTAGTAAAAGCTGAAAGCTTTCTTTTTCCAGTTGATTTTGATATTTTTGATATGTGAAGTGGATTTCAAAGTCCTCATATTTTTGGGAGGCCCTTTTTGGCCACAGGCAGAGCACTTGTAAATATGGAGAATGGGGAGTTGAGGTTCATGCTGAATGAGGAAGAAGTGAAGTTCAATGTTTTCAAATCAATGAAAAAGCGATGAAATATGAGTGTGATGTCAGTCGTTGATGTAGCAGAAGAAGAGATAGATGAAGTGTCTGTTCAGATAAGGTTGGCGGTTGAGACTTTAGCTACTGTTATAATGAACTTTGAAGAGGATCTCAGAAGTGATTTTGCAGAAATGACAAATGCTTTACTGGGATTGGGGTCATAAATATGCACCTAAGAAGCTTGATCTAGATTTGAGAAATAGGCCAACCCCTCAAGCCAAACAATCAATTGAGGAGCCTCTTATACTCGAGATGAAATAATTGCCTGTCCATCTGAGGTATGTATTTCTTGGTGAAAATAACACTTTGCCTAGTAAAGTGGTTGTAAATTTGAATGATTATTAAGGTACTAAAGAGATTCAAAAGGAATCAATGGAACTCTCACTCTCTCAAAAGAGAAATACATGCAAGCTTTATCCCATAGGCTTGCCTATATTTTCCAATCATCATACAACCTAGTTCATGCAAGATCTCAAGGGTCTTTTAGGCTTGTAATAGGGCTGACTGTTAAGCTATGTACAATTTGGCTTGGTGACTTCACCGTTGTCAAAGCATTGTTGCAATCGTCTTTACCTCTTCTCAAGTTCTTTTCATTCTTTTTAATTTGAGAACTCAAACTTTTATCTATCACTCAATTTATTCTAAAAAAATAGATTAGCAATGTCGCATCCTTGGTGTTTTCAAAGGCACAAAACCACAACACATAACAAAAATGGTTTAAGTAGATGGTTTATATATAAAAATATAAAAAGAAAAAGAAGAAAAGAAAATGATGTGGTTGCTGGGATGCGAGGAAAAAGAGGAGATCACAAGATATAAAGAATGGTAAGAAATGCCTAAGTAAGAGTTGATTTCCCCAAAGTAACTTTGGGGGACCAAGGTAATCTAGTAACTCATTTTCCTAAATATTCCATTCCCTAACCTGAGAAAACATTACAAGAAAGTAAAGTCCTATAGTGAGCCTATTGCGGTTGTTTGATACTTAAGGTATAGAAAATGAGAGCAAGCATATGGTCTGTGTACTTGCATTGTTAGATGTTCTTTTGGAGAGTGAGTATATCTGTCACTCCAAAGTCTTATTTGAAATCATGTGTGATGAACTTCTTTGAAGTGAGAGTACTATGTTATCATTTGCTAGTCATTTAAATTGACTGAAAGATTGTTACTTGCACAAGCATGAATGACTATGTGTAATGAAATGTCATCTATATATCCTTGCATGTTAACTAGACGATATTTGGGTGAAAATTTTTGTGGAAGTAACTGCTTCTTAGTTTAAAAAATTCTTTTATCTACTTGAGCGTCAGTTATTGGTCTTTTTCATCGCTTGAGGACAAGCAATGGTCCTAAGTTGAGGGTGTTGATGTGCCATGAACTGATAGCACATTCGACCAACAAAACAAAGGATTAGTGCATTAAATCAGGCATGTTTATGTAGATATGATGTTTCTTTTGTTTAATGTGCAAGAAAAGTGTTTTATAAGTAGTTAAAGAAGAAAGCTGGAAATTAGAGTAAAGTAGCTAAGAATGGAGGACGAGTCGTGTACCATTGTACTATGCATGTCCTTGTTCATGGAGTTGTCCTAGAAGAATAAAATGTCATGTACAACTGAACAAGGCCTTATACGGTCTGTGGTGACTTAAAACGAGAAGGCCATGCATCCGTGAAATTTTAAGCTAAAAAGTAAGTTGGAGTCAAAATCTAAAGGAAGAGCTAATGGGACTGCGCTCGAGCTGTGGAGACTTTAACGATCCATACTGAGGTTCGTGAGAAGATGTGGCAGAAGTTGAAGAAATTCTTCTAAGTGTTGGATGACGGAAGGCTTAAACAAACCATGAAAAGCTTCACGAGTTGTTTGCCTATCCATGAAGGTTGTCGATAGAGACACTGTCCTAATTTATATAGGACTCATCTTTAAGATTATAATTAGTTGGTTAGGATTTTATTATTATTTATTATAAATATTTGGAGACATGTTTTTATCACAAAGACGATAACTTTCCATTTCAGTTTTCATCTTTTGCATAATTGATCAACGTTTTGATCTTGAATTCGAGTTCTTAATCAAAATTGGTTTTCATTATTGTAAGTTTATTACTTCTAAACTTTCGTCAATGTTTTGCAATTGTTTTTTTAAGAACATGAGCGGCTAAACACCACAACTAGGGTTGTGGGAACCATAACTAGGGATCAACATTAAAATTAACCACGAATAACTTTCAGTTGATGTTTTGCATGTGTCATTTCTATTTTTAAAATAATTTCTTTCGAATGAGTGTACGCATTAGAACATGCCTCTATTCTTCACTTGCTCGAGAGAGAAGGATATGATTAGGAAAATTTAGAATCGATTGAGCTAAAAATTGAATAACTCGTTTTGAAGATTTGAGCTTTAGAGGGAATAGTTCTCCAAATGAGAAAGCTAGAGTAATAAAGCAAACATTCTAAGACCGAGAGGAGAAGAATGATATTCAGCTAATAGGGCTCACAAGCGTTTAGGTGTACTTAACTTGCTAATAACGTATGCATTATATGAAGAGTCTATTATTTGTGCGAAGTCTAAGTTGTAGTTCAAATGTCTTGGGGAACACTATCCTAGTGTATTCTAATTGATAATCAAACCTTGGAACTGCCATCTATTACTTTTACTATTTAATTAATCCTAAATATAAATGGTTACTTTCACAATAAAATAAACCCACTATTTACTTTACGCATTTTTATTTCTAGAAATTTCAACCACAACTGAAGATACGAACTAGTAGAGTTATTTCTTCTGCATTCCCTGTGGAATCTACCCCAACTCTTGTTGGGTTATATAATTGACTTAGACCCTTGTATACTTTTCAATTGAGGAGTAAGTTTTGACGTATCAAATTTTAAATGGGCAACCTGCAATTAGTAGTAGTATTAGTGTGTGGAGGTTGTCTCAGATATTTGTTAATGTATAAGTACTAGGAAATTTGTGAAGTATGTGCAGCAAGTAAAGTGTTTTTGTGTTAAGTAAGTTTAAAACATGTTTTGATTAATTAGTTGACTGTCTAGGCTCTTTATAAGACATTTCATATACCAACATGTTGATCATTGCTAACTAGAACATGAATTTTTCTACTGAATGTTAGAGAGTGAAAGCATGTGCCAGAAGTGTGTGAGTGTTTTTTAGAAGTTTTACTCTATACGTATAAGCTAGAACTTGCCCGAGTAGTCTTGCCAAGATTGTTAAATAGCTGGATATGAAAGGATCATAGGCCATTTTGTTTTAAAACCCACATTAGCAAAAAACATCTACCAAATGATATCATGAACCCTGTTTGAGCCTTGAAACTGTGATTTTTTACTTGTCACCCCTTCTTGATATTGTATCCTTGGTTTTTCGAAGGCACGGTGCCACAACTAAGGCAAAAAGCATATATAGAGGGTGGGTATGAGATAAATGAAATAAAATAAATAGATTAGCAATGTCGTATCCTTTGTTTTTCTGAAGGCACGAAACCACAACACATAATAAAAATGGTTCAATTAGATGGTGGATATATTAAAAAAAAAAGAAAAAGAAGAAAATAAAATGATATGGGTGCCAGGATGTGAGAGAGCATAAAAATGAGATCACAAGAAATAAAGAAGGGTCGGAAATGCCTAAGTAAGAGTTGTTTGCCCAAAAGTAACTTTGGGGGACCAAGTAATCTACTGTAATGACCCTTCAGGTCATTTGTGTGTTTGTGCCTCTTTTCTGCCGTTTAAAGCATTCCTGTAGTGACCCCAAGACATTTTGACTTGCTGGCACTGTAGGTATGGTTGTCTGGCCGTTCATTTGGTTTTTATGCATGGTTTTCTATTTTGGAGCTTATGAACCTTGAAAAGTTGATTTTAGTCATACCTTCAGATAAACAACCTCAAATGGGAATTTTAACGGTTAAATCACCTCCAGAGCGGGAAAATTAGGCTAGAAGCATGGTTTTCTCGAGTCCCGAGGCTTCCGGAGTGATTTTGGGGCAAGTTATCTCTTTAGCCTACGAAATATAGCTTAAAGTTGACTTTGGTCAACGTTCTTTGTAAATGCACTCGGATGAGAATTTCGTCAGCGTGGATAGTTCTGGAATGCCGAGTTTGGTCTATAATGACCTTTCGAGAACTTTTGGGAGCTTTCGATCAAATTTTGAGGCCCTCGGTAGAATTTTGCTAAAATGGTCCATTGGGTGTGGGACCCACTTTGTGTCGAAATGACCTCGTATGGGAATTTTGACTGTTCTTTTGAGTTTGGAACGTCGAATTTGAGGGGGTAGCATATCTCGTATGCATGTACGAGGTTCCGAAAGAATCCCGAGCACCTCGTAAGAGTTTTGGAATTATCCGAAACTCAACATATGCGCAGCTGAAATCTGCAGACACATCTCTTCTCCGTGTTTGTGGAATAGGCTCCGCTTTCATGGAGGTAAGAGTGTTTCTACTACGCGTTCGCGGGCAAGAGGTCACGTTCACAGCGGTTTGACATCTCCTTCTCCGTGTTCGCGGATAGGGCTCCGTGGTCGTGAAGGTCTGGGAGTCTGGGGAAGTAATCCTCTTCGCGTTCGAGGAAAGGGTTCCGCATTCACGGAGGTGTAGCCCATTTGCCTCCATGTTAACGGGTCCATGGCCGCGTTCTTGGAGTGTTGCTTGTTTTCCCTCCGCATTCGCGGGTGAGTTGGTGCGTTCACGGTGGTATATGTGACTGGCAGTTTATCTAAGTTGAGGTCGCGCACATTTGGATTGAAACTTGTAAAATTCATATCTCCCTCATCTTTTATCAGTTTTCGGTGATTCAAAGTCCCAGGAGTTCAGGTTCTCATTGGCTTTGTGGGTTTGTAGTCAATTTGAGTTGGGTGTACCTCGATATCCATGAATTCGAGGAGTAAGTTGCGATCCTAGGCCTAATTTGTAAAGTTTTGCATTTCTTATTGTTGGTGGTTTGGAGCTGATCCGAGCCTCGATAGGTGTTCTATTTTTGAATAAAATATCGAGGGAAGGTTTGGGACTCCTTCAGGGAGTCAATTCAAGGAAATCTTTAGTGGGTCCGAGGTTTCCTGATTTTTTACTCCAAAATTGGTCTGTCTTAGATTTTGATCATTTTAGTGTCTACACGACTGTATTGATGCTATGACTCTATTTATGACAGCATGACAATAGTCTGAGGCTTTTCGGAAGGGGAAAGCTACCGCAGAATGACCTGAAGCGCGCGTGATCAGCCTTCTAGTAGGTTACAACTTCCCTTCTTCCTTGATTGAGCTTGATTGCATAAATGCTTATTGATTCGTGTGAATCTGGGTGGGTAGCTAGTATTTCTGTTATTATTTTGCGATTTCTTCATTTAGAACTGATTTATGGATTGTTCGAGGCTAGTATCGTGCTTTAGTATGGGGTGTTGACCTTGGGGTGCTGATGATTATTTTATGAGTTATCTGTTGGGTGGTTATATGTTGTTGTATGCGTGGGTTCGGGTTGTCTTCAATCATTATGCTGGTTGCTTGTGCTTTTGGCCTTAGTCCTATGAACCTGGTTGACTTGAGTATGTATCCTACGTCGATTCGAATAGACTAGATCCATGTAGACTGGCATAACAGACTTGGGTATGATAGTATGGGCCTTATTTTAAGCGAGCTCGTGGCTTTTCAGATCTTTTATGCTTTCTCTCCCTTTCTCTATAGTTCTGGGGTGCTGCCGGAAGATTTTCCTATTGTGCCGATTGAAGGTTGGGTTGTGCTATGCTGGGAGCTTTCTATGGATATCCTTGTGGGGGCGGTGTATAGTCTTGGATTGAGTTGGTTGGTGGTGGCTTTATTCGGTTGGAGGTGGCTAGCTCCAGTCCGAGTCTAACGTTATACAGTTAAAGTCCGTTATTCCCAGCTTGAGACTTTTGAGCGAGCGCTGCTAGCTCTAGTCCGAGGCTGACGTTACACAATTATAGTCCGTTATTTCTAACTTTAGACTGTTGAGCAGGGGTGTTATCTCTGATCTGAGGTTGACGTCACACGGTTAGAGTTCGATATTTCCAGCTTAAGATTGTTGAGTAGGGGTGTTATCTCCAGTCTAACACTGACGTTACAAGTTTAGAGTCCGTTATTTCCAGCTTGAGACTGATGGTTTGGGTTCGAGGCCAAGTTGCTATCTTAATTTTGTTTGAGGCCCATGGGTTTTAAGGCTTTTGGAGTTGGGTTCTCTTGTTTCCGTTGTTGTAGATTCTCTGTGTACTCGTTGGGCTTACGGGGGTCCGTTCAGGTTCTTGTTTTTCCGTGCTTGAGTGTGCCTAGTGTGTCTTATGGGGGCACCAGTTAGGTCTAGTTATTATATTCTTAGATTTACTTTCCGTTTATTTTATTCATGTTCTGTTGACCTCTGTTGTGTTTGAATCTATCTTGTCTACTTGTTTTTACATTTCTTGCTCAGTTGGCCTATAATGCCTACTGGGTACCTCATGTTTGGTGCTTATGCTACACTCTGCATCTATTTTTGTGATGCAGGTCCGAGAACCAGCTATTAGCATTGAGTTGGAGCCTGCAGCTGTCTGTTAAGGACACGAGGGTGAGCACAAGGCGTTCTGGGATTACCTGCCTCCTTATGTATTTATATTTTGGCTTGTCTTTTGTTTTCAAGACAGTTTTTTTTGTGGTCCACTTTTGGAAATTGTACTCTTCTTGTAGTTCTGTACCTATGACTTCCAGTTTCTGTGAGAGTTCAGTTATGTATATAGTTTGATTTCATTTCCGCTTATCTTGGGTGTTTCGTGCTTAAGTCTTCGCTTAGTTAGGGTTTAGATTCAAATCGTAGTCCCATTACTATAAGTTCCATGATAGAGTCTGGCTTGCCTATTGGGGGGTTGGTAGGCACAATCATGAATTGAGAAATCGGGTCGTGACAAGGTTGTATTAGAGCCCCAGTTTCGTTTGTCTCATTTGTACAGAGCTAGCATCTAGTCGAGTCCTGCAGATCGGAGCAAAGACGTTTGTGACTTATCTTCGAGAGGCTACAGGGTGTCCGTAGGAGGTTTTCTTATTTTGATTCTTGTTCGTGCGTAGTTATCTGATTGATTTCATGAAATTTCACTTGTTTCACTCCTTTGCTGGATGGCTAGTACCCTTAGTAGAGGTCGACCCCGAGGTCGAGGTGGTGTTGCGGCACAAGGCTGGGATAGAGCGAGGACTCCAGAGCCGGAGGCGGAGCCTAGAATAGATCTGATTCCTTCTCAGCCGGTGGGGCAAGGACTAGCCCAGCCATCGCCTTCACCAGCTGCCGCCCCTTATCTTCATGGCATGCTTCCCCAGATTCTATCTTTTCTCCGGGGTATTCTACAGTAGCAGCAGTCGGCCCAGCACCAGTTGTAGAGCCGTTTCAAGAACCACAGGGCTAGCCTGCCCTGGTGTTTCCAGAGATGCGTTAGCATGACCAACCTACGGTAGCGGTTCTAGAGGTTTATTTGCCGCCAACACCGGCCGAGTTTCAGGCAAACCCTTATGACAGGGTTATGCCACTTTTAGAGTAGAAGATGCTCAAGGTGTTTCTCAGGCTATCACAACCGAGGTTTTTCGGGGTTGTAGTGGTGGACACCCATGAGTTTATTACGACCTACTTGGAGAGATTGCAGGTTTTGGGGTTAGTGGAGTCTAGAGGAGCCGACTTCACCACTTACCAACTAGACGGGCCGCCCAGACGGTGGTGGCCTTTCTTCATCTAGACTAGGCCAGCTGGGTCACCTCCAGTATCATGGACAGAGTTTTCAGAGACTTTTCTTACAATATTTATCCCACAGAGCATCAGAGATTGGCTCCGTGATGAGTTCACCAGGTTGGTGTAGGGCTCCATGACAGTATCCGAGTATAAGGCCAGATTTCATGAGTTGTGCTGTCATGCCACCATGATTCGGCCTACAGAGGAGGAGCAGGTCTGATGCTTTGTTAGAGGTTTGAGGTTTAAGTTGAGGATTAAGTCGCACTCTATGGTTTTAGCGGGCTGCTCATTTCTAGATGTACTGGACCATGCCCGGACGCTTGAGCATCTCCGTCGCGAGGCCCACAAAGGCAGCGGAAAGAGGGCCAGGCCAAATGATAGCTTCAGTGGGACCTGTCATAGGTAGAGGGATACCCGAGATCGAGTTTTTAAGAGGTTCCAGCCAGGTCAGTCAAGTCACCCATTCCAGGCTTCATTACAGATTTTAGAGGGTGACCAGCACCTCAGTGTGGCCATAGTGCCGGCCTGAGTCAGGGTCGAGGTGGGTTCCAGGCAGGTTCATTAGGTCGGAGTGGCCGGCCTTTAGTGGTGAGCAGGTCTTTGCAGGGTTACTTTACTTTTGTGGAGCTTTGTTATTGGTCTAGGGAGTGCCTTGTCTTAAAATCTGCTTTACCAGCTCCTCAGGCGGCGAGACCGGTTTCAGTAGTAGCACCTCCAACTAGAGGAGGTCAGCAACAGGGTTCTTGGGAAGGTCCCTAGGGAGGCAAGACAGGCGATAGAGTGGATGTATGAGGTAGAGGCGCCAAGGGCCATTTCTATGCAGCTCCAGCCAGAGCAGAGGTCGAGGCATCTGATAATGTGATCACATGTACGGTTCTTTAATGCCATCAGTCTGCTTTAGCCTTATTTGATCCTAGTTCTACTTATTCATATGTGTTGTCTTATTGTGTGCCTCAATTGGGAGTGAGTCCTAAGCCATGATTTGTACCTTTGCGTGTTTGGACCCCAATAGCAGATTCTTTAGTAGTGGATCGGGTTTGTAGATCATGTGTGGTGACTATTCGGGGGCAAGAAACTGTGGTTGATCTAATTATGCTTTGTATGGTGGATTTTTATGTGAATCTGGGAATGGATTGGTTATCCCCTCACTGGAAAGTCTTTGATTGTTATGCCAAGACCTTTACTTTAGCCATGCCTGGTATTCCGCTGGTGGTATGGCAGGGTTCTTGTAGTCGCACGCCGGTTAGGGTCATTTCCTATGTTCATGCTCAGAGGCTAGTGGCTGGCGGATGTTTGGTGTATTTTTCATATGTTAGAGATGTTAGTATGGAGAGCACTATAGTTGATTCAGTGCCTATAGTCCGGGAGTTCACAGATGTGTTTCCTACCGACCTTCCCGGCCTACCCCTAGAGCTGGATATTGACTTTGCCATTGATTTTGAGGTGCGTACTAATCCTATTTCTAACCCACCATACTGTAGTGGCCCCGCAGACCTCAGGGAGCTCAGTGTTCAGCTTCAGGACCTCTTAGGTAAGGGATTCATTCGTCCTAGTGTATCACCTTGGGGTGAACAAGTTCTGTTTGTGAAGAATAAGGAACGTACCATGCGGATGTGTATTGATTACAGGAAGCTGAATAAGGTGACAGTGAGGAACCGTTACCCCATGCCTCGTATTGATGATTTGTTCGACAAGCTTCAGGGTGCCGCAGTGTTTTTGAAGATAGACCTCAGATCTGGCTACCATCAGTTGAGGGTTAGAGCAGCGAACATCCTTAAGACTATATTTAGGACTCGTTACGGCCATTATGAGTTCCTAGTAATGTCTTTTGGGTTGCTGCCGCGTTCATGGACTTGATGACTAGTGTATTCAGGCCATATCTAGACTTCTTCGTCATAGTTTTCATTGATGATATCTTCGTATACTCGCAGATCCATGGTGAGCATCAGCAACATCTGAGGATAGTGCTCCAGACATTGAGAGATAATCGGCGTTATGCCAAGTTCTCAAAGTGCTAGTTCTTGCTTTAGTATGTAGCATTCTTGGGGCACGTGGTGTCCAAGGATGGCCTTATGGTGGATCCGGCGAAGATTGAGGTCATTCGTGATTGGGCTAGGCCCACTTCTATGAAAGAGATTCAAAGCTTCGTCGAATTAGAAGGATACTACAGGCACTTTGTCCAGGGTTTCCCCACTATAGAAGCACCTCTGACTTGGTTGACTCGCCAGGATGTTCCCTTTGTGTGGTCAGAGGAGTGTGAGAGTAGTTTTCTAAGGCTTAAGGCGTTGCTTACCACCGCTCCTATATTGACTCATCAAGTTAAGGGCAAGGGCTTCATAGTTTATTGTCACGCATCCGGCATTGGTTTGGGTTGTGTTCTGATGCAACATGGTAAGGTTATTGCTTATGTATCGAGGCATCTTAAGCTGCATGAGTGCAACTACTCCATTCATGATCTGGAGTTCGCCGCAGTAGTTTTCACACTTATGATCGGGAGGCATTACCTTCATGGAGTTCATTGCGAGATATATACCGATCACCGAAGCCTTCAGTACATTATGAGCCAGAGGGATCTTAATTTGAGGCAGCGCCACTAGATTGAGCTCCTTAAGGACTATGATCTCTCTATTCTCTACTATCCGGGCAAGGAGAATGTAGTACCACATGCCTTGAGTCGGAGGGCAGGGAGCATGGGAAGTCTAGCCTTCCTTTCAGTTTCAGAGCGACCCTTGGCTTTGGACATTCAGTCTTTAGCCAATCGGATGATCATGCTAGATGTTTCAGAATCCACCTGGGTGTTAGCTTATGTGGGGGTCCAGTCATCTCTACTTTATCAAACCCGTAGTCGTCAATTCGAAGATGAGGCATTAGTGGCACTCAGAGGTAGGGTTATGGCAGGTAATGCTAGGAAGGTTACCTAAGATTCAGATGGGATTTTGAGGTTTTCTTGCCTTTTGTGTGTTTCGAGAGTTTGTGATTTGATCCAGCTGATCCTTAGCGAGGTCTATGATTCCAGATATTCTACTCATCAGGGCACAACTAAGATGTATCGTGATTTGAGGAAACACTACTAGTTGAGCGGTATGAGGAGGGACATCTTAGACTATGTGTCCTGTTGCTTGTGTTGCCAGCAGGTGAAAGCCGAGCAACTAAGGCCTGGGGGAGAGTTGCAGAGATTACCCATTCCTGAGTGGAAGTGGGAGCGTATCACCATGGATTTTGTTGTGGGGTTGCCACAGACTTCTAGAGGTGTTGACATCATTTGGGTCATCATGGATCGATTGACCAAGTCAACACACTTCGTTCCAGTTCCTTCTTCCTTCAGTTGTGAGAGGTTAGCCCGTATCTACATTCGGGAGGTAGTCCGTTAGCATAGTGTGCCTGTCTCTGTCATTTCGAAACAGGGTTCATAGTTCACTTCCTACTTTTGGAGAGTACTTCAAGAGGAGTTGGGCACCCGTGTCGATCATTGCACAGCTTTTCACCCGCAGACCGATGGCCAGTCGGAGCGTACTATTCAGGTTGTTGAGAATATTCTGCTGACCTATGTTATGGATTTTGGAGGTCAGTGGGATCAGTTGTTGCCCTTTGTAGAGTTTGCGTACAACAACAGCTACCATTCTATAATCCAGATAGCCCTGTTTGAGGCCTTATATGGTAGGCATTGTCGCACTCCAGTTGGTTGGTTTGAGCCTACGGAGCCTCGGCCGCGTGGTACAGATCTATTTTAGGAGACCTTAGCGCATGTAAGGATGATTTAGGATCGGCTCAAGATGGCTCAGAGTAGACAGCAGAGTTATGCAGATCGCAGGCGTCAACCGTTGAGATTTGTCGTGGGTGATAGAGTATTCCTCCGAGTGTCACCCATGAAGAGCGTGATGAGATTTTTGAGGCGGGGCAAGCTTTGACCCAGGTATATTGGGACTTTTGAGGTTTTTAAGGCAGTTGGTGAGGTGGCCTATGAGTTGGCTTTACCGCCAACATTCTCATCCATCCATCAAGTTTTCCATGATTCGATGATATGCCGATATGTTCAAGATGAGTCTCATGTCCTCCAGTATGATGATGTTGAGTTGGATGATCGTCTGACCTTCATAGAGGAACTAGTGCTATTTAAGATGTGAGGCAGCTAGGGTCGAGAGCCATTCTAGTAATTAAGGTTCATTGAAGGCACCATCAAGTTGAGGAGGCTACATGGGAGATCGAGCGGGAGATTGGAGAGCAAATCCCTAGCTTATTTGAACCCTCAGGTACTTCTTGACTATTACTTTCATGGACAAAAGTCCTTTTAGTAGTGGATGTTGTAATGACCCTTGAGGTCATTTGTGTGTTTGTACCTCTTTTCTGTCGCTTAGAGTGTTCCTGTAGCGACCACAAGTAATTTTTTAGTTGCTGGCACTGTAGGTTCGGTTGCCTGGTTGTTCGTTTAGTTTTTATGTTTGTTTTCCTCTTTTTGAGCTTTTGAAACTTGAAAAGCTTATTTTGGTCAAAAATTTAGGTAAATTACCTCAGATATGAATTCTGACGGTTCCATCATCTCCGGAGTAGCCAAATTAGGCTAGATTCATTGTTGGCTCGTGTCCTGGGGTATTTCAATCTGATTTTGGGGCCATTTAAATCTTTAGCCTTCGAAATTTGGCTTAAAGTTGATTTTCGTAACCATTCATGGTCAACGCGCTCGGATGAGAATTCCGTCAGCGCAGTTAGTTCCAAATCGTCGAGTTTGGTCTAGAATGACCCTTTGAGAACTTCTGGGAGCTTCCGATAAAATTTTGAGGCCCCCGATAAATTTTTGCTATAATTGCCCATTGGGTGTGGGACCCACATGTGTCGAAACGATCTCGTATGGGAATTTTGACTTTACCATTGAGTCCAGAACGTCGAATTTGAGGGGGTAGCATATCTCGTTTGCGTGGATGGGGTTCCGAACGAATCCATAGCACCCTGTCAAAGTTTTGGAATTGTCCAAAACTCAGCTGGTGCACAGCTGAAATCTGTCGAAAAATTTCTTTTCCGCGTTCGGTGAGATGTGAGTGTGTCTACTCCACGTTCGCTGAGGTTTGAGCTCTTCTTCTCCACGTTCGCAGATAGGGCTCCGCGTTCGTGGAGGTCTGGGAGTTGTTGAAAGTATTCCTCTCCGCGTTTGCAGAGGTGTGGCCACTTTGCCTCCGCGATGGCGAGCCCTTGCCTCGTTCGTGGAGTGTTGCTTGTTTTCCCTCCACGTTCAAAAGAAAGTTGGCGCGTTCGCGGAGGTACGCATGCTTGGTAGTTTACATAAGTTTAGGTTGAGCTCATTCGGATTGAAACTCAAAAAATTCATATCTCCCTCATCTTTTATCGGTTTTCGATGAATCAAATTCCCAGACGTTCAGGTTCTTGTTGGCTTTTTGTGTTTGTGGTAAGTTTGCATTGGGTGTACCTCGATATCCATGAATTCGAGGCATAAGTAGCTTTCCTAGGCCTAATTTGTAAAGTTTTGCATTTCTTGTTATTTGATGTTTGGAGCTGATCTGAGCCCCGATGGGTGTTTCATTTTTGAATACATGCTGGGGGGAGGATTTGGGACCTCTTCACGGAGTCAATTCTAGAAAATCCGGAGCGGGTCCTATATTTCCTGATTTTTTACTCCAAAATTCGTTTATCTCCAATTTTGATGATTTTAGTGTATAAACAACCGTACTGACATTGTTACTCTATTTTTGATAGTGTGGTAGCAGTCTGAGGCCATTCCGAAGGGGAAAACTCAGGTAGAGTGACTTGGAGTGCGCGTGATCGGCCTTGTGGTAGGTTACAGCTTCCCTTCTTTCCAGGTTGAGCTTGATTGTGTTAATGCTTGTTGATTCGTGTGAATCTTGGGTGGGTAGGTAGTATTTCTATTCTCCTTCTCTGATTTCTTCATTTAGAGTTCAATTTTTGATTGTTCGAGGCTAGTATCATGCTTTAGTATGGGTTGTTGACCATGGGGTGTTGATGATTTGTGTGTGGGTTATCTGTTGGGTGGTTATTAGTTGTTGCATGTGTGGGTTCGGGTTGTCTTCTATTGTTATCCTGGTGCTTGTGCTTTTGGCCTTAGAATAGGATAGGGTAGTATTGCCTTAGTCCAATGAACCTGGTTGACTTGAGTATGTATCCGACGTCTATTCGAATGGACTAGATCCTTGTAGACTGGCATAGCTGACTTGGGTCTGATAGTATGGGCCTTAGTTTAGGCTAGCTCGTGGCTTTTCAGATCTTCTATCCTTTCTCTCTCTATCTCTGCATTTCTAGGGTGCTGCCGGAAGATTTTGCTATTGTGCCGATTGAAGGTTGGGTATTGCTAGGCTGGGAGCTTTTCAAGGATATCCTTTTGGGGGCGGCGTCCCGTGGTGTCTAGTCTTATATTGAGTTAGTTGGTGTTTGATTTTTTTTGTTCAAGGCGGCTAGCTCCAGTCTGAGGCTGACGTTACACGATTAGAGTCTGTTATTCCCAGCTTGAGACTGTTGAGCGAGGGCTACTAGCTCCAGTCCGAGGCTGACATTACACGGTTATAGTCCATTATTTCCATCTTGAGACTTTTGCATAGGGGTGTAATCTCTTGTCCGAGGCTCACTTTACATGGTTAGAGTCCATTATTTCAAACTTGAGAGTGATGGTTTGGTTTCAAGGCCCAAGTTCTATCATTATTGGGTTTGTGGCCTATGGGTGTTAAGGATTTTTCGATCGGGTTCCCTTGTTTCCATAGTTGTAGATTCTCTGTGGGCCTCTTCGGCTTATGGGGGTCTGTTCGGGTTCTTGTTTGTTCGTGCTTGAGTGTACCTAAAGGGTCTTATGGGTGGCCCAGCTGAGTTTAGTTCTGATATTCATAGATTTACTTTATGTTTATTCTTTTCCTGTTCTGTTGACCTCTGTTGTGTCTGATTCTATCTTGTCTGCTTGTTTTTACCTTTCCTGCTCAGTCGGCCTATGATTCCTACTAGGTACCTGTTGTTTGGTACTCATGCTACACTTTGCATATATTTTCGTGATGCAGGTCCGAGCAGCAGTCATCAGTGTTTAGTTCGAGCCTGCAGCTGTCTGTTTAGGCGACGAGGGTGAGCACACGGTGTTTTGGGATTGTTTGTCTCTTTCTTTTTTTATATTTTGGCTTGTCTTTTGTTTTCGAGACAATTTGTTTCTGTGGTCCAGTTTTGGTACTTGTACTCTTGTAATAGTTTTGTACTTGTGATTTGCAGTTTCAGGCAGGGTTTAGTTATGTATATAGTTTGATTTCGTTTATGCTTATCTTGAGTGTTCCGTGCTTATGTTTCCTCTTAATTAGGGTTTAGATTTCACTCTTAGTCCCATTACTGTAAATTCCACCATAGAGTCTGGCTTGCCTACTGGCGGGTTGGTAGGCGCCATCCTGAATCAAGAAATTAGGTCGTGACATCTAGTTACTCATTTTTTCAAATATTTTATTCCCAAACCTGACCAAACATTACAGGACAATAAAGTCCAATAGTGATCCTATTCCGGTTGTGTGATAATTAAAATACAGAAAATGAGGGTAAGACTATTGTCTATGTACTTGCATTTTCAGAAGTTCTTTTGGGGAGTGAGCGTATCGGTCAATCACAAGTCTTATTTGAAATCATGTGTGAGGGACGTCTTTAGAGTGAAGGCACTGTACTTTCATTTGCTACTCGTTTAAGTTGACTAAAGGATTGTTACTTACACAAGCATGATCAACTGTGTGTAGTAAAATGTCATCCATAGATCCTTGCATGTTACCTAGATTATTTTTGGATTAAATTTTTTGTGGAAGTAGCTGCAGTAAATCTTTTACAATTCTCTTATGTACTTAAGCGTCGGTTATTGGTCTTTTTCATCGCTTGAGGAAAAGAAATGGTTCTATGTTCAGTGTGTTGATGTGCCCTGAACTTTTAGCACATTTGACGCCTAAAACTAAGGATTAATGCAAGATATCAAGCATATTTATGTAGATATGATGTTTCATTTGTTTAATGTGCAGGAAAAGAGTTTTAAGATAATGGTTTCTAAATCTTTCTACGGTTGACCAAGATGGTACTGTTGGACCTACAGACCATATGTCGAAATCATAGGTCTGAATCCGGCATTTAATTTTAAGGGATTTTTGGTCTTTTTCCTAATTGATCTATTCCTAATCTAAGTAGGTTTAGTCCTAATCCTAGGCCCTATATAGGACTGCTAAGCCTAATTCTTCTCATTCTAATCACTTCCAAACTCCCTCCAAATCTTTCCACAAATATTTCTCTCTCTAGAAGCTTAAAGAAGAAGAAACTAGAGTTTCAAGATCAAGCCTCCTAATCCTCCCTTTCTTGTAAGCTTTTAGCATAAAGGTATGATAGCTCTTCACCTACAGAGTCCTTTTCTCCATAGGGTTCCTAAACTCTTAAATTTTCACAAGTTAGAATTCTCCAATTCAAATTAGAGGTTTCTTCAATCTCCTGGTTTCTTTCAAATTATGATCCAATTGATTGACTTATATTTATTTATGGATGAATTGAGTTCATTCAATGATTTTAAGATGAAATTATATGATCCCATTCTTGATTTATGATTTCTTAGCTCTAAGTCTATGATGAAATTTATGAATGATCTAAGGATGAATTTTATGAAGTTATGCATGTTAAAATTATGAATTTGCGATGATTTAAGATTTGCTATGAGAGTGAAGCATAAATGTTGTTGTTATTAGGTTGTAAAAGGACTTCTCACATACTACTTCTCACGTACTACTAAAAAACATGATTTGTGAAAGGATTTTTCTCAGATAAAGGATTTGTAAGGATTGAAAGGTTTTCTCAACCAAATCTTTGAATCAAGATTAAGGAGCTAATCGAATGATAAGACAAGAGGCGATTACCCGTGCTTCCTAATGATAAGATAAGTCAAGATTTATGATTAATCCATGGAAATTATTCTTAGCACCGAGTGGATATTGAGATGGAAGCTCTCCCGTTAGTAGAGGTCGGGTTTCTAATAGCAATTTCTTTACCCAATAACTATTTGCACCAATTGGATGATAGTCTTAGATAGACATTAGCTAGTGGATCCACTTAAGCTAGAAGTTATGGTTCTTTCCTTGGCAAGTAAGGGCACGTCTCTTTGGAGTGGGGTAGACACCAGATTCCATGTTATAGCTCGCATGGTCTATGTTGGTTAAGGCTCACGTTCAATAATAATGAACTAAAGTTGCGTTTTAAAGGTGTTTTCAAATTTTCTTTAAGATGTTTAACTTGCATTTGCAATGGTTATGATTTACGTTTTCTAACATGTCATTTATAATAAAGTTTGGTCATTGCATATCATGAAGATGTCCCCTTTAGCGTGATTTTATAACATGTCGTATTGCTATTATACTTGGTTAATTCCATGTATTAACGCATAGTTTTTTCCTACATTGTGTATAAAGTAGGCGTTGATGATCCTTCTCCTTCAGCTTGTGGCTATTGAGTACTTAGAGATTTGAAGACTTGGTGAGTCCTCATATGTTCAAGGACAATGCTACATTTATCTTTTCATGTCATTTTACATTTGAACTTGTATGGGTTACGTCCCAACATTCATTCTATTTATATATTAGATTGCTTTGAGACTATGTTAGACTTCCGCTACTTTTTGTCAACTCTTAATGATTAGAAAGTTATCTTTTGAACTCTTATCTACTATTATTTTTTATGATGTATGCTAAATGTCTTTTATGGGGCCTTTCCGAATCTTGTACGCCATGTCACATCTAGGGGATACTTTAGGTTGTGACAAACTTGGTATTCAAAGCACAAGGCTTTAGAAAGGTCCTAGGATATGTCAGAAGCCACGTCGAGTAGGGTCTTGTTCATGGGTGTGAAGTGAGCCACACTTATGAATGGGAGGCTATAAGATATTTAGGAACCTCCACTTCTTAAATAACTCTAAAGTCATGCGATAGAGTTTAACTCCATATGTCTCTCTCCTAATCCCTATCAGATGCTTTTCAGGATATGGCCACTCGAAAGGCATATGCTAGGAGGAGTGCGAGAGAGAATGTGGAACAAGAAGCTCCTCAAGTTTCGATCGACCCTTTGGCCGAGCAAGTAACTAATGCACAGTTTAGGGCTTCCTTTCAAGTGTTGGCCCAAGTCATGACGGCCCAAGCCAATAAGTAGTCTATGGTCCCCATGAACCCAAATGTGGGTACAACAACATCTAGCATGAGGGACTTCAATAGGATGAAACCTCAAGAGTTTCATGGGTCTAAGGTTGAGGAAGATCCTCAATAGTTTGTTGATGAGGTGTATAAGGTGTTGATGAACAAGGGTAGGACGCCACTGGAAAAGGCAAAATTTGACACTTATCAACTCAAGGGTGTGGCTCAAGTGTTGTTTGAATATTGGAAGAGTGAGAGGGCATTTGATGTGTCCTCTTGATTGGAAAAAGTTTAAGGTTGCTTTCCTTGATAGTTTCTTTCCCCTTGAGATGAGGGAGGTAAGTGTGCATGAGTTCATTAACCTTAATCAAGGAAACATGGGTGTGAAGGAGTATACCTTGAAATTCACGCAATTGTCTAGGTACGCTCCTACTATGGTAGTTGATCCTAGGACAAGCATGAGTAAGTTTATTTGGGAGTGTCTGAAATGGTGGTCAAAGAATGTTGTACAACTATGCTCATCAATGATATGGACATTTCTCGTCTGATAGTTAATGCTCAACAAATAGAAGAGGAGAAACTTCATAAAAAGTCTAGGGAGGCAAAGAGGGCTAAGACCGGTGATGGTGACTTTTCACGCTCAAGGTCTGATGCGTATGCTCGTCCTAAGTTTTGACAAAGGTTCTTCGGTCAAGGTTCCTCCAATGCTCCTCCTATGTTAAACAAGGATAGGGTGCATAACCCTAAACCTCAAGAAGGGAATGGTGGTGGATTTTCATTGACTACTTGATCTAAAGGTGGAATGAAACACTAGGGTAAGTGCTTAGCCGGCACGGATGGTTTCTTTGGTTGTGGTAAGAGTGGTCATAAAATAAGGGATTGTCCATCACTTGCAGCTAAGGGAAGAGAAGATAGAGAAGCTCCACCTAGTGGTTAGGGTTCAAATGCTCTCAAGCAAAAACAGATTCTTTGCAATCCAAACTTATCATGAGCAAAAGAGTTCCCCTGATGTGGTTACCGGTATATTGAGAGTCTTTCATCATAATGTTTATGCTTTACTTGATCCTAGTGCTACCTTGCCTTTTGTGATGCTATATGTGGCTATGAGGTTTGATATTCTTCAGGATGTATTGTTAGATCCTCTATTTGTCTCTACTCCTATTGGTGAATCTAACGTGGCTAAGAGAGTCTATTGAAATTGTCATGTCTCCTTATCTCATAGTGTCACTCATGTTGATCTTGTAGATCTTGATATGTTAGATTTTGATATTATTCTCGGGATAGATTGGATACATTCATGTTATGCTATAATTGATTGTAGGACCCAAGTGGTCAAGTTTTAGTTTCAAAACGAGCCTATCCTAGAGTGGAAAGGGGGAAATTCTATACTTAAGAGTCGATTTGTTTATTGTCTTAAAGCTGGAAAGATGATTTCTAAGGGTTGCTATACCATCTTCTTTGTGTTAGGAATATGGATTCTGAAACCCCTATCTTTGAGTCGGTCCTTGTTATAAATGAGTGTCTTGAAGTGTTTTCTGATGATTTACCCGGTGTTCCTACCAAAAGGGAAATAGATTTCGGTATTGACCTTCTCCCTATATGCAACCTATCTCTATTCCTCCTTACCGAATGGCTCCTACAGAACTTAAGGAATTGAAGGAGCAATTAAAGGACTTACTAGATTAGGGCTTCATCATGCTGAGTATCTCTCCATGGGGTGCTCCGGTTTTGTTTTCTCAAAAAAAGGATGGTTCGCTTCATATGTGTATTGACTATGGCCAATTGAATAAGGTTACTATTAAGAATAAGTATCATCTCCCAAGGATAGATGACCCGTTTGACCAACTTCAAGGAGTGAGTTACTTCTCAAAGACTGACCTTCTGTCGGATTATCACCAATTAAGGGTGAAGGGAGATGGCATTTTGAAAATGGCTTTTTGGACTAGATGTGGTCACTATGAATTCTTGGTAACGTCATTTGGTTTGACAAATGCTCCGGCTGCATTTATGGATTTGATGAATAGGGTGTTTAGACAATACCTAGATATATTTGTGATTGAGTTCATCGAAGATATTTTGATTTACTCAAGGTGTGAGGATGAGCATACTAATCATTTGAGGATTGTGTTGCAAGTACTCAAAGACAAACAACTCTTTGCAAAGTTTAGTAAATGTGAGTTTTGGTTGAGGTTCATCGCTTTTCTTGGTAACATTGTGTCCGGTAAGGGTATTGAGGTAGATCTTTAGAAAACAGATGTGGTTAAGAGTTGGCCTAGACCTCTATTCCCTTCGGATATTCTAACTTTCTTGGGTTTGGCTGGTTACTATAGAAAGTTTGTTAAGGGGTTCTCTTTGATTGCCTCTCCATTAACGGCTTTGACCCAAAAGAAAGATAAGTTTGTATGGTCTAAAGCATGTGAGAAGAGTTTCCATGAATTAAAAGATAGACTTACCTCTGCTCCGGTGCTTACTTTACTGGAAGGATCCCATGGATTTGTAGTTTATTGTGATGCCTCAATAATTGGGTTGGGAAGTGTCCTTATGCAAAAAGGGAAAGTGATTGTTTATGCTTCAAGGAAGCTTAAGATTCATGAGAAGAACTATCATACCCATAACTTAGAAGTAGCGGCAATTGTGTTTGCTCTAAAGATTTAGAGGCATTACTTGTATGGTGTCCATGTTAATTTTTTCACTAATCACAAGTGTTTGCAATATGTGTTCAAGCAAAAGGATATGAATCTTACCCAAAGGAGGTGGCTTGATTTGTTGAGGAATTATGAAATGAGTGTCCTCTATCACCCCGGCAAGGCGGATGTGGTGGCGGATGCCCTTAGTCAGTTATCCATGGGTAGTGTTGCTCGTGTTGACGAAAATACGCAAGAGTTAGTTCGAGATGTTCATATACTGGCCCAATTGGGTGTTCAGCTGATTGATTCTACTTAAGATGGTGTGATTGTTCATAATGGTTCAAAATCATCCTTTGTGTCTGATGTGAAAGCAAAGCAAGGACTTGATCCAATCTTGAGGGAATTGAAGCAAGCGGTGCTTAAAAAGTCCATTTAGGCTTTCTCACGAGGGGGAGTCGGTGTACTTAGATATCAAGGTCGTGTGTGTGTTCCAAATGTCGATAACTCGAGGGATCATATTTTACAAGAAGCCCATAGTTCCCGATATTCCATTCACCCGGGAGCCACCAAGATGTACCATGACTTGCGGGAGGTCTATTGGTGGAATGGGATGAAGAAGGACATTGCGGAATTTGTGGCTTAGTGCCCAATTGTCAACAAGTGAAAGTTTAGCACCAAACACCGGGAGGTTTGTCCCAAAAAATTAGAATTTCTTCTTGGAAGTGGGAAGATTTGAATATGAACTTCATTGTTGGTTTACCACGCACCAGGCGACAACATTACTCAATTTGGATTCATATGGATCGTATGACAAAATCAGCTCATTTTATTCCCGTCAAGGTTTCTTATTCGGCGGAAGACTATGCTAAATTGTACCTAAGGGACATGGTTAGGTTACATGGGGTGCCCCTATCCAGCATATCTAATCGTGGTACCCAATTCACTTCTCTATTTTGTGAATCTTTTTAAAAGGGCTTGGTACTCATGTTAAGCTTAGTACGGCCTTTCATCCTCAAACTGACGGGCAAGCGGAGCATACTATCAAAACTTTTGAAGATATGTTGAGGGCTTGTGTGATTGACTTCAAGGGTAATTGGGATGATCATTTGCCTTTGATTGAGTTTGCTTACAATAATAGCTATCATTCCAGTTTTGGAATGGCTCTATTTGAGGCTCTGTACGGTAGGAAGTGTAGATCTCCTATAGGTCGGTTTGAAGTTGGTGAAGTCGGCTTGATAGGTTTCGAATCGGTTCACAAACATATGGAGAAAGTTTGACTTATTAGAGAGAGGTTGAAAATATCTCAAAGCCGACAAAAGTCCTATGACGATGTTAGAAGGAGAGATCTATAATTTGATGTTAATGATAAGGTTTACTTGAAAATCTCATCGATGAAAGGTGTGATGAGATTTGGGAAGAAAGGAAAGCTTAGTCCCCATTATGTGGGTCCATATCAGATTTTGAGGCGAATTTGTAAGGTTTCCTACGAACTTGACTTGCCTAATGATTTTGCATCGATTCATTCGCTTTATTATGTCTCTTTATTGAAGAAATGTGTTGGTGATCCGGCATCTATAATTCAATTGGAGAATCTTGGTATAAAAGAGAGTCTTTCTTACAAAGAGGTTCCGGTTGAGATTCTAGACTGGCATGTTTTGAAGTTCAGAAATACAGAAGTTACTTTCGTTAAGGTTCTTTGGAGGAATCAGCTAGTTCAGGGTCCTACTTTGGAGGCCGATGCTGATATGATGTCTCGTTATCCTCATCTTTATCCCTCCACTCCTACTCTAGCTTGAGGTATTTAGTTCCTCATGATTCACTCTTTTAGTCTCATGTGTCTTAGATATTTCTGTGATTCCTCATTTATGTATTATCATGAAAAGCTTAAATTTTGAGAAAAATGAGTTAACTTGATTGATTCCTCGATGTTTATGTCAATTTGAGTATATGTTTTATATAGACCTCATAAATCATATTTTGAACATGCTTTAGCTTGGAGTTTATGTTTCCTCCTCGGCTATGTGTATTTATGTGATTGAATTCATGTTGGGCTGCTAGATTTAGTTCCTACCCTCCTTATGACGTCTTGATTCCCATTCGAGGACGAATGTTCCCAAGGGGGAGATATTGTAACACCTCAGATTCGAAAAGAAGGAAAATTTCTTCTTTTTCAGTTCTGGTGCCAATACTAAAGGAAGCCATCTACGGACTGTAGGTCGACTTACGGGCCGTAGGTGTGAACCGTTATTGGGAAGGTAAACTTTTTGAAAATATCAAGTTTCAAGGTTTTATCCGAGACTCAACAGGACGGTCCATCTTTTTTTCTACGGACCGTAGATAGATCTCATAGGTCATCCCCTGACTTAGTGAAATTTTTAGGGTTAAAGTTAGGAACTATGGTTGCGTGTACGGTCCGTCAATGGACCAACGAACCCTACATGGGGTCCCATCATTTGAAGGTACAAAATCATAGTTTTTGAATCTTTCTATAGTTGACCAAGACAGTCCGTAGTTGGACCTACAGACGGTAGGTCGAAACCTTAGGTCTGAATCCAGCAGTTATTTAAAGGGTTTTTTGGTCGTTCGTCTAATTGATCTACTCCTGATGTAAGTCAGTTAAGTCCTAATCTTAGGCCCTATCTATAACTTCTAAGCCTAACTCTACTCATTCTAATCACTTCCAAACTCTCTCCAAATCTTTCCCCAAATATTTCTCTCTCTAAATGCTTGAAGAAGAAGAATCTAAGGTTTCAAGATCAAGCCTCCTAATCCTCCATTGCTAGTGGGCTTTTGGCATCAATGTATGATAGTTCTTCACCTATAGAGTCCTTTCATCCATAGGGTTCCTATATTCTTTAATTTTCACAAGTTAGAATTCTCCAATTGAAATTTGGGTTTTCTTCAATCCCATGGGTTCTTTCTAATAATAATCTAATTGATTGAATTATGTTTATTTATGCATGAATTGAGTTCATTCAACGATTTTAAGATGAAATTATATAAGACCATGCTTGATTTATGATTTCTAAGCTATAATTCTATGATAAATTTATGAATGATCTAAGGATGAATTTTATGAAGTTATGCATGTTCAAATTATGAAATTATGATGATTTAAGTCTTCCTTTGAGAGTGAAGCATAAATGTTATTGTTATTGGGTTGTGAAAGGACTTCTCACATACTACTCAAAAACATGATATGTGAAAGGGTTTTTCTCACATGAAGGATTCATAAGGGTTGAAATGTTTTCTGAACCAAAACCTTGAATCAAGAATAAGGAACTAATCTAATGATAAGACAAGAGGCGATTACCTATGCCTCCTCATGGTAAGATAAGTCAAAACTTATGATAAATCCATTGTAATTATGATTAGCACCTAGTGGATATTGAGATGGAAGCTCTCCCATTTCTGAAGGCTAGGTTTCTTGTAGCAATCTCTTTACCCCATAACTATGTGCCACCGTAGGTTGATTTTCTTAGATAGACATTAGCTAGTGGATCCACTTAAGCTAGAAGTTATGGTTCTTACCTTGGCAAGTAAGGGCACCTCTTTTCGGTGTGGGATAGACACCGAATTCCATGTTATAGCTAACATGGTCTATGTCGGTTAAGGCTCACTTCCTACAATAATTAACTAAAGTTGCTTCTAAAGGTGTTTTAAAATGTGCTTTAAGATGTTTAACTTTCATTGGCCATGGTTATGATTTACATTTTCTAACATGTCATTTATAATAAAGGTTGGTCATTGCATATAACGAAGATGTCCCCTTTAGCATGATTTTATAACTTTGCGCATTGCTATCATACTTGGTGCATTCCATGTACTAATGCATACTTTTTGCCTACATTGTCTCATAATGAAGGGTTTGAGGATCCTTCTCCTTCTGCTCGTGGCTAGTGAATACTTAGAGATTTGAAGACTTAATAAGTCCTCATATGTTTGAGGACAATGCCAAGTTTATCTTTTCATGTCATTTTACTTTTGAACTTGTATGGATTACGTCCCAACTTTCCTTCTATTCATGTATTAGATGGCTTTGAGACTATGTTAGACTTCTGGTACTTTTTGTCAACTCTTAATTATTTGAAAGTTGTCTTTTGAACTCTTAACTACTATTATCTCATATGATGTATGCTAAGTGGCTTGTATGGGACCTTTCGGGGTCTTGTACGTCATATCACGTCTAAGGGGTACTTTAGGTTGTGATAGTTTACGGCTCACTCATTCATGGTGTAGTAGGTCCAAGTGCACCATGAAGAGTGTGAGAAACTTTGGAAGTTTCTTTCCCCTCTAACTTATTTTAATACTAGCATTGTGGGTAATTCTAATCTTTAGTTGTGGTGGTGATTTCTAGAGTTTGTTTGTTTTTGTGATATCTTTTTATGACCTTATCATGTATGTTTAGATATTTGTGGTCCTTGGTCGGCCTATTGTTTCTTTATGGCACTATTGTTATGGTGTTTGATATTATTTGTTTAGCCTAGTTGGTCTCACAATTCTCTATTGACTTACTATCCGTGCTTGTAAATTGTGCTTAGTGCCATCAATGGGTCTTTTGGACTCAATCAATTTATGAGCGCAAGATTCAAGATCATCTTTTTGAGTGGTAGTTAATTAAATAAACTTCAAGGATTTTGTTTATACCACAATTTTTCCCAAGGAGCAAAAAATTTCTTTGATTATCTTATCCTTGAGTCTTTTAGTGTTGAACCAAGTTGGAGTTTCCCTATAATACATTTTGAGGAAACTTTCTTAAGGAAAAACGTAAAGTTTTAGTTTTCGTTGAGTCTTATGTTACAATTCTTGCAAGAGAGACTACCAAATCTTTTTCTTTAGTAAGGAAGGTGGAAAGTCATTTTAAAATGAGGGAAGAAATGAACTTGAAGCAATCTCTTGTCATGAATCTTACATTCTTTGTTTGACTTTTTGAGTTACAAACAAGTGTGAATTCCATTGTGGTTTTTCAAAAGTAATTTGGTTCAATTATTTTTGAGACTCACTTGACACCTTGTTGGATTTTGATGCCTTGTGTGGTGTGCCTTTTAGTTAATTCTTTTGTATGCATATTGTCTAAAACATGCCCTAAAATGTGTTTCAAGACAAAATTCTAGATATGACTTGACTTGAAATATGATCCTAGGTCCTCATTGGTTAATCACTTACCCAAAAATTTCCTTTCTTTGATAGTGATCTAAGTCAACCCCATTGAGCCTGAACCTAATTCTTTGGTCACCATATTGCACACTTTGACATTTTAGAATCCACTATTTTGACACCCTAATATCCCTAATTACTAATGATTAAAGTGTAGGCAAAATCTAAGTTTGGGGGACAATAAAAGAATTAAATTACAACTACACAAAAGCGTAAGTTTGGCGGGGGGGGGGGGGGGTGAATCAAGAAAATAAAGAAAAATGAGTTTAAGGTTTCTAGAGAACCATAAGCTTCAATTGAATAGCTTTTAGTGAACTCATGGGTTAAAGAATGGATAGAAGAAAAGCCTCATGGTATGTACATAACTCATGTGAACAGAAAAATGTGAGTTCAATTGAGTGAATCAGCTCTTGAATAGAAGAAATAAGGTGGAAAAAGTAAATAATTTGAGTTGTACTAATGACCCTCAATGTTTATTTTCCTCCTTTCCAATATATTTGGTATTTAGATCTTTTCTATAATAGCCTCAAGTCATTTATAACTTGCTGGGGGTGATAGTTTGTTCATTGGGATGTTCATTTGGTTTTTATGCAAGGTTATGTGTGTTTGAAGTACAAATGGTTGACTTTGATCAAAACATCAGGTAAATAACCTCATAATGCAATTCTGAATTTTGTATTAGCTCCAAAACATTGAGTTTATTTAGGAAGAACCTTTGGTTGGGTCGCGATGCTTCCACGCTCATTGCAAGGTACCTTGTAGTTTTTAGCTAGATTGGGATTATGTGGTGTGGAGCCACTTATAGTCGAGAATACCTTAATGGAAGTTTTGACAGTTTTTTTAAGTGTGAGGGGCAACATTGTTTGTTTGCATCCATGCGGACCCAAATGTTGCCTCAACACCCAAAAGAACATAGGAGCCTTAGCTGATCTTTGGCCTTGTTGGTGTGACTGATTTAGTAGCCTCCACACCATTTTACTGGTGGCGCTTTAGATGCCTATAACAGCTTTAGTGTCCTCTGGACTGCTGAAGCAGTAATTGGTCATCTAAGAGCTAGCAACTTTAGCACTAGCTGACCACCTTCGACCAAACTGCTTAAGAAGCCATGTGACCACTTTAACAGTCATTATTGAGGATATATTCGTATCATCATTTTCATTCTTCATAAATTGGAGAAGTGGGTTAGGGAACTCATTTAAGGGAGATTTCAGTGGGGATTCCATTGTTTAAGGTGGGGATTGCTTTGAAATACATTGGAGGTCGATAATCTATCGACATTCTCTTAAATTTCCATCAATTCATCCATTAATTTCCTTTTTTCCCAATAATTTCCATTTATTAGTGTTCTTGAACCTTAAATTGAGGGGCTGATTTTGGGCCCTATTTGTTCTTCGATTATGCTACAAGTACCTTTAAATATTACAACACTAGTGACGGGTTCAAATTTTGAATTACATTAATGTGTCCCATAGGATTATTTTTACGTGATTTAGGCCGGGAATATGTTATAGTATTATAGGTATTGTTCGTCTTTTAGCGACACATCGTTCACAATATTGTTATTTTGCAATCCAGAGGACGTGGAGAAGAGTCAAGCAGCTTCTGGACAGTTCGAGATTGCAGTTTGGCTTCAAAGTAGGCTAAGGTCTACCTTTTTTAAGATTGTGATTTAGGAAATAATGATTAGTATTTATTGCATGTGGGTTGGAATTGTAAGTGACAAGTTAGGAAATCTACATCATTCCTATTTTTTTGATTGTCGTCAGAGCCTTAGACTAGTTCTATCTTGCAATATCCTTAGTTTAGGCTAGAAATTCCTTCCTTGCGGCTTAGTTTATTGTTGCTATCCTCTTTGGAGTTGAGGGTTGAGGCTTTAGGTTTTAGAAATGTTGCTGATCTAAGTTCTTTAGAACAAGTTCTTAGTGATCCTTTTTCAATAAATTTTTACATGTAATGTCTATGGTTTGGTATTCTCTGCTAATGCATAAAACCTTAGTTTCTTGTTATAGAAGTAGGTTAGAATTAGATGTGCTTAGTTTCACTTGAGTAGTACTTTAGGGTTAAGGCTGAGATTCTTGAGTTACCCTTTCAGTTGTCGGATTCTATATAAATTCCTTCATTTCTTGAGTTATGGCGATCAGGTTATAGTATCATTGGTGTGTAAGATGAAATTTGAATGTACCCAAGGCCTTAATCGAGGACCAGTTGAATTCCCAGTTTGTACTATATGCTCTAGGAGCACGATGATGTCAATTATGAGATTTAAGATATATAAATGATAATGTATGGAAGCTGGTGATGGCATGCATTACATTGGTACTCACTTTCATGTGTTCTGTGGTATGATCCTTGTATACGCATTCGTTTCTCAACTACCAGTTTTGAAAAATATGATCTTTGTACCTTTTACTCGTAGAGGTTTTGGTGGGAGTTGTACAACCTTTACAATACTCATAAATAAATCTTTGAGATAACAGAGGCATTGAGGATGTATTCACTTTTTACTTGATTAGTTTGAGGAATCATCGACCCTTTTCATTCTAAGTCTAATTTATGCATATCACCTATACCATGACAAAGCTCCTCCAAGAGAATCTATTGTGAAACTCAAAGATCGGGACATCAATATATAAAAACATCTCGAGTAGTAGTAGTGGGCTAGCGCCTATAGATCATAGTACAAGTTCTCACTATTGATGTAGTAGTGGATCAGAGATTTAGGGTGAGCTTCTAGCATACGAAGTTGTCCATCTCCTTCTATGTTTGTTATAATAAACATTATTTTTTATTCGAAGAAGGTTCTATATATTTGTTTTAACCTTCTATTCATGTTGTGATTAGTAGCTCGACTACAGACTTATACCAGGTCTTAGGGTACTCAATGTGTAATTATGCGTATTCCATGTTGTTTTGAGTACTGACTGATAACATGTAGCGATTTAGGTTTAGCTCTTAACATATGAAGTCTTTTATTTTGATATTTTAAAGTCTTAGTATGTAAATATGCATATTCAATCTTATTTGTGGCTGAGTGTCAATCTTATGCTTAATGAATGCTTCGCTTTTGGACAATCCATAGTTAATGTTGGGGGGTTTGACAAGGTAGTATTTTACCAACTTATTAAACTCATACTCGTAAATTATTGCTCTGTTTTAATGCTAATTGAGGAGATTTCTAGCCCTAGTTCTTTTATGTGTGGGCATTTCATGGAAAAATAAAGTTTGAATAATTTAAGCTTAAATCAACTGAAGCACACCGGATGATGGAACCGGCGTCTTTCCGGCAAAATACTAGCATTATCAGAAGGTTATTGCCTCAAGCACATGCGACTAATGGGCGCTACATAGTTAAAAATCATCTTTCCATCGATCGAAGCGTATGTGCATGTGAAGGAAGGGAGGCTGAAGGGGCGAAGTGACTGGCGCTGAATAATATTGCAATGGTGTTCCACCGATCTAGCACAAGTCAACCACTCAAGCACAAGGGTGAAAAAGATGTTTGAAGATTAGAGTGCTTCCTTTGGCTTGTTACAAGGATAGAATTTGAAATGGTGTGACTATGTACTATTATCATCTTTCCGATTGAGAATAGTTAAGAGAGTTATCTTTCTTGGATAGTTTTTTATTTGAAGAAAGTAGAGAGATGTAACTTAGAACTTTCTTCCTTGCTAAGGAAGATAATCCAAATCGTGTACCTTTCTAAGCTCTAATCTAATCTTTTGTTATCAATTTTTCTTGGAATGGAGTTTTTTTACATGGGTGTAATATATATTATTCATTTATGAGTAGCGAATATGTAGATAGGGGTGTGTGTTCAAGATGTGGGAGGAAAACCCAATGGATATGGATGAATTATCTCTAAAATTTGTTTTTTTGTATGGATCTATTGTTATCTTGAAATTTTAATCTAAAATCGGTGATAGTAAACATTGGTTGAACTATCTAAAACTATTTTTTCCTTAGAAAGTCAAATAGAGTTGGGTAAGACTTTACTAGTGAGTACTTGATGAAATTAGTCATTGGATTAGAGCTAAGATAATCTAATCTAACAAATTTCTAATTTAAGTTTATGCACTAGATATATTTTATCCACTCAAGCAATGATTGGCATTCTGATTGTAATGGTCTTCTAGTTTGAGAGAATCCATAAAATATATATTTGATAGTCTGAGAGAATATCAAATGTATCCTAGGCCAAATGCTATCCATGTATTAACAAATTTTGATTTGATTAGCCATTACCTATGGTGATGAAACCCATCACATGCACACACCCCTAGTCATTTGTAACCTTTGTTGAACTCATTTGTGTTATCTCCTAGCTATTGTTACTTGCAACTGATCGATTTAAGTATTCCATAATCCCCATCCATTATATATATATATAGTAGTTGAGAATACATCATGCTAGTTTGTATTGAGTTTAAAAATCTATTTGAGTGTAATCCTTTCTACCGGTCCACGTTGTTCGACCCCCACCCTATAATTTGGTATTGCTTTTGCATATGACCGCCTATGCCTTAAACATGAGACATAGTTGAGCATTATCAAATTCCCTCAGTCGTTAATCTATGGGCAACTTATCGAATTTAAGAGTAGGGAAATGCGAGATAGCCTGAGAGCTTCATTAACTATATCTAATTTGGGTTAGATTATTAGATTTTTATGATATGGACACAATTCAGGACACATCCATCCCATCACTAGTTGTTGAGGTGAAAGCACGACAATATGAGAATCCGAGCTTTGAGTTGTTCATAGGAAAGGCTCAGTGTTAGGAGTCTTGAGATTTCAATATAGTAGAATAAAAGTTCTTACTTACAGACCATTTGGGTGATCCAAATGTCGTACGTCTTAAACATCAGATTATGGCAAAAGGTGATGAGTTGGTATTTTACAAACTTATTGAATTTATATTCATGAATTAATGCTATGTTTTAATACTAATTGAGGGGATCTTAGGTCCTAATTCTCTTATGTACGAGCATTCCTTGTAAAAATGATGTTTGGAGGATTTAATTATAAAATGAACTGAAGCACAATGGCAAAAGAGCCAGAGTATCGCCGGACAAATGCCATCATGGTTGGAAGGAAATTTCCTCAAGCACATGTCAGTAATTGGCACTGCACAATTCCAAATCATTTTTCCATTGATCTAAGCACCGGTGTAACTAAACAATGGAAGGCTAAAGTGGCGGAGTGATTGGTGCTCCACGTGAGCTACAAAAGACAACAATGTAAGCACAAGGGCAAAAAGATATTTTAAGATTATAGTGCTTCCTTTGGATGGTTCCCACGATAAAATTTTGATTTGTGTAATTATGGACTGTTACCTTCTTCCCGATTGGGAATAGTTTAGTGAGTTCTCTTTTTTGTATAATTTTTATTGGTAGAAATGAAATAGAAAGTTGCTTAGAACTTTCTTCCTTGATAAGGAGGAAAACCCAAATTATGTATCTTTCTATATTTTAATCTAACCTTTGTCTATCAATTTTTCTTGAAATAGTGTTTTTCTATATGGGTGTAATCTATACTTTTTCATTCATGAGTAGCTAAATTTGTAGTTAGGGTCTGTGTGCAAGATGAGGGAGTAAAACCCAGTGGATATTGATTGATTAGCTCTTATATGGGTTGTGACATATGAATCTATTATTGTCTTGAAGTTTTAATCTAAAAATCAGTGGTTGCAAATATTGATTGAACTATCTAACATTATTTTTGCTTGAGAAAGCATAATAGAGTTGATGAAATTAGTCATTGAATTAGAGTTAAAGGTATTCTAATCTGACTTATTTCTCATTTAAGGATATGCACTAGAGATATTCTATCCACTCGCAATATTTGGTGTTTTGATTGTATTGGTCTTTGAGTTTGAGAGAATCCAAAAAATATATATTTGATAGTCCAAGAGAATATCTAATGTGTCCTAGGCCAATCGCTATCCATGTACTAACAAATTTTGATTTGATGCACACACCCCTAAACATTTCTAAACTTGGTAGAACTCGTTTGTGTTATCTCGAACATATTGTATTTGCAATTGATAGATTTTACTATTCCTTAATCCCCCCTCATTTTATATATAACCTTGTTGAGAATACATCTTGCATGTTTCTAATGAGTCTAAAAGCTATTTTAGTGTAATCCTTTCTGCCGATCCTAGTGAATCAACCACCACCTCATAGGTTGGATATAATTTTTGCATATGACTACCTATATCTTAAACGCGAGACATAGTTGAGCATTGTGATATTCCCTCAACAGTAAGTCTATGGGCAACCTATCGGATTTAGGAGTATGGAAATGAGAGATAGCCTGAGAGCATCATTAACTAGCCAACTTGGGGGTTAGATTGTTATATTCTAATGATAAGGACACAATTTATGCTACAACCATGTCATCACAAGTTGCTTAGGTGAAAGCACGACAGTATTAGAATCCCAGCTTTGAGGAGTTTAGGGGCAAAGATCAATACTAGGAGTCTTCAGACTTTAATATAGTAGATAATGAATCACAAGCTAGAAATTCCATCACCGAAAGTGAAAAACTTCTGAGTTAAAATGAAGGTTGAATTGGTGAAAAAAGGTGGTTATCGTTGATTCACCGAACCTGTAAGGTTGACACATTCGAGTTCAACAACTGAGGTTCAAAAACTTGAAGCATGAAGCCAAGCAAGGGCGAGTTGAAGAACTAGTCGGCAATCCACTGATCAAGTAGGCAAGCACGAAAAATATCGTTGATCAGGTCACGTATGGAATTTCAGACTAATTTTTGGAGAAATTATAAATAGACCAAAGGATAGAGAAAACAATTCTTTTTGCATCTTTAATCCTTTTTTAAAGGACTTTTTAATATTAGAATTAGAACTTTACATTTCTCTTGGTTTTGTTATTTTGAACAATTTTTAATTGCCAATTGAGGGTTCAATTCAAAGTGGGTGTTGAAGGTTATTATTGATTATCAACATTTTGATGGCTGAAAATATATTTGTATAATTTCTTTCACTTTTATGATGTTTGGCTAAAACCCCAAATCTAGGTGTGTGATTATAGAGTTAGATGTTAACTAATTTAGTGGGTCTAGAGTCTTGCTATGTTTTTTTGCAATTTATTTATGCATTTTACCTACTTAGCATGGGTTTAATGTATGGGCTACGTTGCAAACATAGTCCTAGCTTAGATCTTTTATTGATGCTTGAAAGAGATTAATTGAAGTGGGTAAATAGCTTAATACATGAAATTTCGATTTGATTATCGTAGTTTGCTAAAAAAAAAATTGTAGTTCGTTTCTATTAACAAAAATTTGCTCGAAAGAGAGATTTTTTAAGGTATTGGGTTGATTTGTCTTTTTATATGAATGAGACAAAAAACAGATTTCATGATATGATGCATTGAGATCAAAGGAATATTTGCATCGGTTATGACTACCAAGCCTATCCATGATATTTAGCATTATTGAGCAAGCACTTGCACCCTCTATTTGATGTTGATATCGACTCTCATACCCCTAGATCGTCTTCTACTTTTTAAAACTCTATTTTTAGTTGAATTGTGATAATTTATTTCAAACTCCTATTTTTAATTTTGTGGAATCATCCACCCATTTGTCCTAATTGCTACACTGAATAAGTTTGCATTTCAAATTCCTTATTGAATTCTTCAATTTAGATCACTCCCCATAGGATTTGACCCTGACTCTATTGTTGAATATTTATGTTGCTCGCATTCGCTTACTCATTTAATTGTTTTTGTGAGTAATTTAAGTGTTACAAATTGGCACCGTTGCCGGGGGTGATGGTTAAGAATTCAATTTGTTAAGTAAATTTGTGAGCTTGTCTGTTTGTAGTAGAATACATTTGTGTTTGGTGTTGTTGTTGTGCCGCATTTGCAAATGGAAATATGAGTCTATATGGAAGTGACAATGCTAGTCACTATGGGAGAAATTATAACATTGGATATATGGACGCAATGCATGTTAATATCGTCTAGAGTACTTGAGCATCCAATCACCCCTACTACTAGGGAAGCTATGTTTCATATAGCCAGAACGATTTGCAATTACTCAAGATGAGAGGGATGCTTAGAGGTGTTGCTCATGAAGACCCCCATGAACACGTCTCTAGAACTTTGTGGATATTTGTAGGCCTTTCACTTTAAATAATATTACACAAGATTCCATACGTTTGAGGTTGTTTCTTTTCTCCTTAATGGGAGAAGCAACCAAGTGGCTGGCCAAATTACCACAAGATTCTATAACTTTGTGGGAGGAACAAATGGAGGTGTTCATTGAAAGATTTTTTCCTCCTTCGAAGAGGGTGAAACTTAGAGATAGCATCTAAAACTTTAAGTGTGTGGATAGTGAGCCTCTTTGTGAAACTTGATTGCGGTTCCAAAAGTTTGTGTGGCAGTTCCTGACACATTGTGTTCTGGACAACTTGTTGCTACAATATTTCTATTGTAGCCTTGATATAGTGAACAAAAGGTTGGCTGACTAACTCATTCAAGGAGTGCTAATGCGACAACAATATGATTTGAAAACAATGTTTCTTGATGACATGAGAAAGATAAATCAAGCGCGGCACGCTAGGGAGGACCAAGTGTCTTTTGTACAGCTGGGTATGACCAAGGAACAAATGGAAAAGAACCAAGAGCGAGGCGAAAATATAGCCAAGATGATGACCCAGTTTGACTTGTTATCGAAACATGTAATGGAGGGTGGATTCTAACCGATGAACGCATTTGTTATGTGCAGTGGGCAATGCCCGGATAATGCCAATTTTGAAATATTATACAATGAAGAAGAAAAATACATGGGGACCCAAATGGGGGGTTCTCATCCAAACTATCCTAGCCTTGGTGGGAATCAAGGTTGGACTAAAGAGTGGGATAATTGCTAGAGAGATTGGTGAGATAGAGGAGAAAATTAGAGAGATTTTCAGGTCAACAAGGATAGGTACATTCCACCTCATGATCATCCCAAACCCAAAGAGAAAGCTGGATCGGAAGGGAATCGAACTAATGAAATGTTGACTAGTATCTTCAACAAGGTGGACGGTACTAACAAATTGTTGAAAGATTTGAAAAATGATTTTTCCACTTTTACTCAAATGGATACTTTCCACCCCGTGTCAATTAAATAGCGGAAAACTTAGATGCGTCAAATCATCGCTCATTAACATCCAAGGAAAAAATGGACTTTAGCTAGTGACATTATCCACAACCCCAAGAATGATACTTGATGAGTCAGAAGTATGTCGTGCCACGATATTAAATAAGGCGCTTCTTGGGAGGTAACCAAAGTTTTCTTTATTGCTTTCAATGACGTGTGTTTTGAGTGTAGGTTAAAAGGAAGTAAAAACTTTGAACGGACAAAGTGGGCGATAAAAGTACACATTGGGTGATTTGCCAAGTTCGTTTGGCAGGAATATCTATGCTCGCCTTCTTAGCCAAGAATTTTGGAAAATGGTTCTTTCAAAGTAGGTGTGCAGGTACCTATTTCGTTATACATCAAATACTATTGGGTGAACAACATCGAGTACACCGAGTTGAACTTTAAATTTTTGTATTTGTCCAAGCAACATCGACGAGCTTCATATCCTTTGGCGAGTCGCCGAACTTAGTCGGTGATGTTAGTTGCAGTCCACGGAATGCACTTGATAGTGGGAAGCCAAGTGTCTTTTCTCTTTTAAATATTCATCCTTTGACATTTTTGCGCTTTTTCACTTCCTACACTCTCTACACTTAGTCTAAATACAATTGTGTGTCCTCTTTTCTTTGATTTTCATCTGTGAAGTGTGTGATTGCAGTTGATTCTTGACCCTGACCCTTTTTCTTTTTGGTTCGAAGACCTCTTGAATACTAAGGTTGGTTTTCGTGTTTAAAATTCTTCTTTCTCTTTGAAACTTGTGCTAAATGTCTTAGGATCTATTGTTTTTGCTATTTTGATATGTGAAGCTTGTGGGTATGTGATAAAATGGTCGAACTTGTTCTTCTTAATTTTGTGCCCAAATTGCTAAAGCTTGATTGTCTGGATTGTTGGTTGATAATAACTTGATAAATATTGTGGGTCTTGTATGATTTTTCCTTGATTAAAGTCTAATTATCCTAGTGTTGTCCAATAGGCTTGAATTTACAAAATGATAGATAGAGGGACGTCTTTCTTATGGGTAAATCATCGATTTGGTAATACTTTGTTGAATGTGGGGGAAGTTTGAGTACCCGTGGATAAAATTGATCTATGGGTACCATGAATATAGGTTTGGGTGTTGGGTATTATTGCATTTTTGTTCTTAATTTTTTAATTTTTGTATTGCGCTGAAAATCACCTTTACAGCGAGGTTGTCTTAGCCCGCCAAGGTGATTAGGTGAATCACCGAATAAGTCGTTGATCACCTTTTGGTAAAGAATTTGTGACATGGGGTACTGTAATTGTCGACGGGCTTTTCTTAGCTTACCGAACCATATCTGTGAATCCCTGAGTTTGAGCTGACATCACCCATAATGCCTAAGTTAAACCCTTTTGCACTATCACCGTCGGTGAGCTTGTCTTAGCTCACTGAACCTGGTCGGTGAATCGCCAAGTTTGAGATAACATCACCCATTATGCCTGAATTATAATCTTTTTGATACTTCCATATACGGCGAGCTCATCTAATCTTGCCTAATGGTAACACTCAAATCAACCTCCAAAACCAATTAAAAGAGTGAGTGATCGTAGTCAGTAAAAACCCAACGAAGAGTCGGGGTTGAATCCCACAGGGAATAGGGAATTCCGTATCAAAAAAATTAGATTTAAAATTAATTCATTTGTAGTAGTAATACAATTGGGTGGATGGAACCAAAAACTTAATTAGAGGTTCAAATACCGCAACTAAAATAGAAATTAAACAAAATAAAGAGTTAATAAGTAATCTAGGGGTACGGGGATTGGAAGTCAATCTCATGTAGGGGTAATTGTGCTGCTCTATTGTGATGGACATTCATTAATAGGCTAAGCCATCTTCAATGATGCCAATCTTCTTTCGATATCAAAGCATCCTTGCATAGAATCTCCTTTCGGTTTCATCTATATGCAAATTCTAAACAGCCCAATACCTTTCTTTCAAGAATAGGGAAAATAGGTCTGACCCATAACCTCTCTTTAAAGCAAGTTACAAACATAAAACCTAAATTTGTAGTATTGGAATAATTATCAGCTCCACTCAATCTCTTTCAAGCATTAACAAGATATCGGAAGTAGGAATTAAGTTTGCAACCTTAAACCATTAGTTAACCTCATTATAATTAGACCAAATTCATGCATGAAGTGCAGCAAAACAGAGCATACCACAATACCCACTACATTAAATTAACACCCAACCCTATTAGAGCACCCCTAGATCTTGGGGTTTTAGCCACCCATCACAAAAATCAAAGAAATTATATCTTCCATGAAAGCAGCCATGGGTAGGATGAAATTAAGAAATTACAAGCAAACCCACTTTGGATTCAATTTCAATTTGTAAGATTCAAGCACAAAGTTGTAAAACCCCAAAAGCTATAAAAGTGTTCTTCAAAGGTAAAAGTGTTCTCTCACTCTCAATAGTCTCTCCAAAACTCTCTCGTCCAAAAAATCATCATAATCTCTCTAAAATTTACATTCTTTGGACTATTTATATTTTCTCAATATTTGGCATAAAATTCCCAAGTCTAACAGCTTCGGTGATATTAGTCGAGCTCGCCTAACCAACTCGGCAGATCGCCCTTCGCTTCTCAGCTCACCTTTTGATGCTCTAGGCTTCACGTATTTTAACCCCAGTTGGTTACTTCAATTGAGTCTACCATTCAAGTTCAGCAAATTGCCGAATACCACCTTAGTTCACTTTTCAAGCATTGAATCCTTTCCTTGCACACTGTCACTTTGGGCGATGTTCACTTTGCATTTCTACCATTCTTTCAAACATCAGTCCTTGCCTTGTCCAATTACTTTGACAACTACAAATCATCAAGGGCGATGTCCTCTCCCACTCGGTGGTATGCCCAATGGGTTCGGCAGACTAAGACAAGCCTGCCGAATGAGATAGTACCTAAGGCCATGCACATGGTAAAGAAGGTAAGCTGGGTCTTATTCAGCGATTTCCCTAACTCCCTTGGCTGGCTAAGACAAGCTCGCCGAACAGGAAATTTCAGCCCAGTGCCCAATTTTCACAGCCAAACCCAACTAGCATAACAAATACGAGTTCCCCCCAACATTACAATCCACCTATATTCTTGTTCTACCCATGGGTACTCATATTTCCCTAAGATATCACTAAGTGTCAAACTAATTGATGATTTTCCCTTAATAAAGTAGTCATCCTGTCTATAATTGGGTGAAATCATGTAATGGGTCAACACTGAGCTATTGAGACTTCACTCACATTCAATTAAGCACAAACCCATCAATTATATTAACTCAATTCATCATTCTAACAAACACAATCACCATTCAGAATTTTATGCACGCGTTCACTATCACATTCACATTGGTACAGTTCAATTTCAACAATATGATGTTGCCCAAAAAAATTAAGAACTCAATTTCAGTTAATGGGTTCAAGCCCACACCCTATATGCAATCTAACTTCAAAATTATCAACAAAAAAGTCGAAACACCAACTTTTATGTCGAAAAACAAGCAAGAAATTGAAGAATCAGGGTAGGGTTGACTCAAACATCAAGAAACTGCACTCCTAGAACCTTCAATCTACTCACAGAGGTACAGAAACAATCAAAATGCATAATGCAAGAGAAAGGAATCGAAAAGAATTTAAAAATATCAATAGTGTTGAGCTTTGAATTTAAAATAACCTTTGGCCTTTTTATACCAACATCATTCAGTGCACTCACTAATGTTTCTAAATGTGTTCGGCGTATCACCATCTAGAGCTTAAGCTCGCCAAACATGCCTGACCTAATACCAAACCTGAAGGCCATTTCAGTGAACCCGATGGAGTCCTCATAGTGTACTTTGGCGAATCGCCCTTTGGAGTTCTTATCGTCGATCTTGACAGTACATTTTTTCATCAATTCCATCTAAAATGGGCGGACAAGAGTTATTTTGCTTAATGCCTTTGACGCTTCGCCGATTTGGTTTTGTCTTGCCTATTCATCCATTGTAAATCTTTCAACCTCTTCTCAACCTGCACTCACAATGCACGTTATTTGAAAACAATAACAACAAAAGTAAATACCTGGGTTGCCTCCCAAGAAGTGCCTTATTTTACTTTGTTGCATGACGTAGTCCTCAAACTCAACATTAATTTTTGCGGTTCGGGATGGTGTTACTACTTACTAGGCAATGTTCCTTTTTGCCTTAGATTGAGATGAGTTTTAATTTGACCCAGTTGGGTCTCCAACTTCTTAATGGAAACTGTGGGAGAGGTCACCGTTAGTGATAGGGAAGAGAAGTCATTGGTCAAGTCCTTTAATACCATATCGGACCCTTCAACCTTGTTGTAGATCCTTACAAGCATTCCCTCAGTTCGGCTTCCTTCTGGCCCACTTGGTTCTTTTGGGCTTGGACGATCATGGGGAAGCACATACCTATTTTTTTCCATCTCCGAATCTCTCCAATTTCAACCTCTCCAATCTTTCCAACCACTATCTCTATCCTTGTTCAAACCTTGGTTCCCACCTTGTCATTGATAATTTGTGTTAGAACCCCCCACTTGATTTCCCAAGTATTGAAATTCTTCATTATATAATGCATCAAACTTAGCATCATTCGGGCACTGCCCTATATTAGTTCCAATCGTATTTACCGGCTTGGTTCAATCTCCCATGACATTTTTTTACAACAAATCAATTTGGGTCATCATTTTGGCCATGTTTTCATCTCTTTCATGGTCCTTCTCGATTTGTTCTTTGGTTAGACCCACTTGTTGATAAGGCACTTGGTCCTCTCTAGTGTGCCATGCTCGGTTAACCTCAGCTATATCATCAAGAAACAATGCAGCCACCTCATACGGTTGTCTCATTAAACTACCATGGACTACATCTACACTTTTGTTGTCTGAATCAAGGCTGAAATAAAGTTACTGCAGCAACAAGTTGTACGGAACGCCATGCGTTGGACATTGTAAGAGTAACCTCTTCAATCTCATCCATGTCTCATGCAATGTTTCACCTCTCATACGCTTAAAATTTTTGATTTGGATCAGGAGCTTAACCTTCTTCAAGGGTGGAAAGAATGATTTGGCAACTCTGCCAACCATCTTGTAGCTTCGCCCGTTAAAGAAAATGGGAATAATCTCAACCTTGCGGATTTTTCAGAGTTACTCTTGAACACAAAGGGTTCACATAACTCCTTAAAATTCCTAAGGTGTTCATGGAGATCCTCATGAGCTAGACCCCCTAACATTTCTTTTATTTGGACCAATTGGATCATAGTTCTGGTGATGTGAAACACTTCCCTAGCAGTTGTAGGAGGTATTTGGATTGCTCCAGTGGTTTGAATGACATTAACGTGCATGTCATTTAGATCACCCAGGTTGTCATTTTGACCATAGTGACACTCATTTTAACTCTCATGGTCACTCTTTTTATCAACCTGCAAATCAGCCAACATCAACACACAACATTAAATCTACTACAACTAAAAAAATCTAAAATCTAATTTCTCAATTAGAATTCTAAACTACCATTCCTCGGCAATGGTGCCAATTTTAATAACGATCAAATCACCGTTCAAAAAAAATTAAAAGAGTGAGTGACCATAGTAAGTAAAAACCCAACAAAGTGACGGGGTCGAATCCCACAAGAAATGGTGCAACGTAGAGAATTCCTTATCAAGAAACTAGGATTTTAAATTAATTCATTTGTAGTAGTAAAAATATTGGGTGGATGGAACCACCAACTTAATATGAAGTTTTGGTTATCAAATATCATAACTAAACTAGAAATTTAACAAAATCAAGAGTTAATAAGTAATCTAGGGGTGTGGGGATTGGAAGTCAATCTCACGTAAGGGTAATTGTGCTGCTCTATTGTGATGCGCATTCATGAATAGGCTAAAACATCTTCAATGATGCTAATACTTTTTTGATCCCAAAGACTCCTTGCACAGAATATCCTTTCGGTCTCATCTATATGCCAATTCTAAATAACCCAATACCTTACTCTATCCTTTCTTCCAAGAATAGAAAAAATAGGTCCGACCCATAACCTCTCTTTCAAGCAAGCTACATACATCAAACCTAAATTGCTAGTATTTGACTAATTACCCACTCCAATCAATCTCTTTCGAGCATCAATCAGAGATTGGAAGTAGGAATTAGGTTTTGCAACCATAGCCCATAAGTTAACCTAATGATAATTAGACCAAATTCATGCATGAACAGCAGAAAAATAGAGCATAGCACAATACCCACTACATTAAACTAACACCCAACTCCTTTAGAGAACCCCTAGATCTTGGAGTTTTAGCCATCCATCACAAAAAGCAAATAAATTATACCTTTCATGAAAGCAGTCATGGGTAGCATGAAATTAAGCAATTACAAGCAAACCCACTTTGGATTCAAATTCAATTTGTAAGATTCAAGCACAAAGCTTTAAACCCCAAAATCTAGAAAAGTGTTCTTCAAAGAAAAAGTGTTCTCTCACTCTCAAAACTCTCTTCAAAACTTTCTCATCTGAAAAATCATCAAAATAACTCCAAAATTTACATTCTTTGGGTGATTTATATTTTTCTAAAATTTGGCCCAAAATTCCCACGTCTGACAGCTTCGACGACATTAGGTGGGCTCGCCTAACCTACTTGGCGGATCGCCCTTCGCTTCTCAGCTTGCCTTGTGATGCTCTAGGCTTCAGGTGTTTGAACCTCAGTTGGTGAATTCGATTGAGTCTGCCTTTCACGTTAAGTGAATCACAAAATACCACCTTAGTTCACCTTTCGAGCATTAAATCTTTTCCTTGCACACTGTCTCTTTAGGCTATGTTGAGCTCAGTTGACGATCCGCTCATCATGCTAGTTGATCATCAATGTTCACTTTGCACTTTTGTTTTTGCATTTTTTGTCATTCTTTCAAATATCAATCCTTTCTTTGTCGAACTGCTTTTACAACCGCAAATCATCAACATTCTATTAGAAAAGAAAATAATTAGGCATTGAGGACACGAATTGTTGAGCTAAATTGGCCTTAAATGAGTGCAAATTTACCACTCATCACCTAACCTTTTTGGTGATACCCCTACCCATTTAGTGAGCCTTGGGTTAATTGTTTTAACTGTTATTTTCCCACAATTGTTTTCAACTAACATTCACTTGATGCTTTCTATGTAATGTTGTGCCTTACAGGAAATTGGAATACCTAATGCTCCAGTCACTTCAAGGGCCATTCCTGCAAGTTCTACTCTCCTTCTCCACCTCCACTCAAAAAGAAAAAAGGTATAGTCATCAATGAGCCCACAGGACAACAACAAGTCACTCCACACATTTCTAAGCATGTGAGTGAAAAGAAATAGAAGAAAGCTGTTGAGATTGACATTAGAAAAAAGAGGGCCCTGGCTAATGCGAACACATCTTCATCTTCAAACCTAGAGGAGCCCCCATTTGAGTAGTGTTGGACAAAAGATGAAGTTTAAAATGCACCTGAGAGGAACCGGCGCCTATGGTGGTTAGATGGTTTTACCAAGAAAGATAAGTGTAATCCGCTACAAGTTGGTACAAGATCCTAGTACTAATGTGACTTCGAGGGTTCTTCTGGTCAATGCTCTTAGGGCACTCAAAAAGTTGAAGGTGGCTGGGGAGTAAACTATTCTAGAGAATCATTTATCTACTAACAGGGTCACGAGTGACTACCTGGCTAACTGGGATATGATAAATTTCAACAAGTTTGTGCAATTCACAAGAGCTCAAACTTTCTATGTCTCGGCCTGGGTTCGTGAGTTCTACAAGGCCTATGCCATGGCACTCCCCAAGAAGAGGAATGGTGTGGGTTTGAAATGTTTTGGCTGAAGATGAGGTATGGGGAATGATAACGCTCAAATCACTCTTCAAAACCAATTAAAAGAGTGAGCGATCATAGTCAGTAAAAACCCAATGAAGAGTCGGGGTCGAATTCCATAGGGAATTGCATATCGTGAAGAATTTGTTATCAATAAATTTTGACTTTAATTTAGCATATTTGTAATAGTAAGAACCATTTTGTGGATCATACTACGAACTTAATATGAAGCTTTGGTTATCAATTATCGCAATAAATCTAAAATATAGATGAAATAAGGAGTTAACAAGCAATCTAGAAGTGCAAGGATTTGAAATCGATATCACATATGGGTAATTGTGCTGCTCTATAGTGATGAACATTCATAAATAGGCTAAGTCATCTTCATTGATGCTAATCATCTTTCGATCTCAACGCATCTATGCAGAGCATCTCTTTTCGATCTCATCTGAATGCCAATCTTAAACACCCTAAGACCTTACTCTGTTCTCTCTTTATAGAACACGGCAAATAGATCCCACCCATAAGCTCTAATTCAAGAAAGTTACAGACATCAAACCTAAGTTTCTAGTATTGAGCTAATAACCCACTCCAATCAATCTCTTCTGAGCAGCAACTAGAGATCGGAAGTAGGAATTATGTTTTCAACCTTAACCCTTAAGTTAACCCTATGGTAATTACACAAAATTTATGTATGAACAACAAATAAAGAGAGCATAGCACAATAGCCACTACATTAAATCAACACCTAACCCCATTTGAGCACCCGTAGATCTTGGGGTTTTAGCCACCAATCACAAAAAGTAAAGAAATTAACCTTCCATGAAAGTAGCCATGGGTAACTTGAAATCAAGTAATTAAGAGCAAACTCACTCTGGATTCAACTTCAATTTATTTAAATTCAACACCAAGTTGTAAAACTCCGAAAACTAGAAAAGCGTTCTTCAAAGGTAAAGTGCTCTCAAACTCTCTAAACTTCTCAAAGGAGAACTTTCTGAACTATTTTCCAACCTCTAAAAATAGTATTCTTTGGGATATTTATATGTTCCCAAAATTTAGTGCAAAATAAACTTAGCAACTGACTTAACAACATTAGTTGGGCTCACCAAACCTACTCGACGAATCACCCTTCTTTCCTCATCTTGCCTTATGATGCTCTAGGTTTCAGGTGTTTCAACCTCAGTTCGCAAACTCGATTGAGTCAGACTTTCACACTTGGCGAAACACCGAGTACCACCTTGGTTCACCTTTCAAGCATTACATATTTGCTTTCACATTGTTACATTGGGCGATGTGCATCAGGGTCGCCGTTCTCTTTCTGCGCATCACCGTCTTTACTTGAGTCCGCCGACCTTCTTTGATGTACAAAAGTGCTATGTACTATCAATTTGGGTGAGGTCGTTCTCAGTTTGTGATCCACCCTTCATGTAGGCGATCAATAATGTTAACTTTGCACTTCTTTTTGTATTTTGACCATCTTTCAAACATCAGTCCTTGCCTTGTCCAAATGCCTTCATAAATGCAAATCATCAACATTCTATCAAAATAGGAAAAAATTAGGCATTGAGGACACTAATTATTGAGCTAAATGGACCTTAAATGAGTGCAAATCTACAACTTGTCAACACCCCAACTTAAACTTTTGCTTGTCCTCAAGTAAATCAAGAACACAAAGAGCTCAATAAGGGTGCCTACAACTGTACTCAATGAGAGCTAACATGCAAGCGCCAAAGCAAGACTACTCTCAATAACATGTTACCCTCAATCATGATCAAAAAATTTTAAATGATGACTAGCTAGTCTCAAAACAAGATCAAGTTCACTTTAGCTTCTTGTCAAGTGGAAGAACATGTTTCAACAAATGCATTTAAGTGCTCTCACATCAAGAATGATTTCATGCTGTCACAAAGCAAATCAACAAAGGTATAAGGAATCAAAGAAACCCTCTCTCTCTCTAAAGAGAAACACATGCAAGCTTTGTCCCATAGGTTTGCCCATACTTTTCAATCATCACATAACCTAGTTCATTTAAGATTTTTGGGGTCTTTTAGGTTTGTAATGGGGATGAGGGTTAAGGTATGGTAAATTTTAATTGGTGACTTTACCTTTTCAAAAGAATTGTTGCAATCATCGTCACCTCTTCTCAAGTTCTTTTCCTTCTTTTTCATTTGAGAACTCAAATCTTGACTTGTCACTCAATTTATTTCAATCACTTCTGTTTTTCATTTTCATTTTTGCGAGGCATTTTCATTATAATGATTTGTTTTTTTACAAGAAGAGGTTCCTTCTTATTGGTAACACTTTCAAAATTATGTATCATTTCATCTTTCTTTCCCTTCACTTGGCTTTCATTATTCCTTCCTTTCCACACCCCCAACTTAGGCTTTTGGCCTAAGTTGGCTATTCAAACATCACAATGCTTCATAAAGGAGTTTTGGTGAGAAGGTGGGGATAATTTGGTTCAAAAGGCTTTCTTTTGGTTGCCAACAAATAGGTTAGACTCAAATGCTACCAAAATGGATTCACACCCTCACAAGGTAGTCACAAAGGATTTATGGACAATTTAGTTCCCTCTTTCAAATGTTGCCCAAGATCATGTCTCATATTTACCAAGATTCACACAATTGGGGTAACAACGGAAATCCTAGGACTCCACATACATGATTTCAAGTAAGTATTCACCACACATAGCACTTCAAAATAAAGTCATTTAGCACATCTGGAAAAGATCAAGAGCGTACGTGTGATGTTCATTGCAAGGCTCACATTAAAATGCAGCTAGTCAACAAAAGATTCAAAGAGATTGCTCAAATGTGTAACCACATCGACTTCATTCTTGAAACACCAACACTACGCATCATGCAAATCATAAGTACTATCGAACACATCGATATTAAACAAAATCGATCCTCAAATTGTTATCAATGAAAACTTGAAACATTTCACAATTTTAAACTCATGGGGAGGGGTCACAACATAAAGAGAGAATGAAAAAGAACCAAAGATACACTTTTATCCAAAAGAGCATTTTAATATAAAAAAGGTAATACTGCAATTGTTCAAAACACAAAATAACAAAATACAATCAAAAATGAAATATTGGCACCAAGGCCCTCACCCCACCAAAAATAAGAAAGTAGTGTCCTCAATCTAAGAAAAATAAGAATATGAGGAGGCTAAGATAAAGGGTCCCCCTGACAGGCTATGCATGTGGAACACTCTCGTCCAGAGTCACAGCTGGTGACGCCTCAAGATGGACATCAATGTCTGGCAACAAGATCACTTGAGGCAACAGGGAAGGCTCAACTGAGGCATCAATTCCCGTCTCAGCAGTAGGATGTATGGTTGGGTTTGGAGTGACTCAACTAGAATCAACCTCGAAAGTCTCTCAAAGAGATAACTCTAGAGGTCCTTGAAGAATGACTTCCTCGATTTCCTTTAGCTTGGTTAGAGTCTCTGTCATCCCATGCTCTACAGCCTGTGACTCAATCTCATCCATTTTCTCAGCCAAATCATCCTCGATTGTCTCACTCTCATCAGCATCAACAAAATCAACATGCATAGCAACCTCAGACTGCTCACTAGAGAGAGGAACGTCATCTCAAGCATAGACGCAGGCGCATCAGGAAGGGGAACCTTGCCCCAAAGCATGGAGATGTCAGTCTACTATAACTGGACCACCTCTGCCCTAAGAGGAGCAATCCCATCTCTCATTATGTCTAGTGCAGTATAGCTACCCTGGGATTTTCTCCCAAGCCTCTAACCTAGCTGTGAGATCATCATGTCTCACATTATGACTCTCAATGGTCCCCTCACACTTGACCACCTGCTCTATCAAAAGAGCCAAGGCCTTATTAGGGACCCAGTCAATAAACCCGGGCATGTCTGTCTCAACCCAGGCAACTCGAACATCTGCTCACCGGTTAAAGCTACCTATCTGGTAAATCATTGACTAGGTCAAGGGGGGACGGGTAATAGAAAATAATGAAGGACTCACCGTAGTAGCAATAGAAATAGACTCAGAAATAGTAGGGGTAGCAGTGGAGGAGAAGTAGAAATACATGATTGCTTCATAGAACGAGCATGTGTGCTAGCCTTAGCTGCTTGAGTAGTAGGATCAACCACGGGCATCGAATCTGGTCATGGCGGATTCCTTCGAGCCACATCAACCCACAAATACTCGGTCTCGATCCTCTAAATTTCACTAGAGGAGACCGGTGAGATCCTAACTTCCGCCTTCCACAGAAAGGGAACCCTCGCTCTGTCGCATAATTGTGTAATGAGCACTGAGAATGGGACTGATGTTTGCTCTGCCTCACCCGTAGTAGTATCTCATCAGCAATGATTTCACCCACATTGAATTTATCATTCTAAATAATGGAACCCACTAGTACTTCTTATTGATGCCAAGGTATATTGACTCATTTTGGGACGCATAATGTTGGTGCTAATAAACTGATCCAGTCTCGTGCCACAATGATCAGGTCCTTCTTCTCGATTTTTTTCCCTTAAGCTATCCAAGAAGGAGAAGACTCATCAGAAATCCAAAGGGCCAACCACCCCTTTAAGGCATCTAAATCCTTAGTACTCCAAGTCTTGTACTCATCATCATGATTGTTTGGGTGCATAATATTGTGTTAATCTCATTGGCATGGCACTGAACCATCTTGCCACTCACTTCTACTTCATCTATTGTCTTCCAAACAATGCCCTTCCTCTTCTTTGGCAATGCCTTGGCATAGGCGTCATTGAACTCTAGTACCCACTTTGGCACATAAGGTTGCCTAGCCTTAGTGAATTGTTCTAACTTGTGAAATTTTAGCATCTCCCGGATAACTGGGTAGTCACTCATGATTCCATATGTTGAGAGTCGACACTCGTCTAGAATAGAATGTTCTCCTTCTACCATGAGCCTATTCAAAGCTCTTGGAGCTATTATTAGGAGAACATGGGATGTAGGATTAGGATCTTGTGGGGGAACGCTAACTTGGTGCGGATGTTCACTTGGTTCTTTGAAATATGTTTCTCACTTTCTTTACCCCACTAGTATGGGTCGGAGGGTTGGTTTGTTGGGCACAAGAGGGCTAGGAAGACACATTAATTGAGATGCCCTTTTGCTTCTATGGAGGAAGAGGAGAGGACTTCTTATCTGATGTAGTGTTGGATGACATTATTTGCTTGCCTTTAGTTTGTACCAAATCCTAAAAATCACACATTCAAACATAGGAATTGTGAGGTTAGTTGAAATAAAACACACTAAAGAACTTTTAAAAAATCTTCCTGAGGGTCACATACCAGGAAGGAGGATCGCCAAACAGGATCAGCGAACTTCGATTAGCTCACTGAAATGGACAGTAACAATTAACACAGGGCTCAGGGATACGAGGCAAAGTCAATGCCAACTCGACAATTCATCGAGTCGGTTTTGGTGGGCTAAGGCATGTCCACCGAAACTAATAGTGCAAAATAGAATGATAGAGGCATGAAGGGCGATGTCCTCTTCCACTCAGTGATTCACCATATGGGTTCGGCGGAATACGACAAACCCGCCTAATGGGACAGTACCCAAGGCCATGCATATGCTAAAGAACGAGATCTGGGGCTTACTCAGTGATTCTCCTAACCTCCTTGGCGAGCTAAGACAATCCCGTCAACTTTGAAGTGTTCAGCCCATTGAAAAATTTTCACAGCTAAACCAACACGCACAGTAAATACTAGTTTCCCACCAACATTACAATCAACCTATATGCTTTTCTACCCATGGGTACTCAGATTTCCTCTATATATTACTAAGTACTTCACTAATTGACGATTTGCCCTTAAGAAAGTAGTCACCCTGTCTATCATTGGGCAAAATCATGCAATTGGGTCAACTCATACTTCACCCACATTAAATTAGGCATAGACCCATCATATTTATCAAATCAATTGCACAATTTAACCAACACAATCACGATTCACATTTTTACAAGCTTTCATAATCAAAATCTCTTGGGCACAGTTCAAATCATACAATATGATGCGACCCATCAAAATCAAACACACAAAAGCAGTTAAAGGGCTCAAGCCCGCATTTTAAACTCAAGAGCATCAACAAGAATTCAAAAACCAACCTTAATATTTTAAATAATAAAGAAAAAAGAGGGATCAAGGTTGGGTTGAGAAAAACTCCAAGACAATGCACTCCTCGAACTTTGTAAATATTCGCAAGAGACTCACAAACACTCAAAATATGCAAAGCAAGAGAAAGGAATAAAAAGGCTCTCAAATCTCAAAGATTTTTATTTTTGAATTTTAAAAAACCCTTGACCTTTTTTCTATCAAGCCCGTTTGACAATCTCGACTAACATCACCGAACGTGTTTGGTGAATCTCTATTTCAAGCTTAAGATCACCTAACATGCCTCAAAAAATATTAAACATGAAGGCTGCTTCGGTAAACCTGATGGAGTCTGCATAGTGCACGAATCGCCTTTTGGAGTCCGCATAGTGCACATTGGAAAAAAATGATTCCGCACATTGCCTTCGGTCCATCGCCATTTGGGTCTTGGTATCACCAATTTTTTCATTGTCCATCTTTCAACCACTTTTCAACCAGCACTCACAATGCACGTTATTAGAAAGCAATAAAAATAAAAGTAGAGACTTAGGTTGCCTACCAAAAAGATCCTTATTTAATGTTGTGGCAGGACATAGTCCTCAAACTCAACAATCATTCTTGGGGTTCGAGATTGTGTCAGTAGGCAATGTTCCTTTTTTCCTTGAATTGAGATGATTGGCAATTTGACCCAGTTGGGTCTTCAGCTGCTTAATTGAAACTGATTGAGAAGTCACTGTTTGTGATAGAGTAGAAAAGTTATTTTTCAATTCCTTTAACACCTTATCAGATATGACTAAAGTTAATTGAGCCTCTCCCGTTAAAGAGAATGGGAATAACCTAAATCGTACAGTTTCTTCGAAGATATTCTTGGACACAAAGGATCCACATACCTCCTTGAAATTCCTAAGGTGTTCATGGAGATCCTCAAGAGCAAGACCCCCAAAAATTCCTCTCATTTAGAGCAATTGTATCATAGTTCCGGTGATGTGAAACACAGTCCTCCCGTTTGTAGGAGATATCAGGATTGCTCTCGTGGTTTGAATGACATTAATGGGCATGTCATTTAAATCACCCATATTGTCGTTTTGACCATTGTGACTATCCTTATCATTTCCATGGTAACTCATTTTGTCAACTTGCAAATCAGCCAACAACAACACCAAAAAATAAAAGAGTGAGCGATCATAGTCAGTAAAAACCCAATGAAGAAACAGGGTCGAATCCCCAGGGAATGGTATATTGTGGAGAATTCCTTATCATGAAATTTGGACTTTAATTTAGCTCAGTTGTAATAGTAAGAAAATATGGGTGGATGATAACACCAACTTAATATAAAGCTTTGGTTATCAATTATCGTAATTGAACTAAAATATAGACGAAATCAAGAGATAACAAGCAATCGAGGAGTGTGGGGATTGGAAATAGATATCACATAGGGGTAATTGTGCTGCTCTATAGTGATAAACATTCATGAATAGGCTAAGTCATTTTTATTGGTGCAAATCATCTTTCGATCTCAAAGTATCTATGCATAGAGTCTCTTTTTGGTCTTATCTGAAGGCCAATCCTAAGCAACCAAGTACATTACTCTATTATCTCTTTAAAGAACAGGGCAAATAGATCCAACCCATAACCTCTCTCTCAAGCAAGTTATAGAAATCAAACCTAAATTGCTAGTACTGAACTAATTACCCACTCCAATCAATCTCTTTCGAGCATCAATCGGAGATTAGAAGTAGGAATTAAGTTTGCAACCTTAACCCTTAAGTTAACCCCATTATAATTAGACCGAATTCATGTATGAAGAGAAACAAAATAGAGCAAGCATAATACCCACTTCATTAACTCAACATCCAACCCTATTTGAGCACCCCTAGATCTTGGGGTTTTAGCCACCCATCACAAAAAGTAAAGATATTATACCTGCCATAAAAGCAGCCATGGGTAACTTAAAATCAAGTAATTTAGAGCAAACTCACTTTGGATTCAACTTCAATTTATCGAAATTCAACATCAAGTTGTAAAATCCCAAAAACTAGAAAAGTGTTCTTCAAAGGTAAAGTGTCCTCAAACTCTCTAAACTTCTCAAGAGGGAACTTTTTAAAGTATTTTTCGAACCTTTAAAAGTGGTATCCTTTGGACTATTTATATTTTCCCAAATTTTGGCCCAAAATCCACTTAGTGAATTACTCAGCGACATTAGTTGGGCTCGCCAAATTGCCCTTGTTTCCTCAGCTCGCCTAAAGATTCTCTAGTCCTCAAGTGTTTGAATCTCAGTTGGTGAACTCAATTGTGTCAGCCTTTCATGCTCGGTGAATCGCTGAGTACCACCTTGGTTCACCTTTCAAGAATTACATCTTTGCTTTGCACACTGTCACTTTGGGCGATGTGCATCAAGGTTGTCATTCTCATTCAACGCATCACCGTCTTTAATAGAGTCCTCCAACCTTCATTAATAGACAAAAGTGCTATGCACTATCAATTTGGGTGAGGTCGTGCTCAGTTGGTAATCTTCCCTTCATGTAGGGGATCAACAAAGTTCACTTTGCACTTCTTTTTGTTTTTTTGCCCATTCTTTCAAACATTAGTCATTCCCTTGTCCAATTGCCTTCATAGCTGCAAATCATCAATATTCTGTCAGAATAGGATAAAATTAGGCATTAAGGATACTAATTATTGAGTTAAATGGACCTTAAATGAGTGCAAATCTACTACTCATCAAGGAAAAATGGTGAAGTATGACTGGACGACAATAAATGATATTCAGGGCATGCCCGGGAAGAAGGCGAAGATGTAGTAGCTTCGCATGAAACACAAATTGGATAATTTGAAAGGGTGGCTGGCACCCTAGATTTCTGACATTACTCCCCCATGGTTGGTTGATAGGATGAAAATTGAAAATACATACATCAACATGGTTGCTCATTTTTAATTCGAAATCATCACTAGAAACCTCATGCTTTCACAAAATTAGTCGATCTCTAGCACCCAAAAGAAGTCTTGGTTGGGACGATAATTGATTGGGAAGAGGTGAAAGTGGGCTAGATTATTGAGGAGGAAATGCTCACGCAAGCTAGGTGAGAACAAAACTCAATGTCCTTTCCTGTTTTGATCATTTAATTATGTGAGGCGGCTGGAATTCCATTCAGAGAGAAGACGGATGTGAGAGTTACCCTTGCCTCATCTAACAATATTTGAAGGATCTAGGCTGCTTACTAGAGAGATGACGTGGCCACAAAGGAGCTTCCACCGCCTTACACCATTCTAATAATGGACCCTACTCCCTTAGAGTCAGATGTTGCTCATTGCGCTCCTAGTGTGGACCCATCAGGTATCCCTCCTGCTCCATCTGTACCTTTTGGGTCTATTGCTCCCCTCTTTCTGTGGCACCTCCTCTACATCCCAGCCTTTGTTGACACTTGTAGTGTTGTTTCAGTCTTTCAATGGAGGGGACAGATCGAGTTTCGGGATGAAATTTTAAGTTAAATTAGGCAGCGTAACGGAAGGGAGCAAGAACAAGTAAACTTTAAACAAAGAAAGAACGGGAACAAAGAACAAAGAAATAGTAAACAAAACTAAATTAAACATTAAAACATTAAATCATAAAATTGAAATTATAAGTAGAGAAAATATACTTACAACAAGCTTTTTATTGATGAAGGGAAAAGAGAGAGAACATGGATGGGAGAAAGGTTGGGGGAAAGATGGAAAATCTTGAGAAGTTTTCAAAGTCATAAGATTTTGAATTCCTTCTACTGATACAAGTTGAAAGACTTAAATATGCCTCAAAAGTGCTGACTAATCGAACTTATTATGCTATCTATTTTATATGTGTGTGTACACTAATGACACTATTGTTTTTATGCGTAACTACTAACTATTACACGTAACTGATAATAATTATATGTTGATAATAATTATGCACGTAGCTGATTGGTGAATATTTTCCATGTATATCCTTGTTGAAAATATATTTTGCTGAAAAAAGTCTTGGAAACATATATCTTCTTATTTTTTGGACATTTGTCATTTGGTGTCGTGGATTTTTTGTTCTTGCAGGGTCCATCTTCTTGTTTAATTGTTGACAAATAAATGTTAACATATGCTGAAATTTACCATAAAGTGGCCTTGAAACTTGTTGTTTATTGTTGCTTGTACTATTGATTTTTTGTGGCATGATATTTTGGTGCATGGGGTCCACCCTTTTGATTGTTTCTTTTAATATTTGATGAGTGCTGGAAATTCCTTTGCAATTGAGGAGGTATGCTTGTTCTATCCCTTGTAGTTCCAACATATCTCCATTGCCAGACTCACTATGTGAGGAAGTAGTATCTAATAATTCTATTATCTGTTTAGACTCCGTATCAGTATTGAGGTTTAATAAGGCTTCTTTGAACCTTCATTTTAATTTTTCTTGGAGCGGTTAGAATCCCTCTGTGGTGACAAACTCGATACTAACTTATTATTGCGGACTGTTGGTGCCCATCCTTTAATTATAATAGTCTTGCTTAAATACTCTATCCTTTCAATCTCATGAATGTCGAAGGACTAACTAATAAGATAGGAAATCCTTTTGGCAATAAAGAACTTGCATAATTTAATATTCTCTGATAAGGTAGATATATTCCGCTCCACCTGAAACTTTTCAAATTATGTTTGATGTTGAGTTGATAATACCTATTTATTTCCTCCGAATTGACTCCACCATTCGTAAAACCATCAGGGAATTATTGCATTCTTCATTTCTTCTGAATATTTTATAAACCAAGTGTGGGTGTTGGGCCTCACAAAAATAAAATTATACCAGGCTGCCTTATAATCATACCAATTATATGTTTGGGGCCGATGAGCTTTTGATAAGAGAATAGGGGTATGTAGATGATCTACAAACCACTCAAAGGGGCTTAAAATTTATTTAATCGTGAACTTCGAGTATTGTTTACTATTTGGATTATTTTCCTCAAATATATGCTCAATCTCTATTGAATCAGTATCTGTTAAGATAAAGTCATAAGACCTCTAGATTTTGACGGGATCTTCCATCTCCACATAGTTCTGGTTTATGTAGAAGGCCTTTAGTAAGTCTGAAATTCCATAATTTCCATATTTCTTATCAAGTGCAGTATTTGGTAGTAGCTGTGCGACTGTTAACTCTAATCGTTTTTTATTCGGAGAAATCCTCTCCTCGTTTTCTTGCAAAGTGGCAAGGGGATCCGTTTGTCGGTATATCTCTCCAGTTTTCATTTTGTAACTATCTTTTGTTTGGATACAAATATTTTTATTGATCGAGGAAGATGAATCTTCTCGGAAAAGTGAATGAAAAGGTTGTAGCTTGGTTGAGCTGGTTATACGTTCCTTTAATGGTGATGGTATAGTATATTTTGGTAGAAGGAAATATTGTGCGTACTGATCTTGATATTTTGTTCTATCTTTTTCACAAAAGGGTCTTTTCATTGTTTCTTCGGGTTTGAACGTCAGGAATTGGGGCCTCAAAGGTCTTATTCCTAGTCTCATTATTTCTCTGAAAAATCCTTTTGTCAAAATTTCGTAGAGATTTTCTCCCTTTATTTATAAATCAAAACTAGATGATAAAGTTTTCCAAGTGGAAAATATTTGTTTTGCAATTGATTTTTTATAAAAATTATATTGAGCTGTGTTGCAGTCCTCATTTAAATTATTTTGAAATTGGGTAATCCCTAGTGCTGTAAAGAAGGCTAAGCAAAATCTAGGAGAAGTAGAAGGTTTAATAATCTTTCTTGAATAATTTTCTTGGTGTGAAAGTAATTTATTTTAAAGATATTTTTATCTTTTATGAATTTATTCTCATCTTTTTACATACTATTTAGCTAGTGGAATATAAGATTTTTCCCTAAGATTGAGGTATGGATGCAATCTAATTGGGCAGTAAAAGGTTTTATATAGGTAATGAAAGGAATACCTAATATTATTTCTTTATTTTTATCACTGGTTATCATAAAATCTTTAATAAATCCAATTCCATCATTGCATATGTGTGCCTTCTGAAACTTGTAATTTATTTTAATCTTTTCCCCTATTGCAGAGAATAATCGTGTAGTACCTATATCTAGGTACTTTTTAGGAATTAATCCCTCAATAATATAATTTTGATCTGCGCCTGTATCAAATAATACTATTTTATGGATGACATAATCGTTATTTATAAGTAATGTAATAGGTATGTGGTAGCTTCGCGTTCTATTGACTGTAATTGCATTAATTCCTAAATTAGATAGAGGTTCTTCAAGAGCCTCTACTTCTTTTGATGTTTCTCTAGGTTTGAGTTTATAGAGTATCGGTTCTTGATTAGGTGGTAGATCATTTAACATCTTATTAATAATTGATTCGACTTCTAGAGTGTAAGGTCTTTACTTAATATCATTTGTTTCATCTTTTACCTGTATTAATTCTATTTGAATACTTTGTAGTGTTGTTTCAGACTTTGGTTCTTTAAATTTATTTAATACCTGTGTCATATCAAAAGGTTTAATAGTTTTGTTATCAAATTGTTTATCAAGAACTACATCTCTTAATGCAATCAAATATTTTTTCTTAAAATCAGGGTCTTCAATATGATCTATCATATCAAAGAATGTTTCTTTATTACTACTAGTAATGACATTTAAGGAATGGGTTTTGCAAGTGCAAATTGCACTACCACAATCACAAGGGTCTGATGATTTACTATTATCAAAACTATAGTCTAATTTTAACGAGTTGATCGTCATCGCTAAAGTTTTCACCGGTGGAAGAGTTATTTTCATTCTCTTCTAAAATAGAATATAATTTATTCTTAAATTCTTCTTCTAACTTTAACATATTAGTTTTATCTTTCTTTTTATTAGTGACTGGGCATTCATTGGCCCGATATCCTATTTTTCCACAGCCCCAACATTTGTCATTGCTGTTTCATTTGAATCTATTTTTACCAAGGTCTTGGTTAGATTTTCAGAACATCTTTTTATAATTACAGGGTCTTTCCAATTTATGGTCCTTCTTATGGCCCCTTGTAATTTTTTTAGAAGCCCCTTTTGAGGGCGTGGATAGTTTAATATAACCAAAATCTTCACAAAAAATTCCTAATTCAGTTTGTGATATCTTACTATCCTTTTTAAGCTGATTTTTAAGTTTCATATCGGTACATAGTTCTAATCCGGTATTATTTATAAAACTTATGAGGTCACCATAGGTCAATTGGTCATAAGGAATTTTTCCCTCAAACCTATCTTTTAATTTTATCTGAACCTTTCAGCAAATAGTGTTGGTAAACTACTAATATTTTTTTCCTTCATATAGTCATGATTACAATCCTTCCGAATCATAACTTTGTTGAGAAAAATGTCATTATACCACCTAAAATCATCTAACTTTGGACAATATAAATTAGATAATGTTTCTAAACTCTTACCTTGAAAGAATTGGGGTTCACCAATAAAGTGTTTAGCTATGCTATAAATTAAGCTGGCAGTGGCATCTTCCAATATTTGGTTTTCTATAGTTTGCCTGCAGACTCAGTTTTAATGATAGGGATAATAGTAGTAGCTTTTACTACTCTTTGTCTATTATCTTCGGTGAGGTAGTTGTCCCACAAATTTTTTAGTGTGCCAATAAAACTAATTGTAATTAAAGTGATTGCTTGTTTATCTGATAATTTTTTCATTTTGTATGCAGTAATGGTCATACCCATTTCACTCCCAGAGTGTGATGTATGGGATAAAAATTCATTTTCTCCATACTGTATATCAGTAAAGGAGGGTCTCTTGTAATAATTCTTTTTTATGGAATAATTAGAACCTTATTTATTTATTTCATTATCATCGGTTTTGGATAAAGTATTTATGAAATTATCACTTGGAACCCTTAAATTGGATTTTAACTTTTCATTAAGTATTCCTATACGCTCATCTGTAATTTCAAGTTTTTCTTGAAACTTAGGAAATTTATCTTTGAAGAATTCTGGTAATTTAAATATTGAGTGAGTTTCTAAATTTTTATTTTTATTATTGCAGGAAGAGCTTGGTTTATCTTGGAAGTCTGACTTATTATCAGCTCTTAAAAATTGATTAGAGACCAAATAAAGTAGTTGATTTGTGTAATTATGTTGTTGTAGTATTTTATTTATATCCTTATTTGTGGAATCATAATTTGTGTCTACTACATCAATTTTAAAAGGTGAGGCGGTAATTACTTTACCTTTGATAGGTAAATTAATCTCTTCTAATAGAGGTATTGTAGGCTCTATTACTTTATTGTTGGTAGTATACCACTTATTAGCAATCATATTTAATAATTCCTTTTGGTCATCTAATTTTTCCGGTGCATTCAAACCATTTAAAGAATTCTATATTACATCTTATTCTTTTCATATCACTTAACCACTTATCTCTAAAGGCTAGCCTTTCTTTTTAGAATTTCTTTGTATATACCATTGTTTTTTAATGAAATATTCTAAACTAATCCATAGTTTATCTATATATTTGATATCCGGTTCAAAAGTTTCATTAGATCTAATCATGCATAAGGATTATTTTACTTCTTGAACTTTACTAGTAGTGGGACTTGTTGACATTACGGGTTTAGGATTTCTAAGTTCATATTCCATCTTGGGAATTATTTCCTAGAAATCTAGCCCCTTTAACTTTCTATCAATGTCTTCTAATGATTTTTCATCTTCCTCCCTGGTTGTGGAGAAAGAAGGTCTCGAAAATGACATTCTTCTACTTGAAGAGACTTGAATACAAGATTGGGATCTTATAAATTTTAAATCTATTGATCCATCTGGAAATTGAATCACCTGGTCAATATTTGAATTTTCTTCCACAATTCTGACTCTGTTACGGAGTCCAAATGCTAATCATCTTTTGTCAATATGTCATCCAATTTTATCATTTTTGGGATAAAAGGTATTATTATGGTTATGGTAGGCTTTCATAAGCAAGGTAACTCCTTTATTACCTATCATTTTTGTAACACCCCGAAATTTTTTGAAGTTAAGACTTGAACCATTCTTGAATTGCATATAAAGTTTTACCGTGTTATTCTTAATTATTCTTAGATTATAAGGTCAATTCATTAGTGTGGAAATGGTTTTGGATATCTATTTAAGTAGTGTGAATCCCCTAGCACAAATTTGAGTTGGAAGCTTCCCTACCAAGTAAGTTTCGACGTAAGATTCTACTTAGGTCAAATTAAAATGGTCATATCTCTAAGTACATAATGCGTTAGGTGGTATATGAGCTATCAAATATCAAATGTATTTGAGTCCTCTTTCCATCACTACCAAGTTTGGTCCATTTGAAGCTCGGAGTAAAAAGTTATGTCTGTTTGAGTGAAGCCTCTCTATTTAAGGCACTTCATTCATTTTAGGAAAGGGTATTTTAGTCTTTTCCTATTTTCCACTAGGCTTAGCACGTTTTTCCTTACCCAATGAAGGGTCTAATCAAATTCTAAATTACCTTTTCACGTTCCAAAACACTTAGGGTTTTAGAGCGAGGTTTCAAGAGGAGAAAAAGGACTAAGTTCAAGCGTTCTTCAAGATTTGTGGAATTCACTAAGAAAATTCTTCTTTACAAGTATGTAAGGATTCTCATAGTGTTGGACTTGTTCTTCCTCATGCCATACATATAATTCATCCATGAATTTTTCCATGAAATCATTATATTAAGATATTCTTGAGTAGTTCTTTAGTTTTAAGCTTTATTCTTTAACAATGGAGGTTTTTGAATTCTTAAGGTGAGAGTTTTGCGAATAAGTGTTGTTTCTTGATAGAACTTGAGTGAGATTTCAATAATTTCGTGTTGGGTTTGTGAATCAAAGAGAGTTTGAAGGAAACTGATCAATTCTAGATGTGTTAGGACCCGAAATTGAGCAAGAAAATTCGTTGAATTTCTGGGTTCTGGAGTGGGGCAATGCCCTACGATAGCACAAGGAGGGCTTGCGCGCTGCGCTACTGATACGCCGGGGTCGCCAAGCCCTCTTCTTCTTTGATCTTCATCTCATATGCATTCTTTCAAATCGTGTATTTGCTCACTTTTTAATATGAACTCTTAAATTTTTCATTAATTCTTGAGAGATCCTACATGTAATAATCACATGTCTTAATTTACATTTAAAATTAAAGCGAGTTTAAGAGAGAAGTTCCAGAGCTTTTATTGAGTTGATTTTGAATTCTTGAGTTCCTGATCCTTGTTGAAATTCTATTCCAAATTATTGAATAGCTATATGTTATACATTGCATTTCTTGAGTTGATTAATTCGTGTCTAGATTTTAGTATGAACCCGATGAATTGAGTATTGTTGAGATGAGTTGTATCGTTAAGTTCTGAGTTCTGAGTTTTTGAGTTCTATGTATTCTTGAGATGAGCAGTATCATTGAGTCCTGAGTTCTAAGTTCTTGAGTTCTAAGTATTGAGTTTTTTATATTGTAATCGAGATCCTTGAATTGATTCTTTCATGTCTATATTTCAACATGAACCTTATGTTGAGTTATAAGTCCTGAGAATCTTTTAAAGCCAATAATTGTGTTTTAAACTTAGTTTTGAGGAAAGCTTAAAGAGACATTTTTTAAGTAAAGTTTAAGGTAACTACGTAGTCCCAAATGTATCATTTTTACATTGAGAAAAGAGAAACTTTGATTTCTAAAAAGAGTTTATGAGTTCAAAGATATTTCAGAGCAATTACCTCTTTCAAGTGGATAGTTTGAGCAATTATCTCAAACCAGAGGAAGAGTTTGTTTTACTCTTTGAGCAAGAGTATATATTATTGGGAGTAGTATTGAGCACCAATATCGGGATAAGTTCAGACAAATCAAATTCCTCATAAACCATGTATGCCAACATGGGTAAAGGATTCATAATGTTTAGATTATTTCTCTATGCCTTTGGGTAGAGCTTAGTGGATCCACTTAGTCGAGGTGTCTTATACCCCAGCAAGGTAAAGGACAGTTTTTGCAGCATGGGTGAGACGATGTATCATCACGTAGCACATAGTGATGGTTGTCGATTAGAGAAACTCCCTAATCGAGTAAAGAGTACTTTCATTGTATTTTCACATATAGTTTTCTTTGTGTTATTATATTGTACTTTGTGTAGCTTTAAATGATCTTACCTCTAATCATGCGTTACATTGAGTTGAGTTTAGTCGAGTTGAGTTGAGCTGAGTATTTTTTTTCAGTCTGGTCAGTTCAGTATATGCTATTATTGCATTCTTTCGGTAAAAGTTTAAATGAGTTTTTTATCATGATTTATATTATATTTCTGTAGACTTACTGCTAGAGTTTCAGTTCAGTTATTTTGATATATTACATACTCATACATTCAATATATTGAGTGATGTCATTCGATCTGCATCTTTTATGATGCAGATACAGGTAGTTAGGATCCTCAACAGGACTTTCATTAAGATCACTTCATCCGCTTGTCAGCTTTTGAGTAAGGCATCATTAGTTCCAGAGGACTCCAGTTTTATACGTTGTTAGTAGGAGTTCTGTTGAGGGGTCGTGGGTCTTATTCCGACACTCGTCTATATATAATAGAGGTTTTATAGATAGACAAAGTCGAGGTGTCTTTCAATAATTACTCTCTTTGAGTAGTTTTCAAAACTTTAAGTATTGTTATTAAGTATTTTTCAAAATTTTATGAGATGAGTATTTGAGTTTAACTGATTTAATTCTTCTTTTAGGCTATCATTGCTAAAATAAGTCTTCCGTTAAGTAGTCAGCCAGGCCAAGGGTTTCCTTGGGCACCAGAGATGGTTTCCAAGTGCCGGCCATGTCTAGGGTGTAGGCTTGGGGCATGACAAAGCTTATATCAGAGCACAGAATTCAAGTGTCCTATGGTGTCTATGAAGCCATGTCAGTATAATTTTATTTATGATTGTGAGGGCCCCACTTCTATAAATGAGGGACTACGGACATTTAAGAAAAGTTTCTCTTGTTTCTTACTTTAAATCGTGCACTAGAACTGCGTCATGAGGAACTTATTCAAACTCATGCATTTCTCAGATCTATTTGACTACCCCTCATACTCAAGGTAGTTTAAAAGCAAACTCCAGATCCTTATTGATGAGTTACTATAAGCAAAATTCTTCAGAAAGTCATGAGACTGCAAAGGGGTTTGAAAGAAGCCGTGAGTGAGCTTAAGTGTTGAGATTCAAAAGAATGCACTCTTAATTTATATGAATCATGCGTTCGAGCTCAAAGTGAGATGTACTCCCAGACTCTCTTCTCTAAACCTTATTCAGGTGAGACCCTTATGAGGAAGTGTGTTTATGAACTTGGGTAGTATTTTCACTCGAAAAGATAGTATGAGTTACGATGCTATGAGCCAGTAGTAGTAGAAGTGCCTAGAGTTAGAGGAATGCATGCAGAGGTATAGTAATCTAAGAAAGGGAGATAGTGATTAGATAAATAATGTTGTTGAAGTCATTCACCCGGTAAGTTATTAATGAGGATTTTTCCCTTAAGAGTAGACAAAGAGTGATTAGTTTTTGTAGGTTTCATGATAGAAGGTAGAATAAGAGTTACTTGTATGAATGCATTAGAATATACTTTAACCATAAAGGAGTTTATGTCAATGCCATTGTGTTGGTGAAGGCTATGCATATGTGTTGAATAAAAGAGCAGCGTATTTATAAGGTGAAAGATCTAAGCTAGGCTTATGATTTTTGAAAGGAGAGCCCATAGTATTTAGAGGATTATAGAACTAATTAAGTAATGATGTATAGTAAGTGGGTAAATAGTACTTAAATTGTGAAATGAAAGTGTGGTAGTAATCTGTAAATATAGGTAGACTAAGAGATAAAGGTTGACTACTTGTCATGAGATCTTTTTGGGTGAATATTTCTTAAATTTATCTAGTAGTTGTAAGTAAGTGAGTAATTTTATTGATATCTATGTTTAATAATAAACACTAAGCTTGAATTTGAGATGAGTGTCGTGAAAAAAAGGGATGGCAACATCAGGATGATGATGTTAGTTTTGAGGTTTGATCTGGTAGATTCGACATAGAGTAGATGAGGAAGTAAGGGGTTAGATTGCAATGAATGTGAGTGGTACAAGTGTGGTATTATGACCCTTAGATGAGAGCAATAAAGTGCGGCTAAGTCATTAGATTGACAAGAGCATTAAGAGGTGTACCCGAGATAATATGTAGTCAAATCAGGTTCTAATAAAGTTATGATTTTCTATGTGTGCCTAGATTGTACATTTGAGTTATCAATGTGGAGTAGGATGATGTAAGCATTAGTTATTACCCTTAAGAGTTTTGTCGAAGGGACTATATATAGCCGATGATGAGCCTTTCAAATATAGTTCAAGTTTCCTCCAGTTCGCTAGATATGAACTTAGAAGGACTGTATTAGTGGGCTAAGAAGGAGAAGTTAGATTATTAAGAGTTAGACTAAGCGTCTTTATAAACCATTGAGAAGAGGTTAAGAGAAGCATCTCATAAAGTGATCTTAGAAGGAACCCTAGTACTTGCACTTAGAGAGTTCAGTAGCCATGAGATAAGCCTTTCCTAAGTATTAGAGAAAAGTGAATGTAGACAAGTTTAGAGACAATTGAATAGATCCATAGCTTTAAAGTGTCTGCTTTAGACCTGAGGTGGAGATGATAAGATGAGAAACCAAGTAAAGTGTTGAGAGTCAGACAGCAATGTGTTCAGAAAGAGTTAAAGTGATATATCGATCCATTCATACTCTAGTGTATTCTTCAAAGTTAAGTTGTTTCAACATCCTGTTGATGTTTCTAATATCAGAATTGTGTCCATGACCTATGCCCATACACTTCAGAGAGATTCACATTTGTGCTAAGTTTCCAGAATGAGGGGCAAAGATTTTAGCCTGTTGATTTCAATGTTACTCCATAAATTTATGGAATACAGTCTCATAATATGAACCTATTCAGATAAGCACTCATTTCTCATAGTATGCTCAGTATCACAAATTCATGATTTGATCTCAAAGGCTAGCAACATAAGGTTATGTCAATCATATTCTTATATCAGAATTCTTGAATGAATCATGTTTATGATCTTTCATCCTAAAGCTCTTTCAGTGATCCTTTTTAGTTAAGAGAGTGATGTTGATGATAGTAGTTGAGTGATGATAGAAGGAGAAGGTTGAGGTTTCTTATTTTGGTAGTAGGAGTGTACTTATTCAGTCTAAGGTTATAAAAGTGAAGGAAGGATAAATGAATTTTTATTAAGAGTAATAGTAAAATGAGAGAAAGTAGTGGTTCCTAGTAGTAATGCATGAAATTTCAGTTGGTAGAGATGATGAGAAAATGAGAAATTCTTAAAAGGATTGGTTAGCAGGACTCCATGGAGTGGTTATAGTACTAGGCTTTGATATGGTGTTGTTAACATGTGGACAAATGCTTGATTCATTGGGTGTTTCTTGACATGGGTTCAAGGTTAGTTAAATGCAGTTATAAGAAGAAGTATTCTTGGGATGAGGTTCCCTATAGAGGTATAGAACCTGAATCTTGTGGTTTAGATATGTATAATCATCTCATGTTTAACACCTTGCGATTTAGAGATTAGGCTTGAACACAGTAAGAGAAGGTAGTTTAATTTAAACCTTGTTAAAGGTAGTCTTATACTCTAGTGAGAGCTATGAGTTGCAGCTAAAGAAGTGTAGTAACCAGAAAGGAGAGTATAGTTGAGAAGTGTTGCTAAGTTTAAAAGCTACCAGTTATATCACTCAAGGACTAGTAGTCTTATTCTTATTTTGTGCCCAGATACCTTGTTGAATGGCATGGCCTGTAATTTTGAAATTTTATGTGAACTTCGTGCCAAGTGTGCTCGAGTCCAGTTTCAAAACTCTCAGTATGAATCACTTCTGCCTATAATAGTAGGCAAGTTCTGAAGTCAAGAGAGATAGTGATAGTAACTCATTTACCTTTCATGTTCAATTTAGCCATCATTTGAGGACGAATGATCCCAAGGTGGAGATATTATAACATCCTGAAAATTTATAAGTTAAGACCCGAACCATTCTTGAATTGCATATAAGGTCGTACCGAGTGATTCTTCATTGTTCTTAGATTATAAGGTCAATTCATTAGTGTGGAAATGGTTTTGGATATCAATTTAAGTCCACTAGAATCCCCTAGCACAAAGTTGAGTTTGAAGCTTCCCTACCAAGTAAGTTTCGACCTAAGATTCTACTTAGGTCAACTTCAAATGATCATATCTCTAAGCACATAATGAGTTAGGTGGTACATGAGATTTCACATCGAAGGTCTTTGAGTTCTCTTTCCAACGCCACCAAGTTTGTTCCATTTGAAGCTCGAAGTAAAAAGGTATGCCCGTTTGAGTGAAGCCTCTCTATTTAAGGTACTTCATTCATTTTAGGAAAGGGTATTTTGGTCTTTTCCTTTTTCCACTAGGCTTAGAACATTTTTCCTGACCCAATTAAGGGTCTAATCAGATTCTAAATCACCTATTCACGTTCCTAAAAACTTTGGGTTTTAGATAGAGGTTTCAAGAGGAGATAAAGGGCAAAGTTCAAGCGTTCTTCAAGATTTGTGGAATTCACCATGAACATTGTTCTTTCCAGGTATGTAAGGCTTCTCATAGTGATGGAATTTTTCGTCTTCATGCCACATCTAATTCATCAATGAATTTGTCCATGAAATCACTATATTAAAAGATTCTTGAGTAGTTCTTGAGTTTTAAGCTTAATTCTTTAACAATGGTGGTTTTTGAGTTCTTGAGGTGAGGGTTTTGCGAATGAGTGGTGTTTCTTTATACAATTTGAGTGAGATTTCAATAATTTCGTATTGGGTTTGTGAAACAAAGGGATTTTGGAAGAAACCAACCGATTCTAGATGAGTTAGGACCCAAAATTGAGAAAGAAATTCGTTGAATTTCTGTGTTCGGGAATGGGGCAATGCCCTACCATAGCGCAAGAAGGGCTGGTACACAGCACCTGCAGTGCGCCCCAAAGCAGCCCCAGTACATTTGGGGTTGGCGCGGCGTGCCACTAATATGCTTGGGTCTCTAGGCCCTTTTCTTCTCTGTTTTTCATCTCTTATGCGTTCTTTCAAATCGTTTCTTCTCTCTCTTCTTAATATGAACTCTTAATATATTCATTAATCCTTGAGAGATCCTACGTTTCCTAATAACATGTCTTAATTTACATTTATGATTAAAGTGAGTTTAAGAGAGTAGTTCAAGAGCTTTTATTGAGTTGATTTTGAATTCTTGAGTTTCGGATCCTTGTTGAAACTCTATTCCTAATTATTGAATAGCTATATATATTGAGGTTCTTGAGTTGATTCGTTCGTATCTAGATTTCAGCATGAACCCGATGAATTGAGTATTCTTGAGATGAGTAGTCTCATTAAGTTTTGAGTTCTTAATTCTTGAGTTCTGAGTATTCTTGAGATACGCAGTATCGTTGAGTCCTAAGTTCTGAGTTCTTGAGTTCTAAGGATTGAGTTTCCTATATTGTTATCGAGATCCTTGAGTTGATTTTTTCATGTCTATATTTCAGCATGAACCTTATGTTGAGTTATAAGTCTTGAGAATCTTTTAAAGCAATTAATTGTGTTTTAAAGTGAGTTTTGAGGAAAGCTTAAAGAGACATATTTTTAGTAAAGTTTAAGGGAACTAAGTATTGCCAAATGTATCATTGTTACATTGAGAAAAGAGAAACTTTGATTTCTAAAAAGATTTTATGAGTTCAAAGATATTTCAGAGCAATTACCTCTTTTAAGAGGATAGTTTGAGCAATTATCTCAAACCAAAGAAAGAGTTTGTTTTACACATTTGAGCATGAGTATATATTATTGGGAGTAGTATTGAGCAACCATATGGGGATGAGTTCAAACAACTCAAATTCCTCATAAACCATGTATGGCAACATGGGTAAAGGATTCATACTTTTTAGATGATTTCCTTATGCCTTCGAGTAGACCTTACTGGATCCACTTAGTTAAGGTGTCTTATACCCCGAAAAGGTATAGGACAGTTCTGGCAGCGTGGGTGAGACGTTGTATTATTACGTAGCTCATAGTGATGGTTGTCGGATAGAGAAACTCCCTAATGGAGTAAAGAGTACTTTTATTGTAATTTCACATACAGTTTTCTTTGATTTATTATATTGTACTTTGTGAAGATTTAAATTATCTTACCTCTTATCATGCTTTACATTGACTTGAGTTGAGTCGAGTTAAGTATTTCGTTCAGTCTGGTCAGTTCAATATATGCTATTATTGCATTCTTTTGGTAAAAGTTTAAATGAGTTTTTCATCATAATTTATATTATATTTCAGTTGACTTACTGCCAGAGTTTCAGTTCAGTTATTTTGTTATTCAGCTATATTACATACTCGTACATTCAATGTACTGACGTCATTCAACTTGCATCTTTTATGATGCATATACAGGTACTTAGGATCCTCAATATGACTTCCATTGAGATCACTTCATCCGCTTGTCAACTTTTGAGTAAGGCTTCCTTGGTTCCGGAGGACTCCAATTTTATAAGTTGTTTTTAGCAGTTCTGTTGAGGAGTCGTGGGTCTTTTCCAGACACTCGTCTATATATAGTAGAGGTTTCATAGATAGACAGAGTAGAAGTGTTTTTCAGTATTTACTCTCTTTGAGTTGTTTTCAAAACTATAAGTATTGTTATGAAGTATTTTCCAGATTTTATGAGATGAGTATTTGAGTTTAACTGAATTAATTTTATTTTGAGCCTATCATTGCTCAAATAAGTCTATCGCTAAGTAGTCACCCAGGCCAAGGGTTCACTTGGGGACCAGAGATGGTTCTCGAGTGCCGGCCACGTCTAGGGTGTATGCTCAAGGCATGAAAATTTTAGCCTTAGGGGCTAAGGTAGTTTTCATTAATCTATAATATGCTCTATATATTATGGCTATTTCTCTTGTATTAGCCTTACTATTCATATTTTTAGTTTTAACATTTAATGTTAATGTGTCTATTACGCTTTGATCATTAATATCTATAGAATAATTAGGGTAACAATTAAAGTATACCGGGCCATTAGCAAGGTTACTTTGCAATACTGCTAATAATGAATCATCAAAATTTAACAACCTATTATCTCTTAGAAGAAGACATATGGGTACATCTAAACCCAATCTATATAATGGTTTAACAGCTACATAAACAGGTCCTATGTGAAGAAATTTAAATAATTTCTTATACCAATTAATATCATTAGCTGCTAACAATATAATAGTCTCAATATTTTTATAAATGGCAATAGTAGACTCAGAAGTTTTAATATTATATTTTTTTATAAAATGAAAGTGTCCTATTTTATAAACCTTTTAAAAGTGTTCTTTTGGAATATTCTAATTTTGTTGATCACTTTCAATTTTTGCTATTTTATAAGAGGTGGCAGAGATATTAATACTATTTATAATATTTTGATGTGTAGGTGAATTCATTTTTAAATGGTTGGAGTATCTGGCGGAAAGAAGAACACTATCCTTGGGCTATACATCTACTTTAAAAGCTACTTTCAGAATAATAAATTTTTTGTGTAATAATTATTGTTCTTTGTGTAATAATTACTGTTACATTTTTCACTAACCTTCTTTGATTATATTTATTTAAGCTTGGCGATGGGAACACCCTACAAGTCTTGCTCTACGACACACACAGTTTAAGCTAATCCAACGGAAAAGTATGGGCTTGCAAACGTTTAAACCGCGATTAACTGGTTACCCATCGTTAAGGAATAAAACTAAGAACATAAGTGGAAGAAGAACAACAACTACCAAACTCTGAACTTATTATACCGACCGCAACCTAAGTTTTGACGCTATCCGCCCAAGGAGAGTGTAGGGACTTAGCTGCTCCTACTCATACCCTTTTCGGCCAACTTGGCTCTGATACCCATGGAGGGGAAGGACCGAGTTTAGGGATGAAATCCTTAGTAAAATTGGGCCGCGTAACATGTATTGTCTAAACACCATATTCATCGAATCCATAATGCAGCCTGAAAGTCAATGGGTCCATCAAAGAACATGCCACCTTAACAGATGCACCCTGAATTTCCATAGTATCTTAACAGATGTACTTATTTATGAATTAGTCTTTGAGTAGACTAGTGCTTGCCTTTGGCTTGGAATTAGGAGCCGACAAGCCTTACAATTTCTCCAATGTCCTTTCCAAAAAATTATCTCCATGTAAACTAATGTAGAAGACTAGGTTCTGATAGTGTGAGCATTAGTTAGGCAGTAACTCAGCTCTGACGACTTTCCATCCATACATCCCTTTTTCTACGGCACAAGTGGTTTATTATTGAAATTTTGGGCTTCATTCGATGATTTGGGATTGGATTTGATTTAGTCTTGGAGTGTTGTATTGATTACTTAGGGGTGGGCGTTGTTCGACCTTTTCTTATGATGGGGATTTGACATGGGTTCGTCACGGCTTCTCATTTGGTTGTAGATTCAAGATTTTGTCATGCTGCTCTATCTTAGTCGCAGATTCAAGGTCTGGAAATCAGATCTTCAGCCGGAGTCCATGATTCAAGCTCATTATCCTCTATAGAGTTGATATCTATCTTCTTGGTCCTATTGATTCTTTTGGGAGTTCTATTTGTGGTTCGACGTCCGGGCTATGCGCTCTTCAACTTTTGATTCACCGGGTTTTCTTCTCAATAGCTATAGTTCTTTTATGTACCAATCGAACTTGTGAGGTTCCATTCGGGTTTTTAATTGAACTTGTGCATGAGTGTACATTATGGGATTATGGGTTCTAGTTAGGTTGTACATAGTTACTTTCTTTCATTTTCATTCTTTTCTACACTAGTGGGCATTCATGTTAGACTTCCGCCCATTTGACCTCTATTGTGTTTTATTCTACCCTTTTCATATTGCCTTTTCTTTTCTAGCTCAGTCGACCTATGATGACTACTGAGTACGTACTATTTTGGTACTCATACTACACTCTGTATTTATTTTATTATGCAAGTCCGAGCACTATCTATAAGCATTGACTTTGAGCCAGTTGCCATAGGATTCAGAGGAGAGGATGAACTTATGGTGTTCTTGATCATACATGTCTCCTTTTGTATAGTTTGTCTAGTATTTTGTATTTTAAGAATACTCTATATATTTTTGTCCAATTTTGGGACTTGTACTCTTTTTATAGTTGCTCTTTACTTGTGCCCACTATTTTCTGGGTCGAATTTTTTATTTTTTCTATATATGTAAATATTGCTTCTGCTTTTTCTCCTATTATGTTTGTTAAATTGTTCCTATATTGCATTTTGGGTGATATTCCATCCTTACACCCATTCCTTGTCATTTCGGGTTGCGAGTTGGCTTACTAACTGGTGAGTTATAGTAGGTGTCATCATTACTCGAATTTTCAGGTCGTGACACGAACTATACTCCATTCTATGTATCACATTTGTGCTGCTCAAACAAAGTGATATATTAAGCTTCGCCCTTCTCCATAGCTTGTTGCATCTTTTTTGTCTCACCATTAGCTCCCTCTTCACCAATCTCTATGCTACGCATCAAAGCCTGTATCGGTCTAAGCCTATTTTTTTGAGCTCTCATCACTTCAGCCAACTTTCTATCTTCCATTGGATCCTTCCGTTTTAGATCATTCATATCTTTTCAAAGTAGTGATAGCTCCTTCTACTTCCGCATTGCTGCTATTTAAGCTCCTAATCGCTCTTTTTGCAGTGGCCATAAGCATGTAAGGTAGAGATTTGACAAGCTTTTTTAGTTGGAGATCATTAGAATAGGTGACTCTCATTAGTTTGTTGTACACATTTTGGTTGGATGATGGCTCAGATGAAGGTCTCCTCAGAGTAATGACCTCTCTCATCGCTACATGTTCCAATTCCAAATGAGTTGTTGCATCAAGAGTATCAACAAAAGAAGATTTGCCACCCAACATTTTCTCTTTATGCTTTTTGATCTTTTGTGCATTTCCATCTCTCATGCGATCTATATCAATCACCGCAACGTCCAATGTTGGACACCCTACTCGGGGCGTGAGTGCACTATTTGCTAATTCAAACTAGGAAAGGCATAAAGGGTGTTTTTTTGCCATGCCTTTCTTCATATTTGTGTTGCGATGATTTCCTCAAAGTTTATGTGGACCTCCGTTAGTAAGCAAGTAATGAATATAGCTACTTTTGTTAAAACAGAAATACCCAAGAAACTGAATTGAAGAATAAAAATAGAGTTAACTTATGAAATTCTATCTATCCATTAATTTGCAGAAGATCTGAATTTATACGAGGAAAAACCTAACCATTTCCTATCTAGTAGACACTTACAAAGTGGTTGAAAAACTGAATAAAAACATGTGCCACTAAGAGCTATAAAAGGGGCCACTAACTTCAGAAAGTTAAGCAACTAAAGTTGACTAAGTCTAGCTAGAAAATAGGAAGCACTAAACTGAAACTAAGTAAAAAATAGTAAAAAATAATAAGCTGGAAGTTAAGAAATGCCAATTGTCTAACAGCTTTGCTATGAGTTGTTTGATCATTTTTTGAGGGCATGATCCGTGCATACAAAAATTCAAGCAAAAGTTTTGCCTTAAACTTCAATTTATGGAAGGATCTTTCACCGCCCATTGTGATCCAAGTTTGTAGGCCTACATCAATTTCATTAGCAACCCATTGAAGTTGACTGCTTTTAGTTGCAATTTTCTCAGTGAATGTAGATCCTTTCCTTATCTTTTCATCCTACAAGAGAGCGTTGATTGCATCAGGTGTGATGTCAACCTCTACACCTCTTACAACAATGGACAGAAAGTTTTGAAACTTCTCTACTAACCCACGAAGGCTCATTAACTCTTGCCATGCCTAGTATGAGACATAAAATTCCATGACCAGCTCAGGGAAGAAGTTGCCCGAGGTGTTTGCACGTGGCACCAAATTTCTTGTAGTAAACTGTTGCACGATGTTAGGAAATTCCTCCCCCATCCTATCTATATTAAAGCTCTTCTCCGGAGTGAAGGTGCGATTGCTTTTGATGAGGTTGTACTTTTCTTTCATTCCTTCACTCAAAAATGATTCTGCTCCTCTTCATCGGGAACATTTTGAGGGCCTTTCTATTTACCTTTGCCCTTGGTTTTGCTCTTTTACTTAGAAGAAGAGGGTTGGTATCCTTCACTGTTGATAGTCCTTTTCTAGAAGTCATTATCTACAAAAGGAAAAAAAGAATAGGATTGTAAAATAATTATCAATTAAGGATCAATGGAGGTCGGCATTTTATTCTACGGTTGTAGATGTGTTACTATGACCCGCAAATGCAAGTGTCACCATTAATCAGAAAACTGGAAACAACTTGGCCAGACCAGCTTTACATCGACATTTTTCTAATGGTGATGTGTGTTTCACAAGTGAAACGCTAGTTCAAGGTTTATGGAATGGTGAAGTTCCTTACCTGACTGGCATTGCACCTACGAAATGTAGGAAAAACCATTGTGAAGCATAGACACTTCACAGGTGCCTACTTGACAAAAATCTGTCACAATTCACGACAACAGTTAAAATATCAATTCCAATGGGTGCTCAAACTTCCCCAAAAGATTCACAAATCTTACATATCAAACTTTTTGGTCAATTTCTCTTAAGAGGATGCTAATTTGTCTTGTCATAGAGAAATAATATAACACAAACAAGAAATTTAAGAACTCTCATTCATAATTTTATCCTCACCACTAGAGTAGTAATCACCCAAATTAAATAACAGTCTCAAGGCAATTCTACTCATTCACAATTTTTACCCAAAAATTAAGAATTCACTTAATGACAATTTTTTACTTAGGAATGACGTTGTCTATTCCATCATAGAACAATTCCATGCACTACGTAAACAAAATGGTTACTCAGTCTTCATAGCAAAACACATATTTTCAAGCAAAATAAGACAAATTTCTCATGCGAAACTTCATATTCACTAAGATTTGCTTCGGATTTAAAAATTTTAACAACTAAACCACGTTTTCAAACAAAAGTTTTGAGTTTAGGAAGTGTGTTTAGAAACAAAACTCAAACAAAGCATGAAAATCTTACCAAATAATCACATTATTAAGCCTGAAATCACAAAAGTAGAGTAGCATACCTTATTTGCATATGGAAAGAAGAATAGAACAAGAACTTCTATGGACGTATTCCAACTTTGAACTTCAAGAGAACTTCTTCAAAGATCAATTTTTTGGATTCTTAAAGTGGGTATTTATTTGGGAAAGGAGGAAGAAGGGTAGGAAGAGAAAGTGAATGGGCGATTTGGGAGTTGAGAAAACGGAAGGGTATTGAAGAGTGGATGAATGTGGGTATGAAGGTTAAGGGAATGAATAAGGAAGAAGGTTAAGGGCATTTGGGGTTTTGGGATTTTGAAAAGGTTCTCCCTAAAATAGAATTTTCACAATCAAAATAAGAAAATTCACATAATGATGAATTTACCCTTAGGAATTACATCACTAAATCCGTCATAGAGCAAATTCAAGCATTATGTATACACAAACCGCTTTCGAAAAACATCACGCCAACTGAAAATTTAAGCATTATAAACAAGATTTCACATGTTTTTCAATCCATTCAAATGTCAAACAACCCACATCTACACATTTTAAGCACAAAAACCCTTTTCTAATCAACAATTATCGAGAATAATAACACAAAATGGAATCATTTAAACATTTCAACAGTTTGAAAGGATAAAAGTTGATGCATAGAGAACAATTCCAACACATTGAGGAATTAAGAGGTAACAGTGTCATGACCCAAGGTACCCCCTCGACGTGACATGGCATACAAGACCTCGAAAGGCCTCATACAAGCCACTTAGCGTACATAATCCAAGATTATAGAATTTAAAGAATTCAAAAGATAATTTCATATCAAAAGAGTTTTACAAGCATAGAGGAAGTCTACATAAAGTCTAAAAGACATCTATCAAGAGATTAGAAAGAACGTTGGGACGTAACCCATACAATGTCAAAGTAAAGAAACATAAAAGAATAACAAGGCAACGTCCTAGAACATATGAGGACTCACCAAGTCTTCAAGCCTCTAGATACTCACTAGCCACGAGTGGAATGAGAAGAATCAACAAGTCCTACATTATCAGATAATGTAGGCAAAAGTATGTGTTAGTACATGGAATGTACCAAGTATGAGGGGAGTGCAATAAAACATTGAATCACGCTGAAAAAGGGATATTTCCATAACATGCAAAGACAAAGATAAAACATGAAGTAAAAATGGTTAGAAAATATAAGTCATAAACCAAGGTCAATGCAAGCTAAACATCCTTAAAACATTTGTGAGATACCTTGAAAGTCATATTAGGTCATTATTGTGGGAGATTAATTTTAACCGACATTTAAAGACCATGTGAGCTATCAACATGGAATCCGGCATACTCCCTACACCTAAAGGGCCATCTTACTTTCCAAGGTAGGATCCTCAACTTATAGCGTACGTGGATCCACTAGCTAATGTCTATCTAGACAATCATCCTATGGTGGCACATAGTTATGGGAGAAAGTGATTGCTACTAGAGACTCCGCCTTCTCTAACAGAAAAGCCGCCATATCAATACCATATCGGTGTTAAGTAAAATCCCACAAAATTAGTCATTAATCATATTCATCTTATTATCCATGGAAAGGTACGACTAGAGTTACCAATCAAATCTAAAGTCATGTTCATAGACATTTCATCTTCCATGGACTAGTCCAAGCTTACGTCATTCAGAATAGCTCCTTAGACCATGCGTGAGAAAATCTTTCACCATCCATGATCATTTCATAATAGCTTTTAAGTCCCATAGTCATTCACTTCATACTAGAAATGCCATACTACAGGTGGAAATAGTTTTTAAAGCATTGTCTATAATCATTGATGGCATCACCCGCTACCATTCTAATCAATACCTAATTTCGGAAAATAGCCCAAAAAGCATTGATGGCAAATCTATATGTCGTTCATGTCATGTGGCAAAGCTTCATAGAACATATAAAAGATTTCATCCATAAGCATACTTGAGTCATAAACATTGCTTTCATAAAAACATGCATGATTTCATAAAACCCATCTTTTCGTGGTTCAAACCCAACAATAAGTCAAACTCTAGAAATTTAGGGATTTCACATGGGTTCATGGGAATTCATCTTAAAACATGCAATTCAAACAAATTTCATACTTAGAAAACCATAAACAAAGCAATTTTATCATAATTGTAAGAGCCCACATGATAGAGGAAAACCTAGTTTTTGATTGAACAATTATTACTTAGAAAATTAGGCTTAATAGTCAAATTCATAGTTCAATACATGGGTTCACATACAATTAGTTGAAAAGCATATAATCAAGTCTAAATCCTCAAAATAAAATCAAAGTCAATCAATTTAATCCATACAAATAGAACCCATGAAGAATGAAATAAAAAACCTTAATCAATTTTTGGAAATTGAATTGGAGAGTTGAAGAAAACTTATGGGGCTCAATGGGTGAATAGAACCCATTGATGAACTCCCTACATACCTCAATTGAAGCCCTAAACAATGATAAACAATGGAGTCTTGAACTTGAAGAACCCTAGCTTCTTCTTCTTCTTCTTGATTCTAGAGAGAGAAATATTTGGGAGAGGTTGAGAGAATTAGTAAAAGTGATTGGGAAGGGTAGAATTTAGGCTTAATAGGGTTAATATATTACTAGGAATAGTAGGGAACAAACTTAGTTTAGGAATAAAATCATATGGGGAAAAGACTAGAAGACCCCTTTTAAAAATTAGTCGGCTGCCCTACCTACTACATGATCTATGGTAGGTAGGTCAAGCCATTGGCCGTTGGTGACAAACCGTAGGTTAACCTGGATGGAGCCTTAAATTTTCATAAATTTTATTCCCTAGGTAGTGGCACCTACTACCTCCACCCCGACTTGACCTATAGTTGGTAGGTCAACCAACGAGCAGTAGGTCAAGTCGCGGGTCACCCAATTTTTTTTTCAAAAGTTGAAATATTCTTTTTTTCGAATCCGGGATGTTACATTATCTCCCCCTTGGGAACATTTATTCTCCAATGGAACTCAAGACGTCATACAGAAGGTAGAAACAAGATCTAACAACCCAACAAGAACGAAATTACAAAAATGCACATATCCGAGGAGGAAACATCAACACAAAGCTAAAGAATGTTCAATACATCATTTCATGAAGGCTTTATGCAACTCATACTCAAATTCACATAATCATGAAGAAATCAATCAAGCTAAATCATATCTTCGAAAAATCAAATTTTCATAAGCATGAATGCATGAGCAAACATGAGAATGACTAAGACACAAGAATCCTTAAGAGTGAACCAAGAGGGGCTAAGGCCTCAAGCTACACCCGAAGATGGAAGTAAAGAAATAGGGATACCAAGACATCGCATCGCCTCCGAACCTTCACATATCAATCCAAAGCAAGGAACCTTTCCGACCATCTATATGGTCTCACACACCAGTCACGAAACACATTTTCTCCACCTTGGGAGAAAACCTCTCTCGTCCTTTCAAATCCATCTCCCTCAACCCCAAACATAGAACAAAAATCTTAACAAACACGGAACCATTGATACTAGTAAACACTTAAGAAGTTTCCAGAAGGATTTCAAAGTCGACCTTAAATACACTAACCACACATGGAGTCTTATCAAAGCCAACAAATCACCCTACATCAAACAATCCATAACCACAAGTTAAAACACCATAACTTAACAATTACCGCATCCGGGGAACCCTCATTATCTCGTCGAGCTTGAAGTACATATGACCTACCTTGTTTCTGACTACAACTAGATGGAGCTTGCTCACCTTCTCTTCCCTTATCCGTACGCATTTGACAATCACTTATCTTATGGCCACTCTTAGCACAACCAAAGCATACATTTGAACCGGCTAGACACTCACCCTTATGTCTTCTTCCACACTCCTGACACTCGAGCGACATTTTCTCACTAGAACCCTTACCTTGAGAAGGATTTCCTCCACCGAGCCTTGAATGTGAAAATTCACCATTATCCCTTCTTGCCCTTTTTCAGTCCCTGGTTTTCTCCTTAAGCTTTTTTTCTTCTATTTGTTGTGCATGAACCGTCAAACGGGAGATATCCATCTCCCTCACAAGCATGGCAGTTAGACATTCTTTAACCACCAACTGGTAAGCACCCGACACAAATGTACTCATCCTTGCCCTTGGATCGGCGACCATAATTGGAGCATACTTGGATAATTGTGTGAATTTTAAAGCATACTCCTTCATACTCATATCCCCTTGACGAAGGTTAATGAACTCAAGTACCTTTGCGTCCCTCATCCCAAGGGGAAAGAACTTATGAAAGAAAGCAACCTTAAACTCCTCCCAACCAAGAGGCCCCACATCGGCCGCCCTCTCACTCTTCCATTGTTCAAACCACACTTGAGCAACACCCTTAAGTTGATAAGTGGCCAATTCCGCCTTTTCCACCAGCATCACACCCATGATCATCAACACCTTGTAAACCTCATCAATATACTCTTGAGGATCTTCCTCAACCTTCAAACCATGAAACTCTGGAGGATTCATTCTAGTGAAGACTCTCACTCTAGATGCCGTCATACCCACATTTGGATACACGGGAGTCACAACCTCTCTATTTTCTTGGGCCGTCATAGCTTGGGTCAATGCATGAAATACGGCTCGAAACTCATCATTAGTCACTTCCTCGGCCAAAGGGTTGACTGGCACTTGGGGAACCTCGTGTCTCCCATTTTTACCAACACTCCTATTCCTTCTCATGGGATTTCTTCGTGGAGGCATATTTTGAAAAGCATAGACAGGCGTTAGGAGAGGAAGACCTTTGAGGTTAAACTCTATCGCACGACTTTTAGAAGAATGAAAGAAATGGAGTTTCCTAAACATTTTATAGCCTCTCATATTCATATGTGTGGCGCTCTTCACACTCATGAACAAGACTCTACTCGATGTGGCTTATGAGACTTCCTAGGATCTTTCTAAAACCTTTGGCTATAAATACCAAGTTTGTCAGCACCGAAGGTACCCCCTCGACGTGACATGGCATACAAGACCCCGGAAGGCCTCATACAAGCCACTTAGCATACATAATCAAAGATCATAGAATTTAAAGAGTTCAAAAGATAATTTCATATCAAAAGAGTTTTACAAGCATAGTGGAAGTCTACATATAGTCTCAAAGAAATCTATCAAGAGATTAGAAATAACGTTGGGACGTAACCCATACAATGTCAAAGTAAAGAAACATAAAAGAATAACAAGGCAACGTCCTAGAACCTTTGAGGACTCACCAAGTCTTCAAGCCTCTAGATACTCACTAGCCACGAGTGGAATGAGAAGAATCGCCAAGTCCTACATTATGAGACAATGTAGGTAAAAGTATGTGTTAGTACATGGAATGTAACAAGTATGAGGGGAAAGCAATAAAATATTGAATCATGCTAAAGAAGGGACATTTCCAAAACATGCAAACCCCAAGATAAAGCATGAAGTAAAAACGGTTAGAAAATATAAGTCATAAACCAAGGTCAATGTAAGCCAAACATCCTTAAAATTTTTTTGACATACCTTGAAAGTCACATTAGTTCATTATTGTGGGAGATTACCTTTAACCGACATTTAAAGACCATGTGATCTATAAACATGGAATACGGCATACTCCCTACACCTAATGGGCTATCTTACTTTCCATGGTAGGATTCTCAACTTATAGCATACGTGGATCCACTAGCTAATGTCTATCTAGACAATCATCCTATGGTGGCACATAGGTATGGGAGAAAGTGATTGCTACAAGAGACTCCGCCTTCTCTAACAGAAAAGCATCCATATCAATACCCTTTCGGTGCTAAGTAAAATCCTACGGAATTAGTCATTAATCATATTCATCTTATTATCCATGGAAAGGTACGACTAGAGTTACCAATAATATCTAAAGTCATGTTCATAGACATTTCATCTTCCATGGACTAGTCACAGCTTACGTCATTTAGAATAGTTCCTTAGACCATGCGTGAGAAAATCTTTCACCATCCATGATCATTTCATAATAGCTTTTAAGTCCCATAGTCATTCACTTCATGCTAGAAATGCCATACTACTAGTGAAAATAGTTTTAAAAGCATTTTCTATAATCATTGATGGCATAACCCGCTACCAATCTAATCAATACCTAATTTCAGAAAATAGCCCAAAAAGCATTGATGGCAAATTTAGATGTCGTTAATGTCATGTGGCAAAGCTTCATAGAATATATAAAAGATTTCATCCATAAGCATACTTGAGTCATAAACATTTGCTTTCATAAAAGCATGCATGATTTCATAAAACCTATCTTTCCGTGGTTCAAACACAACAATAAGTCAAACTCTAGAAATTTAGGGATTTCACATGGGTTCATGGGAATTCATCTTAAAACATGCAATTCAAACAAATTTCATACTTAGAAAACCATAAACAAAGCAATTTGATCATAATTGAAAGATCCCACATGATAGAGGAAAACTTAGTTTTTGATTGAACAATTCTTACGTAGAAAATTAGGCTGAATAGTCAAATTCATAGTTCAATACATGGGTTCACATGGAATTAGTTGAAAAGAATATAATCAAGTCTAAATCCTCAGAATAAAATCAAAGTCAATCAATTTAATCCATACAAATAGAACCCATGAAGAATGAAATAAAAAACCTTAATCAATTTTGGGAAATTGAATTAGAGAGTTGAAGAAAACCTTGGGGGCTCAATGGGTAAATGGAACCCATTGATGAACTCCCTACATACCTCAATTGAAGCCCTAAAAAATGATGAAGAATGGAGTCTTGAACTTGAAGAACCCTAGCTTCTTTTTTTTCTTCTTGATTCTAGAGAGAGAAATATTTCGGAGAGGTTGAGAGAATTTGTAAAAGTGATTGGGAAGAGTAGAATTTAGACTTAATAGGGTTTATATAGTTCTAGGAATAGTAGGGAACAAACTTAGTGTAGGAATAAAATCATATGGGGAAAAGACTAGAAGAACCCTTTTAAAAATTAGTCTGCTGCCCTACCTACATCATGATCTACGGTTATTAGGTCATGCCATTGGCCTTTGGTGACCAACCGTAGGTCAATCTTGATGGAGCCTTAAATTTTCATTAATTTTCTCCCCTAGGTAGTGGCACCTACGACCCCTACCCCTAAATGACCTATAGTTGGTAGGTCAACCAACGAGCGGTAGGTCAAGTCGTGGGTCACCCAATTTTTTTTTAAATTTGGAATTTTCTTTCTTTTCGAATCCGGGGTGTTACATTATCTCCCCCTTGGGAACATTCATCCTCAAATGGAACTCAAGACGTCATACAGAAGGTAGAAACAAGATCAAACAACCTAACAAGAACGAAATCACAAAAATGCACATATCCGAGGAGGAAACATCAACTCCAAGCTAAAGAATGTTCAATACATCATTTCATGATGGCTTTATGCAACTCATACTCCAATGCACATAATCATGAAGAAATCAATCAAGCTAAATCATATCTTCGAAAAATCAAATTTTCATAAGCATGAATGCATGAGGAAACATGAGAATGACTAATACACAAAATTCCTTAAGAGTGAACCAAGAGGGGCTAAGGCCTCAAGCTACACCCGAAGATGGAAGTAAAGATATAGGGATACCAAGACATCGCATCGCCTCCGAACCTTCACATATCAATCAAAAGCAAGGAACCTTTCTGACCATCTATATGGTCTCACGCACCAGTCACGAAACACATTTTCTCCACCTTGGGAGAAAACCTCTCTCGTCCTTTCTAATCCATCTCCCTCCACCCCAAACATAGAACAAAAATCTTAACAAACACAAAACCATTGATACTAGTAAACACTTAAGAAGTTTCCATAAGGATTTCAAAGTCGACCTTAAACACACTAACCACACATGAAATCTTATCAAAGCAAACAAATCACCCAACATCAAAGAATCCATAACCACAAGCTAAAATACCATAACTTAACAATTACCGCATCCGTGGAACCCTCGTCGAGCTTGAATTACATATGACCTACCTTGTTTCTAACTACAACTAGATGGAGCTTGCTCACCTTCTCTTCCCTTATCCGTAAGCATTGGACAATCCCTTATCTTATGGCCACTCTTACCACAACCAAAGCATACATTTGAACCGGCTAGACACTCACCCTTATGTCTTCTTCCACACTCCTGACACTCGAGCCACATTTGCTCACTAGAACCCTTACCTTGAGAAGGATTTCCTCCACCGAACCTCGGATGTGAAGATTCACCATCATCCCTTCTTGCCCTTTTTCAGTCCCTAGTTTTCTCCTTATGCTTTTCTTCTTCTATTTGGTGTGCATGAACTGTTAAATGGGAGATATACATCTCCTTCACAAGCATGGCAGTTAGACATTCTTTCAACTCCAACTCGTAAGCTCCCGACAAAAATGTACTCTTCCTTGCCCTTGAATCGGCGACCATAGTTGGAGCATACTTGGATAATTGTGTGAATTTAAAAGCATACTCCTTCATACTCATATCATCTTGACGAAGGTTAATAAACACAAGTACCTTTGTGTCCCTTAACTCAAGGGAAAAGAACCTATGAAAGAAAGCAACCTTAAACGCCTCCCAATCAAGAGCACCCACATCGGCCGCCCTCTCACTCTTCCATTGTTCAAACCACACTTGAGCAACACCCTTAAGTTGATAAGCGGCAATTCCGCCTTCTCCATCAGCGTCACACCCAAGATCATCAACACCTTCTAAACCTCATAAATATACTCTTGAGGATCTTCCACAACCTTCGAACCATGAAACTCTGGAGGATTTATTCTAGTGAAGTCCCTCGCTCTAGATGCCTTTATACCCACATTTGGATTCACGGGAGTCATAACCTCTCTATTTTCTTTGGCCGTCATAGCTTGGGCCAATACATGAAATATGGCTCGAAACTTATCATTAGTCACTCCCTCGGCCAAAGGGTTGACTGGCACTTGGGGAACCTCGTGTCTCACATTTTTACCAACACTCCTATTCCTTCTCATGGGATTTCTTCGTGGAGGCATATTTTGAAAAGCATAGATAGGAGTTAGGAGATGAAGACCTTTGAGGTAAAACTCTATCGCACGACTTTTAGAAGAATGAAAGAAATGGAGTTTCCTAAACATTTTATAGCCTCTCATATTCATATGTGTGGCGCTCTTCACACTCATGAACAAGACTCTACTCGATGTGGCTTATGAGACTTCCTAGGATCTTTCTAAAACCTTTGGCTATAAATACCAAGTTTGTCAGCACCGAAGGTACCCCCTCGACGTGACATGGCATACAAGACCCCGGAAGGCCTCATATAAGCCACTTAGCATACATAATCAAAGATCATAGAATTTAAAGAGTTCAAAAGATAATTTCATATCAAAAGAGTTTTACAAGCATAGTGGAAGTCTACATATAGTCTCAAAGAAATCTATCAAGAGATTAGAAATAACGTTGGGACGTAACCCATACAATGTCAAAGTAAAGAAACATAAAAGAATAACAAGGCAACGTCCTAGAACCTTTGAGGACTCACCAAGTCTTCAAGCCTCTAGATACTCACTAGCCACGAGTGGAATGAGAAGAATCGCCAAGTCTTACATTATGAGACAATGTAGGCAAAAGTATGTGTTAGTACATGGAATGAACCAAGTATGAGGGGAGTGCAATAAATCATTGAATCATGCTAAAAAAGGGGCATTTTCATAACATGCAAACACCAAGATAAAACATGAAGTAAAAATGGTTAGAAAATACAAGTCATAAACAAAGGTCAATGCAAGCTAAACATCCTTAAAACATTTGTGAGATACCTTGAAAGTCACATTAGTTCATTATTGTGGGATATTACCTTTAACCGACATTTAAAGACCATGTGAGCTATCAACATAGAATCTGTCATACTCTCTACACCTAAAGGGCCATCTTACTTTCCAAGGTAGGATCCTCAACTTATAGCGGACGTGGATCCACTAGTTAATGTCTATCTAGACAATCATCCTATGGTGGCACATAGTTATAGGAGAAAGTGATTGCTACTAGAGACTCCGCCTTCTCTAACAGAAAAGCCTCCATATCAATACCCTCTCGGTGCTAGGTAAATTCCCACGGAATTAGTCATTAATCATATCTATCTTATTATCCATGAAAAGATACGACTAGAGTACTCAATCAAATCTAAAGTCCTGTTCATACACATTTCATCTTCCATGGACTAGTCCAAGCTTACGTCATTTAGAATAGCTCCTTAGACCACGCGTGAGAAAATCTTTCACCATCCATGATCATTCCATAATAGTTTTTAAGTCCCATAATCATTCATTTCATGCTAGAAATGCCATACTACTAGTGGAAATAGTTTTAAAAGCGTTGTCTATAATCATTGATGGCATAACCCGCTACCATTCTAATAGATACCTAATTTCGGAAAATAGCCAAAAAACCATTGATGGCAAATCTAGATGTCGTTCATCTCATGTGGCAAAGCTTCATAGAACATATAAAAGATTTCATCCATAAGCATACTTGAGTCATAAACATTGCTTTCATAAGAACATGCATGATTTCATAAAACACATCTTTTCGTGGTTCAAACCCAAAAATAAGTCAAACTCTAGAAATTTAGGGATTTCACATGGGTTCATGGGAATTCATCTTAAAACATGCAATTCAAAAAAAATTCATACTTAGAAAACCATAAACAAAGCAATTTGATCATTATTGAAAGATCCCACATGATAGAGGAAAACCTAGTTTTTTATTGAACAATTCTTACGTAGAAAATTAGGCTGAATAGTCAAATTCATAGTTCAATACATGGGTTCACATGGAATTTGTTTAAAAGAATATAATCAAGTCTAAATCCTCAGAATAAAATCAAAGTCAATCAATTTAATCCATACAAATAGAACCCATGATGAATGAAATAAAAAACCTTAATCAATTTTGGGAAATTGAATTGGAGAGTTGAAGAAAACCTTGGGGGCTCAATGGGTGAATGGAACCCATTGATGAAATCCCTACATACCTCAATTGAAGCCCTAGACAATGATGAAGAATGGAGTCTTGAACTTGAAGAACCCTAGCTTCATCTTCTTCTTCTTGATTCTAGAGAGAGAAATATTTGGGAGAGGTTGAGAGAATTTGTAAAAGTGATTGGGAAGGATAGAATTTAGGCTTAATAGGTTTATATAGTTCTATGAATAGTAGGGAACAAACTTAGTTTAGGAGTAAAATCATACGGGGAAAAGACTAGAAGACCCCTTTTAAAAATTAGTCGGCTACCCTACCTACTACATAATCTACAGTTGGTAGGTCAAGCCATTGGACGTTGGTGACCAACCGTAGGTCAATCTGGATGGAGCCTTAAATTTTCATAAATTTTCTCCCCTAGGAAGTGGCATCTACGACCCCCACCCCTACTTGACCAATAGGTTGTTGGTCAACCAACGAGCGGTAGGTCAAGTCGTGGGTCACCCAATTTTTTTTTCAAAAGTTGGAATTTTCTGTCTTTTCGAATCCGGGGTGTTACATCATCTCCCCCTTGGGAACATTCATCCTCAAATGGAACTCAAGACATCGTATAGAAGGTAGAAACAAGATCAAACAACCCAACAGGAACGAAATAAAAAAAATGCACATATCCGAGGAGGAAACATCAACTCCAAGCTAAAGAATGTTCAATACATCATTTCATGAAGGCTTTATGCAACTCGTATTCAAATGTACATAATCATGAAGAAATCAATAAGGCTAAATCATATCCTCGAAAAATCAAACTTTCATAAGCATGAATGCATGAGCAAACATGAGAATGACAAAGACACAAGAATACTTAAGAGTGAACCTGGAGGGGCTAAGGCCTCAAGCTACACCCGAAGATGGAAGTAAAGAAATAGGGATACCAAGACATCACATCGCCTCCGAACCTTCAAATATCAATCCCAAGCAAGGAACCTTTCCGACCATCTGTATGGTCTCACACATCAATCATGCAACACATTTTCTCCACCTTGGGAGAAAACCTCTCTCATCCTTTCGAATCCATCTCCCTCAACCCCAAATATAGAACCTAAGTGTTAACAAACACGGAACCATTGATACTAGTAAACACTTAAGAAGTTTTCACAAAGATTTCAAAGTCGACCTTAAACACACTAATCACACATGGAGTCTTATCAAAGCCAACAAATCACCCAACATCAAACAATCCATAACCACAAGCTAAAATACCAAAACTTAATCATTACCGCATTCGTGGAACCCTCATGATCTCGTCGAGCTTAAAGTACATATGACCAACCTTGTTTCTGACTACCACTAGATGGAGCTTGCTCACCTTCTCTTCCCTTATCCGTAAGCATTGGACAATCCCTTATCTTATGGCCACTCTTACCACAACCAAAGCATACATTTGAACCGGCTAGACACTCACCCTTATGTCTTCTTCCACACTCCTGACACTCGAGCCACATTTGCTCACTAGAACCCTTACCTTGAGAAGGATTTCCTCCACCGAATCTCGGATGTGAAGATTCCCCATCATCCATTCTTGCCCTTTTTCAGTCCCTAGTTTTCTCCTTAAATTTTTCTTCTTCAATTTGTTGTGCATGAACCGTCAAACGGGAGATATCCATCTCCCTCACAAGCATGGCAGTTAGACATTCTTTGACCACCAATTGGTAAGCGGCCGACAAAAATGTACTCATCCTTGCCCTTGGATCGGCGACCATAGTTGAAGCATAATTGGATAATTGTGTGAATTTCAAAGCATACTCCTTCATACTCATATCCCCTTGACGAATGTTAATGAACTCAAGTACCTTTGCGTCCCTCATGTCAAGGGGAAAGAACCTATGAAAGAAAGCAACCTTAAACTCCTCCCAATCAAGAGCACCCACATCGGCCGCCCTCTCACTCTTCCATTGTTCAAACCACACTTGAGCAACACCCTTAAGTTGATAAGCGGCCAATTCCGCCTTTTCCACCAGCGTCACACCCATGATCATCTACACCTTGTAAACCTCATCAACATACTCTTGAGGATCTTCCTCAACCTTCAAACCATGAAACTCCAGAGGATTCATTCTAGTGAAGTCCCTCGCTCTAGATGCCGTCATAACCACATTTGGATTCACTGGAGTCACAGCCTCTCTATTTTCTTTGGCCGTCATAGCCTGGGCCAATGCATGAAATACGGCTCGAAACTCATCTTTAGTCACTTCCTCGGTTAAAGGGTTGACTGGCACTTGGGGAACCTCGTGTCTCACATTTTTACCAACACTCCTATTCCTTCTCATGGGATTTCTTCGTGGAGGCATATTTTGAAAAGCATAGATAGGAGTTAGGAGAGGAAGACCTTTGAGGTTAAACTCTATCGCATGACTTTTAGAAGAATGAAAGAAATGGAGTTTCCTAAACATTTTATGGCCTCTCATATTCATAAGTGTAGCGCTCTTCACACTCATGAACAAGACTCTACTCGATGTGCCTTATGAGACTTCCTAGGATCTTTCTAAAACCTTTGGCTATGAAGAACAAGTTTGTCTGGACCAAAGGTACCCCCTCGACGTGACATAGCATACAAGACCCCACAAGGCCTCATAAATGCCACTTTGCGTACACAATCAAAGATCATAGAATTTAAAAAGTTCAAAAGATAATTTCATATCAAAAGAGTTTTATAAGCATAGAGGAAGTCTACATATAGTCTCAAAGACATCTATCAAGAGATTAGAAAGAACGTTGTGACGCAACCCATTCATTGTAAAAGTAAAGAAACATAAAAGAATAACAAGGCAACGTCCTAGAACATATGAGGACTCACCAAGTCTTCATGCCTCTAGATACTCACTAGCCACGAGTGGAATGAGAAAAATCACCAGGTCCTACATTATGAGACAATGTAGGCAAAAGTATGTGTTAGTACATCAAATGTACCAAGTATGAAGGGAGTGCAATAAATCATTAAATCATGCTAAAATAGGACTTTTCCATAACATGCAAAGACCAAGATAAAACATGAAGTAAAAACGGTTAGAAAATATAAGTCATAAACCAAGGTCAATGCAAGCTAAACATCCTTAAAACATTTGTGAGATACATTGAAAGTCACATTAGTTCATTATTGTGGGAGATTACCTCTAACCGACATTTAAAGACCATGTTATCTATAAACATGGAATCCGGCATACTCTCTACACCTAAAGGGCCATCTTACTTTCCAAGGTAGGATCCTCAACTTATAGTGTACGTGGATCCACTAGCTAATGTCTAACTAGACAATCATCCTATGGTGGAACATAGTTATAGGAGTAAGTGATTGCTACTAGAGACTCCACCTTCTCTAACAGAAAAACCTCCATATATGTACCCTCTCGGTGCTAAGTAAATTCCCACGGAATTAGTCATTAATCATATTCATCTTATTATCCATGGAAAGGTACGACTAGAGTTACCAATCAAATCTAAAGTCATGTTCATAGACATTTCATCTTCCATGGACTAGTCCAAGCTTACGTCATCTAGAATAGCTCCTTAGACCATGCATGAGAAAATCTTTCACCATCCATGATCATTTCATAATATTTTTTAAGTCCCATAGTCATTCACTTCATGCTAGAAATGCCATACTACTAGTGGAAATAGTTTTAAAAGCATTGTCTATAATCATTGATGGCATAACCCGCTACCATTCTAATCAATACCTAATTTCAGAAAATAACCCAAAGAGCATTGATGGCAAATCTAGATATCGTTCATGTCATGTGACAAAGCTTCATAGAACATATAAAAGATTTCATCCATAAGCATACTTGAGTCATAAACATTGCTTTCATAAAAATATGCATGATTTCATAAAACACGTCTTTTCGTGGTTCAAACCCAACAATAAGTCAAACTCTAGAAATTTAGGGATTTCACATGGGTTCAGTGGAATTCATCTTTAAACATGCAATTCAAACAAATTTCATACATAGAAAACCATAAACAAAGCAATTTGATCATAATTGAAAGAATCCACATGATAGAGGAAAACCTAGTTTTGGATTGAAAAATTCTTACTTAGAAAATTAGGCTGAATAGTCAAATTCATAGTTGAATACATGGGTTTACATGGAATTATTTAAAAAGAATATAATCAAGTCTAAATCCTCAGAATAAAATCAAAGTCAATCAGTTTAATCCATACAAATAGAACCCATGAAGAATGAAATAAAAAACCTTAATCAATTTTGGGAAATTGAATTGGAGAGTTGAAGAAAACCTTGGGGGCTCAATGGGTGAATGGAACCGATTGATAAACTCCCTACATACCTCAATTGAAGCCCTAGACAATGATGAAGAATGGAGTCTTGAACTTGAAGAACCCTAGATTCTTCTTCTTCTTCTTGATTCTAGAGAGAGAAATATTTGGGAGAGGTTGAGAGAATTTGTAAAAGTGATTGGGAAGGATAGAATTTAGGCTTATAGGGTTTATATAGTTCTAGGAATAGTAGGGAACAAACTTAGTTTAGGAGTAAAATCATATGGGGAAAAGACTAGAAGACCCCTTTTAAAAATTAGTCTGCTGTCCTACCTACTACATGATCTACGGTTGGTAGGTCAAGCCATTGGACGTTGGTGACCAACCGTAGGTCAATCTGGATGGAGCCTTAAATTTTAATAAATTTTCTCCCCTAGGCAGTGGCGCCTATGACCCCCACCCCTACTTGACCTATAGTTGGTTGGTCAACCAACGAGTGGTAGGTCAAGTCTGGGGTGTTACATTATCTCCCCGTTGAGAACATTCATCCTCAAATGGAACTCAAAACATCATAGAGAAGGTAGAAACAAGATCATACAACCCAACAAGAACGAAATCAAAAAAATGCACATATCTGAGGAGGAAACATCAACTCCAAGCTAAAGAATGTTCAATACATCATTTCAAGAAGGCTTTATGCAACTCATACTCAAATGTACATGATCATGAAGAAATCAATAAGGCTAAATCATATCTTCGAAAAAACAAATTTTCATAAGCATGAATGCATGAGTAAACATGAGAATGAATAAGACACAAGAATACTTAAGAGTGAACCAAGAGGGGCTAAGGCCTCAAGCTACACCTGAAGATGGAAGTAAAAAAAAAGGGATACCAAGACATCGCATCGCCTCCGAAACTTCAAATATCAATCCCAAGCAAGGAACCTTTCCGACCATCTATATGGTCTCACACATCAATTATGAAACACATTTTCTCCACCTTGGGAGAAAACCTCTCTCGTCCTTTCGAATCCATCTTTCTCAATCCCAAATATAGAACCAAAGTCTTAACAAACATGGAACCATTGATACTAGTAAACACTTAAGAAGTTTCCACAAAGATTTCAAAGTCGACCTTAAACACACTAACAACTCATGGAGTCTTATCAAAGCCAACAAATCACCCAACATAAAACAATCCATAACCACAAGCTAAAATACCATAACTTAACAATTACCGCATCCGTGGAACCGTCATGATCTCGTCGAGCTTGAAGTACATATGACCTACCTTGTTTATGACTACCACTAGATGGAGCTTGCTCACCTTCTCTTCCCTTATCCGTAAGCATTGGACAATCCCTTATCATATGGCCACTCTTACCACAACAAAAGCATACATTTGAACCGGCTAAACACTCACCCTTATGTCTTCTTCCACACTCCTGACACTCGAGCCACATTTGCTCACTAGAACCCTCACCTGGAGAAGGATTTCCTCCACTGAACCTTGAATGTGAAGATTCACCAACATCCCTTCTTACCCTTTTTCAGTCCCTAGTTTTCTGCTTAAGCTTTTCTTCTTCTATTTGTTGTGTATGAACCGTCAAACGGGAGATATCCATCTCCTTCACAAGCATGGCAGTTAGACATTCTTTCACCACCAACTGGTAAGCGGCCGACAAAAATGTACTCATCCTTGCCCTTGGATCGGCGACCATAGTTGGAGCATAATTGGATAATTGTGTGAATTTCAAAGCATACTCCTTCATACTCATATCCCCTTGACGAATGTTAATGAACTAAAATACCTTTGCGTCCCTCATCTCAAGGGGAAAGAACCTATGAAAGAAAGCAACCTTAAACTCCTCCCAATCAAGAGCACCCACATCTGCCACCCTCTCAATCTTCCATTGTTCAAACCACACTTGAGCAACACACTTAAGTTGATAAGCGGCCAATTCAGTGTTTTCCACCAGTGTCACACCCATGATCATCAACACCTTGTAAACCTCATCAATATACTCTTGAGTATCTTGCTCAACCTTCGAACCATGAAACTACGGAGGACTCATTCTAGTGAAGTCCCTCGCTCTAGATGCCGTCATACCCACATTTGGATTCACTGGAGTCACAGCCTCTCTATTTTCTTTGGCCGTCATAGCCTGGGCCAATGCATGAAATACGGCTCGAAACTCATCTTTAGTCACTTCCTCGGTTAAAGGGTTGACTGGCACTTGGGGAACCTCGTGTCTCACATTTTTACCAATAGTCCTATTCCTTCTCATGGGATTTCTTCGTGGAGGAATATTTTGAAAACCATAGATAGGAGTTAGGAGAGGAAGACATTTTAGGTAAAACTCTATCGCACGACTTTTAGAAGAATGAAAGAAATGGAGTTTCCTAAACATCTTATAGCCTCTCATATTCATAAGTGTGGCGCTCTTCACTCTTATGAACAAGACTCTACTCGAGTGACTTATGAGACTTCCTATGATCTTTCTAAAACCTTTGGCTATGAATACAAAGTTTGTCAGGACCCAAGGTACCCCCTCGACGTAACATGGCATACAAGACCCCGAAAGGCCTCATACAAGCCACTTAGCGTACATAATCCAATATCATTGAATTTAAAGAGTTCAAAAGATAATTTCATATCAAAAGACATCTAATTATTGTGGGAGATTACCTTTAACCGACATTTAAAGACCATGTGAGCTATATAAATGGAATCCGGCATACTCTCTACACCTAAAGGGCCATCTTACTTTCCAAAGTAGGATCCTCAACTTATAGCGTACGTGGATCCACTAGCTAATGTCTATCTAGAAAATCATCCTATGTTGGCACATAGTTATGGGAGGAAGTGATTGCTACTAGAGACTCCGCCTTCTCTAACAGAACAGCCTCCATATCAATACCCTCTCGGTGCTAAGTAAAATCCCACGAAATTAGTCATTAATCATAATCATCTTATTATCCATGGAAAGGTACTAGTAGAGTTACCAATCAAATCTAAAGTCATGTTCATAGAAATTTCGTCTTCCATGGACTAGTCCAAGCTTACGTCATTTAGAATAGATCCTTAGACCAAGCGTGACAAAATCTTTCACCATCCATGATCATTTCATAATAGATTTTAAGTCCCATAGTCATTCACTTCATGCTAGAAATTACATACTACTAGTGGAAATAGTTTTAAAAGCATTGTCTATAATCATTGATGGCATAACCCGCTACCATTCTAATCAATACCTAATTTCAGAAAATAGCCCAAAAAGCATTGATGGCAAATCTAGATTTCGTTCATGTCATGTGGCAAAGCTTCATAGAACATATAAAAGATTTCATCCATAAGCATACTTGAGTCATAAACATTGCTTTCATAAAACCATGCATGATTTCATAAAACCAATCTTTTCGTGGTTCAAACCCAACAATAAGTCAAACTCTAGAAATTTTGGAATTTCAAATGGGTTCATGGGAATTCATCTAAAAACATGCAATTCAAAAAAATTTCATACTTAGAAAACCATAAACAAAGCAATTTGATCATAATTGAAAGAACCTACATGATAGAGGAAAACGTAGTTTTTGATTGAACAATTCTTACTTTGAAAATTAGGCTAAATAGTCAAACTCATAGTTCAATACATGGTTTCACATGGAATTAGTTGAAAATCATATAATCAAGTCTAAATCCTCAAAATAAAACAAAATTCAATCAATTTAATCAATACAAATAGAACCCATGAAGAATAAAATAAAAAACCTTAATCAATTTTGGGAAATTGAATTGGAGAGTTGAAGAAAACCTTGGGGGCTCAATGGGTGAATGGAACCCATTGATGAACTCCCTAAATACCTCAATTGAAGCCCTAAACAATGATGAAGAATGGATTCTTGAACTTGAAGAACCCTCGCTTCTTCTTTTTCTTCTTGATTCTAGAGAGAGAAATATTTCGGAGAGGTTGAGAGTGTTTGTAAAAGTGATTGGGAAGGGTAGAATTTAGGCTTAATAGGGTTTATATAGTTCTAGGAGTAGTAGGGAACAAACTTAGTGTAGGAATAAAATCATATGGGGAAAAGACTAGAAGAACCCTTTTAAAAATTAGTCGGCTGCCCTACATACTACATGATCTACGGTTGGTAGGTCATGCCATTGGCCGTTGGTGACCAACCGTAGGTCAATCTGGATGGAGCCTTAAAATTTCATAAATTTTCTCCCCTAGGCAATGGCACCTACGACCCCCACCCCTACTTGACCTATAACTTTGGTAGGTCAACCAACGAGCGGTAGGTCAAGTCGTGGGTAACCCTATTTTTTTTCAAAAGTTGGAATTTTCATTCTTTTCGAATTCGGAGTGTTACATTATCTCCCCCTTGGGAACATTCATCCTCAAATGGAACTTAAGACATCATACAGAAGGTAGAAACAAGATCAAACAACCTAACAAGAACGAAATCACAACAATGCACATATCCAAGGAGGAAACATCAACTCCAAGCTAAAGAATGTTCAATACATCATTTCATGAAGGCTTTATGCAACTCATACTCAAATGCACATAATCATTAAGAAATCAATCAAGCTAAATCATATCTTCAAAAATTCAAATTTTCATAAGCATGAATGCATGAGGAAACATGAGAATGACTAAGACACAAGATTCCGTAAGAGTGAACCAAGAGGGGCTAAGGCCTCAAGCTACACCGGAAGATGGAAGTAAAGAAATAGGGATACCAAGACATCGCATCGCCTCCGAACCTATACATATAAATACAAAGCAAGGAAACTTTCCGACCATCTATATAGTTTCACACACAATCATGAAACACATTTTCTCCACCTTGGGAGAAAACCTCTCTCGTCCTTTCGAATCCATCTCCCTCAACCCCAAACATAGAACCAAAGTCTTAACAAACACGGAACCATTGATACTAGTAAACACTTAAGAAGTTTTCACAAAGATTTCAAAGTCGACCTTAAAGATTTCAAAGTCGACCTTAAACACACTAACCACACATGGAGTCTTATCAAAGCCAACAGATCACCCAACATCAAACAATCCATAAACACAAGCTAAAATACCATAACTTAACAATTACCGCATTCGTGTAACCATTATGATCTCATCGAGTTTGAAGTACATAAGACCTACCTTGTTTCTGACTAACACTAGATGGAGCTTGCTCATCTTCTCTTTTCTTATCTGTAAGCGTTGGACAATCCATTATCTTATGGCCACTCTTACCACAACCAAAGCATACATTTGAACCGGCTAGACACTCACCCTTATGTCTTCTCCCACACTCCTGACACTCGAGCCACATTTGCTCACAAGAACCCTTAGCTTGAGAAGGATTTCCTCCACCGAACCTTCAATGTGAAGATTCACCAGCATCCCTTCTTGCCCTTTTTCAGTCCCTAGTTTTCTCCTTCAGCTTTTCTTCTTCTATTTGTTGTGCATGAACCGTCAAACAGGAGATATCCATCTCCTTCACAAGCATGGCAGTTAGACATTCTTTGACCACCATCTCCTTCACAAGCATGGCAGTTAGACATTCTTTGACCACCAACTTGTAAGCGCCCGACACAAATGTACTCATCCTTGCCCTTGGATCGGCGACTATATTTGGAGCATACTTTGATAACTGGTGAATTTCAAAGCTTACTCCTTCATATTCATATCCCCTTGACGAAGGTTAATGAACTCAAGTACCTTTGCGTCCCTCATCTCAAGGGGAAATAACCTATGAAAGAAAGCGACCTTAAATTCCTCCCAATCAAGAGCACCCACATTGGCTGCCCTCTTACTCTTCTATTGTTCAAACCACACTTGAGCAACACCCTTAAGTTGATAAGCGGCCAATTCTGCCTTTTCCACCAGCATCACACCCATGATCATCAACACCTTGTAAACCTCATCAATATCTTCTTGAGGATCTTCCTCAACCTTCGAACCATTAAACTCCAAAGGATTCATTCTAGTAAAGTCCCTCACTCTAGATGACGGCATACCCACATTTGGATTCACGGGAGTCACAACCTCTCTATTTTCTTGGGCCATCTAGCTTAGGCCAATGCATGAAATACGGCTTGAAACTCATCATTAGTCACTCCCTCGGCCAAAGCGTTGTCTGGCACTTGGGGAACCTCATGTCTCACATTTTTACCAACACTCCTATTCCTTCTCATGGGATTTCTTCGTGGAGGCATATTTTGAAAAGCATAAATAGGAATTAGGAGAGGAAGACCTTTGAGGTTAAATTCTATCGCACGACTTTAAGAAGAATGAAAGAAATGGAGTTTCCTAAACATCTTATAGCCTCTCATATTCATAAGTGTGGCGCTCTTCACACTCATGAATAAGACTCTACTCGATGTGACTTATGAGACTTCCTAGGATCTTTCTAAAACCTTTGGCTATGAATACCAAGTTTGTCAGGACCCAAGGTACCCCCTCGACGTAACATGGCATAGAAGACCCCGAAAGGCCTCATACAAGCCACTTAGCGTACATAATCCAATATAATAGAATTTAAAGAGTTCAAAAGATAATTTCATATCAAAAGATTTTACAAGCATAGAGGAAGTCTACATATAGTCTCAAAGACATCTATCAAGAGATTAGAAAGAACGTTGGGACGTAACCCATACAATGTCAAAGTAAAGAAACATAAAAAAATAACAAGGCAATGTCCTAGAACATATGAGGACTCACCAAGTCTTCAAGCCTCTAGATACTCACTAGCCACGAGTGGAATGAGAAGAATCGCCAAGTCCTACATTATGAGACAATATAGGCAAAAGTATGTGTTAGTACAAGGAATGTACCAAGTATAAGGGGAGTGCAATAAAACATTGAATCATGCTAAAAAAGGGACATTTCCATAACATGCAAAGACCAAGATAAAACATGAAGTAAAAATGGTTAGAAAATATAAGTCATAAACCAAGGTCAATGCAAGCTAAACAGCCTTAAAACATTTGTGAGATACCCTTAAAGTCACATTAGTTCATTATTGTTGGAGATTACCTTTAACCGAGATTTAAAGACCACGTGAGCTATCAACATGTAATCCGGCATACTCCCTACACCTAAAGGGCCATCTTACTTTCCAAGGTAGGATCCTCAACTTATAGCGTACGTGGATCCACTAGATAATGTCTATCTAGACAATCATCCTATGGTGGCACATAGTTATAGGAGAAAGTGATTGCTACTAGAGACTCCGCCTTCTCTAACAGAAAAGCCTCCATATCAATACCCTCTCGGTGCTAAGTAAAATCCCACGGAATTAATCATTAATCATATTCATCTTATTTTCCATGGAAAGGTACGACTAGAATTACCAATCAAATCTAAAGTCATGTTCATAGACATTTCATCTTCCATGGACTAGTCCAAGCTTACGTCATTCAGAATAGCTCCTTAGACCATGCGTGAGAAAATCTTTCACCATCCATGATCACTTCATGATAGTTTTTAAGTCCCATAGTCATTCACTTCATGCTAGAAATGCCATACTACTAGTTGAAATAGTTTTAAAAGCATTGTCTATAATCATTGATGGCATAACCCGCTACCATTCTAATCAATACCTAATTTCAGAAAATAACCCAAAGAGCATTGATGGCAAATCTAGATGTCGTTCATGTCATGTGGCAAAGCTTCATAGAACATATAAAAGATTTCATCCATAAGCATACTTGAGTCATAAACATTGCTTTCATAAAACCATGCATGATTTCATAAAACCCATCTTTTCGTGGTTCAAACCCAACAATAAGTCAAACTCTAGAAATTTTGGAATTTCAAATGGGTTCATGGGAATTCATCTAAAAACATGCAATTCAAACAAATTTCATACTTAGAAAACCATAAACAAAGCAATTTGATCATAATTGAAAGAACCCACATGATAGAGGAAAACCTAGTTTTTGATTGAACAATTCTTACTTTGAAAATTAGGTTAAATAGTCAAACTCATAGTTCAATACATGGGTTCACATGGAATTAGTTGAAAATCATATAATCAAGTCTAAATCCTCAAAATAAAATAAAAGTCAATCAATTTAATCAATACAAATAGAACCCATGAAGAATGAAATAAAAAATGTTAATCAATTTTGGGAAATTGAATTGGAGAGTTGAAGAAAACCTTGGGGGCTCAATGGGTGAATGGAACCCATTAATGAACTCCCTAAATACCTCAATTGAAGCCCTAAACAATGATGAAGAAAGGAGTCTTTAACTTGAAGAAGCCTAGCTTCTTCTTCTTCTTCTTGATTCTAGAGAGAGAAATATTTGGGAAAGGTTGATAGAATTTGTAAAAGTGATTGGGAAGGATAGAATTTAGGCTTAATAGGGTTTATATAGTTCTAGGAATAGTAGGGAACAAACTTAGTTTAGGAATAAAATCATATGGGGAAAAGACTAGAAGACCCCTTTTTAAAATTAGTCGGCTTCCCTACCTACTACATGATCTACGGTTGGTAGGTCAAGCCATTGGCCGTTGGTGACAAACCCTAGGTCAATCTGGATGGAGCCTTAAATTTTCATAAATTTTCTCCCCTAGGCAGTGGCACCTACGACCCCCACCCCTACTTGACCTACGGTTGGTAGGTCAGCCAACGAGCACTAGGTCAAGTCGTGGGTCACCCAAAAAAATTTTCAAAAGTTTGAATTTTTGTTCTATTCGAATTAGGGGTGTTACAAAAAGCTTGTGACCTTCAATGAAGTTTATGAAACTTTAACTCAAAGTGTGCTAACCTTAAAATTTTTGGGTTTAGTGAGAGAATAAGGGTTTATTAATGAAGGAAGAAGGAAAATGGTGGTTTAAAATAGTCCTCAATGTGTATTACATTTGATGTTTCTTGTTTCAAACCTTAACTCTATTAAAACCTAACCTTTCTTGCTTTCCTCTTTCACCTCCCTCTCTCTATTTCGTCATTTGACACCTCCCTGTGCATACTCATCCTTAGCGCTATTTTCAAATCTTCATTTTTTTTTTGCCATTTGTACTAAGAGAACTACCACAAGGTTTGGGGTTTTTACTATGACCCAAATCAAGGAATTTCACGATTTCCACAAAAGCAATAATAAAAATCAAATCTTTGGGCAAAAGCTAAGGTTTTTCTTGAAATTCTAAGTTATGATTGTACCCACATCAACCACTCTCTTCTTCTTTAACAAATCCTTAATGAATTTTGAATACCAAGTAATTTGCCAGAGAGCATCAACCATTGGTATGCTTGATGAGTCTGAGATTTAGACTCATTTGATGTCTTTCAGTTCAACAAATAGTGTCCTCGATGCCTATTTTTGTCCTTGTCTGATGATATTTTGATGTTTTGCATCTATGAAGACTAAAAGCATAAGGCAAGGATGAATCTATGAAAAAGAGGCAAAAAATGTTAAAAAGAGTTAAAACTTCCGGCTAAGGATCCCCTGAGACAAAGGGCGGATCACCTAATATGAGTGGACCTCGCCTAAAGTGACACTCTTCACTCCTAAAAATATTCAAGGAAGGTTGGCAAAGTGAAGTGCAAATGGTGATTCGCCCAAGAAGTTGGGTGAGCTAAAAATTCCATCGTTGCCAGACTTCTGAGTATAAATGAGGGAGAAAATACGTGAACAAGGTGGTCATCGGTGATTTGCTGAATATGAAAGGATGACTCAATCTACTTTGCCAATTGAGATTCAAAAATTTGAAGCCTGAAGCTAAGAAAGGGTGAACTGAAGAACAAGTCGGCGATCCACCGATCAAGTAGGCGAGCCCCGACCAATATCGCCGATTAGGTCACACATGGAATTTTTTATTAATATTTAGGAAAATTATAAATATCACAAAGGAGAGAGAAAATATCATCTAGCTTTTGATCTTTTATACTTTTTGAAAAAACTTTTGAATATTGGAATTAGAACATTACTTTTCTCTTAGTTATGGGGTTTTTAACAATTTGTATTTGACAATTGATGTTTCAATTCAAAGTGGGTGTTGAAGATTCTAACTGATTATCAACATTTTGATGGGTGAAAGCACATATGGTATAATTTCTTTCACTTTTATGATGCTTCACTAAAACTCCAATTCTAGGGGTGTGATTATGGAGTTGGGTGTTAACTAATTTAGTGAGTCTAGTGTATTGCTATCTTTTTCTTCTATTTATTCAAGGAATTAAGCTTTTTGGCATGATTTTAATTTATGGGCTAAGGTTGCAAACTTAGTCCTAGCTTAGATCTTTGATCGATGCTTGAAAGAGATTAATTGAAGTGGATAAATAGCATAATACTTGCAAATTAGATTTGATTGTTGTAGTTTGCTTGAAAAAGAAATTGTAGTTTCATTTCTAATTGCTAAAATATGCTAGAAAGAGAGATTTCGTAAGGTATTGGATTGATTTGTATCTTCACATGGATGAGACCGAAAGGAGATTTTTTGATATGACGCATTAAGATTGAAAGATGATTTATATCGTTTATGATTAACCAGCCAATCCATGAATATTTATCATTATCCAGCAAGCACTTGTACCCTCTATTTGATGTGATATAGACTCCCACACCTCTAGATCGTCTTGTACTTGTTTAAACCCTGTTTTAGCTGAATTGTGATAATTGATTTCACTCTTATTTTAAATTTTGTTGAATCATCCACCCATTTGTCCTAATTGCTACAATGAATTAGTTTGCAACTTAATTTCCATATTGAATTCTCATATTTTGATCATTCTTTAAGGGATTCGACTCCGACTCTATTGTTAGGTATTTATATTTGTAGTGATCGCTAACTCATTTAATTTTTTTTGTGAGTAATTTGAGTATTACGAATGTTGACCGGGAGTAACTATTTCCATACAATTACCACTAGTGCAACATCCACCTATTTTACAACACCTTTTGCTCACTAGTGTAGATACAATGTCCTTCCTATCTACCTGGAGTTTATCAAGTGAGACACCTGTTAGCTTTTATGGGACACCAATCCCTATGCCGTGTGCTTTAGTAAATTTTCGCTACAAATCCTCCAAACTTTATTTCTACAAGGAATGCCTGCACATAAGAGAACTAGGACCTAAAATCCCCTCAATTAGCATTAAAACATAGCAATAATTCTTGACTATGAGTTCAATAAGTTGATAAAATACCAACTCGTAACCTTTCACCATAATCTGATGCCTAAGACCTCTAACATGGTCACGATCTAAAGTACCCCCTAGACGTAGAAAGGCCCCGTACAAACCACATAGCATATATCATACAAGATAATAGTAGTTAAGAGTTAAATAGACAATTTATATCATTTAAAGTTGACAAAAGTAGCGAAAGTCTAACATAGTCTCAAAGCCATCTAATACATCAATAGAATGAAATTTGGGATGTCACCCACACAAGTTCTAAAGTAAAATGATAAAAAACAGTAAATGTGGAATTGTCCTCGAAGTATGAGGACTCACCAAGTCTTCGAATCTCAAATGCAACGAACTAGCCACGAGTTGACGGAGAAGAGCCGAATCCTACATTTGTGAGAACATGTAGGCAAGAGTATGCGTTAGTACAAAGAATGTACCAAGTATGATAACTATGCATAGAGGTTATAAAATCATGCTAAAAAGGGGCTAAACATAAGATGCAATGACCAATTAAAATCATAAGTTAACATGATGGAAAACATGAGTCGAAACCATAGTCAATGCAAGGAAATCACCTTAAAACAACACATACTTGAAATACCTTTTTAGGATGTAACCTTAGATCATTATGTGGGATATTATCCTCATCTGACATAGACCATGTGAGCTATAACATAGAATCTGATGTCTACCCCACACCAAAAAGAGGTGTCCTTACTTTCCAAGGTAAGAACCATAGTTTCTAGCTTAAGTGGATCCACTAGCTAATGTCTATCTAAAACAATCATCCTATGGTGGCACATATTTTTTCGGACATGGGTAATCGCCTCTTGTTCACTCGGTGCTTAGCATAAATCCCACGGAATAGACATTAATCTTAACTTGCATTATCATTTAGAGACATGGGTAATCGCCACTTGTCTTATCATCCATTGAAAGACACATCAAGTAACCAATCCACGCTAAAGTTCATTAGAATAGCTCCTTAATCTTGATTCTAAGATTTGTTGAGAAAACCTTTTAACCCTTATGAATCCTTCATGTGAGAAAATCTTTTCACTTTCATGTTTTGAGTAATATGTGAGAAATCCTTTCACAACTCAACAACAACAACATTGATGCTTGACTCTAAAAGCAATCTTAAATCATTTATCTCAATTTCATAAAGAACATGCATATCTTCATAAATTCATCTTTAATAGTTAAAAACCTCATCATCAAATCAATGTCTAGAAATCATGGATTTCACATAGGATCATGAGGATTCAACTTCAAAACATGCAATTAACTCAATTCTTGCGTAAAAAAAAAATTCAATCAATTAGATCAAAATTTGAAAGAACCCATAAGATAGAAGAAAACCCTAATTCCAATTGGAGAATCTAACTTTACAAAATTTTAGAATTTAGGAACCCTATGGAGGAAAAGACTCCATAGGTAAAAGCCATCATACCTTGATTTCAAAAGCCCACAATCAATGGTGAATTAGGAGACTTGGATGGAAACCCTAGATCTTCTTTTTTTTCTTCAAGCTTAAGAGAGCGAAATAATTGAGAGGAAAACTTTGGAGGGGTTTGGGGGAATTTGAAGAGTTATTAGAATGGGTAGAATTTAGGATTAGAAGACTTATATAGGGTTTAGGAGTAGGACTAAACCACCTTAGATTAGGTATAAATCAATTAGGGAAAAGACCAAAAAGCCCTTAAAATAATTATCAGGCTCCGACCTACGATTCAGACCTATGGTCCATAGGTCCAACTATGGACAGTCCTGGTCAACTGTAGGTGGGATTCATAAACTACTGAACTTGGGCTTCCAACAACGGTTTCCATGTATGGTTCGTTGGTCGACTTACGGACAGTACATACCAACCGTAAATCCCAACCTTGACCTTTAAGATTTCAATAAGTCTGGGAGTGACGTACAACACCTATCTATGACTCGTACATGGAATGATCGGCCATCATGGTGAACCATCAATGGGATTCTGAAACTTAACATTTTGAAAATATTTGTCCTGCCATCTTTAGTTCCCACCTACGACCCGTAAATCAACCTACGGTCCGTAGGTTGCTTCCGTCAGTACTGGCACCAGTTCTAAAAATTTGCAATTTTCCGTCTTTTCGAATCCGAGGTGTTACAATATCTCCCCTTGGGAACATTCGTCCTCGAATAGTAATCAAGACATCATACGGAGGGTAGGAACTAAATCTAACAACCCAACATGAATGCAATCACATAAATGCACATATCCGAGGAAGAATCAACTCCATGCTAAAGCATGTTCAAAGCATCATTACATCAAGTTTATATGCAAATCATACTCAAATGCACATAACATGAAGACATCGATCAAGTTAACTCATTTTATCAAATATTAAGCTTTTCATGAACATGCGTAAATGATGAAATCATGGAAACATCTAAGACAGACGACCCCAAAAAAGTGAACAATGAGGAACTTAATACCTCAAGATAGAGTAGGGACGGAGGGAAGGAGATGAGGATAGCGAGACATCATATCGGCCTCGGCCTCCCACGTAGCACCCTCAACTAACTGATTACTCCAAAGAACCTTTACAGAAGCAACTTCTTTATTTCTCAACTTCCGAACTTGCCGGTCCAAAATCTCAACTGAAACCTCTTTTTAAGAAAGACTCTCTTTTATACCAAGACTCTTCAATGGCACTATAGATGCCTGATCACCAACACATTTCTTCAATAAGGAGACATAAAAAATTGGATGAATCGATGCAAAATCATTAGGCAAGTCAAGTTCATAAGCAACCTTACCAATTCGCCTCAAAATATGATATTGGCCCACAGAGAGGGAACTAAGCTTCCCTTTCTTCCCAAACCTCATTACACCCTTAATGGGTGAGATATTAAAGTAAACCCAATCATTAACATCATATTCTAGATTTCTCCTTCTAACATCGGCATAAGACTTTTGTCGACTTTGAGCCGTTTCCAACCTTTCTCTAATAAGCCAAACTTTCTCCATAGCCTCATGTACCAATTCGGGACTTATCAAGGAAACTTCGCCAACTTCAAACCAACCTATAAGAAACCTACCCCTCCTACAATAAAGAGACTCAAATATAGCCATACCAATACTTGAGTGGTAGCTATTATTATAAGCAAACTCAATCAAAGGCAAATGACCATTTCAATTACCCTTGAAGTCAATCACACAAGCTCTCAACATATCTTCCAAAGTTTTGACAGTACACTCCGCTTTCCCATCAGATTGAGGATAAAAGGATGTGTTAAGCTTAACGCGGGTACCAAAGCCCTTTTGAAAAAATTTCAAAAATTGAAAAGTGATTTGAGTACGACGATCGGATATAATGGATAAGGACACTCCATGCAACCTGACCATTTCCCTTCGGTACAACTTATCATAGTCTTCCACTGAAAAAGAAACCTTGATGGGAATGAAATGATCCGATTTCATCATACGATCCACAATAACCCAAATTGAGTCATGTTGTCTCCGGGTGCATGGTAAACAAACAATGAAGTCTATGTTTAAATCTTCCCACTTCCAAGTAGGAATACTAATATCTTAGGACAAGCCTCCCGTCTTTCAATGCTCAACTTTCACTTGTTCACAATTAGGACACTTAGCCATAAATTCCGCAATGTCCTTATTCATCCTATCCACCAATAGACCTCCCGCAAGTTACGGTACATCTTGGTGGCTCCCGAGTGAATGGAATATCGGGAACTATGGGGTTCCAATAAAATATGCTCCCTCAAGTTATCAACATTTGGAACACAGAAATGATGTTGATATAAAAGTACACCATCTCCCTCGTGGGAGAAAGCCTCAACGAACTTTTTATGCACCGCCCCCTACAATTCCATAAAGATCGGGTCAAGACCTTGCTTTGATTTCACATCAGATACAAAAGTTGATTCTGAACCATTATGAACAACAACGCCTCCCTCATTAGAATAAATCAACCGAACACCCAATCGGGTCAATCTATGAACATCTTGTACAAACTCCTTCTTATTATCCTCAACAGGAGCAACACTACCCGTGGATAATAGACTAAGGGCATCCGCCACCACATTCACTTTACCGGGGTGATAGAGGACACTCATGTCATAGTCCTTTAACAACACAGGCCACCTCCTTTGGTGAAGATTTATATCCTTTTGCTTGAACACATATTGCGAACTCTTATGGTCGGTGAAGGCATCAACATGAACACCATACAAGTAATGCCTCCAAATCTTTAGAGCAAACACAACCGCCGCTAGTTCTAAGTCATGGATAGGATAGTTCTTTTCATGAACCCTAAATTTCCTTGAAGCATAAGCAATCACTTTCCCATTTTGCATAAGGACACATCGCAACCCAATTCTTGAGGCATCACAATATACTACAAATCCATCGGACCCTTCCGGTAGAGTTAACACCGGACGGAGGTAAGCCTTTCTTTCAATTCTTGGAAATTCTTCTCACATGCTTCAGACTATACATACTCAACTTTCTTTTGGGTCAAAGCCATCAATGGAGAGGCAATTGAAGAAAACACTTCAACGAACCTTCTATAGTAACCAGCCAAACCTAAGAAACTTCAAATATCTAAAGGGGATAGAGGTCTAGGCCAACTCTTAACCTCATCCATCTTCTTAGGATCTTCCTCAATACACTTACCAGAAAAAATGTGATAAAGAAAATCCACGGACCTCAATCAAAACTCGCATTTACTAAACATTGCAAAGAGTTGTTGGTCCTTGATAATCTGCAACACAATCCCTAAATGAGTGGTATGTTAATCCTCACTCCTTGAGTAAATCAGAATATTGTCAATGAATACTGTCACAAACATATCTAGGTATTGTCTAAACACCCTATTCATCAAATCCATAATGCAGCCGGAGCATTTGTCAAACCAAATAACATTACTAATAATTCATAATGACCATATCTTGACCGAAAAGCTGTGTTCAGAATGTAATTTTTCTTCACTCTCAATTAGTGATAGCCCAAGCGAAGGTCAGTCTTAGAGAAGTACTTGCTCCTTGAAATTGATCAAACAAATCATCTATCCTTGTGAGAGAATACTTATTCTTAATAGTAACCTTATTCAATTGGCGATAGTCAATACACATACGAAGTGAACCATCTTTCTTTCAAACAACCAAAACTGGGGCACCTCATGGAGAGATACTCGGTCTGATGAATTCCTTATCCAACAAATCTTTCAGTTACTCTTTAAATTCCTTACGTTCTATTGGAGACATTCGGTAAGGAGGAATAGAGATAGGTTGCGTATCTAGGAGAAGGTCGATACCGAAGTCTATTTCCCTTTCGAGAGGAACACTGGGTAAATCATTGGGAAACACTTCCAGAAACCCATTTACAATGGGGACCAAATCAAATATGGGGGTTTCGAATTCCATATCTCTTACCCGAACAAGATCGTATATGAAACCCTTGGAAATAATCTTTCTAGCTTTAAGACAAGAAACAAATCGACTCTTAAGCATAGAATTTCCCCCGTTCCACTCTAGAACGGGTTCATTTGTAAATTTAAACTTGGCCACTCGGATTCTACAATGAATAGAAGCATAACATGAATGCAGCCAATCCATCCCAAGAATAACATCGAAATCTAACATATCAAGCTCTACAAGATTAACATGAGTGAATCTATGGGACAAGGAGACAGAACAATTTCTATAGACTCTCTTAGCCACGATAGATTCACCAAAGGAGTAGAGATGGAAAAGGGATCTAATAACACATTCGGAAGAACATCAAACCTCCTAGCCATATATGGTGTCACAAAAGATAAGGCAGCACCGGGATCAAGCAAAGCATAAACATCAAGTTGAAAGACTTTCAACATACCGGTAACAACGTCGGGAGAACCCTCTTGCTCATGACGAGTTTGGAGTGCATAGAATCTGTTTTATTTTTGACCCCCACTTGAACCCGACGAAGGATAAGGTTGACTTCGTCAACGGTTATCTCCTTCATTCTTAGCAATAGAGGGACAATTCCTAATCTTATGATCCGTCTTGCCACAACCAAAGCACGCATCGGAACAAGCTAGGCATTTACCCTTATGCTTCTTTCCACATTTAGCACAAGTAGACAATAGAGATCCACCACCATTCCCTCCTTAGACTTAGGGTTATACACCATTTCCTTGTTGAACTTAGGAGCTGGAGCATTGGAGGTACCTTGATCGGAGAACCTTTGTTGAAACTTAGAACGACCATACCCATTGGACCTTGAGTATGAAAAGTCACCATCACCGGACTTATCCTTCTTTGCCTCTCTAGACTTTTCCTTAAGTTTATCCTCTTCTATTTCCATTAGACGGGAAATGTCCATATCATTGATAAGCATAGTGGTAAGCCATTCTTTGACCACCGTTTCAGACATTCCCGACACAAACTTACTTATTCTTGCCCTAGGATCAGCAACTATAGTAGGAGCATACCTAGACAATTGTGTGAATTTCAAAGCATACTCCTTCATACTCATGTTTCCTTGATCAAGTTTAATGAACTCTAGCACTGTTGCCTCTTTCATCTTAAGGGTAAAGAACCTATCAAGGAAAGCAACCTTAAACTTCTCCCAATCAAGAAGACCCTCATCAACCGCCCTCTCACTCTTCCATTGTTCAACCCACACTTGAGCCACACCCTTAAAATGCTAAAGGGCCAATTCCACCTTTTCCACCGGGGTTACACCCATAATCATTAGCACATTATACACCATTTCAATGAAACTCTTGAAAATCTTTCTCAACCTTGAAACCATGAAACTCCGGAGGGTTCATCCTAGTGAAATCCCTAACTCTAGATGTTGTTGTACCCACACTTGGTTCACGAGGACCACAACCTCCATATTCGCTTGAGCCGTCATGGCTTGGGCCAATACTTGAAAGGCATCCCTAAAATCCTTATTAGTTTCTTGCTCGGCCAAAGGGTCGACCGAAACTTGAGGAGCTTATTGACGAGCTTTTTGTTCTATATTCTCTCTCACGTTTCTCCTAGCATATGCCCTTCGAGTGGCCATATCCTGAAAAGCATCGATAGGGATTAGGAGAGAGAGACATATAGAGTTAAACTCTATCGCACGACTTTAGAGTAATGAAAGAAGTGGAGTTTCCTAAACATCTTATAACCTCTCATTCATAAGTGTGTCGCGCTTCACACACACGAACAAGACTCTACTCAACGTGACTTATGAGATATCCTAGGACCGTTCTAAAACATAGATTTGATACCAAGTTTTTCACGACCTAAAGTACCCCCTTGACGTTATATGGCGTACAAGACCCCAAAAGGGCCTATACAAGCCACTTAGCATATATCATACAAGATAATAGTAGTTAGGAGTTAAAAAGACAATCTATATCATTTAGAGTTAACAAAAGTAGTGAAATTCTAACATAGTCTCAAAGCCATCTAATATATCAATAGAATGAAATTTGGGATGTAACCCATACAAGTTCTAAAGTAAAATGACATAAAACTGTAAATTTGGCATTGTCTTTGAAGTATGAGGATCACCAAGTCTTCAACTCTTTGATGCAAAGAACTAGCCACGAGTGGATGGAGAAGAGTCGGATCCTACATTTGTGAAAACATGTAGGCAAGAGTATGCGTTAGTATAAAGAATATACCAAGTATAATAACTATGCATAGAGGTTATAAAATCATGCTAAAAAGGGGCTATACATAAGATGCAAAGTCTAATTAAAATCATATGATAACATGATGGAAAACATGAGTCGAAACCATAGTCAATGCAAGGAAATCATCTTACAAAAACACATACATGAAATATCTTTTTAGGAAGTAACCTTAGTTCATTATGTCAGAAATTAGCCTTAACCGACATAGACCATGTGAGCTATAACATGGAATCTGGTGTCTACCCCACACCAAAAAGAGGTGTCCTTACTTGCCTAGGTAAAAACAATAGTTTCTAGCTTACGTGGATCCACTAGCTAATGTCTATCTCAGACAATCATCCTATGGTGGCACATAATTTATGGGACATGGGTTATCGCCTCTTGTCCACTCGGTGCTAAGCATAAATTTCATGGAATATTCATTAATCGTAACTTGCATTATCATTAAGAGACATGGGTAATCACCACTTGTCTTATCATCCATGGAAGGGCATATCAAGTAACCAATCCGCGCTAAAGTTCATTAGAATAGCTCCTTAATCTTGATTCAAAGTTTTGCTGAGAAAACCTTCAACCCTTATAAATCCTTCATGTGAGTAAATCTTTTCACATTCATGTTTTGAATAATATGTGAGAAATCCTTTCACAACACAACAACAACAACATTTATGCTTCACTCTCTCAATTTCATAAAGAACATGCATATCTTTATAAATTCATCTTTCATAGTTCAAAACCTCATCAAAAGATCAAAGTCTATAAATCATGGATTTCACATAGGTTCATGAGGATTTAGCTTCAAAGGATGCAATTAACTCAATTCATGCATAAAAATACATAATTCAATCAATTAGATCATAATTTGAAAGAACGCATAAGATAGAAGAAAACCCTAATTCCAATTGGAGAATATAACTTTATAAAATTGGAGAATTTAGGAACCCTATGGAGGAAAGGACTCCATAGGTAAAAACCTTCATACCTTGATGTCAAAAAACCACAATCAATGGTGAATTAGGACACTTGTATGGAAACCCTAGATCTTCTTCTTCTTCTTCTTCAAGCTTTAGAGAGAGAAATAATTCAGAGGAAAATTTTGGAGGGATTTGAGAAATTTGAGGAGTGATTAAAATGGGTAGAATTTAGGCTTAGACGACTTATATAGGGTCTAGGATTAGGACTAAACCACCTTATATTAAGTATAAATCAATTAGGGAAACGACCAAAAATCCCCTAAAATAATTGTCAGGCTCCGACCTACCGTCCTGGTGAACCGAAGGTGGGATTCAGAAACTAGTAAACTTGGGCTTCAAATGAAGGTTGCCATGTAGGGTCTGTTGGTCCACTTACGGACCGTACATACCAACCGTATATCCCAACCTTGACCCTCAAAATTTCACTAAGTCTGGGAGTCACCTACGAGACCTATCTACGAGTCGTACATGGAATTACGGGCCGTTCTGGCGAACCGTCAATGAGATTTTGAAACTTAATATTATTAAAATATTTACCCTACTATCTACGGTTCCTACCTACGGCCCGTAAGTCAACCTACGGTCTGTAGGTGGCTTCTTTCAGTACTGGCACCAGTTCTAAAAACCTGCAATTTTCATTCTTTTTGAATTCGAGGTGTTACGAACATCTACACCACACAATGGATGTCAGTAAGTAAGAACTTTTTCCTCTATTGATAATGCTCAAATTACTTACAAAAATAATTAAATGAGTAATCGATCGCTAGCAATATTAATATCCATGAATAGAATCGGGGTCGAATCCCACCGGGATTGATCTAAATTGAAGAATTTAATAAGGAAATTGAAATGCAAACCAATTCATTGTTGCAATTAGAATAAATGGGTGGATGATTCCACCAAATTTTAAATAAGAGTTTGAAATCAATTATCACAGTTGAACTAAAAATAGGGTTTTAAACAAGTAGAACACGATTTAGGAGTGTAGAAGTCGATATCAACATCCAATAGAGGGTGCAAGTGCTTGCTCAATAATACTAAATAATCATGGATACGGTTGATAATCATAAACGACGCATATCTTCTTTCGATCTTAATGCATCATATCATGAAATCTCCTTTCGGTCTTATTCATGTAAAAACAGAAATTAACCCAATACCTTATAAAATTTCTCTTTCTAGCAGATTTTGACAATTAGAAACGAACTACAATTTCTCTTTCGAGCAAACTACAAAATTCAAATCTAATTTGCAAGTATTAAGCAATTTACCCACTTAAATTAATCTCATTCAAGCATCAGTTAAAGATCTAAGTTAGGACTAAGTTTTTAACTTTAGCCCACAAATTGAACCCATGCTAAATAGCTCAAATCCATTATTAATAAGCTGAAAAACAAAGCAAGAAACTAGATCCACTAAATTAGTCAACACCCAACTCCTGAATCACACCACTAAAATTTAGGTTTTTCCAAACATCATAAAAGTTAAAGAAATTATACCAAATATGTTTTCAGCAATCAAAGTGTTGATAATTAATAATAATCTTCAACACCCACTTTGAATTGAATCCTCAATTGTCAATTACAAAATGTTCAAAACCCCAAAACTAAGAGATAAGTAAAGTTCTAATTCTAATATTCAAAAGTCTATTAAAAAAGATAAAAGATGCAAAAAGAATTATTTTCTCTCTCCTTTAGGCTATTTATAATTTCCCCAAATATCATTCTGAAATTCCATGCACGACCGGATCGGCAATATTAGTCGGACTCGCCTACTTGATCGGTGGATTGTTGACTTGTTCTTCAGCTCCCCCGTTCTAGGTTTCACACTTCAGATGTTTGAACCTCATTTAGTAAACTTGATTGAGTCAGCCTTTCACTTTCGGTGAAATGCCGATAACCACCTTTTTCACCCATTCAGCCTTCATTTTAACTCAGAAGTCTGTAACTTTCGACGATGGAACATCTAACTAACCTAACTGCTTTGGTGAATCACAATTTGCACTTTACATTGCCGGCTTTCCTTGAATATTTTCATAAGTTAACACTGTCACTCGAGGCAAGGTCTGACCATTGCCTTAGGCGATCCTCAACTGGAAGTTTTCACTCTTTTCAATATTTTTGGCCTCTTTTGCATAAATGCATCCTTGCCTTGTCCTCTAACATTTAAAGCTGTAAAACATTAAAATATTTTCACATAAGGAAATAAATAGGCTTCGAGGATGCTATTCGGTGAAGTAAAAGGTCTCAAATGAGTCAAAATCTCAGACTCTTCCATGTTCCCAGGTTAAACTTTTGCTTTTCATCAAGTAAATAAAGAACACAATCAGTTCAATAAGGGTGTCTACAACACTGCTCAATAAGAGTTAACATGCAAGTGCTATAACAAAGCTAATATCAAGTATAGGTAATATCTCTATTATGCTCAAGAAGCTTCCAATGATGACTAGCTGGTACCAATTCAAGCTCAAGTTCACTAATGCTTAATTATAATGAAAAATCATGCTTCAACAAAAGTATTCAAGTTCCCTCACGACAAAAATGATTCCATGCTTCCACAAAAAACAACAAAGAAGTTAGGAATCAGTAAAAAATCTCACTCTCCAAAAGAGAAATACATGCAAGCTTCATCCCATTTTGCCCATATTTTTCAATAATCACACAACCTGGTTTTAGTAAGATATAAAGGGTGTTTTCAGGCTTGTTATGGGGTTGAGGGCAAGGTATGATCAATTTTAGCTCAATGACTTCACCTTTTCAAAGCATTATTGTACTCATATTCACCTCTTCTCATGTTCTTTTCATACATCTGATTTGGAGATTGAATCCTCAATTCATTATTCAACTCATTGGAAATCCCTTTTATTTAATCAAGAATTTCTTTTTCAATCAAATTATAATGCTTTTTCTCATCATATTTTTATAAGGAGGGTTCCTTCTTTTTTCTACAAACATCAAGATTGAGTCTCACTTTTCATTCATCTTTTTCACTTGGCTTTCTTTCCTCCTTCCTTTCCACAACCCAACTTAGGTTTTTGGCCTAAGATGGCATTTCAAAAAAACCAATGCTTAGAAAAGGATTTATGGGTGAGAACTTAGGGACACATTTGGTTCAAGAGGTTTCATTAAAGCTGACAAGAAATGATGAAGGCTCAACCGGTCTCAAGATTGTTGCACACCCTCACAAGGTAGTCACAAAAGATATGAAGATTTGGGTTCCCTCTCAACAAGTTTGTGCCCAAGATCATCTCTTGCATTCACCAAAAGCTAAAAATTAGACTAACAAGGTTAATTTTAAGAATCTACAAGCATGCTTTTCATGTAGGATCTCACCACACATGGCACTTAAAACACAATCGTTTTACACAGCACAACAAAATAAGAAGCTTGCATGCATTGTTCATTGCAAGGTTCACATCAATACGTAACTAGTCAACACAAGATTTTAAAAGATCAATCAAAAGTATAGCAACACAGATTTCCTTTTGCAACACCAACACAAGCACATTTCTCATCAAGAGCGCTAACAAAGACATCGATACTAGACAAGATCGATCTTTGAATATCAACAATGAAAACACAAGCAACATCAATCATTTCACCAATTCAAAATTTTCGGGGCAATTGATAGAGAGACAAAAATGAAACCAAAACTCAAAATCCAACTAAATTGAAATAAAACCAAATGTAATAAAAACATAATGCTAAAGTATCAACATACAACTCTAATAAACATAATACAAATCAAAAAGGAGAATAGGCACTTATGCCCTCACCCCACAAAAAAGAAAATAATATTGTCCTCGATGCAAAAATAAAAGTACGAGAATGAGAATGGGTGAAAAGTCACCCTGTCAGGCTATGCCTGTGAAGAACTCTAGTCTTGTGGCTCTGTAAGAGTAGCATCACCTCAGGAATAAGTATACGACACATCAAGTGGGGAAGTGAGGAGTGTAGCATCAACCCGGGCATTAGTACCCAATACATTGGGAGGAAAATGAGTGGACTCGAAAGGATAGATCCTACTAGTTCCTATCTTAGAGGCCTCCAGATGATATATCTCTAATGTAGCAAGCACAATCAACTCTTTGATACTCTTTAGCTCCACCGATGCCTCCACACTCACCTACTCATCAGCCCTCACAAACTTATCCTCGTCTATGTCAGTTTCTAAATTGTCATCGGCCTACTCTCCTACCTGATCAAATCCATCAACAACTAGCAGCCCAGCTGTCCCTGAAGGTCCATCTTCTTTAGTCTTAGTCGAAGGTACAACTGTGGGCATCTCGGGAAATTGTATATCATCTCATAAAATAGAAATATTCAAGGATTTAAACTTATCCATGTCCACCCTTAAAGCATCTAAATAATCCATTGACGCAGTCAAGCGGCAGAACTACCTTCATTCTTCTCACGCTCCTCAACCTGAGTAGTAAGTTTTTCTAGCCTCTCCCCATAAGAAGAAATAGAGTAATGTGACTCACCAACTTTGCCCGTAGGGGGAAAATAGAAGCCTCAATAGTCGTAGTAACCATGCTCGGCACCTCCTTCTCAAGTCGAGATGCCCTAACATCCATAGAATAGGAAAGGTTGCCTATCCTGTATATCAAGGCATGTGGATTGCATATAATTTATTTTTAACTTCATCTTTTAGTTCTAACATGTTTATCTTATCCTTATTTTTATTAGGGGCCCGACAATCTCTAGCATGGTGTCCGATTTTCCCATAGTTCCAAGACGTATCAGTGCTGCTTTTGTCTTTATTATCTAGTTTGGACTTTTTAAATTTTCTTTTGTAATAATGAGGTTTATCATGTTTATCCTTATAATATTTACATCGGTGTTTAATTTTTTTAGAGACTTTATTTGAAGTGGCAGATAATTTGGTATATCCAAAGTCTTGATAAAAATCTCCTAATTCATTTTTTGATATTTTACTATCTTTCTTCAGTTGATTTTTAAGTTTCATATATGAGGTCACCATAGGTTGATTGATTATAAGGAATTTTTTCTTAAATCTATCTTTTAATCTTATTATAACCTTTTCAGCAAATAGTATTGGTAAACCACTAATAAATTTTTCCTTCTAATAGTCATGATTACAATCTTATCTAATCATAACTTTGTTGAGGAAAATATCTTTATACCATCTAAAATCGTCTAACTTCAGACAAGATAGATTGGATAATATTTCTAAACTTCTATCCTAAAAGAGTTGAGGTTCACCTATAAATATTTAGGTATATTATAAATTAAGGTGGTGGTGGCATCTTCCAAGATTTGATTTTCTATGGTTTTCCCCAAAGATTCATTCTTAATGACTGGGTTAATAGTTGTAGTATTTAATATACCTTGTCTATTATCTTCTGTAAAATAATTCTCCCACGAATTTTTTAATGTGCCAATAAACCCAGCTATAATTAAAGTGGTCGACTATTTATTCGATAAATCTTTCATTTTATATGCCGTGATGGCCCTTCCCATTTCATATAACTTATTATATATTTGATGTTCTGCAAGTGCATCAATATCCCATTCAGCTATTTCTCTTCCAGAATGTGAAGTATGAGATAAAAACTCATTTTCTTCATACTGCATATCTGGAAAGGATGGTGTCTTATAATAATTCTTTTTATTTGAATAACTAGAACTTAATTTATTAATATCATTAACATAATTTTCAGATAAGGTATTAATGAGTTTATCATTGGTAAATTTAAATTCGGATTTTAGTTTTTTTTTAATTATTTCTATAAGATCATTCGTGATTTCAAGCTTTTCTTAAAACCTGAGAATTTTTTCTTTAGAAAATTCTGGCAATTTAAATATTTGATGAGTTTCTAATTTTTTATTTTTATCATTATAGGAAGGACTTGGTTTATCCTTAAAAACAGATTTATTATCAGCTTCAAGAATTTGGTCTCAGAAATATTATCTAATCTATGTTATCCGAAGTTAGACGATTTTAGATGGTATAAAGATATTTTCCTCAACAAAGTTATGATTAGAAAAGATTGTAATCATGACTATTGGAAGGAAAAATCTATTAGTGGTTTACCAATACTATTTGCTGAAAATGTTAGAATAAAATTAAAAGATAGATTTGAGGGAAAAAATCTTTATAATCAATTAATCTATGGTGACCTCATAAGTTTTATAAATATTACCGGATTAGAGTTATGTACAGATATGAAACTTAAAAATCAACTGAAGAAAGATTGTAAAATATCATAGAAGGAAATAGGAGATTTTTGTCAAGACTTTTTCGTCTTGATCTTTTGGAATCCATCCTTTCATTATGATAGTCTTACTCAGATATTTGATCCTTTCAAATTTATGAATATCGAAGGACCAACTAATAATATAAGAGATTCTTCTTGAAATAAAGAACTTGCACCATTTAATATTTTTCAGAAGTGTAGAGATATTTTGCTCTACTGGAACTTTTCAAACTGCATTAAAAACGGTGGTGACAATACCTTCTAATTTCCTCCAAATTAGCTCGACCATTTGTAAAAACATCAGGGAATCACTACATTTTTTATTTCTTCTTAATATTTAACAAACCAAGTATGGGTATTTGGCCTAACATACATGAAATTGTATCAAGCCGCCTTGTAATCATACCATTTATATGTCTGGGGTCGATAAGATGTTGATAGGGGAATGGGGGTATGTAGATGATCTACAAACTACTCAAAAGGACTTAATATTCTTTTAATAATAAATCTTGAAAATTGAATACTACATAGATCATTGTTATCTGTTTATTTATGCTCAATCATCACTAAATCATTATCTGTTAATATAAATTCATAATACCTTCAGATCCTTAGTCTTCACATAATTCTTATTGGTGTAACAAGGTTTCAAAAGATCCAATACTCCAAAAATTTCGTATTTCTTGTCAAGAGCCATGATTTGTAGTACCTGTAAAACTGTTATCGGAAAATCTTTATTATTTGACGGAGTAACCTTTTCTTTATTCTTCATCGAGGTAGTTGGAACCACCGCTTGCGAGTATATTTTCGGGGGCTTCATTTCATAACTATCTTTTATTTGGATAAAAATACTTGTTGATGAGGATTAATCTTTAAGACATGGTTTACTAGTCATGGGTTCATTTATTGTTAAGGTGTTGGGTTTTGGCAGGGATAGAAATTCTTCCAGAACTGAATAGCAATTTCCTAATTTTTTATCGCCCTCTTCGAAAAGTTTTTTCATTTTATCTTCTGGCTTGAAGAACTGTAGTGGGAGCCTCGGGGGCCGTATTCCCTGTACTTCTAGTCTAATTATTTCCTTGTAAAAATTCTCTTGCTAAAAAATCAGGGAGAGAATTGTTTTCTCCTTTTATAAATTTTGTTTCAAAATCAAAGCAGGATAATAAAGTTTGCCATCTGGCAAATATTTTTTTAGAAATTAGATTTTTAACATCCTTTTACAAAACATCTTTGGCTGCTTTGCAGTTGACTCTTAACAAAAATTCTTTATTTATCAAATCATCTTGAAATTTTGTAATACAAGTACTATAGCAAAAATTTCTTTTTTAATTGTACTATAATTTTTTTTGGTATCATTCCAGATTCGTGAAGTGAATCTCACAATTGTACTATAATTGTACTACGGAAATTCTTTGTTTAAGTATGCCTTTGTAGCCTGTGTCCGAGGCATAAGGTTCGACAATCATAAGAAACTCGGGATGTGATATACCTAGACATGGAAGTTTCTGAACTATTAACTTATGTTTTTGGATCGCACTAGTGTGCTCTATTCTCTATGGCACTGGATTCCTTTTAAGATGATGATAAAGAGGTTTACAAAACTGTCTAATATCAGGAATAAAATCGGCAACATAATTGTGACTTTCTAAGAATCTCTGGAGCTGAGTTTTCTCTATTAATTCATCCGGAAATTTAGACGAGAACTCTATGGCTTTACAAATGGGTCTGTAGGTTCTTTGGTATAAATCATGGCCAAGGAATCTAATAGCAGTTTGATTAATTTTATCTTTTTAGCACTTACTACTAAGCCATTTTGTTTAACGACTTTTAAAAAGGTTTGAAGTTGTTGAAAGTGTTGATGAATATCCTTAGAATATATTAAGACATCATCTATATATACTATAGAAATATGACAATATTGATTAAATATATTATTCATGATATTTTGAAATTCAGAAGGAGCATTTTTTAGTCCAAAAGGCATTACATTTCATTCGTATTGTCCAAAAGGGACATTGAAGGTTGTTTTATATTTATCTTTTTCAAAGATTTGTATTTGCCAAAATCAAAATTTCATATCAAATTTGTTATAAATATTAGATTTATAATTTCTTTTAAGAAGATCACGTTTGTTAGGTATGGGGTACCTAATCCATTTTAATACTTTCTTAAGAGGTTTATAATTAATAACAAGTCTTGGGCACCTCTTTCTTTTTTGGCACTATTATTAACATAAAAGGCCAAGCAACACCAAGGTGATTTGGATGGTCTAATAATAATTTTAGCAACTAAATCATTAATTTCCTTTTCACAATATTCCATTAATTCTGTGTTCATTTGAATGGGTCTCGCCTTAGTGGGGATAACCCTTTCGTCAAATCCCTCAATATAAGGTAATTCGACAACATGTTTTTTTCTTTCCTAAAATCTATTCAGAAAATCTGAAGAAACTTCTCGTTCAATATCATCTTGTAAGCTTTTAGTTTTAGCTTCTACCTTCGGGGTTTTTTAAGAGTATTCAATTTGTTTTATCTTGATATCTTCTTTTAAATAGTTAATTTGTTGTGAAAGAAGATTTATTCTAAAGATATTTTTATCTTTTTTATGGTCACTTTCTTCTTTTGATATACTTTTTAAATAGGGGAAATTAATCCTTTTTCCTAAGATAGTGGTGTGACTGCCATCCAGTCGGGCAGTATATCGTTTTAGTTGAGTTATAAAGGGAGTACCTAATATTATTTGTTCATTTATGTCTTTAGTTATTACAAAATCATTAATAAACCAAATTACGTAATTACATATGTGCCCCTTGTGGAGCTTATAGTTTATTTTAAGTCTTTCTCTTGTTGCGAAGAATAATCGTGTGGTGCTTTTTTCAAGATACTTATTAGGGATAATTCCTTCAATGATGCAATTTTGATCTGCACCAGTATCTAGTAATACGATTTTATGGATGGTATAATTTTTATTTATAACTAAAGTAATAGGTATATGATAATTCTGTGTTTTAACTATTGCGATAGTATTAACTCCTGATTTTGCCGCAAGAGGCATTTCAAAAGATTTTATTTTATTAGCAAGTGATTCTTCAAAAGTGTTAAGTTATTCTTTAATTTCATTAATTTCCCTTTTTACATGTACTAATCTATTTGAAGATCTTGTAGTGTAGTTTCAGAATTATGTTCTTTAAATTTATTTAGTACATTTGTCATATTAAAATGTTTAATAGTATGATTATCAGATTGTTAATTAAGAATTATCGCTTTTAATGCTATGAAATATTTTTTCTTATAATCCGGATGTTCGATATGATCAATCATATCAAAGAAAACTTCTTTACTATTACTGGTAATGACATTGATTGAGTTGTTTTGGCTGGTGCAAGTTCCACCACCACATTTACTTTCCGTTGAATTATTACTGTCGGAAGTATATCTCATATTCAGTCGGTCATCTTCACTAAGACTTTCTTCGGAAGAAGAACTAGTTTGAACATCATTAAGGATTGAATATAATTTATTTTTAACTTCATCTTTTAGTTCTAATCCGTCATTACATATGTGCCCCTTGTGGAGCTTATAATTTATTTTAACTGTTTCTACTATTCCGGGGAATAATAGTGTAGTGTTTTTTTCAAGATACTTAGTAGGGATAATTCCTTCACCGATGCAATTTTGATCAGCACTAGTATCTAATAATGCGATTTTATGGATGGTATACTTTCTATTTATAACTAAAGTAATAAGTATATGTTAACTATGTGTTTTAACTATTGCGATAGTATTAACTCCTGATTTCGCCACTAAAGGCGTTTCTAAAAATTCTATTTTATTAGCAAGTGATTCTTAAAAAGTGATAAGTTTTTGTTTAATTTCTTTAATTTCCCTTTTTATATGTACTAATTTTGTCTGAAGATCTTGCAGTGTGGTTTCAAAATTATGTTCTTTAAATTTATTCAGTACATTTGTCATATTAAAAGGTTTAATAGTATGATTATCAGATTGTTGATTGAGAATTATCACTTTTAATGCTAATAAATATTTTTTCTTATAATCCGGATCTTCGATATGATCAATAATATCAAAGAAAACTTCTTTATTATTACTGGTAATGACATTGATGGAGTTGGTTTGGCAGGTGCAAGTTGCACCACCACATTTACAGTCCGTTGAATTATTACTATCGGAAGGATATCTCATATTCAGTCAGTCATCTTCACTATGTCGGAAGTATATCTCATATTCAGTTGGTCATCTTCACTAAGAATTTCTTCAGAAGAACAACTAGTTTGATCATCATTAAGGATTGAATATAATTTATTTTTTAACTTCATCTTTTAGTTCTAATCCGTCATTACATATGTGCCCCTTGTGGAGCTTATAATTTATTTTAAGTCTTTCAGTTGTTGCTAAGAATAATCGTGAAGTACTTTTGTCAAGATACTTAGTAGGGATAATTCCTTCAATTATGCAATTTTTATCTGCACGAGTATCTAATAATGTGATTTTATGGATGGTATAATTTTTATTTATAACTAAAGTAATAAGTATATGATAACTATGTGTTTTAACTATTGCGATAGTATAAACTCCTGATTTTGCTGCTGAAGGTGTTTATAAAGATTCTATTTTATTAGCAAGTGATTATTCAAAAGTGTTAAGTTTTTATTTAATTTCTTTAATTTCCATTTTTACATGTACTCATTATGTCTAAAGATCTTGTAGTGTAGTTTCAGAATTATGTTCTTTAAATATATTTGGTACATTTATCATATTAAAAGGTTTAATAGTATGATTATCAGATTGTTGATTAAGAATTATTTCTTTTAATGCTATTAAATATTTTTTTCTTGTAATCTAGATCTTCGATATGATCAAATGTATCAAAGAAAATATCTTTACTATTACTGGTAATGACATTGATTGAGTGCTTTTGGCAGGTGCAAGTTGCACCACCACATTTACAGTCCGTTGAATTATTTATGTCGGAAGTATATCTCATATTCCGTCGGTCATCTTTACTAAGACTATTTTTGGAAGAAGAACTAATTTGATCATCATCAAGGATTTAATATAATTTATTTTTAACTTCATCTTTTAGTTCTAACATGTTTATCTTATCCTTCTCTTTATTAGGGACCCGACAATCTCTAGCATGGTTTCTGATTTTATTTCAAGAGACCCTCCTTTCCGGATATACAGTATGAAGAAAATGAATTTTTATTGTGAACACCTAATTTTTGACCAAAAATATGATTTTACACCATTTTTTATACGTAAATATTATTTTTAGTAGGTTTATATTTTTACAACAAATTATATGGTCTCCTTATGTTTAAAGTTTAATAAATAAAGTTTGTGAAGTTAATGTATTTGTTTTTTATATAATCTTTCAACTTTTACCAATCTAAAATACGTATATATTATGAAAAAGGAAGAGAAAAAAAAAGAGTCCTAAAAAATTCAAATTACCTCACCTTTTATCCTAATTACCCTTAAACTCCCATAACGTATTCTTCCTAAAAATCCTCTTCCCACTTATTTATTTATTTATTGTTATTTTAATTTTTTTCTGTATTTTGTATTTCAAGTAAACCCCCACCCCACACGTTTTTTTTCTTTGTTTTTATTTTATTTTATTTTATTACTTTACTTTTCTTTTCTATTTTTCTGCCCCTAGAAACTCTCAACTAAATCACATTCCCCACTCCTTCACGTTTTCTTTAATTAGCACCAAACTCACACCCCAAAATATTATAAAAAACACATGTACAATACAGTGGTAAGGGACAAGGCAAAGAGAAAAAAAAAACTGCAGAGAGAAAGAGACAATAAGAGTGAGTTTTATTTTTTGGGAATTAAGTCAGCTTTCGAGATTTTGTTCGTGATTTTGGATTCGTGGCTCTATAAAGTTAATTTATAATTAACTTTGGAAATCAGTAGATCGTTGCAGTTGCTTTTTTGTAGTGAAAAATTTTCACGAATTTGTAATTCTAAATTCTTGTATGATTTAAATGAAACGATTGTACAAAATTTGATCCCAATAATATGAAGTTCTTCGAATTGCATGTTATTATTATGTAATATCATTTTTTGATGTATGTTATGAGTTATTTTTAAGAATTTACGAATGTTTAAGAAACATAACTAGAGACGCTTCTTGCTAAAAACAATTAAATAAATAATGAAGTGTAAATCAGCCATAGTATTTAATCTTATAAAGTTTCAAATAACTTATACATTTTTATTATTCTCTTTAGATGCATGCTATTAATTTGTCTTTTTATGGATTCTGTGATATTTAAGTGTTAAATTTGAATATTTATCGTTTCTTTAGGCCTAGATTTCATTTATGGGAGATCTTGTTGAACTTTATTATAGATTTGCCAGAATATGATATAAGTTAAGGCTGAATTGATTATTGATTTAGAAAAGCTATGTGAAATATGTTTTAGTCCTTTTAATTGAATTATTATTAATAAAAATAGTTTACCTTTAGAATAAGCGTAGGATGATTATCGCTTTAATTCAAATTATTAAGTATATAATTAAAAGGAGGTTTGAATTTTATTTAGGTATTCATTGTTGAAAAAAATAAATAAAAAGAATTGTATAGGAATAGAAGCGGGAATGAAGAAAAATTAAACAAAGGAAGTTCAAGAAAGAGAGTCAAAAAACAATAAGGACATATTGTCACGACCCGACTCCTTGAGTCATGATGGCGCCTACCAACCCGCTAGTAGGCAAGCCAAATCCTATCCCAAAACTTAACAGTAATGGGACTGAGGGTGGAAACTCACCTCAAGTAAGCGGAAGCATAAATAAAGAAACACATAAGTGAAAGGCGGAAGCAAAACCAACTATATACAACAAACGATACCTCCCAAAACCTGGAAGTCACATGTAAAGAGCTACGACAAAATAAGTACAAGTCCCAAAAGTGGACCACCGAAACAAGACTGTCTCAAAAGGAAAAGACAAGCCAAAATATAAGTACAGAAGGAGGCAGGTAATCTCAGGACGCCATGTGCTCACTCTCGCCTCCGAAACAAACTGCAGCAGGCTCAAACTCAACGTTGATAACTGGTGCTCGGACCTACATCACGAAAATAGATGCAGAGTGTAGCATGAGTACCAATGCAACAGGTACCCAGTAGGCATCATAGGCCGACTAAGCAGAAAAGGTAAAAATAGATTGAAAGGATAGAATCTACAATCACAAAGGTCAAAGCGACAAGAAAAGAAACACACGAGCGCACCGAAAGTTAATCTAAGTACAGCTAAACTAAACCTAACTTGACCCTTATAAGCCAAGAAGGTGCACTCGAGCGCAAGTTTAAATAAAACCCGAACGAACCTCCATAAGCCCGACAGGTACACGGAAAAGATACATCTATGAGATCGAAGGAAAACCCAACTGTGAACAGAAACCACCAACCAACTCAATCGAAACAAGCGGACAATATCAATCCCGTCAAAAGTCTGACTTCTGAATCAGGCTTCCCATCCAGATAGCAACTCCCGAGGGCCCGGACCTAGCCAGTAGAGTGCAAAGAGGGCATAACAACTCCTCCCAAGGCCATAATATCATACCGCCTAACCAGCTAACACCCCAGGGCCCTGTCCCAGCAAGACGGGTGAGCCAGCAAACACTTCGGGGGCCTGTCCCAGCCAGACGAGTGCACGGGGCTTGTCCATTCTGAAGAGGACCTGAATAACTCATACCCAATTGCCCGGTCGAGTAACACTTCGGGGACCCTAGCCTAGCCAATCGAGTGAGCCAGCTAACACTCCGTGGGTCCTGTCCTAGCTAGACGAGTGCGTAAGGCATATCAAATTTGTAATGGATCTCAAATACAAAATCAATATGGATCGCCGTCCACCCACAACCATATTACCACAGAACTGATCAACGAACACCTGAAATCTCAGGAAAACACCACACCTCCAACGACACATTGGCACCACATAAAAGGGGAGAGAATCTAGAAGATCCCGACAAATAAAGCCAAAGCTAGGTTCATACTATCAAACTCAAGTATGCTATTCTGGTCTACAAGGATCTAGTCCATCCGAATAGATGTCGGATACATACCAACGCCAAACACGTGCATGGGTCTAAGGCAAAGCTAACCTAACCTAGCCTAAGGCCAGAAACACCCTCCAATAGAAAGAAACAACCAAAAAGACAGATCACATGCATCAACACTCAAACAACCCCTCCGATAACATGGTACAACCCCAAAAGAGCCCGAAAATCAAGCCTAAAATATGGTTTCTGAGAAGAAGAGAAGAAATACTAGAACCCTCCCCAGATTCACACAAATCAGCATGCATTCACACAATCCAGCTCAATTTAAAAAGAAAAGAAGCCATAACCTACCAAAGGCCAACCGCGCGTGCTCCAAATCACTCTGCTAGAGCTTTTCCCTTACGCACGGCATTAGACTGCTACCATGCTTTCAAAAATAGAATCACAGTGTCAGGATGGTCGTTTAGACTCTAAGAACTTAAAAATTAGAGACGGACCAATTTAAGAATAAAAAAAAGAAAATAAGGGACCCGCTCCGGAATTGATTCCGTAAAAAGGTCCTAATCCCTCCCCTAAACTTATGTTCAAAAATGGAACACAATTCGGGGATCAAAACAGCCGACAAATCAAAAAACCAAAACATGTAAAACTTTACACAATTTAAGCTTGAGGCAGCCACTTACGATGTGAATTCACGATAATCGGAGCTCACCCAATGCTATCCAAACCAACATCCACAAAACCTACGCAATTTCGAACCCCTGGGACTTCGAATCACAAAAAATAGACTTAAAATGTAGAAGATATCACAATTTGGAACTTACAACCAACTAAACCCGACTGCCCCTTTTTATAATTAACTGCTAGCCACACAAACCTCCGCGAACAAGGCCAGAGGCCCGTGAACACGATGGTAGAACAACCATATCTCCCCGAACACGTCCAGGGGCCTGCAAACGTGGAGGCAAAGAATCCACACCTCCGCTAACACGGAGGGAAAGAACTCCCAGGCCTCTCAGACCTCCACGAACGCGGAACCTTAACTGCGAATGCAGAGAAGAAATAATCAGACCTCCGCGAATGCAGAGCATGGTTCGCGAAGGCTGAGAAGGACGACTCACACCTCCACAAACGCTGAGAAGGAATGGGTCTGCAACATTAGTTGTGCACCAGCTGAAACTTGACTTTACCTAAACACCAATGAGGAGATCGGGATTCGTTTAGAACCCCAGGCATGAAAACGAGATATGCTACCCCCATCAAGTTCAACACTTCGGACTAAATGGCGCAGTTTAAATTTCCATACGAGGTCATTTCGACTTAAAGTGGGTCCCACTTCCTAATCGCCAATTTAGCCAAATTCCACTAAGGGCCTCGGAATTAGATCTGAAGCCTCAGGAAGCACATGAAGGGTCTTTCTAGACAAAAATCGACATTCCAAAACTAACCAGGCTGATAGATTTCTCATCCGAGCGCGTTTACCAAGAATGTTGAGCATAGTCTAACTTGAGCCAAATTTCAAAGGCAAAAGCACCTATTGGCCCCAAAGTTACACTAAAAGCCTCAAGACTCGTGCCAACCATGCTTACAGCCTAATTTGGCCACTTCAGAGCTGATTGAACCATCAGAATCCCCTTCTGGGGTCGTTTACCCGAGGTTATGACTAAAATCAACTTTTCAAGGATCAAAAGCACCAAAACAGGGAAAGAGGTATAAAACCCAAACGAACAACCACGCGATTGAACAATCAGTGCTAGCAAGTCATAAATGACTTGGGGTCTCTACAGGAACGCTCTAAACGAATAAAAGAAGGTATTAACACAAAAATGACCTGGAGGGTCATTATCACATCAACTACTAAAAGAAATTTCGTCCGCAAAAGTAATAGTCAAGAAGTGCTTGAGGGCTCAAATAAGCTGGGGAACTGCTCCCGCATCTCCTGCTCGGTCTTCCAGGTAGCCTCCTCGGCTAGTCGATGCCTCCAACGGACCTTAACCATAGGAATAGCTCTAGACCTCAGCTGCCTCACATCTCTGGCAAAAATAGCAACTGGCTCCTCAATAAAGGTCAGGCGATCATCAAACTCAACGGCGTCATACTGGAGCACATGAGACTCATCTGGAACATACCGATGCAGCATTGAAACATGGAAAACTGGATGAATAGCTGAGAATGCTTGAGGTAAGGCTAACGCATATGCCACATCACTAAATATCCTCAAAATCTCAAAAGGCCCAATATAACTAGGGCAAAGCTTGGCCCACCTCCCAAATCTCATCACACCCTTCATAGGTGATACTCGAAGGAATACTTTATCACCAATGGAAAATCTCAATGGCCGTCTCCTGCGATATGTGTAACTCTGTTGTCTACTCTTAGTCGCCTTGAGCCGATCCTGAATCATCTTTACATGCACTAAGGCCTCCTGAAATAAGTCTGTACCATGCGGCCTAGGCTTCGTAGACTCAAACCAACCAGCTAGAGTGCGACAACGCCTACAAAATAAGGCCTCAAACGGGGCCATCTGAATGCTAGAGTTGTAGCTTATGTTGTACGCAAACTCCGCCAAAGGAAAGAACTAGTCCCACTAACCTCCAAAGTCCATAACATAAGCCCGCAACATATGCTCAAGGACCTGAATAGTATGCTCTGACTGGCCATCAATTTGCGGGTGGAATGTTGTGCTAAGGTCGACACGGGTGCCCAACGCCTTCTGAAATACCCTCCAAAACCTGGAAGTGAACTGTGAACCCCGGTCTGAAATGATAGAAACAGGCACACCATAAAGATGAACCACCTCCCGAATATAGATACAAGCTAGCCTCTCAGCACTGAAGGAAGTACGAACTGGAAAAAAGTGTGCTGCATTGATCAATCTATCCACGATGACCCAAAAGCTGTCAACACCCATTGAAGTCCGAGGAAAACTCACAATGAAATCTAGGGTGATATACTCCCACTCAAAGTCAAGAATGGGTAATCTCTGCAACTCACCTCCGGGCCTCAAATGCTCAGCCTTCACGTGCTGACAACACAAGAGACGGGACACATAATCTGAGATGTCCCTTCTTATATCGCTCCACCTGTAATGCTGCCTCAAATCACGATACATTTTAGCAGTCCCCGAATTGATAGAATACCTGGAATCATGGGCCTCACTAAGGATCAGCTGAATCAAATTCCCAACTCTCGAAACACACAAACGGCCAGCGAATCTTAGAACCCCATCTGAATCTAAGGTAGCCTAGCCAGCATCACATGTCAATACTCAAACTCTGAGTTCCACCAAGGACTCATCCTCAAACAGACAACCACAAATCTGATCTAACAGAGATGATTGAACTCTCATTTATGCTAACACCCGCTTGGAATCTGAAACATCAAGCCTGATCATCTGGCTGGCTAGGGATTCAATGTCCAAAGCCAAGGGTCACTCTGAAACTGAAAGGAAGGCTAGACTACCCATACTTACTGCCTTCCGGCTCAAGGTGTCCTCTAACACATTCACCTTGCCCAGATCATAGAGAATAGAGAGGTCATGGTCCTTTAGGGGCTCGATCCAACGGCGCTGCCTCGAAGTAAGATCCCTCTGGGTCATAATGTACTGAAGGCTCCTGTGAACAGTGTAGATCTCACAATGAACTCCATAAAGGTAATGCCTCCAGATCTTAAGCGTGAAAACCACCACCACCAAATCCAAGTCATGAGTGGGGTAGTTGCACTCATGCAGCTTAAGCTTTCTCGATGCATAAGCAATAACCCAGCCCTGCTGCATCAATACACAACCCTAACCAATGCCGGATGCATTACAATAAACCGTGAAGCCCTCGCCCTTAACTGGAAGATTCAATATAGTAGCGGTGGTAAGCAACTCCTTAAGCCTCAAAAAGCTCCTCTCACACTCCTCCGACCACACAAAGGGAATATCCGGGCGAGTCAACCGAGACAAAGGTAGCGATATGGAAGAGAAACCCTCAACAAAATGCTTGTAGTACCCTACCAATCCGACGAAGCTCCGAATCTCTGTCACAGAATTGGGCCTAGCCCATTCACGAATAACCTCAATCTTCACCAGATCCACCATAATGGCATCCTTCGACACCACGTGCCCCAAGAAATCTATGGACTCAAGCCAAAACTTGCACTTTGAGAACTTGGCATGAAGCCGATGATCTCTCAAAATCTGGAGCACTATCCTCAAATGTTGCTTATGCTCACTATGGCTCCGTGAGTACACCAAGAAATAATCAATGAAGACTATGACAAAGGAGTCCAAATACGGCTTGAATACACGAGTCATAAAGTCCATGAAAGCGACATGGGCCTTAGTCAACCCAAAAGACATCACCAGGCACTCATAATGGTCGTAATGAATCCTAAATGCTGTCTTAGGGATGTCCGCTACTCTAACCCTCAACTGATGGTAGCCGGATCTCAAGTCAATCTTACAAAACACTACGGCACCTTGAAGCTAGTCGAATAGATCATCAATACGAGGCATAGGGTAACGGTTCCTCACTGTCACCTTATTCAGTTGCCTGTAATCAATACACATCCGCATAGTCCCGCCCTTCTTCTTCATTAACAGGACTGGGAACTCCAAGGTGATACACTAGGATGAATGAATCCCTTACCCAAGAGATACTGAAGCTGAACACTGAGCTCCTTGAGCTCTGCGGGGGACATACGGTATGGTGGGATTGAAATAGGAGGAGTACCTGGCTCCAAATCAATGGCAAAGTCAATATCCCGATCTGGGGGTTGGCAAGGAAGGTCGGTAGGAAACACATCGGCATACTCTCGGACTATAGACACAGAATCAACGGTAGGGTCCTTCCTACTAACATCTCTAACATATGTCAAATAAGCCAAGCATCCACTAGCCACTAGCCTCCGGGTCTGAATATAGTAAATCACCCCAACAGGTGTGCGACTATAAGAACCCTGCTACACCACCGGTGAAATATCAGGCATGGCTAAAGTAACGGTCTTGGCATAGCAATCCAAGACTGCTCGGTGAGGGGATAGCCAGTCCATGCCCAAAGTCAAGTCGAAATCCAACATACTAAGCATAATAAGATCAGCTCTAGTGTCCTGCCCCCGAATAGTCACCACACAGGATCTACAAACCTGATCCACTACGAAAGGATCACCTACAGGGGTCGACACACACAACGGTACCACTAAGGGCTTTGGACTCACCCTCAACCGGGGAGCACAATAAGCATACACATACGAATAGGTAGAACTAGGATAAAATAAAGTTGAAGCGGACTGATGGCATAAGAGAACTATACATGTAATCACATTATCTGACGCCTCGGCCTCTGCTCTAGCTGGAGCTGCATAGAAATGGCCTTGGGCACCTCTACCTCGTGCATCCCCCTACCACCTATCCTGCCTCCCTAGGTGGAGGTGCTACCGCTGATATCGGTCTCGCAGCCTGAGGGGCTAGTAAGGCTGGTCTGGAGATAGGGCACTCCCTGGACCAATGATTAAGCCCCCCGTAAGTAAAGCAACCTTGAGACAACCTGCTCCTGATTGGAGGCCAGCCATCCCGACCTCAGGAACCCGTCTGAATACCACCTTGACCCTGACTCAGAGTGGCACTATAGCCACCCTGACGGTGCTGGTCATCCTTCGATATCTGCAACAATGCCTGAAATGGACGACTGGGCTGACCCGATTTGTACTTCTGCTTGACTCGATCCTGAGTAAATCTAGGCCTAGGACAAGGCCCACTAAAATGATCATCCTGCCTTTCCCTCTTACCACTGCCCCCTTGGGCCTCGTGTAGAAACTGTTCAAGTGTGTGGGCATGGTCCACCACATCAAAAAAAGAACAGCCCGCTGAAACCATAGACTGCGACTCAATATGCAGTGGAAATTTCAAACCTCTAACAAAGCACCTGACTCTCTCCTCCTCCGTGGGAAAGATCATGGTAGCATGACAAGATAACCCTACTGAAGAATCCCTAGAGTTGCTGGGGCAGGCTGACCATGCAGTGCTAGCACTTGCTCTAGAGTACAACAATGCATGAAAATAGTGAGATATCGTGAATCTAAGTGTACAACAATGCATGAAAATGATACAAAAAAGGAAAACACCCTAAGAACAGCCTATCGCCACCCGAAGATAAGCCACGGATGTCTCTGCGCCGATCCGTAGGACTCTACTAGATGCTACTTGTACAAGTGAGACCGGTGAATCTAAGGCTCTGATACAAACCTATCACGACCCAATTCCTTGAGTCATGATGGTGCCTACCAACCCGCCAATAGGCAAGCCAAACCCTGTCTTGGAACTGAACAATAATGGGACTGAGGGTTGAAACTAACCTCAACTAAGTGGAAACATAAATAAAGGAACACATAAGGGAAAGGCGGAAGTGAAACCAACTATATATAACAAACGATACCTCCCGCAACTTGGAAGTCACATGTACAGAGCTACCACAAAATGAGTAGAAGTCCCAAAAGTGGACCATTAAACAAGACTGTCTCAAAAGCAAAAGAAAAGCAAAGATATAAGTACAGAAGGAGGTAGGTAATCTCAAGACGTCAGGTTCTCACCCTTGGCACCGGAACAGACTGCAGCAGGCTCGAATTCAATGCTGATAACTGGTGCTCAGACCTGCATCACAAAAAAAGATGCAGAGTGTAGCATGAGTACCAATACAACAGGTACCCAGTAGGCATCATTGGCCGACTGAGCAAGAAAGCTAAAAACAGACTGAAAGGATAGAGTCTACAATCACAGAGGTCAAAGCGAAAGGAAAAGAAGCACACGAGCGCACCGAAAGTAAATCTAAGTACAGCTAAACTAAACCTAACTGGACCCCCATAAGCCCAAAAGGTACACTCGTGCATAAGTTTAAATAAAACCCGAAATATCCCCCATAAGCTCGATAGGTACATAGAAATGCTACATCTACGAGACCGAAGTAAAATAGTGCTAATCGAAACCACCTACCAACTCAATTGAAATAAACAGCCAATATAAATCCCGTTAGAAGTCTTACTTCCAAACCGGGCTACCCAGCCAGATAGCAACTCCTGGGGGCCTGCTCTAGCCAGTAGAATGAAAATGGGGCATAACAACTCCTCCCAAGGCCCTAATATCAAACCGCCCAACTAGAAAACACCCAGGGGCCCTGTCCCAGCAAGACGGGTGAGCTAGCTAATAATCCAGGTTCCCTGTCCCAGCCAGACGAGTGTGTTGGGCTTGTTCATTCTGAAGAGGACCTTAACAACTCATACCTAACTGCCCTGCCGGCTAACACTCTGGGGCCATGGCCCAGCCAGTCGAGTGAGTCACCTAACACTACGGGGGCCCTGTCACAGCCAGACGAGTGTACAAGGCACATCAATTCTATAACAGATCTTAAATACCAAACCAATATGGATCGCCATCCACCCACAACCATATTACCACAGAACTGATCTCAAAACACTCAAAATCTAGGGAAAACACCATGCCTCTGATGACACATCCGCACCACAGAAAAGGGGAGAGAATCAAGAAGATCTCGACAAATAAAGGCAAAGCTAAGCTCATACTATTAGACTCAAGTCTGCTATTCCGGTCTACAAGGATCTAGTCCATCCAAATCGACATTGAATGCATACCAAAGCCAAACAGATGCATGGGTCTAAGGCAAAGTTAACCTAACCTAGTCTAAGGCCAGAAACACACTTCAACAGAAATAAACAACCAACTAGATAGATCACATGCATCAACACTCAACAACCCCTCTGATAGTATAGTACTACCCCAAAACAGCCCGAAAATAAAGCCTGAAACATGGTTTCACAGAGGAAGAGAAGAAATACTAGAACCCACCCTAGATTCACACAAATCAGCATGCATTCACACAATTCAGCTCAATCTAAAAAGAAGGGAAGTCGTAACCTACCAGAAGGCCGACCGAGCACTCTCCAAATCACTCCGCCGGAGCTTTTCCCTTCCGAACGGCCACAGACTGCTACCATGCTATCAAAAATAGAATCACAGCATCGGGATGGTCGTTTAGACTCTAAAAACATCAAAATCAATGACGGACCAACTTAAGAGTTAAAATCAAAAAATGTGGGACCTGCTCCTGAAATCTAAAAATTGTATCCATGAAAAGGTCCTAAACCCTCCCCCGAACCTATGTTCCAAAACATAACACAATTTGGGGCTCGAAATAGCCGACAAATCAAGAAACAAAAACATGCAAGCCTTTACACAATTTAAGCATGAGGCAGCCACTTACGACACGAATTCACCAGAACTGGAGCTCACCGAACGCTAACCGAACCAAACAAATTCCACAAAGCCTACATAATTCAAAACATCTGGGTTTTTTAATCACCAAAAACGACTTAAACCAGAAAAGATATCACAATTTTGAACTTACAACCAACTAAACCCGACTGTCGATTTTGATAATTATTAGCCAGCCACACAGCCCTCCGCAAACGCAGTGGGAAAACAACCATATCTCTACAAACGCAGCTAGGGGCCCGTGAACGCAGAGGTGAGGCGCAGAGACCTAGCTGCGAACACGGAGGGAAAGAACTCCTAGGCCTCCCAGACCTCCGCGAACGCAGAACCATATCAGTGAACGCGGAGAAAAAACACTTAGACCTCCGCGAACGCAGAGAAGGAAGACTCACACCTCCGTGAATGCGCAGCCAGGCCCACGAATGAGCAGAAGGAATGGGTTTGCAACATCAGCTGTGCACCAGTTGAAACTTAGCTTTCCCAAAATTCCGATGAGGTGCTCAGGATTCGTTCGGAACCCCGTGCACGCAAATGGGATATGCTACCCCATCAAATTTGTCGTTTTGAACTCAATGGCGTTGTCAGAATTTCCATACGAGGTTATTTCGACTAAAAGCTGGTCCCACTTCCCAATCGTCAATTTAGCCAAATTTCACCTCGGTCCTCGGAATTATATCAGAAGCCCCGGGAAGCACATGAAGGGTTAATCTAGACCAAATTTGGTATTTCGGAACAAACCGCATTGACAAAATTCTCATCCGAGTGTGTTTACCAAAACTGTTGACCAAAGTCAAACTTGAGCCAAATTTCAAAGGCTAAAGTACCAAATGGCCCCAAAGTCACACCGAAAGACTCGGGACTCGTGCCAACCATGCTTTTAACCTAATTTGGCTGCTCCAAAGCTGATTGAACCGTCACAATCCCCTTCTGAGGTCATTTATCTGAGGTTATGACCAAAATCAACTTTTCAAGGTTCAAAAGCTCCAAAACAAGGAAACTGGCTTTAAATCCGAAAGAACGACCAGGCAATCGAAGAGTCAGTGCCAGCAAGTCATAAATAACTTGCTGTCGCTACAGGAACGCTCTAAACGACGAAAAGAAGGCATTAACACAAAAATGATTTGGAGGGTCATTACACACACACAAATAAATGATCTGGAGGGTCATTAAAAGAAACGTAACAATCAAAAAGGGAAATAATTTTTTTAAAAAAAAACTGAAAAGAGAGTAACAGAAACGAAAAAGAAAATTAAAAAAAAGAAGAAACGTGAGCAGAAGATCAAAGAAAAAATGAATTAAAAGTGATAAGGAAAAGTAGAAAGAAAAAAGGAAAAAAAAAGAAAGAAGAACCACAACGTGCAATGCAAAAAACTAAATAAATAAAAGAAAAAAATGTATGGCTAGAAAATATGAAAGAAAATTTTTCTTTTCAAAAATTAGTCTTAATTTCTTTAGAATTTTCTTCCGAAAATTAATCCTACATTCCATAAAATTCTACCTCCTATTTTAATCCAACTACCTATTTTAAGTCCAACTTAAAAAAAAAGACAATCCTAAAATTACTCAAACTCTAATTCCTACATAAATCCTAATTCCTAGCAATTAGATGCCTATGTATACTCTACCCATAATAACATAACAAATATAATAATGCTATTTTAATTGGGCTTAATCAATCAAAAAATAAGGAGGATAAATAACATTTTTCTTATTAAACTAATAAATTTAATATATCAAAAATCATCTTAAGGCATGTATAAATAAATAAAGCGACCGTGCTAGAACCACGGGACTCGAGGAGTGACTCATACCTTTCCCTCGATCAACAAAATTTCTTATCCGGATTTCTAATTCGCAGACCAAAATATAGAGTCACTTCCTTTTGATTAGATATTTAAATAAGGCTACTTGGAACACCAAAACTCAATTTCAAGTGACTATTCTGAAATAAAATAATCCCTTCTCAAAACGTCACTTTAATTGGAAAAATTCTTTTATTCAAAACATTCACACGTTTTGAAAGAAAATAGGGGTGTGACAGATGGCGATAACCAAAATTTGAGCTTGTAAATATTGACTTGTATATGACTTTTTATTTATTTATTTCTTTAGTTTTATTTTTTGATATTGTATTTGTTGGCCTAATGTGCTATTTGCTCGCTGATTCACCGCTTTGATATTATGTGAACTGTCATATAAATTATTTCTCTTGCGCACCCTTCTCAGTTTTCTGAAAGATACATTATATTCAGAGACACGATGTACGCTCCCGAACCTTTCTTATAGATACCAGAGATGCAATTTTGCTCCTGGAATGGATATTGTAGTCACACATATTTTAGGATGTGAAGGACCAACAGTGAGGCCGGAAAGCCCAGCTACCGGTAAACTGCCCCTTCTCCACTTGAGTTGTCTACTCGATTTATAGCCAGTCTAGACACCAACTCCATAAGGACTTTAAAATCTAGTTGAACAAGCCCCACATAGTTATTTTACCTGATAGGATATGCTTTATTTGCATCATGAGCATTTGACTTAATGGGGCTCGACAATGTGGTCGGGTTTGTCTAGGACATGTACCCTCTTTTGAGACCATTATACACATTTTTCTATTAATTGTTGCATTACAGAAAGGTTGTACCAAAGATTGACCGCCTTTTAAGATGAATTATATATATATATATATATATATATATATATATATATATATATATATATATATATATATATATATATATATATATAAGTCATATGGACCTATTTCAAAAGAAGAAAAAGAAAGGAGCTTTTCTTATTCTAAAAGATTGCATTACGGAGAGTTTTTAATCTTCACATAGTTTTTTTAAAAAATAATAATAATAAAAGGAAAAGCTTTACTTTTTTTTAAGGGATTTAAAACAAAAAGGATTATATTTAATTACCTAAATTTCATGATTTTTGTGTCACTTCTTTTTATCAAGAAATTTTAAAACATTCTCCCTCCAATTTGTGATTTTCGTTTGGGTAAATTAATCGTCACTAGTTGCTCTAGTTCAAGCATCATACGAACTTTGCCTCCACTTTAGGAAATTTTAGAAATGACCCTAACAATTTGTATTGTGTCTATTTTATTTCTTATTTTTATTTTAAAATAATAATTATAATAATAATAATAATAATAATAATAATAATATAAATTGTCTTAGATTCCAGGTCTTGTTTTTCTTTGCTTTTCATTTATTTTTCAAGATCAAAAGAAATCCTAATATTCAAGGTTTTAAATTTTTCGAAGCAAATGGATCCCAACAAATTCTAAATTTTCATCATTATATAGGGATAATATGAGTTCAACGAAGACATGCTACAAAAGACCCAGAGATGACTAGTCACCCCAAGTCATGGTGCTAGATAAGTCTCTTTTATATCTGCGAAAATGGTATGATGATATGAGAAATTATGGAAAAAGGGTAGTGTTTAAACGTTTGGGATTTCTATGAAGTCTTCTGTATGTTGAGCCTCGAAGGGATGTGATAGAAGCTTTAGTCTCTTTTTGGGACCCATTGAATAATGTCCTCCATTTTGCTGATTTTGAACTCACCCCATCTCTAGAAGAAATATGAGCATTTATGGGTAGAGGTAAGGACCTTCATAAAGGAGATCCTATGATACCTAAGCATATTTGTGTTAAAAGTTTCCTGGAAATATTGCACATCAATAAAATAGAGATGGGTTGTCGTTATAACGGTTGGGTTGATCTAGACTTTGTTTACTAAAGGTATGGCCGACGAGATGGATTTGAGGTGTATGGTAATCAGCTCCTCAATGGTGGGTGCCGCCGGACTTGGGAAGAGCATAGTTATGAAGCTTTTGTAGTGGCTTTCTTGGGCATTATGGTGTTCCCAAAAAGCGAAGGAAAGATTGACCTAAATTTGGTTGCAGTTGTTCCAGCTCTTAAGAAGAAGCCCAACATTAATCTCATACCAATGGTTTGGCAGACATTTATCGTGCATTGACAAGGTGTAAGAATGGAGAAGATTATTTTGAGGGATGTAATATTTTGCTATAGATGTGGATAATGGAGCACGTTCGTTATCACTCCTATGCGGTAGACTTCAAAGTGGAGTGGGATGATTACATTGGGGGCCATAAAGAAAGGATTAAAAATAAGGATTTCGCAGAAGGTATTGAAGTTTGGAAGAAATACCTCGAGGATCTGACTGCTGAAAAGATTGTGTGGAATTACCATTGGTTTCCATTAGAAAAGGAGATATGCATGTCTTCCTTCCGTCCATTCCTCGTCTTAATGGATCTTCAAGGCATCCAGCCTTACGCACCACTGAGAGTCATGAGACAATTTGGTCATCGTTAATTTTTACCTCGGGTTGAAGATATGCGGGAATTTAGGTATGAGTTTCGCCCCAACATCCCTCTTGGAAGCTCAGAAATACTTAAGATATGGGGAGGGTATATACACTCAAGTCCCTCTAACAGGGTAGAGGATCGCACCAAGGGTGACGTGGACCACACATACTTGGGATGGTTTCATGATCAACCCCCACTTAAGGTTATGCTAGAAAGGTTGAGAAAATGAGCCATAGATCCAGAGGCGGAGGTCGAGGTTAGAATCAAACAAGCTCGACTCGAGATCAAAGGAAATTACAGGGCTACTCTAGATGTTCTAACTAATGATCTTAAGAATGTTAGAGAAGAGTTAGCCCAATATGAGTCAAGGTCTGAAGCTAGAGTAAGGATGGTTCAGTAACGGGTTGAGTGAGAACATCGTTCCACCATTGAAACATTACATGAGGATTTGAGCATTGTCACAGACGCTATAGAGCGACAAGAGGATGAGTTTAAAAAAGAAAAGACTCTATTAATGTACACATAGTCTAGGTTGGAGAATCAGTTAAAAGCTTCGATGGAGCGAGAAATGGATATAGCAAAGCGTTTCACATCATATCAAGCAGAAGTTGCTATCGAAAGAAACCAATGGATGGGGGAGCGAGATGAACTTCATAACAAAATCGAAGAGCTTCAGGCACAAGAAGAGAATTTGAACCACGTAGTTGATACTACTCAGGATTGGTTGCGAAACTGTCATGAGAATATTGAGGAAGCCAAAGGACAATTTCTTGAACTCATAGAGAACTTAATTGATGTCTATGGTGGTTATCTCCATCGAAGTGATGAGTGCCTGGGTCGACAGGCACGTACACTAGCCCCAATCTGCCGAAAGCCTTGTTCTAATTTTATTCGAGCCTAGGAGGAAATTGATGATCCAGAACTCCTGGAGAGGGCCTCTTTTTATTATTGTTATTTCTTTTATATCCATTTCGTCGAGTCTGTTGCAATTTTAAGTATTTTTATGTTTTATTTTGGTCATTTTTTTAAGAATATTTTGTATTTGAATGATGTTTTCTCCTAGTTAAATAAATGTTGTGCCCAAACACTTTGCATTCACGAACTACGTTATGATCTGATTCATGTTCAACATGATACGTAGTCAACCCTCAATGGGTTTGACCAAAATCCTTTCAACATTACCAAATGAATAAAAATATGTGACTAAAAGAAATAAGAGAGTCATTAAAATAAATTCATCTAAAGCGGGGATGAAACATAAAGGTCTTCTCAAACTCATTATAGAAATATTCAGGTACATGACATACAACGTGTGATTAATATTTGCAATGCGATAAATCCTAACAGGTTTGGTTTTGTTTATAAGAGAGAGAGAGAGAAAAAAATTAAAGGTGGTTGGTTTGTGGCTAAGCTGGCATCTCATCCATACTATACAAGGTCAAAAGGAAAAAAGAAAGAGAAAATGGCCAACAAAGATGGAACAAAGTCGGACAATAATGAAGTCCAAAATCAAATGGTTACACAAGAATCAGTGTTGGCAGAAGAGGTAAGAATGTTAAGACAACAAATGGAGGAATTGTACGAAGCATGGATGAATGGACAAGCTCCACCATCTTCAATCCATGACTATCAAAATACAAATATGCCGCCACCTATCCAAGTGTCGACAAGTTATCCGATTTATCCACCTGGATTTGGCCCATATGCTAACACGTCCAACATCATTGAAACTTCTACGGTACACCCTTGTACGCCCATGATTAGTAATCCGCTTTTCATGCCAATTGCATCGACTAATACAGTCCCGCAGCCAATAATGGTGCAAAATTAAACGATGACCCTCCATCCAAAATTCATCATGATCAAGGCTACATCCCTGAAGAGGCTCTTAAAATTCCAAGCTCTTATCCCCACACTCGTCAGTATAGTTCCCCTGTCGAAGTCAAGAAAAAATTTTAAAATGAGGAACATGAAGAAATGGCTAGAAAAATGAAAAGTTTGGAACATAGTATAAGAGATATGCAGGGGTTCGGAGGCCACAAAGGCATCTCATTCAATGATTTGTACATGTTTCCAAACGTCCAATTACCTGCTGATTTTAAAACATGAAAGTTTGAGAAATATGATGGTCATGGAGATCCTATAGCTCATTTGAAGAGATACTGCAATCAACTAAGAGGTGCTGGGGAAAAGAGGAATTGCTCATGGCTTATTTCGTGGAAAGTCTAACGGGTGTGGCCTCAAAATGGTTCAGCGATCAAGATATTTCTCGTTGGCATGTGTGGGATGACATGGCTCAAGATTTTGTCCAGCAATTTAAATACAATATCGATATCATTTCGGATCGCAATTCCCTCACTAATATGAAGAAAATATCAACAGAAAGCTTTAGGGAATATGCCATAAAATGGAGAGAGCAGGCAGCTAGAGTCAAACCGCCAATGAAAGATCATGAATTGATTGATGCGGTCCTCCAGGCTCAAGAGCCTAACTACTTTCATTACTTGCTTGCCGCAATGGGAAAGACCTTTGCTGAAGCAATTGAGATTGGAGAAATGGTGGAGCGCGGCATAAAATCGGGTAAAATTGTGCGTCAGGCAATCATTAGAGCTACCACACAAGCAGTACAGAGTGGGTCAGGTAGTTTTTGAAATCAAAAAAAGAAAGAGGAAGGGTCCATGATGGTGAATGGATCGAGAGGCGTTCAAAGGGGGATGAACCACCCTTATGTGCAAAGTTAACAAGAACAGTCTGATTCTCCTCAAAATTACTATCCATCTCAATATGCAGTTCTCAATACTCAGGTATATGCCCGACCTACTTAACGCCAGCAATGGCGGGCACCTGCCCCACAAGGTTCTCATCCCCAACAACAAAATTTTCAAGCATCATATAATCCATGTCCAGAACAGATTATGCAAGAGAACAAGGTTGGAGAGAAATTTTTACCCCAATTCGGGAGTCATTTACGCGTTTGTTGCGGAAATTAATACAATTGAGATTGGTTGAACCTGTCAATCCCTATTTTGTCAATCCAAATGAAAGAGGCTTTGATCCAACTGTTATATGTGAGTATCACGCTAACACTTCAAGTCATAGCACAGAGATTTGTTGGACTCTCAAGAGAGTCATTGAGAAGTTAATTTAGGATAAGGTGATTGAGATACGTAACGAGGAGGCACCAAATGTCATAACAGCCCACTTCCTGCTCACAATAATAAGCATGTTGTTGGGATGATAAGCCTTTATAAAGAATGTAAGAAAACAGGTAACACAAAGATGTAAAGAAGTCTCTCAAATGAAGAGTCGAGTATGGTTTTAGAACACACACAAAAGGCACCCGTAATTATAAACGGTGCAAGTTCAAATTTTAGGGGCTCAAGAAAACTAGTATTGTATGTCCCTGGAACTACAAAAAGAACAGAAGTACCTTTGAATGGAAAAAAATTATACATTCCCAGTAAGTTATCAACATCTGATCAGAACCAAGAAAGTGTGAAAGAGCCAATCATTATACGATTCGCAACAAAACTTTTGATAACGAACACAAAAGTCGTTCCCTGGAACTAAAACAAAACTATTGTTACTCTCAAGGGAAAACAGATCATTGAAGAAACAAATTAAACAAGAGATTTAACCTATTTCGGAAGATGTTATGCTCTAGAAGAACTAAGAAGAGACAAACAAGCTAAAGAAAATCAGTTGCCAGTAAAAAAACCTGTCACTGAGGAAGAGGCTGAAGAGTTTCTAATAAAGATGAAAGCTCAAGATTATTCTGTTATTGATCAGTTGAGGAAAACTCCTGCTAAAATCTCGTTGCTATCATTACTTATACATTCTAAGGAGCATCGTGAAGTTTTGACCAGAATCTTGAATGAGGCGCATATCTCAGAAAATATCACAGTGAGTCACTTTGAAAAGATGGCCAATCAAATATTTGAGGTAAAGAGGATCACTTTCAGTGACGATGAGTTGCCTTTGGAAGGATCTAGACATAACAAGGCTCTACATTTAACTGTAAAATGTGAAGAACATTATGTGAAAAGAGTCATGGTCGACGGAGGATCAGGTGTAGACATATGCCCCCTTTCCACTTTACAGAGTTTGAAAATAAACAATGATAGGATCCGTCCTAAGAACGTGTGTGTACGAGCATTTGATGGTGCAAAACGAGACACATTTGGTGAAATTTACTTAACTGTTACGATTCGACATGTGGAGTTTCGGATCACTTTTCAAGTAATACACATGGACACTTCCTACAACGTACTTTTAGAGAGGTCATGGATCCATTCGGCTAGAGTTGTGCCATCTACTCTGCACCAAGTGGTAAATTTGAACATGAAAAACAAGAAATCATTTTCAATATTGAGGATGATCTACCAATCAATCGAGATCCTTCCATACCATGCAGCGTAGCCAAGAGAGGATGTGAATCCCTTAATTATCAGGCTTTTGAGATAATAACAGTCAATCAATTTATGGAAGGAAAGCCTATCCCACAACCTCATCTCTCCTCCGCTTCAATTATGGTGGTGGCCCAAATGATGCAGAATGGTTATGAACCAGGAAAGGTACTAGGGGTGTCTTTGAAAGGAATTGCAAATCCTATCTATCCAATGGGTAATCAAGATACCTACGATTTGGGTTTCAATAGAACTAGGGTTTATAGGAAATGGGCAAAAGATCATAAAGAGAATATTTGGAATTTGTTGAAGCCAATCCCCCATATTGTTCAATATTACAGTAAGTCTCGAGGTGAACCGAGTCTAGACTTATATATCCGAAATGATATGGATGAAATGTTCAAAGGTCTCAAGGAAATGTTTTATGAAGTGAACATGACTAAGATGGTGAAGGCACTAGTCACACGGATGTGCAATTCATCAGCCTGAATGTCCAGCTCAACAATTGTGAAGCCACTCCTCTCCCTACAAGAAAGGAGTCTTGTAATACCCAGATTCAAGGGTGGAAATTTTCTTTTAAATTTTTTTTGGATTCTGGTGCCAGTGACGGAGGCCACCTACGGACCGTAGATGGACTGACGAACCGTAGGTGGGAACCGTAAGTGGCAAGAGAAAGTTTTAAAAAATGCCATGTTTCAGAACCCCCAATGACAGCCTGCCAAGACGGCCCATCGTCCAATCAATGAGTCGTAGATAGGTCTCGTAGGTCCCCTCAAGACTTAGTCAAATTCTTAAGCTGTAAGTCCTGACCTATGGTTTCCATGTACGGTCCGTCGTTTGACCTACGAGCCGTACATGGGACTTGTCCTTGCAGGGTCCAATTTGTCAGCCTCTGAATCTACCTGCAGAGGGACAGTACGGGCCGTAGGTCTGACCTACGGAACGTATGTCCAACCGTAGGTAGGGGCCCGACAGTTATTTTAAAAAGGGGTCTTTTGGTCCTTCCACCCAATGCCTTATTAACTAACTTAAGTTGGTTTCCTCCATTCCCTAACACTATATAAGTCAATTTAATCCTAAAATCTACCCTTTCCAACTACTTTACATAATTTCCCAAACCCTCCTCTCTAAAATATTTCTCTCTCTGTAGAAGATAGAAGAAGAAGAAGGAGAAGGCAGCCTAGGGTTCAAGAAATCAATCTTTCTTCATCAAATTGCTTAAGGAATTGAGACCCTAAGGTATGATAGTGTTCATCCATGGAGCCCTTTCCTCCATGGAATCCCTAAATTCTCCAATTTTCAGGTTAGAAGTTTTCAATTGAATTAAGGTTTTCTTCCTTGTTATGAGTTCTTTGTAATGTTGATGTAATTGATTGATTTATGAACTATGAAGCATGAATTGAGTTGAATTTCATGATTTGAGATGAATCCCCATGAACCCATGCCAATTTCCCACAATTTTGAATATTATGCTTTGTTGGTGGGTTGAATTAAGAAGTGATGAATTATGTGAAATCTCTATGAATCCATGCATGAATTATGATTCCTAAGCTAATACTTTTCATGAATGGGGTTATGAATGACCTAGTGATGGTTTTGTGAGAGTGAGCATGTTCAAGCCATGATGGCTCAAGCCATGACGGCACCCTTTGGCCGAACAAGCCATGACGGCTCAGCAAATAGAGAGGTTGTGGCTCCCATGAACCCAAATGTGGGTACACCGGCATCTAGGGTAAGAGACTTCACAAGGATGAACCCTCCGGAATTTCATGGTCTTAAGGTGGAGGAAGATCCTCAAGAGTTCATCGATGAAGTGTACAAGGTATTGATGATCATGGGGGTGACATCAGAGGAAAAGGCAAAGTTGGCTGCTTATCAACACAAGGGTGTTGCTAAAATTTGGTTCAACCAATAGAAGAGTAAGAGGGTGGTTAATGAGGGTCCTCTCGATTAGGAGAAATTCAAGGTTGCTTTCCTTGATAGGTTCTTTCCCCTTGAGATGAGGGAGAAAAGGGTGCGTGAATTTATCAACCTTCATCAAGGAAGCATGAGTATGAAAGAGTATGATTTCAAGTTCACGAAATCATCCCGATATGCTCCTTTCATAGTTGCCGATCCTAGGGCAAGAATGAGTAAGTTTGTCTTGGGAGTGTCCGACATGTTGGTTAAAGCGTGCCGCACCGCTATGCTTCTCAATGACATGGATTTTTCTCACCTCATGGTGTATGCTCAACAAATTGAAGAGGAGAAGCTTAGGCAAAGGTCTAGAGAGACAAAGAGGGCTAGGACCGGAGATGGTAACTTTTCACATTCAATGTCCGAGGGACATGGTCATCCTAGATTTTGACAAAGGTTTTCCGATCAAGGTTCCTCCAATCCTCCTCCCAAGTCCAAAAAAGATAGGGTGTCTAACCCTAGGCCTCAAGGAGGAAATAATGGTTGCTCTTCATTGACTACTTGTGCTTAGTATGGAAAGAAGCATGAGGGCAAGTGTCTAGCTAGTTCTAATGCGTTCTTTTGTTGTGGCAAGATGGATCACAATATAAGGGATTTCCCCTTAGTAGCTAAGAATGAAGGGGATAACTGTCGACACGCTCAACCTCAAAACCCATCAAGTTCTAGTGGAAATCAAAAGAAAAACCGGTTTTATGCACTTCAGGCTCGTCATGAGCAAGATAGTTCTCCCGATGTGGTTACTGGTATGTTGAAAGTCTTTCACTTTGATGTTTATGCTTAGCTTGATCCTGGTGCTACCTTGTCTTTTGTGACGCCATATGTGGCTATGAGGTTTGATGTTGTTCCGGATGTGTTGCTAGATCATTTTCATGCCTCTACTCCGATTGGTGAGTCTGTTGTGGATAAGAAACTCTCTAGAAATTGCCCCGTCTCTTTATCTCATAGAGTTACTCATGTTGATCTTGTAGAGCTTGATATGTTAGATTTTGATGTTATTCTTGGGATGGATTGGCTGCATTCTTGTTATGCTTCTGTTGATTGTAGGACTTGAATTGTCAAGTTTCAATTTCCAAATGAGCCTATCCTAGAGTGGAAGGGGGGAAATTCTATGGTTAGAGGTCAATTTGTTTCTTGTCTTAAAGGTAGGAAGATGATTTCTAAGGGTTGCATATACAATCTTGTTAGGGTGAGGGATATAGTTTCTTAAACCCCTACTCTTGAGTCGGTCCCCGTTGTTAATGAGTTTCTGGAAGTGTATCCCGATGATATACCTAGTATTCCTCCAGAAAGGGAAATAGACTTCGGTATTGACATTCTCCCGGTTACGCAACCTATCTGTATTCATCCCTATAGAATGGCTCCGGCGGAACTTAAGGAACTAAAGGAGCAATTGAAAGACTTGTTGGATAAGGGCTTCATCCGACCAAGTATTTCTCCATGGGGTGCTCCGGTCCTATTTGTAAGGAAGAAAGATGGTTCACTTCGTATGTGCATTGACTACTGCCAACTGAATAAGGTTACCATTGCGAATAAGTACCCTCTTCAAAGAATAGATGAATTGTTTGATCAACTTAAAGGGGCTAGTTACTTCTCTAAGATCGACCTTCCTTCGTGCTATCACCAATTGAGAGTGAAGGAAGATGATATTCCGAAAGCGGATTTCGGATGAGATATGACCATTATGAATTCCTAGTGATGTCATTTGGGTTAACAAATGCTCTGGCCGCGTTTATGGTCTTGATGAATAGGGTGTTTAGACAGTATCTGGATATGTTTGTGATTGTGTTTATTGATTATATTTTGATTTACTCAACGAGTGAAGGTGAACATGCCGATCATTTGAGGATTGTATTACAAGCCCTCAAGGACCAACAACTCTTTGCGAAGATTAGTAAATGTGAGTTTTGGCTAAGGTCCGTGCCATTTCTTGGTCACATTGTCTCCGGTAAAGGTATTGAAGTAGATCCTAAGAAGACGGAAGTGGTTAGAAATTGGCCTAGACCTCTATCACCTTTGGATATTCGTAGTTTCTTGGGTTTAGCCGGTTATTATAGAAGGTTTGTTGAAGGGTTTTCTTCAATTGCTTCTCCATTGACGGTTTTGACTCAAAAGAAGGTTAAGTTCACCTGGTCCAAAGAGTGTTAGAAGAGTTTTCAATAATTGAAAGATAGACTTACTTCGGCCCCAATCTTGACTCTACCGAAAGGGTCCGATGGTTTTTGTTGTGTATTGTGATGTCTTAAAAATTTGACTAGGATGTGTTCTTATGCAAAATAGAAAAGTCATTGCTTATGCTTCAAGGTAACTCAAGGTACATGTAAAGAACTATCCTACTCATGATTAAGAATTAGCGGCTGTTGTGTTTGCTTTAAAGATTTGGATGCATTATTTGTATGGTGTGCATGTTGACGTCTTCACCGACCATAAGAGTTTGCAATATGTGTTTAAACAAAAAGATCTGAATCTTCGCCAAAGGAGGTGGCTTGAGTTGTTAAAGGACTATGACATGAGTGTCCTCTATCACTCCGGCAAGGCTAGTGTGGTGACGGATGCCCTTAGTCGGTTATCTATGGGTAGTGTTGCTCATATTGAGGATGGTAAGAAAGAGTTGGTTCATGGTGTTCATAGGTTGGCCCGCTTGGGTGTTCGGTTGGTTGATTCCACTAATGGTGGCGTAATGGTCCATAATGGTTTCTGTCACGACCCAAGCCTAGGGCCTAGATGTGACCGGCGAATGGGGAACCCGAAGGAACCCCAAACAAGCCTCATAGCGTATCATTACACATCCTTGGTCGCGGAAGCAATTAAATGACCATAAGCGATAAGCATAATCAAGGGGGAAATCGGGACTAAGGGAGCAAGAAAAAAAAAAGAAATGATACATAAATACCATAGATGAGTCAAGCTCAAGCATAATACACAACTTGTCCAACACCACCTCTAAACATGAGTACTTAGCGGGGGCCAAGACAAACTACCGGGCTCACCCTCATAGTCAAAACATAACTAGAAAGGAAAAGTTTTATACATAGCAAAAGATCATGAGCAACGTCCCCGAAATGGAGGACTCACCAATAACCACTATAGAAAATCGTACTAGCCACGCGGAGGAGGATGGTCAAGCGGTGCTCCGGTCCCTACATGGTGACATCATGTAGGCATAGAGTATGCGTTAGTACATTTGAATGTACTAAGTATATGGGATGCAATGCAATGCTACATTAGATGGACATCATAGGAAAAATGCGTAATCATACCCAATAGATAGCATATTAATGAAATGATATGTATAATGATGCTTACATAAAAATCATATTTAGTGGGACGTAGTACATGTGTGGCGAGTGACCATCAATATAGTATTTCCAAGGCCTACCACCCCCTTGGAGAGGCGAAAGAGGTACAAACCCCTCAATATGGTTACACGGGCCTACCACCCCCCGAGCTAGGGACCAAGGTACAAACCCCTCGATATGGTTATACGGGCCTACTACCCCCCGTACTAGGCAACCAAGGTACCAACCCCTCGATACGGTTATACGGGCCTACTACCCCCGTACTAGGCAACCAAGGTACCAACCCCTCGATACGGTTATACGGGCCTACTACCCCCCGTACTAGGCTTGGTCGACTCACAACACTTATATAGAGAAAATCATATACATGTGTCCATTTCATCATCATTTCAGTAATTACATAACCATCCGACTCATAGGACGTACCTTGGACCTTCCCTTTCCTAAGAATTCTATAAATGGGCATTTTATCAAACACAAGGTGGGCAATTGTTCATGTAAATGAAATCATGTATTTCAAGAATACTAAGTCCAACCAATTCCAAAATCCATATAAATCAGCCCACCAACAACATACATATATATATCAACCTTCATAATTTGATCATGGAAGCATGTAAACCATAAACATCACATAATAATTTCATTTCATGATAATATGCAAAATGGACCATAATAGGGTGTGTAGTAGTAATTCCATAATTCAAGAGTTCATAAATAATCATAAGGACCCATAAACTTGAAGTAGAAATAGAGGATAAATGGTTGGACTTGTGGAAAGGAAGTTTTCCACAATCAAACCCACATACCTCAACTTTGGAGAATCCTTGATGAAGATTGGAATGGAGAATCGAAGCTTGAGATTGAGTCTTGAATCCGGAATTAGAGCTTGAGATGTTTGAATTTGGTTGAAGATCTTGGTGGAATTTTTGGAGAGGGCTTAGAGAGTGTTTTTGGAGTTAAGAAAAATGACTAAGTATGGGACATATCCCCTTTTTATAAAAAAAAAACGTCTCCAACCCGCCTAAAAAAATAGCTCACTGGAAATTGCAAATCTGCACAGACAGGTTTTACGAAAATGGTCATAACTCCCTCATCCTAACTCGGAATAAGGTGAAACCAAGTGCGTTGGAAAGCTAACTCAAAGAGCTTTAATTTAATAGGTTGCAGCCCTTCCAGTTCCTTGTGTGCTAAGAGATATGCCCCTTTAAAGTTGACCCTCCAAATCGCAATTTTTGCGATTTTTGAATTTTGATACGGTTGCTCTAAAATTCGGGTTAGACCCATTTCCCACTCAATTTGACCCCACAAATAAGAATATGAAGTCGAATTTCCGAAATCATGCACGGATTTTGAGATATATGGAAATTACAATTATAGGTGTTTCCGAAGCACATTTTCGGGCATTTTTGGGGTCGTTTCAGTTTCGAATCGTCGTTTGTGCATGATGTGAAGGCTAAACAAGATCTTGATCCTAATTTGGTCGAGTTGAAGAAAGCGGTGCTCAAACAGTCCATTGAGGCTTTATCCCAAGGGTGAGATGGTCTACTTCAGTATCAAGGTCACTTGTGTGTTCCCAATGTAGATGTCTTAAGAGGAAAATTTTTATCGAAAGCCCATAGCTCTCGATATACCATTCACCCGGGAGCTACATAGATGTACCGTGATCTACGGGAGGTCTATAGGTGGAATGGGATGAAGAAAGATATTGCAGAGTTTGTGGCTAATTGTCCTAATTGTCAACAAGTGAAAGTTGAGCACCAAAAGCCAAGAGGTTTCACCCAAGATTTTAGTATTCCTACTTGGAAGTGGGAAGATGTGAATATGGACTTCATTGTTGGTTTACCACACACCCGACGACAATATGATTTGATCTGGGTTATTGTGGATCGCATGAAGAAATTAGCCCACTTCATTCCTATCAAAGTTTCCTATTCGGCAAAGGATTATGCTAAGTTGTACTTGAGAGAGATGATTAGGTTGCATGGAGTGCCTTAATCCATTATCTCCGATCGTGGTGGACAATTTACTTCTCAATTTTGGTAATCTTTCCAAAAGGGTCTTGGTACTCGTGTTAAGCTTAGTACGGCCTTTCTTCCTCAAACAGATGAGAAAGCGGAACGTACTATCCAAACTTTGGAAGATATGTTGAGAGCTTGTGTAATTAATTTCAAGGGTAATTGGAATGATCATTTGAATTTAATTGAGTTTGCTTATAATAATAGCTACCATTCTAGTATTGGCATGGCTTCGTTTGAGGCTCTCTATGGTAGAAGGTGTAGATCTCCAATTGGTTGGTTCGAAGTTGGTGAAGTTGCTCTGATAGGACCCGAATTGGTGCATGAGGCTATGGAGAAAGTTTGACTTATTAGAGAAAGGTTGAAAACGGCCCAAAGTCGACAAAAGTCCTATGACGATGTTAGAAGGAGAGATTTAGAATTTGATGTAAATGACTGGGTCTACTTGAAAATTTCACCCATGAAGGGTGTAATGAGATTTGGGAAGAAAGGGAAGCTAAGTCCCCGTTATGTAGGCCCATATCAGATTTTGAGACGAGTTGGTAAGGTTGCTTATCAACTTGAATTTCCTAATGATATGTTATCGGTAAATCCGGTTTTCCATTCTCATTGTTGAAGAAATGTGTTGGTGATCCGACGTCTATAGTGCCATTTGAGAATCTTGGCATAAATGATAGTCTTTCCTATGAAGAAGTCTCGGTTGAGATTTTGGACCGGCAAGTCCGAAAGTTAAGAAATAAAGAAGTTGCTTCGGTAAAAGTTCTATGGAGGAATCAATTAGTTGAGGGTGCTACTTGGGAGGCCGAGGCCGATATGATGTCCCGATATCCTCATCTTTTTCCTTCCGATCCTACTTTAGCTGGAGGTGCCTAGTTTCTCATGGTTCATTCTTTTAGTCTCATGTGTCTTACATATACTCATGATTCCTCATTTATTCATGTTCATGAAGAGTCTAAATGTTGTGAAAATAAGGTAACGTGATTGATTTCTCTATGATTATGTGCATTGAATATGAGTTGCATAAAGTCTTCAGGAAATGATGTGTTGAACATGCTTTAGCTTGGAGTTGATGTTTCCTCCTTGGATATGTGCATTTATGTGATTGCATTCTAGGTTGGGTTGTTAGTTCTTGTTTCTTACCATCCTTACGATGACTTGATTCTCATTCGAGGACGAATGTTCCCAAGGGGGAGATAATGTAATACCCAAGATTCAAGGGTGGAAATTTTTTTAAAATAATTTTCTGGGTTCTCGCGCCAGTGACTGAGGCCACCTACGGACCATAAATGGACTGATGAACCGTAGGTGGGAACCGTAAGTGGCAGGACCAAGTTTTCCAAAATGTAAAGTTTAGAACCCCCAACGATAGCCTGCCAGGATGGCCAGTCGTCCAATCAACCAGTCGTGGATAGGTTTGTAGGACCCCTCAAAACTTAGTCAAATTCTTAAGCTGTAAGTCCTGACCTACGGTTTCCATGTATGGTCCGTCGTTTGACCTACGGCCGTACATGGGACCCATCGTTCCAAGGTCCAATTTGTCAGCCTCTGAATCTACCTACGGAGGGACAGTACGGGTCGTATGTCTGACCTATGGACCGTAGGTCCAATCGTAGGTAGGGGCCCGATAGTTATTTTTAAAAGGGGTATTTTTGTCTTTTCACCCAATGCCTTATTTACTAACTTAAGTCGGTTTCCTCCATTCTCTAACACTATATAAGTCTATTTAATCCTAAAATCTACCCTTTCCAACGACTTTATAAAATTTTCCAAACCCTCCTCTCTCAAATATTTCTCTCTCTCTAGAAGATATAAGAAGAAGAAGGAGAAGGCATCCTAGGGTTCAAGAAATCAAACTTTCTTCATCAAATTTCCTAAGAAATTGAGACCCTATGGTATGATAGTGTTCATCCATGTAGCCTTTTCCTCCATGGAATCCCTAAATTCTCCAATTTTCAAGTTAGAAGTACTCAATTGAATTAGGGGTTTTCTTCCATGTTATGGATTCTTTGTAATGTTGATGTAATTGATTGATTTATGAACTATGAAGCATGAATTAAGTTGAATTTCCTGATTTGAGATGAATCCCCATGAACCCATGCAAATTTCCCCCAATTTTGAAGATTATGCTTTGTTGGTGGGTTGAATTATGAAGTGATGAATAATGTGAAATATCTATGAATCCAAGCATGAATTATGATTCCTAAGCTAAGACTTTTCATGAATGAGGTTATGAATGACCTAGTGAAGGTTTTGTGAGAGTAAGCATGTTCAATCAAAAACTATGATTTTACTCTATAATGTGGGTTCCTTCAATTATGGTCAAATTGAAAGAACCGTATGACTTTGCATTGAATTGCATGAATTAAGAGAAATTCTCATGAACCTATATGAACACTATGATTTGCAAGCTATGAGCATGATGTATTATGTAAAGATGAAGGTTACGAAATTATGCATGTCTCATATGAAGTCAGTGATGAATTAAGGGTGCTCTGAGATTGAAGCATCAAAGTCTACGATATGTTGATGTTATGGTTTAGTTGTGAAAGGGTTTCTCACGTTATACTTCCACTATGAATATGAACGAACAAGAGGCGATTACCCATGTTCTTAAGGAGCTATTCTAATTAAGAGACAAGAGGCGATCACCCATGTCTACTAATAATGAACTTATGACTAATAGACATGAGGCGACTACCCATGTCTACTTATGATAATTGAACTGTCTAATCCGTGGAAATTATGCTTAGCACCGAGTGGACAAGTGGTGATTACCCATGTCCCATAAACTATGTGCCACCATAGTATGATGGTCTATGATAGACACTAGCTAGTGGATCCACGTATGCTATATGTTAAGTAAAGGGTCCTACCTTGGAAAATAGGATGACCCTATCGGTGTGGGGTTATACACCGGATTTCATGTTGATAGCTCACATGGTCTTATATGTCGGTTAAGGCTATTTCTCACAACTAATGAACAAAAGTGTTGTTATGATGCTTCTCAAGTAAAGTAAAGATGTTTAACTTGCTTTGACCATTGTTTATGTTTTATGTTTTCTAACCTTTATCATGTTTAGCTTGGTCATTGCATATCATGAAAATTTCTCATTTTAGCATGTTTTAAATGATTTCGTACATTGATATCATACTTGGTACTTGATTGTACTAACGCATACTCTTTCCTACATTGACTTGTTGTTGTAGGGCCTGGCGATTCTCCATCCACTCGTGGCTAGAGCTCAGTAGAAGAATTGTGAAGACTTCGTGAGTCCTCATCCATTCGAGGACATAGCCTTGTTGTTCTTACTTTTATGTTGTTTTTTTTACATTGTATTGGGTTACATCTCAAACCTTATTTCTCTTCTGATGATTAGATTGACTTGAAACATGAGATGTAGACTTCCGCTATTTTTTTCTTAAAAGCTTTGATATGACATTGTCTTTTGAACTCTTAATCTCTATGATCTTGTATGTATGTATGCTAAGTGGCTTGTATGAGGCCCTTTCGGGGTCTAGTACGCCATGCCACGTCTAGCGGGTACCTTGGGTCATGACAAGTCTTGGTAATTTATTTTACTATTTTTTGTTTTATTTATTTGGATTATTCTCAGGGTTGTAATCAAGACATTCTAACTGTTCACTTTGGTGTTAACCCTTCTATCCTTTTCAATTCAATGCAATCAAGTTTCAGTTTTACATTCATATTCTATTAATTTTTTCTCTCTTCTTTTTTCTTCTAATATTTGTCATTTTATTTTCCATTTCAGTTACGTTAATGTAGACTAAAATATTATGACATGCATGCGGAGTTTATGGCTTGATCCTAAAAAGTTGTTTGATCTTGAAACAATGAATCCAAAGTCTGAGGAATATGATGAAAATGAAGCTTACAAAGAAAAAAAAAGGGACTGGATCAATTTTTAAATAAGCCTAAACCTAAATTAAGTGAAACTGTGGCAATTAATATGGGAACTCCTGAAGAATCTATAGAAGTAAGGATAAGTATTCAAGTCGATCAAAATATTAGAGACATCATAATTCAAGTTTTATTTGAATATAAAGACGTCTTTGCTTGGTCTAATAACGACATGTCGGGTTTAAGCATTGATCTAGTAGTTCACAATCTTTCCATACATCCTAATTTTCCACCTATCCAGCAAAAACAAAGAAAGTTTAAGACAGACATGAGTGATAAAACTAAAGAGGAAATCATGAAGCAACTGAGTGCGAATGTGATCAGGGTTATCCAATACATTACCTGGTTGGCTAATGTTGTGCCAGTGCCAAAGAAAGATGGAAAGACTAGAGTTTATGTTGATTACAGAGATTTAAACAAAGCAAGTCCAAAGGACAACTTTTCATTACCCAACATTCACATTCTAGTTGATAATTGTGCCAAACATGAAATTCAATCTTTTGTGGATTGTTATGCCGGATATCATCAAATTCTCATGGATGAAAAAGATGCAGAAAAGACTGCTTTCACCACCCCGTGGGGTACTTATTGTTATAGAGTCATGCCATTTGGTCTAAAGAATGCGGGAGCAACCTACATGAAAGCTATGACTACCATATTTCATGACATGATGCATAAAGAAGTTAAGGTATATGTCGATGATGTTATCTTTAAATCTAGAACGCAAGCTGACATGTTCATGACCTACGAAAATTCTTTGAAAGATTGAGAAAGTACAACCTCAAGCTTAATCTAGCTAAATGCGCATTTGGAGTTCTATCGGGCAAACTTTTGTGTTTTATAGTTAGCCGAAGAGGCATTGAATTGGACCCCTCTAAGATAAAGTCCATTCGAGAATTGCCCCCTCCAAAAACAAAAATTGAAGTTATGAGTTTTCTAGGGAGGTTGAACTATATCAGTAGGTTCATTGCTTAACTAACGGCCACATATGAGCCAATATTCAAGTTGTTAAAAAAGGACGTTGCTATCAAATGGACGAGTGAGTGTCAAGAGGCTTTCAATAAAATCAAAGAATATCTAGCAAACCCTCTGGTACTAGTCCCACCAGAACCTAGTAGGCCTTTCTTTTTTTATCTTTTAGTGATGGATAATTCCTTTGGTTGCGTTCTAGGACAATATGATGTCACGGGAAAAAAGAGCAAGCCATTTATTATTTGATCAAGAAGTTCACTAACTATGAGGCAAAGTACACTCTATTAGAAAAGACGTGTTGCGCTTTGCCTTGGTTCAAATAAAAACTGAAGGACTATTTTTTGTCCTACACGACATACCTCATATCTTAAATGGACCCTTTGAAATATATTTTTCAAAAACCCATGCCAACGGGTTAGTTGGAAAAATGGTGAATTTTGCTTAGAGAATTTGAAATTGTGTATGTCACTCGCAACGCTATGAAAGCACAAGTGTTGGCCTATCATTTGGCAGAAAATCCGATCAATGATGAATACGATCCCATAAGAACATACATTCCTGATGAAGAGATCAACTCTATTGAGGAAGAAGCTGCTGATGATGGCCATGTGTGGAAGTTATATTTTGATGGGGCTGTCAACACAAATGGAGTAGGAATTGGAGTAGTTCTTATCTCCCCAACTGGGCATCATTATCCTGCCTCAATGTGACTTCAATTCTTTTCTACCAACAACACAACATAATACGAAGCTTGCATCATGGGTTTAAATATGGCAATAAATCTAGATGTGCATGAGTTGGTTGTTTTGGGGGATTCTGACTTCCTCATTCTACAAGCTCGAGGCGATTGAGAAACTCGAAACATTAAGCTCATGACAAACAAATAATGTTTAGAGAACCTCAGCAAAAGGTTCAAGTTCATTGAGTTCAGATATATTCCTAGGTTCCACAATGAGTTGGTTGATGCTTTGGCCACCCTAGCCACGATGCTTCCATACCCAGGTAATACATATATTGACCCATTGGAAATTCAAGTTAGGGATCAACATGGTTATTGCAATATAATTGAAACGGAGTCGAACGGTGAGCCATGGTATCACGACATCAAACGGTTTCTGAAAGCGAGAGAGTATCTAATACATGCTGATAGAGATAAAAAAAGACTTATTAGGCGACTCGCCAATGGTTTCTTCTTAAGTGGGGAGATCCTATATAAATGGACTCCAGATTTGAACCTATTGAGATGCGTGAATATCCAAGAAGCAGAAATGATTACGAATAAGGTGCATTCAGGGGTATGTGGCCTACACATGAATGGTTATGTTCTAGCTAAAAAGATTATTTGGGCAGGGTACTATTGGTTGACCATGGAGCGAGATTGCTTCTGCTTTGTTCGCAAGAGATATCATTGCAAAATTCATAGCGACGTGTTTCACTCACCCCCTTTAGAGTTGCATCCTATGTCTTCCCCATGGCCTTTTGTTGCTTGGGGAATGGATGTTATTGAGCCAATTGAACCGAAAGCTTCTAACGAACATCGATTTATTCATGTTTCCATTGACTAATTCACAAAATGGGTAGAAGCTGTTACTTTAAAATCAGTCACCAAGAAAGTAGTGGTGGACTTTGTTCATTCCAACAGCATATGTCGCTTTGGCATACCGAAGGTCAATATTACAGACAATGCAGTGAATCTCAACAACCACCTGTCGCTTTGAGCAATTAAATATTGTCCATCGTCATTCAACCCCTTATCGACCCAAAGAAAACAGGGTTGTTGAAGCAGCAAATAAGAATATCAAGAAGATTCTTAGGAGGATAGGGCAAGGATCTAGACAGTGGCATGAAAAACTACCTTTTGCTCTCCTGGGATATGGCATGACTATTCGTATGTCAGTCGGTGCAACTCATTATTGGTTTACGGAACTAAGGCTGTCATACCCGCAGAAGTTGAAATCCCTTCTCTTCGAATCATTGTTGAAGCAGAAATTGAGGACACCGAATGAGTTAAATCAAGGTTAGAACAATTAGCACTGATAGATGAAAAATGGTTGATGGTAGTTTGCTTTGGTCAATTATATTAGCAGAGGATGGCTCGAGCTTATAACAAGAAGGTATGTCCAAGAAATTTTGAAGTTGGCCAACTTGTTGTGAATAGTGTCCTTCCCCACCAAGAAGAGGCTAGGGGAAAATTTTCCCCAAATTGGCAGGGCCCTTTTATCATTAAGCAAGTGATATCAAAAGGAGCTTTGCAACTGGCAGATATGGAGGGAAAGGTGATCAACACAATTGTTAATGCACATTCAATGAAAAGATACTATGTTAAACACTGTTTGTTTTGACACCCTCATGATTAGTCTTCTCAAGATGAGATGATGAAAGTGTGTCATCTTGCATTTCAAACACCACTTGCCTAGTGCTAAAAAAACAACAACAAACAAAAAAAAAACAATTACTTATTGAACTACGTTCGACCTGATTCCTAAAGGATACATAGGCAGCCCTTCATTGGGTTCGGTCTAATCACTCAATAAAATAATAATCATATTTTCAGTACTTGAAAAAAGGTGGGGCGTGATTTTGTTATTGTGTAATGACCCTCCAGATCATTTCCTCCGTTTTCCGATCTTTTTAGCGTTTCGAGCTTTTCTGTAGCGACCCCAAGTCATTTATGACTTTCTTGTACTGACTATTCGGTCGCCTGGTCGATCGTTTAGATTTTACGCCCGTTTCTATATTTTAGAGCTTCTATGGGTTTAATTGATGACTTCGGTCAAAACTCTAGGAAAACGGCCTCAGAGTGGAATTCAATTGGTTCCATGAGCTCCGGAGCGGCCAAATTAGGCTAGTAGCATGGTTGGCATGAGTCCCGATGTTTCGGTGTGACTTTGGGGCCATTTGGTGCTTTAACCTTTGAAATTTGGCTTAGGGTTGACTTTGGTCAACATTCTGGGTAAACGCGCTCGGATGAGAATTTCATCAACGCGGTTAGTTCCCAACCGTTGACCTGTGCGTTCGTGCTCGACCGGCCGCGTTCACGCTGCACCGGTGTGCTGGCGTGCGCGTTCACACTTGACCGGCAGCGTTCGCACTGCACCGGCATGCTGCGCATTCGCGCTCGACCGGCCGCGTTCGCTCTGAATAGTCGGCCATGTAAGGCAGGCCCGTTTTCAATTTTTTTTTCAAATTTTCAAAATCAAATATCTTGAGTTCTAGATCTCCGTTTTGGGTGATTTAATGTCCAGGGTTTTCGGGAAGTTCGTGGCTACACATTGAAAATTTCCAAAACGTTGGGTACTCTCCGTTTGAGGTAAATTCCGTGTGAAAGCTGCTGCCCTGGTCATTTTAATTAGCTTTTTGCGAATTTTATTGCATGGGCTGATTTCTTCATTTTCGAGCATCGAATTGTGCCATATTTTGGGACACAAGTTCAGTAAGGTAAAATGAACCTTTCCACGGAGTCGATTTTGGGATTCCAAGCACGGGTCCTACAATCCCATTTTAGACCCGATTTTGGGTCCATCTCTGATTTTTGCAATTTTTGTGTTAAAACGTCTGTAATGACGCTATGATTACAATTTTGATAGCGTGGAAGCGATTGGAGGTGATTCGGAGGTGGGAAGCTTCAATTGGGTGGATTCAGAGCGCGCATGATCGGCTACGAGGTAGGTTGCGGTCTCCCTCTTTGACTGGACTTTATTAGATATCGTTAAGTATATATTGCATGTGATTTTGGTATGTAATTAACGAGTTTAGAACTTGCCTCCTTTTCATCTCTTTTCTTCTTCTTCTTCTTCTCCTCCTCTTTCTTTACTACGATTGAACTTTAGACTAGAATAGTTGTGTAAAATCCTTAGATTACGCTTTGGCCTTGGGTGGTGGTCTTGGGCTTAGCGATATTATCCTCGTTGAGGACTGGTAGCTATGACATTAGGCTCGTTTTGAGCCTTAGGTTCTTTATCATAGAGTGTACCGCCCTTATAGCTAGGCGTAGCTTCCGGTAGGGCTCGTTTTGTGTTGTGTGCTTTGTGCTAGTGCCTGAGAACTCTGAGGCTCGTCGCAGCCATGCGTTTGGCTTAGTTGTGCTTGTTGGGAGCTGAGGCGTCATATTTTTGGATTAGGCGTGTAATGACCCTCCAGATCATTTCTGTGGTAATGCCTTCTTTCTGTCGTTTAGAGCGTTCATGTAGCGACCCCGAGTCATTTATGACTTGTTGGCACTGACGATTCGGTCGCCTGGTCGTTCGTTTAGGTTTTATGCCAATTTTTCTATTTATGAACTTTTGAACCTTGAAAAGTTGAATTCGGTCATAACTTCATGTAAACGACCTCAGATGAGAATTCTGACGGTTCCATCAGCTCCAAAAAGGCCAAATTAGGCTAGAAGCATGGTTCGCATAAGTCCCGGGGTTTTCAGTGTGAATTTGGGGCCGATTAGCTCTTTAGCCTTTGGAAATTGGACTAAGGTTGACTTTGGGCAACCTTCTTGGAAAACGCACTCGGATGAAAATTCTGACAGCGCGGTTAGTTCCAGAATGCCGAGTTTGGTCTAGAACGACCTTTCGAGAATAATCGGGAGCTTCCGATCAAAATCTGAAGCCCTTTGTAGAATTTGGCTAAAATGGCATAATGGGTGTGGGACCCACTTTTTGTCGAAACGACCTCGTATGGAAATTTCGACAGCGTCATTGAGTCCAGAATGTCGAATTTAGTGGGGTAGCATATAGGTTTATTTTTATCGGGTCCCGAACAAATTCCGAGGGTCCATTCGGAGACTTTAAAAAACTAGCTAAAATCTGGGGGCTGGTGCAGACCTTTAGCGACCAGAAATTGGACATTTAGTGACAAGAAATGATCTTTAGCGACCAGAAATTGGACATTTAGTGACAAGAAATGATCTTTAGCGGCGAGGTTTGGGTTTTATAACCTAGAAATTTCAGCTCTCACCCTCATTTTCAAATGCCGATTTGTCCCACATCCGAGCTCCGATTTGAGTGATTCGAAGTCCTTTATGATCGTGGAGATATTGGCTAGGCAGTGGAGTGATCGGAATGTGTTGGTGAACCCTCGTTTGTGGTAAAATTCAGCTCGAATCTGCTGCCATCAACTTATGATTTCTTCTTCATTTTAAATTTTGATATCTCAAGTTCTAGAGCTCCTTTTTTTGAGATTCAAAGTCCCTAGTGTTCGAGTTTTCTTTGGCTTCGTATATTTGAGGTTGGGGTTCGATGGGTGCACATCGTTCTGCGTGAAATCGGAGGTAAACCCCTTATTTGGCGGATCTGACCCCTATTTGATAAACTAGTTTAGGATTAGTGTTGGGAGAAGGATTTGGGACCTTTTCCTGATTTTGGGAAATCCGGAGCGGGTCCCACTTTGCCCGATTTTGACCCAAAAATTGGTTTGTATCCGAATTTGTTAATTTTTGTGTCTAAACGACCGTATTGACGCTGTGATTGTATTTTTGGTAGCGTGGCAGTAGTCTGAGGCCGTTCGGAAGGGGAAATCTCCAATTGAGTTACTTGGAGCGCTCGTTATTGACTTTTTGGTAGGTTACGGCTTCCTTTCTTTCTAGACTGAGCCTGATTGTGTAAATGATGGTTGATATTTCTGAATCTGGGGTGGTTAGTTAGTATTGTTTCCCTTGTTCCCCGACTTCCTCAGTTTAGAGTTGACTGTTGGGTTTTTATGAGCTAGTATAATGCTATAGGTTGGGCTGTTGATTTGATTTGCTGATATGCATGCTGTGGGGTATCTATTGGTGGTTATCTGATGTTGCATGAGTGGGTCCGGGTGAATCTTGTTGATGATTGACTGATTATTGTGATTCTGCCTTAGAATAGGTTGTGATTTATTGACATAGTCTCACGTACCTCGTTGACTTGAGTATGTATCTGACGTCATTTCGGATGGACTAGATCCTTATAGACTGATATAGCAGACTTGGGTCAGATTATGAGTCTTAGTATAGGCGTTTCCATGGCTTTCGGACCTTTCGATTCTTTGCCCTTTATCGCTGGGATTTTTGGGATGCTGCCGGAAGATACCGTGGTTGCACCGATTGTTGGCTTGATTGTGTTAGGCTAGGAGCCTTCGGTTGGTATATATGTGGGGGCGGCGACCCGTGATTTTTTGTCTCTTAGTGTATTATTTTTGTGGCTTATCTAGTTCGTGACGGCTGGCTCCACTACGCGACTGACGTTACTCGGTTATCACCCAGGATTTCCAGTGCTAGGCTGACGGGGGTAGGCTACCCACTTCGGTTCGCAGCTGACGTTACACGATTGCAACCCGTTATTTCCAGTGTGAGTTCGTGTAGCATAGGCTACTAGTCCCTGCTATGCGACTGACGTATCCGGTGGAACCAGTATTTCCATCATTAGACTATCGAGTGTGGGCTGTTTGTGCCAGTCCGAGACTAAGGTTGCTCGGTTAGAGTGTGGCATTTCCAGCTCATGACTGATGACTGAGCTGGGCTCTGATATTTATGACTGAGCTGGGCTCTGATATTTATGACTTAGCTGGGCTCTGATATTTATGACTGAGCGGGGCTCTAATGGTAATGATTGGGCGGGGCCCTGGTGTTGTTCTTGAGTTGGTTATTCCTTTGTTTCTGTAGAATAGCTCTTCTATGTACCTGTCGGGCTTTTGGGGGTCCGTTCAGGTTTTATTTAAACTTGCGCACGAGTGTGCCCAGCGGGTCTTATGGGGGGCTCAACTGGGTTTATTTTAGTTATTTCTTTCTGTTGACCTCTGTTTGTGCTGATTCTATCTTGTCCGCTTGTTTTTACCCTTCTTTCTCAGTCAGCCTATGATGCCTACTACGTACATGTTGTTTTGGTACTCATGCTACACTCTGCATCCATTTTCACGATGTAGGTCCGAGCACCAGCTATCAGCCTTGATATCGAGCTTGCAACGGTCTGTTCAGGAGACGAGGGTGAGCACTTGGCGTTTTGGGATTACCAGTCTCCTTCTGTTTATATGTTTTGGCTTGTCTTTTGTTTTCGAGACAGTTGTTCCAGTCGTCCACATTCGGGACTTGTACTCTTTTTAGTAGTTCTATACTTGTGACTTCTAGGTTATGGGAGATATTGTATATATTATTTTGGTTCCATTCTAGCTTTCGTGAGTGCTCCTATTTTATGCTTCCGCTTGGCTATGGATTAGTTTCTACCCTTAGTCCCGTTACTATTTAGTTCCGGGATAGGGTTTTGGCTGGCCTACTGGTGGGTTGGTAGGCACCATCATGACTTGAGAAATTGGGTCGTGACATATTGGTATCAGAGCCCTAGGTTCGTTGGTCTCACTTGTACAGAACTAGCATCTAGTAGAGTCCTGCGGATCGGAGCGGAGACGTCCGTGACTCTACAGGATGTCATTAGGATGTTATCCTATCTTTATATCTTTGTCGTGCGGTAGTGTCCAGTTGGTCTCTTGAAATCTCACTTGTGTCCTTCTGTCGTAGGATGGCTCGTACGCGTAGTAGAGGTCGACCCCGAGGTCGAGGTGTGGCACCAGGCCGAGGTAGAGAGAGGACTCCGGAGCCGGAGCCTCGAGATGAGCAGATTCCTCCTCATCCGGTGGGGCCGAGATCAGCCCAGCAACCACCAGCTCCAGTTGTCACCCCAGATTTTCAGGGCATGCTTTCCCAGCTTTTAACTGCTCTTGGTAGTATGAAGCAACAGCCAGCTCCAGCACCAATTCAAGAGCCGGTTCCAGCGTAGCAAGACAAGCCTACAGTAGCGGCTCCGGAGGTTCATCAGCCGCCCGCCCCAGTTGTGGTTCAGTTATACCCTTTGGACGGGCTTATGTCTCTACGAGAGAAGAAGATGCTCGGTGTGTTCCTTAGATTGTCACCGCCGAGATTCGCAGTGACTGTGGGAGAGGATGCCCACGAGTTTTTGACTACTTGCTGGGAGACGTTGCATACCTTAGGATTAGTTGAGTCTAGAGGAGCCGACTACACAGCCTACCAGTTAGACGGACCAGCTAGACAGTGGTGGCGCTCTTTCATTGAGACCAGGCCAGTTGGATCTCCACCAGTCTCATGGGAGAAGTTTTCTAAGGCTTTTCTGGCCAGATTTATTCTACGGAGCGTCAGGGACCGACTCCGTAATGAGTTCTCGAGGTTGGAGCAGGGCTCCATGATAGTATCTAAGTACGAGGCTAGATTTCTAGAGTTGTCTCGTCATGCCATTATGATTCTACCTATAGAGGAGGAGAGGGTCCGATGCTTTGTTAGGGGATTGAGGCTGCAGTTGAGGATTTAGTCGCAGTTTATGTTGTCAGCGTGCTGTTCTTTTCTTTATGTGGTAGACCATGCCTGCACCATTGAGCAGCTTCGTCACGAGGCCCACAGGGGCAGCGGCAAGAGGGCTAGGTCAGATGATAGCTTCAGTGGGACCTATCGTAGGTCGAGGGATACCGGGGATCAGGGTTATCAGTGGTTTCAGTCAGGGCAGTCTAGTCGGCCATATCAAGCAGTGTTGCAGACATCAGAGGGTGATCAGCACCATCAGAGTGGGTATAGTACCGGTCCGAGTCAGGGCCGAGGTGGGTTTCAGTCAGGTGCATCAGGTCGGGGTGGCCGACCTCCAGCGGTTAGCAGGTCTTCACAGGGTTGCTTCACTTGTAGAGAGCTTTGTCATTGGGCCAGGGAGTGCCCTTTTTTCTAGATCAGCTTTATGAGCTCCTCTGGCAGCGAGACCGGTTTCAGCGGTAGCACCTCCAGCTAGAGGAGGAGGTCAGCAGCATGGTTCTCGGGGAGGTCCCAAGGGATGCAGGACAGGCGGTAGAGTGGATGTGAGAGGTAGAGGTGCCCAAGGCCACTGTTATGCAGCTCCAGCTAGAGCAGAGGCCGAGGCGTCTAATGACGTGATCACCGATACGGTTCTCTTATGCCATCAGTCCACTTCAGCTTTATTTGACCTAGGTTCTACCTATTCTTATGTGCCAGCTTATTGTGTTCCTCCATTGGGAGTTAGTCCTGAGCCCTTGTATGTGCCTTTGCATGTTTCGACCCCAGTAGGGAATTCTTTAGTAGTGGATCAGGTTTGTAGATCCCGTGTGGTGACTATTCACGGGAAGGACACTCTGGTCGATCTTATTGTGTTGTGTATGGTAGACTTTCATGTGATTCTAGGTATGAATTGATTGTTCCGTTGTCGGGTTGTCTTGGACTGTTATGCCAAGACCGTTACTTTAGCTATTCCTGGTATCCCAGCGGTAGTGTTGCAGGGTTTTTGTAGTTGCACACTAGTTGGGGTGATTTCTTGTATGCGAGCTCAGAGGCTGGTGGACAGCGGATGTTTGGCATATTTGGCATATGTTAGAGATGTGAGTAGGGAGGGCCCTACCGTCGACTCAGTATCTATCATCCGAGCATTAGCAAATGTGTTTCCCGCCGATCTTCCTGGCCTACCCTCAGATCGGGACATTGATTTTGCCATAGACTTGGAGTCGGGTACTAGTCCAATTTATATCCCTCCGTATCGTATGGCACCTGCAGAGCTCAGGGAGCTCAGTGATCAGCTTCAGGATCTCTTGAGTAGAGGGTTTATCCGACCCAGTGTGTCGACTTGGGGTGCCCCAGTCCTGTTTGTGAGGAAGAGGGACGGCACCATGCGAATGTGCATCGATTACAGGCATCTGAATAAGGTGACAGTGAAGAACTGTTATCCTATGCCTCGTATAGATGATTTATTTGACCAGCTTTAGGGTGCAGCAGTGTTTTCGATGATTCACTTCAGGTCCGGTTATCATTAGCTGAGGATTAGAGCAGCGGACATCCCGAAGACAGCCTTTAGGACTCGTTATAGTCATTATGAGTTCCTGGTGATGTCTTTTGGGTTGACTAATGCCCCTGTCGTATTTATGGATCTGATGACTCGAGTGTTCAGGCCGTACTTAGACTCCTTCGTCATTGTCTTCATCGATGACATCTTGGTATACTCGCGGAGCCACAGTGATCATGAGTAGCACTTGAGGACAGTGCTCCAGACTTTGAGAGACCATCGGCTTTATGCCAAGTTCTCAAAGTACGAATTTTGGTGGAGTCTGTAGCATTCTTGGGGCTCGTAGTGTCCAAGGATGGCATTATGGTTGATCCGAAAAAGATTGAGGCTATTCGTGGTTGGGCTAGGCCCACTTCTGTGACTGAGATTCGGAGCTTCATCTGACTAGAGGGTATTACAGACACTTTGTTGAGGGTTTCTCCACATTAGCAGCGCCTTTAACGTGGTTGACTCGCCAGGATGTTCTATTTGTGTGGTCGGAGGAGTGCGAGAGGAGCTTTCTGAGACTTAAGGAGTTGCTTACTACTGCTCCTATCTTAACTCTTCCAGTTGAGGGCGAGGGCTTCACGGTCTATTGTGATACATCCGGCGTTGGTTTGGGTTTTGTTCTGATGTAGCAGGGCCGTGTTATTGCTTATGCGTCGAGGCAGCTTAAGCTGCATGAGCGCAACTACCCCACTCATGACTTGGAGTTGGCGGTGGTAGTTTTCGCGCTTAAGATCTGGAGGCATTACATGTATGGAGTTCATTGTGAGTTGTTCGCTGATCGTAGGAGCCTTCAGTATATTATGACGCAGAGGGATCTTAATTCGAGGCAGCGCTAGTGGATTGAGCTCCTGAAGGACTACGACCTCTCTATTCTTTACCATCCGAGCAAGGCGAATGTAGTAGCGGACGCCTTGAGTCGGAAGGCAGTGAGTATGGGTATCTCGGAGTAGCCCTTGGCTTTGGACATTAAGTCCTTAGCTAATCATATGATCAGACTCGACGTTTTGGATTCCAGTCCGGTGCTAGCTTATGTGGTGGTTCAGTCATCTCTATTTGACCAGATCTGTAGTCGCCAGTTTGAGAATGAGTCTTTGACAGCACTCAGAGATAGAGTGTTGGCAAGTGATGCCGGGCAGGCAACCTTAGATTCAGATGGGGTTTTGCAATTTGTTGGCCTTTTGTGTGTTCCCAGAGTTTGTGATTTGATCCAGCTGATCCTTAGCGAGGCCCATGATTCAAGATATTCTATTCATCCGGGCACAGCAAAGATGTATCGTGATTTGAGACAACATTATTGGTGGAGCGGTATGAGGAGAGACATCTCAGATTATGTGTCCCGTTGTTTGTGTTGCCAGCAGGTTAAGGTCGAGCATATGAAGCCTGGGGGAGAGTTGCAGAGGATGCCCATTCCTGAGTGGAAGTGGGAGAGCATCACCATGGACTTCGTTGTTTGATTGCCACAAACTCCTACAGGTGTTTACAGTATCTGGGTCATCGTGGATCGATGATCAAGTCAGCACACTTCATACCCGTTCATACATCCTTCCATGCTGAGAGGTTAGCCCGTATCTACATTCAGGAGGTCATCATCTTCACGGTGTGCCTGTTTCTATCATTTTAGAACGGGGCCCACAGTTCACTTCTAGCTTTTGGAGAGCATTTCAGGGAGAGTTGGGCACCCGTGTGGATCTTAGCACAGCATTTCAACTGCAGACTGATGGTCAGTCTGAGTGCACTATCCAGGTGCTTGAGGATATGTTCTGGGCCTATGTTATAGACTTTGGAGGTCAGTGGGACCATTTCTTGCCCTTGGCAGAGTTTGCGTATAACAACAGCTACCATTCCAGCATCCAGATGGCCCCCGTTTGAGGCCCTCTATGGTAGGCGTTGTCGCACTCCCGTTGGTTGGTTTGAGTCTACGGATCCTAGGCCGCATGGTGCAGATTTGTTTCAGGAGTCCTCGGAACATGTGAGGTTGATCCAGGGCAGGCTCAGGACGGCTCAGAGTAGACAGAGAAGTTATGCAGACCGCAGGCGTCGACCGTTGAGTTTTGTAGTGGGTGACAGAGTATTCCTTCGAGTATCTCCCATGAAGGGCGTGATGAGATTTTGGAGGCGGGGCAAGCTTAGCCCCAGGTTTATTGGGCCTTTTAAGATTTTGAGGGCAGTTGGCGAGGTGGCTTATGAGTTAGCCTTACCTCCAGCTTTCTCAGCTGCACATCCAGTTTTCCATGTGTCGATGCTGCGCCGATATGTTCCAGATGACTCTCATGTTCTCCAGTATGATGCCGTTGAGTTGGATGATCGCTTGACCTATTCTGAGGAGCCAGTTGCTATATTGGCCAGAGAGGTGAGGCAGCTGAGGTCGAGAGCCATTCCTGTTGTTAAGGTCTGTATGACGCATCGTCCAGTTGAGGAGGCTACCTGGGAGATCGAGCGGGAGATGTAGGAGCAGTTCCCTAGCTTGTTTGAGCCCTCAAGTACTTCTTAATCCTTACTTTCGCGGACGAAAGTCCTTTTAGTAGTGGATATTGTAATGACCCTCCAGGTCATTTCTGTGTTAATGCCTTCTTTCTATCGTTTAGAGCATTCCTGTAGCGACCCCGAGTCATTTATGACATGCTGGCACTGACAATTCGGTCGCCTGGTCGTTCGTTTGGGTTTTATCCCCACTTTTCTATTTTGGAGCTTATGAACCTTGAAAACTTGACTTTGGTCATAACTTCAGGTAAACGACCTCAGATAAAATTCTTACGGTTACATCAGCTCCGGAAAGGCCAAATTAAGCTAGAAGCATGGTTCGCATGAGTCCCAGGGTTTCCGGCGTGAATTTGGGGCCGATTAGCTCTTCAGCCTTTGGAAATTGGCCTAAGGTTGACTTTGGTCAACATTCTTGGAAAACGCACTAGGATGAAAATTCCAACAGCGCGGTAAGTTCTAGAATGCCGAGTTTGTTCTAGAATGACCTTTCGAGAATTATCGGGAGCTTTCGATCAAAATTCGATGCCCTTGGTACAATTTGGCTAAAATGGCATAATGTGTGTGGGACCCACTTTTTGTCGAAACGACCTCGTATGGAAATTTCGACTACGCCATTGAGTCCGAAATGTCGAATTTAGTGGGGTAACATATCTGGTTTATTTTTATCGGGTCCCGAACGAATTTCGAGGGTCCGTTCGAAGACTTTAAAAAAATAACAAAAATCTAGTTGCTGGTGCAGACTTTTAGCGACCAGAAATTGCACTTTTAGTGACAAGAAATGGTGTTTAGCGGCGAGGTTTGGGTTTTATAACCCAGAAATTTCAGCTCTCACCCTCATTTTCAAATGCTGATTTCTCCCTCTTCTGAGCTCCGATTTGAGTGATTCGAAGTCCTGTATGATCATGGAGATTGTGGCTAGGCAGTGGAGTGATCGGAATGTGTTGGTGAACCCTCTTTTTTGGTGAAATTCAGCTTGAATCGGCTGCCATCAACTTATGATTTCTTCTTCATTTTAAATTTTGATATCTCGAGTTCTAGAGCTCCTTTTTTGGTGATTCAAAGTCCCTAGTGTTCGAGTTTTCTTTGGCTTTTTATATTTGAGGTTGGGGTTTGGTGGGTGCACCTCGTTCTGCGTGAAATCAGAGGTAAACCCCTTATTTGGCCTATTTTTGTTAGTTTTAGATTTGTTATTGTTTGGTTGATTGGGAGCAGATCTGATCCCTATTTTATGAACTAGTTTAGGATTAGTGTTGGGAAAAGTATTTGGGACCTTTTGATGGAGTCAATTCCGGGAAATCCGGAGCAGGTCCCACTTTGCCCGATTTTAACCCAAAAATTGGTCTGTCTCCGAATTTGTTAATTTTGGTGTCTAAACGACCGTATTGATGCTGTGATTCTATTTTTTGTAGCGTGGCAGTAGTCTGATGCCGTTCGGAAGGGGAAATCTCCAATTGAGTGACTTGGAGCGCGCGTTATTGACTTTTTGGTAGGTTACGGCTTCCTTTCTTTCTAGACTGAGCCTGATTGTGTAAATGATGGTTGATATTTCTGAATCTGGGGTGGTTAGTTAGTATTGTTTCCCTTGTTCCCCGACTTCCTCAGTTTCGAGTAGACTGTTGGGTTGTTATGAGCTAGTATCATGCAATAGGTTGGGCTGTTGTTTTGATTTGCTGATATGCATGTTGTGGGGTATCTGTTGGCGGTTATCTGATGTTGCATGAGTGGGTCCGGGTGAATTTAGTTGATGATTGATTGATTATTGTGATTCTGCCTTAGAATAGGTTGTGATTTATTGACATAGTCTCATGTACCTCGTTGACTTGAGTATGTATCCGATGTCATTTCGAATGGACTAGATCCTTGTAGACTGATATAGCAGACTTGGGTCAGATTATGAGCCTTAGTATAGCCGTTTGTATGAATTTCGGACCTTCGATTCTTTGCCCCTTATCGCTGAGATTTTTGGGATGCTACCGGAAGATACCGTGGTTGCGCCGATTATCAGCTGGATTGTGTTAGGCTGGGAGCCTTCGGTTGGTATATATGTGGGGGCGGCGGCCCGTGATTTTTGGTCTCTTAGTGTATTATTTTTGTGGCTTATCCAGGTCGTGAAGGCTGGCTCCAGTACGCGGCTGACGTTACTCAGTTATCACTCAGGATTTCCAGTGCTAGGCTGACGGGGGTAGGCTACCCGCTCCGGTCAGCAGCTGACGTTACACAATTGCAGCCCGTTATTTCTACTGCGAGTCCGTGGAGGGTAGGCTACTAGTCCCAGCTATGCGACCGACGTATCCGATGGAACCAGTATTTCTAGCATTATATTGTCGAGTGTGGGTTGTTTGTGCCAGTCCGAGACTGAGGATGCGCAGTTAGAGTCCGGCATTTCCAGCTCGTGACTGATGACTGAGATGGGCTCTGATATTTATGACTGAGTTGGGCTATGATATTTATGACTGAGCTGGGATCTGATATTTATGACTTAGCGGGGCTCTGATGGTAATAATTGGGCGGGGCCCTGGTGTTGTTCTTGAGTTGGTTATTCCTTCGTTTTTGTAGAATAGCTCTTCTGTGTACCTGTCGGGCTTATGGGGGTCCGTATAGGTTTTATTTAAATTTCCGCACGAGTTTGCCCAGCGGGACTTATGGGGAGATTAGCTGGGTTTATTTTAGTTATTTCTTTTTGTTGACCTCTGTTTGTGCTGATTCTATCTTGTCCGCTTGTTTTTACCCTTCTTGCTCAGTCGGCCTATGATGCCTACTGGGTACTTGTTGTTTTGGTACTCATGCTACACTCTGCATCTGTTTTCGTGATGCAGATTTGAGCACCAGCTATCAGCGTTGATATCGAGCCTGCAGCGGTCTGTTCAGGAGACGAGGGTGAGCACTTGGCATTTTGGGATTACCAGTCTCCTTCTGTTTATATGTTTTGGCTTGTCTTTTGTTTTCGAGACAGTTGTTCCAGTGGTCCACTTTCGGGACTTGTACTCTTCTTAGTAGTTTTGTACTTGTGTCTTCCAAGTTTTGGGAGGTTTTGTATATATTATTTTGGTTCCGTCCCAGCTTTCGTGAGTGCTTTTATTGTATGCTTCCGCTTGGCTATGGATTAGTTTCCATCCTTAGTCCCGTTATTGTTTAGTTCCGGGATAGGGTTTTGGCTAGCCTACTGGTGGGTTGGTAGGCATCATCATGACTTGAGAAATTAGGTCGTGACAAGGCGCTGATCCTAGAGATATTTCTTCTTCCCCCCATGTTGATGCTGAGCAATCTCTTGATTTCTTCTTTTCCTATTTAGTGGTAGGCTTTTGGTGCCTTGTTATTATTGTTATTGTTGGGCCTATGGCCGTAGTAGAGGAGATATTGGATTCCAGGTTAATTTCCCTTGCTGTGATAGTGTGGTATGCATTGATATTTTTGTTCTGATTACATGCACCTAGTTTTGATGTTGGTGATGGCATGCTTGCATTGATTGTGCATCTTCACTTGTTTGTGGCACGACCCTGTTACATTCGTTGGATTTTACAATTATTTTTGAGAGGGAACTCTCACACTTTTACTATTTTCTAAATTTGGTTTTAACGAGAGTCGTACCACCTGGTCCACTTTGAGAAATTGATTTTTAGACTTCGAGGTGTCAAGGACGTGCTCTTTTTATACTGGAAGTTAGAGGCATCCGAGATGCGCTAGATTTTTTTATGGATCTCCAGCGCAGTGTCGCCCTTTTTCTATAACGGCTAGGCCACCCACTCTTCGGTACCACTAAGGGGATGGTTTATGGTATGTAAGACCTGGTTTAGGCCAAGGCAATGTATACGGACTTCCCGCGTCCCCTATGGGCCCCTCTGGCCGGTGCACCACTGAACCAGATGAGGGAGTTGCAGGGGTTCCACCTGGCAGTTCGGGGCCGGGTGGGTCTATACACTTGGATGTTGTTGTTCTCTGAGAGTCACCGATGATGTTACTGGTTTTTACTTCAAACTTGCATTCATTAGCATCGTCCATCACTAGTATACTTGTTTTCTATTTGGTCCCCCGATTTATGGGGGCCGAGGGTATGTTGTGAACCATCCGGAGGTATGGGCGTCCGGCTGGTTATTATCTGATTATATTTGATCTTATCTTGTGTGATATTTGTAGTTGATCTTCAAGGTGTCTTAGTCGGGATTTTTGATTGGTACTTCCTGCTAGGTTCAGTTGGGTTAGTTTTTAGGTGATTAGCGGTGGTAGTCGACTTTCATCCTCGATTAGTTAACTCATGTTGTGCTCTCTTATTGTGAATAGGTGTTATTGCGTTTGCAGGTGTGTTTCTTCAATCTTTCTCCTTTCTTCTTGTATTCTAGCTCCTTGCTTGTGTTCTTGCTTTACCTTGTGTAGATCCTATTGTAGTTACTTGTGTTGTTCCTACCCCATTTATATGCTTTTTATGCTTGCTTTATCTATGGAGCTCAGTCGGCCTATGCCTGTTGAGTACCATTCGTTTGGTACTCATACTACACTTCTTCCCCCTGCAGATCATATTACGGGTTATCATCAGTGATTGGGGCTTGGTGCGGAGCAGCTTGGGTTTGGAGATTGGGTGAGTTCCTGGCAATCAGAGTTGCTGATTTCCATCTGTTTTAGCTAGGACTAGTCTTTACTTTCTTTCAAAGACTGTCTGTATCTATTTTGTATTGTACTTATTTATGCTTTGTACTATGACTGATACCAGGTCTTGGGGGCGGTTCTGTTGTTGTATATATGTCGACCCTTCTTTCTCCTCTTCGTTATCGTTTATTTCTCCATTGGTTCCTCTTTGGTTTGATAGTCCGTTGCTTCTGGTTCGGGCTATGGGTTAGGCTTACCTCATGGTGGGCTGTAGTAGGTGCCATCATGAAGTTAGGGATCGGGTCATGACAGTTTGGTATCAGAGCTTAGGTTGACCGACATTATTGGTATGAGAGCAAGTGCCTAGTAGAGTCCTGCGGATCGTTGCGTTGACGTCCGTGTCCTATCTTCAGGAGGCTATAGGGCATTCTTAGGAAAATCTATTTTTGACTCTGTATCGTGTGTTTTCATTCCTTCTAACCTCTAAAATTGCTTCTTTTGAATCCTCTCATTCTTTAGATGGATAGCTCGAGGCATTCGACGGGCATGGATGGAGGTTCAGCACTTGGCCAGGCTGCAGGGCCTCGGTCAGGCATAGACCTTGAGGTCAAACGTGTTCTTCAGTAGACGGAGTGTTTGGGGGCAGCCCAAGCTCTGTTAGAGTCATCAGCTACCTTAGCTCCTCGAGGTTCAGTGTTAGGATAACAGAGTTCCTTTGGGGGGGTACACTTTTGGTAGGTGAGGTTCTTGGTACAACGGGTACTCCTCAGGATTGATTTGGGTTGGTTGGGCCGCAGCAGGGTTCATTGTCGATATCTGAGCATGTTTTGGGATTTCTTGAATAGGCAGAGCGTAACCCCACATTATCCTCTCCTCTATAGATTGGGTTATGAGTCGAGAGTTCGTCAGGGGGTTGTCATTGCCACTCCATTTTGCGTCAAAGCACATGTTAGAGGCTGGGTCTACCTTTCCTCAGATAGTTAGCCATTTGAGGGCAGTGGAGCAGGTATACCTTGGGGTGTACAGAGGTAGCGACGAGAGGGCCACGCAAGGCCATCGCCGCTGGAGGCCCTGTTCTAGGCCTAGAGTTACTCAGGGCCAGGTCTACTAGTGGTTCCAGTTAGGTTCATTTGGTCGGGGCAATCATAGCACGGGCTAGGGTTTGAGAGGTTCTGATATGGGTTTTGTAGGCCGTGGTGGCCGTCCCCTTGCGGCTCATTTTGCTCAAGGTTGTTATGACTGCGGTGAACCAGACCACTGGTCCAGGGATTGCCCCAGGTGGGAGTTACTCATCCAAGCACCTGTAGCTTCTTCTACTCGCTAGGCTAGACTGGTTAGGCCTTGCCGTATCTGTGGAGAGCTTTGCCACAGATCTAAAGAGTGTCCCCGATGTGGGGCCAGTGTGCAGTTTGCTCAGACAGGTCAGTATCGTGGGTTTACATCATCTCCAGCCGGAGGTAGTGGTTCAGGTGTTCAGGTCGGGGTTGGTCACAATCTGTCTTATGCTCCTACAGGTCATCCGGAGGCTGAGGATCCATGTATCAGTTGTATTTGCTCGATACCCGTGCGTGTCTATTTGACTTGTTGCTTTTTCCTTGATTGTTGTGGCTTCCTTTGTTTGGGTCTATGAGTGTGTTTTAGCTCCGTAGTTGATTTCTTTTAGTAGTGGATCGATTGGGTCGGATGCCTATTTCTGAAAGTAGTGGTTGGGCATCCTCCTGTGCCTTTGCCTTGGTGGCTGTGTTGAGTTTGAGGCCGGGTGAGTTAGTTTTCCCTTCCCTTTGTGTCTTGTATCCCTTGCCAGTTGTTGTTTTTGTGGTGCCGATACTTGTTGGACTAGTGGTTGAATGGCTCCTCTCACCTTTGTGTGCTACTAGTGTTGCCTTGATTAGTATTTCTTTCCTGCCATTCCAGTTTTCTTGGCTTGGACGACTTTCTTCGTTGCTTTGTATTGTTTGATTCATAACTGAAGGATGGATTGTTGAGGCTTTAAGTGAATGAAGGTATAGCATCTTCGGAGTCGTAGTGGATCCCGCTTGTTGATCCTTCCCTTTGTATTTTCAGCCCAGAGACTGTGAAGTAGAGGTTTGCTCCCTTTTTACCAACCTAGTTGGGTTCTTCACGGCATTCTTAGTGTTTTGGGTTTATCGGTGGTTGGGAGATTTGTGGCTGTTAGAGTTGAGAGAAAGGTGGAATAGCCTTCTGTGGTGTGTCAGTAGATGGGCTTGCAGTTTCCCCTCCCTTGGCCTAGATAGTTCTCAGCTCTTGAGATTGCATAGTGGTGGTTTGCTCGTTTGATCTATCTTGTTCATCGCCCCATGGTGGACATGGTGGCTACTATGGTCTGCTAGTTCGGCCCTCTTGAAGCGTCGCTTTCGGTGGTTTTATACTTCCTGTGGCTAGTTGGGATTTTGGAACATGTGACTTCTTGTTGCACCTTCTTGTTGTTGTGGCTAGTTCTTTGTTGTTGGGCTGGTAGCTCTCGAGGCCTTGGAGGCGTTCTAGAGCCGAAATGATGGTGTCCCTCGATGGGTTCAGATTTTAGCTTCTGTTGGTGAATTAAAGGTTGATTAAATGATCCATCACCCAAGATGGGGTTTAAGTAATTTGTGAAATGTGAGATTTTTGAACTAGTTCTAAATAGAAGGTTTGCTTTTTGCATATTGGGTGTCTCGCGGTGTTCGTAGATAGGGATTGGTGCCCTTTGACCGTTATCGATGGGTTGACTATGCTTAATCGCTGCCTACCGGTTTGGTTTCTCTTGGACTAGGATGGCCGAATAAGAGTTCCGCTCGCGGAGTAGTTGTGGGCTTATGGTGTCGGCATTTCAAAAGTTCCTATGGTAAGAGTAGGTCACTTAAGCTAGGCTTAGTGTAACCTTGTTATTTGTGGTATGATCGCCCTTGTTAGTAGGGTGAATTTCAGAAGGTTGAGCTTCAACTAGGCTTGCTGGCTTTTGAAAGTGAGATTGGAATTATGGGTCTTGCCCTGAGTTTAGTTTCTTATTTTGATAGGTGTCACTCACCGATGCTCAGATTGAGTGAATAACTTCTTTGAGGTTGGTGTCGTGTGGTTCTATAAGGAAGTTTCAAATGGTTTCGGTGGTATTCAGGATGGACAAGGGTCAGCAGAACACATTTGGTGTCCAGAAGAAGATGAATTTGGACCATAAGGCAAGTATTTAGAGTTATGAGCTTAGTTGCATCTGCCATGGTCCTGCGTTTCTCATTTTGGTGGTTTTGGTCTTGTTTTTGTTTCCCTCAGATGAACATGGTGTTTTTGTTCAAGTTCAGGTTGATTGAGTGAGAGTTGGAGCCTAAAAGGGAATTGGAGGGGCTTTTGGAGTTTGAAGGGAATTTGAGGATGTTCCTCTCAGCCAGAGTTCTATGATGGCGTTGTTCGATTCGTGAGGGTGTCTGAGCGTCTAGCGGAGCATGCGGGCCCTATATCCTCATCCTTTCGTACCTTCTGATTGGAGCTATCCTTCTACTTTCATGGACGAAAGTCCTTTTAGTAGTGGATGTTATAATGACCCTCTTGGTCATTTTCTCCGTTTTTTGATCTCTTTAGCATTTAGAGCTTATCTATAGCGACCCCAAGTCTTTTATGACTTGTTGGCATGGATTGTTCGGTCGCCTGGTGGATCGTTTGGATTTTATGCCCATTTATGTCTTTTGGAGCTTCCGAAGTTTCAACTAATGACTTCGGTCAAAACTCCAAGAAAATGGCCTCGGAGTAGAATTTTGATTGTTCCATGAGCTCCGGAGCGGCCTAATTAGGCTAGTAGCATGGTTTGCACGAGTCTCGAGGCTTTCAGTGTGACTTCGGGGCCATTTGGCGCTTTTGTTTTTAAAATTTGGCTTAGGATTGACTTTGGTCAACATTCTTTGTAAACGCAGTCGGATGAGAATTCCGTCAGCGCGGTTAGTTTTGGAATGCCGAGTTTGGTCTAGGATGACCCTTCGTGTGCTTCCCGGGGCTTCAAGTCTAATTCCGAGGCCTTTTGTGGATTTTGGCTAAAATGGCGCTTTGGGTGTGGGACCCACTCTTTATCGAGATGACCTTGAATGGAATTTTTTACTACGCCCTTGAGTCTAGAATGTCGAATTTAGTGGGGTAGCATAGTCCATTTGCGCGCACGGGGTTCCGAACGAATTCCAGACACCCCGTCGAAGACTTTGAAAAGGCTGAAAAATCAACTGGTGTGCTGATCTTGTGCGCCTAGTAGTTGGCGTGCTCATTGGCGCTCGACCGGCCGCGTTTACGCTGCACCAGCGTGCTGGCATGCGCGTTCGCACTCGACCTGCCGCGTTCGCGCTGCACCGGCGTGCTGGCGTGCGCGTTCGCGTTGCACGGTCGGCCATATAAGGCAGGCCCATTTTAATTTTTTTTTCCAATTTTCAAAATCAAATATCTTGAGTTCTAGAGCTCCATTTTGGGTGATTCGAAGTCCACCGTGTTAGGGAAGTTTGTGGCTACGCATTGGAGCATTTGGAAACTATTGTGTACTCTCCGTTTGAGGTAAAATCCGCGTTAAAGATGCTGCCCCAGTTATTTTAATTAGCTTTTTGTGAAGTTTATTGCATGGGCTGATTTCTTTGTTTTCGAGCATCGAATTGTGCCCTATTTTGGGACACTAGTTCAGTAAGGTAAAATTAACCTTTTCACGGAGTCGTTTTCTGGATTCTCGACGCGGGTTTCACAATCGCATTTTAGACCCGATTTTGGGTCCGTCTTCGATTTCTGCGATTTAGTTGTCAAAACATCCATAATGACATTGTGATTACTATTTGGATAGCGTGGCAGCGATTGGAGGTGATTCGGAGGTGGGAAGCTACAATTGGGTGGATTCAAAGCGCGCGTGATCACCTTCGAGGTAGGCTACGGTCTCCCACTTTGACTGGACTGTATTAGATATCATTTAGTATATATTGCATCTGATTTAGGCTGGTAATTCTCGAGTTAGAACTTCCGTCCTTTTCATCTATTTTCTTCTTCTCCTCTTTTTTGACTCCGATTGAGCTTTAGACTAGAATAGTTCCATAAAATCCTTAGATTAGGCTTTGGGCATGGGTGGTGGTTTTGGGCTTAGCATTATTATCCTTGTTTAAGATTGGTAGTGATGACTTTAGGCTAGGTTTAAGCCTTAGGTGCTTTATCATAGAATGTACCGCCCTTATAGCTAGACGTAGCTTCCGGTAGGGCTCGTTTTGGATTGTGTTCTTTGTGCTAGTGCCTGAGACCTCTGAGGCTCGTCGCAGCCGTAGGTTTGGCTTAGTTGTGCTTGTTGGGAGCTTAGTAGTCATATTTTGGGGTTAGGCGCTGATCCTAGAGATATATCTTCTCCCCCCTGTGTAGATGATGAGCTATCTCTCGATTTCTGCTTTTCCTGTTTAGCGGTAGGCTTTTGGTGCCTTGTTATTATTGTTATTGTTGACTCGAGGCCGTAGTCGAGGAGCAATCGGATTCCAGGTTAGTTTTCCTTGCTGTGATAGTGTGGTATGATTAGGTATTTTTTTTCTGATTACGTGCACCTTGTTTGGATGCTGGTGATAGCATGCTTGAATTGATTGAGCATCTTCACTTGTTTGTGGCAAGACCTCATTACTTTCGTTGGATTTTAATACTATTTTTGAGAGGGAACTCTCACACTTTTACTATTTTCTAAATCTTATTTTTAACGGGAGTCATACCACCTGGTCTACTTTGAGAAATTAATTTTGAGACTTCGAAGATTCGAGGACGTGCTCTTTTTATACTGGCAGTTAGAGGCTTCGGGATGCGCTTGATTTTTTTTATGAATGTCCGGTGCGGCGTTGCCCTTTTTCTACATCGGCTTGGCTACTCACTCTCCGGTACCACTACGGGGATGCTTTATGGTATGTAAGACCCGGTTCGGGCCCAGACAGTGTATACGAACCTCCGGTGTCCCCTATGGGTCCCTCTGGCTAGTGCACCACTGAACCGGATGAGGGAGTTACATGGGTCCCACCTGGCAGGCCGGATGCCGGGGTGGATCTATACACTTGGATGTTGTTGTTCTCTGAGAGCCACCTATGATGTTACTGGTTTTTACATCAAACTTGCATTCATTAGCAACGTTCAATACTAGTATACTTGTTTGATATTTGGTCTCCCAATTTATGGGGGCCGGGGGTATGTTATGTACCATCCAAGGGTATGGGAGTCCGGCCGGTTATTATCTGATTATATTTGCTCTTATCTTGTGTGATATTTGTAGTTTATCTTCAGGGTGTCTTAGTCGGGATTTGTGATTGGTACTTCCTGCTAGGTTTAGTTGGGTTAGTTCTTAGGTAATTAGTGGTGGTAGTCGACTTTTCATCCTGGATTACTTAACTCATGTTGTGCTCTCGTATTGTGAATAGGTGTGACTCGCGTTTGCAGGTGCGTTTCTTAACTCTTTCTCCTTTCTTCTTGTATTCTAGCTCCTTGCTTGTGTTCCTGCGTTACCCTGGGTAGATCCTATTGTAGTTACTTGTGTTGTTCCTACCCCGTTTATATGCTTTTTATGCTTGCTTTATCTATGGAGCTCTGACGCCCTATGCCTGCTGAGTACCATTCGTGGTTACTCATACTACACTTCTGCCGCCTGCAGATCATAGTACAGGTTATCGCCGGTGATTTGGTCTTGGTGTGGAGTAGCTTACGTTCGGAGATTGGGTGAGCTCCTGGCGTCCAGAGTTGCCGATTTCCATATGTTTTAGCTAGGACTAGTCTTTACTTGCTTTCGAAGATTGTCTGTATCTACTTTGTATTTTACTTGTTTAAGCTTTGTACTCTGGTTTTGTTTAGATGCTCAACTATTGACTGATGCCAAGTCTTGGGAGCGGTTCCTTGGTTGTATATATGTCGACCCTTCTTTCTCCTCTTCGTTATCATTTATTTCTCTATTGGTTCCTCTTTGGTTTGATAGCTCGTTGCTTCTGGTTCCGGGCTATGGGTTAGGCTTACCTACTGGTGGGTTGTAGTAGGTACCATCACGACCTAAGGGATCGGGTCGTGACATATTGATATCTCATTCAATGGTTCAAAAGTTGTAACCCATTGTAAAGTTCTTTTCGATATATTTTCCCATTATGACCTTTCGATAAACCTTTGGGAGAGATCGAGTATGGTGTGTTGCAATTGTATAATCGAACGGTGACATTTCATCTCAACATTAGTAGAATCAAGATAGATAGTCTGCCTATAGACTGAAGGATACAACATGTTTCGTGAGATTTAGAAAACTTAGGTGGATCAAATGTTCAGTCGAAAATGCATGTAAAGATTTATTAAAGTCGTCATGTACTTTCAGATAAGATTCTCTTCACTCCTTTTAAAATATTCATTTGTTTATTCCCTCATTTTAAAATATAACTTTCCTTTTATAATTCTTTCATTGTGTCATTTGTACTTGTATTTGGTATTCTTTGAGTCCCATCCATCAAAATCTCGCGTCAAGTGTAAAAATAAAATAAAGGCTGCAAAATTGACTATGGTATTTCAAGTTGAAGGTTGGGGGCATGCAAAAAAAAGTGTTACTTCAAGGTGCCGTGAGAAAAATTGTTAAAGGATAATAGTTTGCTTTTAGAAAAGATGAGCCACAAAACATGCACAAAATGGTAGTGGGTCAAAGTATTCATGAGGAGTGTTTCAAAGGAAAATAAGGACTGTCTCTAAAGCGTCTTCAACCTATTCTCGCAATTACCAATAGAGTCAATCTTCCAAGCTGGGCGAATTCAAAGTCAAACTCCACAAGATATCTGAAATCACAAACAAGCCACAATTTAGAAAAACTAACAAGCCATTCTTTGTCTCAAAACAGGTACAAGCAAAATCTTGTAAGGAGTTCACGAGAAACAAATGACACAAAGGTAAGTTCTTGAATTTCTGTCTCTCCTGCAATATGCACATATTCATATCAACTTTAGTGAACATCAGAAGAAATTATATAATTAATAATAAAAAATAAAAAAAGAAGATTATTTTCCCTTAACAAAATCTGGGGCATTTTATTTTATGTTATTTGTTTTCTTTTATATTTGGAAAATGTACAAAAAAAAATTAAAATAAAATAAAAAAGTAAAACTTATATTAAACAAAATAATATTAATAATAAAGAAAAATAAAAATAAAAAATATATTAGTATAAATATATTTTATTTTCATGACTTCACAAGGCAGAATAACCCTTGGTTGCATATAGGGTACAATAACCGCTGGTCGCATATAGGGCACAATAACACCTATTTAATTCTCATTCTTCATAGGGCATAATAACCCCTGGTTGCATGTAGGGCACAATAACCTCTACTTTATTTTCATGTCTTCAAAGGACACAATAACCCCTGGTTGCATATATGGTACAATAATCCCTACTTTATTTTCACGTCTTCAGAGGGCACAATAACCCCTGGTTGCATTTCCATGACTTCATAGGGCATAATAACCCCTGGTTGCATTTTCATGGCTTCAAGGGCAGAATAACCCCTGGTTGCATGTAGGACACAATAACCCCTACTTTATTTTCATATCTTCACAGGCCACAATAACCCCTAGTTGCATTTTCATGTCTTCATAGGGCACAATAACCCCTTGTTGCATATAGGGAACAATAAACCCTACTTTATTTTCAAGTCTTCACAGGGCACAATAACCCCTGGTTGCACGTAGGGCACAATAACCCCTACTTTATTTCCATGTCTTCACAGGGTACAATAACCCCTTGTTGCATTTTCATGTCTTCACCGGGCATAATAACCCCTGGTTTCATATAGGGCACAATAACCCATATTTTACTCTCAAGTCTTCACAGAGCACAATAACCCCTGATTGCATATAAAGCACAATAGCCCCTATTTTATTCTCATGTCTTCACAGGTCACAATAACCCCTAGATGCATGTAGGGCACAATAACCCCTACTTTATTTTCATGTCTTCACAGGACATAATAACCCCTGGTTGCATATAGGGCACAATAACCCCTATTTTATTCTCATGTATTCACAGGCCACAATAACCCATGGTTGCATGTAGAGCACAATAACCCCTACTTTATTTTCATGTCTTCACAGGGCATAATAACCTCTGGTTGCATTTAGGGCACAATAACCCCTACTTTATTTTCATGTCTTCACATGACACAATAACCCTTGGTTGCATTTTGGGCACAAAACCCCCTTTTATTTTTATTTTATATCTGCATTGGGTACAAAAATATAATTTTTATGCCTAGTATAGACTTTGATAGCTTTATTAATAACTCACAAAATTTTCCTTGTGCAAACTGGAGCAGAAATTTTCGTTTTGTTTTGTTTGTTTTGTTTTTATGGTGTGCAGGTCTCGACCTAGTACACAAATTTGGAGTTCAAGAATAAAGTACTCATTTTGATTTGAGAAACAAACAATGTTAGATGTCAATGACATTTAGAGTTGCTTTCGACCCATGTAACAACTCGACATATCAGGAATCATGTTCTCAAAAATCAAGAATTCCAGAAGATCATGCGGAAGAGCGCCAACGACCCAAGTAAAATCATAAGTTTCAAGTCTTAAATTCAAATGTCAAGATCAAAGTTCGAGATCGATGTACCTATCAAAAGAGAGCGAAGTGATAGCCGAAGATTCAGGACTAGTGGAGTAGATAGGATCTTGTATTTTTCCCTTCTCTTCTATTGTATTTTTGCCTTTTGATGTACTAACAAGAGCTACGGACCAAAATCTTGACAAAACCTCAGTCGACTATCCAAATTATTCTCTTCTCCATCCATATACTTGAAATACACCTAACTCCTTGTCATTAACATAGAATAGGTAGTTTGTCCAAAGTTAGGGCTCGATTAAACCTTTTCTCTTTTACTTGTTTTTTCATTTTTGAATAAAATTAGTCACATTGTTCACATCTTTGCATGAAAACTCTTCATGTTTCCAAGCAAAGAGGGGCATGCTGTGAACACCTAATTTTTGACCTAACTTAAGATTTTACACCATTTTTAATACTTAAATATTATTTTTAGTAGGTTTATATTTTTACAACAAATTATATGGTCTCCTTATGTTTAAAGCTTAATAAATAAAGCTTGTGAAGTTAATGTATTTGTTTTTTATATAATCTTTCAACTTTTACCAATCTAAAATATGTATATATTATGAAAAAGGAAAAGAAAAAAAGCGAGTCCTAAAAATTTCAAATTACCTCACCCTTTATTCTAATTACCCTCAAACTCACATAACTTATTCTTCCTAAAAATCCTCTTCCCACTTATTTTATTTATTGTTATTTTTATTTTTTTCTGTCTTTTGTGTTTCACATAAACCCTCACCCCATACGATTTTTTCTTTATTTTTTAATTTATTTTATTTCTTTTCTTTTCTATTTTTCTGCCCCTAGAAACTCTCAACCAAATCTTCAACTAAATAACATTCTCCACTCCTTCACGTAACCTTTAATTAGCACCAGACTCACACCCCAAAATATTATAAAAATACACATACAATACATAGGAAAGGGACACGGCAAAGAGAAAAAAAAGAGACTGCATAGAGAAAAACACAGAGAGAAAGAGATAATAAGAGTGACTTTTATTTTTTGAGAATTAAGTCAGCTTTCGAGATTTTATTCGTGGTTTCGGATTTCATGGCTCTTTAAAGGTAATTTATAATTATCTTTGAAAATCAGTAGATCGTAGCAATTACTTTTTTTGTGGTGAATCAATTTTCACGAAGAGGTAATTCTAAATTCTTGTATGATTTAAATGAAACGATTGTACAAAATTTGATCCCAATAATATGAAGTTCTTCGAATCGCATGTTATGATTATGTAATATCATTTTGTGATGTATGTGGTGAGTTATTTTTAAGAATTTACGAATGTTTAAGAAACGTAACTGGAGACGCTTCTTGCTAAAATGTTTAAATAAATAAAGAAGTGTAAATCAGCCATAGGATTTAAACTTATAAAGTTTCAAATAACTTGTACATTTTTATTATTCTCTTCAGATGCTTGCTATTAATTTATATTTTTATGGGTTCTGTGATATTTAATTGTTGAATTTGAATAGTTATCGTTTCTTTTGGCCTAGATTTCATTTAAGGGAGATCTTGTTTTGTCAGAATATGATATAAGTTAAGGCTGAATTAATTATTGATTTAGAAAAGCTATGTGAAATATGTTTTAGTCCTTTTAATTTATTTATTTTAATAAAAATAGTTTACCTTTAGAATAAGCGTAGGATAATTATGCCTTTAATTCAAATTGTTAAGTATATATAATTAAGAGGAGGTATGAATTTTATTTAGGGATTAATTGTTGAAAAAAATAAATAAAAAGAATTGTATAGGAATAGAAGCGAGAATGAAAAAAATTTAAAAAACAAAGGAAGTTGAAGAAAGAGATTCAGAAAATAAGAAGGATATATATATATATATATATATATATCGAAAAGGAACAGGCATTGAAAATAATAATAATAAAAAAAGTTTAAAAAATGAAAAGAAACGTAACAATCAAAAAGGGAAATAAAAAATATTAAAAAAGTAAAAGAGAGTAAAAGAAACGAAAAAGAAAATTTAAAAAAAATGAAAAAAAAGAAACGTGAGCAGAAGCTCAAAGGAAAAATGAATGAAAAGTGATAAGGAAAAGCATAAAGAAAAAAAAAAGTAAAAAAAAAGAAGAAGAACCAGAACGTGCAAACCAAAAAAAAAAAAAAAAAGAAAAAAAATGTAGTTCTAGAAAATAAGAAGGAAAAATTTTCTTTTCAAGAATTGGTCTTAATTTATTTAGAATTTTCTTCCTAAAATTAATCCTAAATTCCATAAAATTCTACCTCCTATTTTAATCCAACTACTTATTTTAAGTCCAACTTAAAAAAAAGAAGACAATCCTAAAATTACTCAAACTCTAATTCCTACATAAATCCTAATTCCTAGCAATTAGATGCCTATGTATACTCTACCCATAATAGCATAACAAATATAATAGTGCAGTTTTAAATGCGCTTAATCAATCAAAAAATTTTGAGGATAAATAACATTTTTATTATTAAACTAATAAATATAATATATCCAAAATAATCTTAAGCCATATATAAATCAATAAAGCGACCGTGATATAACCACGGGACTCGAGGGGTGTCTCAAACCTTCCCCTCGGTCAACAGAATTTTTATCCGGATTTCTAATTCGCAGACCAGAATATAGAGTTATTTCCTTTTGATTAGGGATTTAAATAAGATGACTTGGAACACCAAAACTCAATTTCAAGTGGCGACTCTGAAATAAAATAATCCCTTCTCAAAACGTCACTTTAATTGGAAAAACTCTTTTTTTCAAAACATTCACACGTTTGAAAAAAATAGGGGTGTGACATTTATTACACAAAATCGTTAATAAATCCAATTCCATCATGGCATATGCGTGCCTTCCGAAGCTTGTAATTTATTTTAATCTCTTCCCCTGTTGCGGAGAATAATCGTGTAGTACCTATATTGAGGTACTTTTTAGGAATTAATCACTCAATAATGCAATTTTAATCTGCGCCTCTATCAAATAATGTTATTTTATGGATGGCATAATCGTTAATTATTACTAATGTAAGAGGTATGTGATAGCTTTGCATTCTAATGATTGTAATTGCATTAATTCCTAAATTAGATAGAAGTTCTTCAAGAGCCTCTACTTCTTTTGATGTTTCTCCAGGTTCGGATTTATAGAGTATCGGCTCTTGATTAGGTGGTAGATCATTTAATATGTTATTAGTAATTGACTCAACTTCTAGAATGTTAAGTCTTTGCTTAATATCCTTTATTTCATCTTTTACCTGTATTAATTCCATTTGAATACTTTGTAGGGTTGTTTCAGGCTTTGTCAAATGCAATTATAGAAAATAGTGCTTAGTTTAGAATGTTCCAAGGATATATAGGGATTTGTGCAATTATGTACCATTATTTGCTTCCCAATTAGGTATATAGAAGAGAGACCAATTATTGTAAAGAGATACTGAGAGAGAAATATGGACGAACTTCTTAGCTTGTAGAGGAAGAAACCTCATATTTATATCAATCTAAGATTGAAATTCAAGTTTTACTTATCAAATTACCTTGTAATGGAGATTTCCTACACGTGTATTATCTCTACTAGTTCTTTTATGAGAAGAAAGAAACTTAACTAGGGATGTTTGTGCTAGATTGGAGTGTAAAACTGTGAATAGGTGATGAGTGGTGGATTTTCACTCATTTGAGGATCTTTTCTTATTAGTTTTGGCTTGCTTTAAGTTAGAATTAGTTCTTGTAATGTGGTTTTCTTCATATTTGAAGGAAAATGAAGTGGAGAGTTTATTCGGAAGACATTTGAAGAAACCAAGAAAACTTGAGGTAAAAGGAGGTCAAGGGCTAAAAAAATATAAAATCTAGCAAAGAAAATACCCTTCACAAACCCAGTCAGACGACCCACGAACGCGGAGTTCTGGTCAACAATTGACTGTGAATGCGCCCATAGGTCTAGAATGTGGAATCCTGGTTAACGAAGGGCCGTTAACGCGCCCATACAACCGCGGACACATAGTCCGGTCAACTCAAGTTCGCAAACACAGAAAACTCTCCACAAATGCGGAGAGTCACTTTTTAGGCACCTGGGCAGATTGGGAATTTCACCAAATTGATCCTAAAAACCCTTTTTTACACTCACCAATAGTCATTATTCAGAGGAAGGATCCATACTTGAGAGAATTTCCATAATTCTTAGATGAAAGTAGAGAGAAAAACTCTCAGTGTTCCTCTTTGGGTTGAGACTTTGAAGGCAAGTTTCCTCACAATTCAGATTTGGGTTTGAAGATTGTGTACTTAATAGTAAAATCTCTTGTTCCCTTATTCATTCTTTGATTTGCATTGCTAGAATTATGGGTGTAATTGTTTCTATGAAATTGGGGTTTTGTGCTAGAAATAGACAAAACTATTTGAGTAGTTGAATTATCATTCTATTACTTTTGTGATTCCTTGATTCCATGCTTAAATTCATGAAATGGGTTTAATCTAGTTTTCATGCTTTAATGTTTGATTTGAGAGTGCACGCTCGAATCTAGCTTCTGGTCTTGTGGGTTGCTAGAAAGAGAATTCTTGAAGTGGAGAATTACATGAATAGTCATATATTTTAACTTTGAGTCCTAAGTTTGAGATCGAAAGGAGAAGATTTGGGTCTACTTTGTTGAATGCTAAACTTGCTAGAAATAGGGGTTTAGACTAAGGTATTGGATTGCTTTATTGTTGATCATGATGTAGACCAAAAGGAGATTTCGTGATATAACTCTTTGAGACCGAAAGGAGATTAATGTTGAATTATAATGATCTAGCCTATCTATGATTGATTTAGCATGTCTTGAATTGCAATGGATCATTTGAGTGTGGATTGAATTCCAAATTTCCCAATTCCCATATATCCCTTGCTTGACAATGTGTTTGCCCAAATCCATCATCTTGTACCCAAATCCCTCTTAATTTGATAATCTCGTATATTATGTGTTTAGGTTAAAACTAGTAACTATTTCTTCTTTGTCTCTTCATTTGCCGACAAATTATTCCCTATAGGATTCGGCCCCAACTCTCTTATTGGGTTTTTATTGCTAACGAACGCGTACTCTTTGAACTTGTTTTGAGGGTAATTTGAGCATTATCAAATAATGGCGTCGTTGCCAGGAAGCAATTAAGCATATTGAATTGATTTAGAATTTCTAGTTTACTTGTTTCTATCAAAATTGTGAATAGTTTTCTTTAATTTCTTTTGCTGTGTTTCTATTGCTTTTTGTGATCATCATATGTTTGAGAGTGGTATGCCCTACACCGACCCATGGCCATGTGGTGAAATGAATGTGATAAGTCAATTTAGGCTCAGGATCATGGATTGAAAACTCATTTGGGTGAGAAAACCCTACACCTACTTTCCCAAAAAAGGAAAAGCTTTGCAACATGCACCTAACTCAGTGCCATTAGATGGACAAATTCGAGTTTGTACTCACAACTCTTAGGGTAAAGGTGAGAAAAATAATGGAGGTAGAAGCAACTCCTTATCCAATGGCCAGAAAGATAAGAGTGTCAAAACTTGCACCTAGCTAGGTTCTATGAGATTGTCTGACTCGAGTTTAGGATTGCAACTTTGGAAGCTAAAACGAGAACAAGAAAAGGGGTTATGGCGGATATAAAATATGTTTTGTTCTTTTGCAACCAATCGAAACCAATAACAATACAAGAAGCCGAAATTAATGAGATGATACTAAAGTTGCAAGAAAAATCCAAGAAGATAATTCATGGCAACTTGAATTCTTGTGGAATCGAGAGTGTCACTCAATTGAGGGTGAATAATCATGAAAATCAATGCTCAAGTGGCCTAGTTACTCTCTCACTCTTACCCAAGGATCCAAAATGAAAAAAAATTATTCAAAGTTGGGTAAGAAATTCATGTCTTCAAAGTAGAGAGATAGAGCCAAACTCTTGATGCTCTCATCCACTCCCCATGCTTTTCGGAGATAAATTGATCCAAAGTTGGGAAGAAGGTTTATTGCCTCAAAGTGGAAATAAAAAGGGTGATGTACCGGCATCTCCCCGTGACGTTAAATTGTGCGCTTAATGAGAGGCAACCCATCAATATCCAAATAAATTTTGTTCTTAGTTTAATTTTAAGCTTTTCGTTTTTAGAATAGCTTCAAATTTTTGTTTTTGACTAATCCTCATAGTTTCAAAGTCTTTGATGAATGTTTAGATAGGTTTAGAAGCAAAATGTTTATTGGGATTGAAGTTTGGGGTTGAAACACCTTAAAAATAAGACTTGGGCAAGTTTTTGGGCACCGAGGATCGCCCAATGTGACCGGGCGGATAGCCCTTTTGACCTCTCCCTCGCCGAATCAGACAAAAAAGTCCTAAATTTTTTTATATCATTCAGGGATCTTCCATAAATATGGAGTAGGGCTCTGAATGGGGAGGTTAAACCCTCCGTGAATACACCTATTCCGCCACGAATGTGGAGTTTAAATGGGCACAAAGGTGAGAAAGCGCCAACAAGTCCGCAAATGCGGATAGTCAAAGAGGCCACAATTAATAAAAAGTCTGAACTTCGTTCAAAAGGAGCAATTTTTTAACCAAAAATTCAAAAATCCGCTGGAAGATTAGAAATGCGCCCACAGGACCACGGATGCACCTGTCCAGTCAGCTGATGAGTGGTGGATTTCCACTTATTTGAAGCGCTTTTCGTAGTTATTTTGGCTTTCTTTAGTTTAGAATTGGTGCTTTTGATATGATTTTCTTCATATTTGCATGAAAAAATGGAGAGTTGATTTAGAAGATGTTTGAAGAAATCAAGTGGAATTGAAGCAAGAAGAGGTCAATTGGAAGAAACTGAAGTTGGCAGAAAAGTTCAGATCGCGACCGTGTGAAAAAGAGGTCACGATCACGTAGGCCAAGAAATCCATACCTCGCTACCACATAGTCAATGTTTGCGAATGCGTTATCCCATGACGCTACTCATCACAATCGCGTGAGTAAGTTGTCACGACCATGATAAAGGACTCGTCTGGCACCTGGGCATATTGGGAATTTCACGAAATTAATTCATAAAACCCTTTTTACACTCACAAGCAGTCATTCTTCACCAATTCAAGATTTTAGACAAAAATTGTAGTTCATCTTTTAGATTAGACTTTAAAAAGAAAAAATTGTAGATTTTAAGTTGGGTTGATACCTTAAAGGCAAGTTCCCACACATTTCATATGTGGATTTGAAGATTGTGTTTATATTAGTAAATCTTTATTCTCTTCTTCATTTCCTTGCTTTAATTTGCTAAATTTGTGGGTGTAATTGCTAATTGGGATTGGGGTTTTGTGCTAGAAATAAACAATTTATTTGGGTCTTAATTGCTCATTCTAATGATTTTGTATGTGATTCTATGCTTCCATGACTAGGGATTAAACTAATTTTAATGTTTTTTTCTATGATTTGAGAGTGCACGGTTGAATCTAGCTTCCGATCTTCATGGGTTGCTTGGAAGAGAATTCGTGAAGTGAAGATTTAGATTAATAATCATGTTTGGCTTTGATTCCTAAATTTGAGACCGAAAGGAGATAATTTAGGTTTACTTTGTTGAATGTTAATCTTGCTAGAAATAGGGGTTAGATTAAGGTATTGGATTGAATGTTGTTGAATATGATTTAGACCGAAAGGAGATTTCGTGAGAAAACACTTTGAGACTGAAAAGTGGTAAGTGTTGATTGATGATGATCTAGCCTACCTTTGATTGATTTGTATGTGTTGAGATGGCAATGGATCGTTGAATGTGTATTGAGTTTCAAATTTCTAAATCCCCATTATCCCCTGCTTCATATTGTCTTTGCCCAAGCCCCTTGTTTAGTTACTATAATAGCTCTTAATATTATAATCTTGTATTCTTAAGTTTAGGTTCAAGCTTTTAGCTAGTTATCCTTTACCTTTTCGAGTGCCAACTGTTTCTTTCTTTTGAGATTCGACCCCAACTCCTAGTTGATTATTTTTGTTGATGACGATCGCTTACTCTTTGAACTTGTTTTGAGGGTTGATAACACTTAACTACACTCTTATGATTCGAAGTGTAGGCAGTCGCTAACAAGTATAAACCCAACGATGATTTGAATCGATCACACGAGGAACAATGTGCAGGCTATTGAAGAAATAAAGAATTACAAGCTACTAATTTGAACCCAAAACAAAAGATACAATTATGATGTGAGGATATCAAGTAACAATTTAGGATAGAGTAGAACAAGGACAAAAGCCTTTTCAAGCAAGCATACCAATGGGATTTGGGAATGGGAAGTTAATCAACACCTATACGATCCATTGCATATTAGCTTCATACAATCTCAATTAATCATGGATAAAATCATATATGCCTTGGAATCTAAATTTTCCACCTATTCCTCTCGAATAAAGGCACATACTTCTCAACTAGTTCTCACGAACCTAGTCAAGTGACAACACAATTAATCCAATTATAGGAATTGCATGGATAACTATTTCTAGCTATTATCTGATATATGGATTGTTACACCACAAATTATGCACCAATCAACCATTCCCAAACTCAATTGACTCTCAGAAGCTTAATCAAAGTAAATGGGCAAGTCCTAGGAGTGATCAAATCCATTGAAAAGCAATTAAAGCATGAAATTGATTGGATAATCAAAGAGTATTCAACTAAGTACAAAAGCACAAGGTAAAGATTAACAACCCAAATATTGTTTATCACTAACACAATATCCAAATCACAAAATAACAACTACACCTAGGAGTTATTGCTTTATCACAAAATAACAACTACACCGAGGATTTAAGCATTATAAAGCAAAGAGTTAAAGAAAGGGTGAAAAATAATTACAAATCAGGCATTCAATCTTCACTCTAATGGTGTTTGTTGTGGAAACTTTCTCTCAAAGCGATGCCCTAGTTCCCCCAAAATATCTTATTCAGTGTGTGTTCAGTGTTGCTTGCCCTAAATGGCTATGCCTTACTGTATATTGTGAATTGGGATAAACAAGGTGAATTTCTAAAACTGCCCAGACGCCTGGCACATTTCCTTCTCCATGTTCGCGGAGGTATTACTGTGTTCGCGAGGGTATTACCGCGTTTGTGGGTCCTAGTGGACTTGTATTCCGCATTTGCGGAAGATTTTATCACGTTCGCGGTTCATGGATGACTGAAGGTCCGCGTTCGCGGAGAACATTTTGATACCAGCTCTAAATTCTCTATTTTTAGCTCCATTTTGCCTCAATTTCCATTCTTTTCCATCAAAACTCCTAGCCAACAAAAATATACCTGCAACAACCATATTCAAGGGACAATTAGCCTCTTTCTCTACTTGAGTGATACAAAATCATAAGAAAAGAGCTCCAAATGAGTGAAAATCACCCACTCATCAATACCCCCAACTTAGAAACTTTGCTTGTCCTCAAGCAAAACAAAATGAAAACCACAAGAGGTAATCAAGTTAAGCACAACACACTTTCATTACAACTAAGGATCGTGGTCATGACTTTGGTTGGTACTAACAAATAGTCCTCATGCAAACTTTTCACAAAAGAAACCCCTCATTCTCATGGTACATTTTTCAAGAACCAGGAATCATTAAGTGACGACAACTCAAACTCAAGAAGTGTCTCAACTCTTTAGCTCTTTAACATGCTCACTTGATTCAATTAGAAATTATCAAATCACCACTTAATCAACTTACATTCTCTCTAGAGAAAAGAAATGTCCCAAAACACTCACAATGTATTTACAAACATTGGACAAAAGCATAAACACTCACACTCACAATAGAACATCTTATGAACACAAATGCCACACCATAGGCTTGCCCATATTTTCAATCAACATTGACTAAACTTCATTTGGTTAGAAATCACAAATGACTTTGTTAAGCTTGTAATGAAGGTTTAGGGAAGGTTAGGATATCATTTAGGTACAAGTGACTAAACCCTCCTTGAACTCTACTCAACTCATCATTTTCCAACTTTTCCACATTTTCTTCCCTTTCCAAACCAATGCACATTTACAGTTTCACTTTTCTCATTTTCACTCTAGATGCCCCACATGCAACCATTTTAAAATTTTGGAGGATTTAAGACTCATCTAATCACTTTCTTTCTTTCTCTTTTTTTTTTTCAAAACTTTTTTTCTTTATGACTTTTTCCTCCTTTCATCATTCTCTCTGTTTTTTCTTTATATATATATATATATAGCAAGCTCTTATGTGATAGGCATCTCTTGTATGAGTTTCCCATAACACCCGCAACTTAGGCTTTTAGCCTCAACTATCACAACTTCAAGTTCAAGGAGGAAAAGGGTTCAAGAGAGAAATGCATTTTCAAAATGGGTAAGGCTTTTAATAAGGTTTGCAATAAAAAGGAATTAAGCTCAATGGGGAAAACTAAGGATATATTTAGTCCAAAGGTGGGATTTTTAGGCCAAGTGGACTTCAAGAACAATCAATGAAAGCCTAAGATCATTTTTCCAACCCAGCTCAATTAAGACCAATATTTCAAGACCAACCAGGCAAGTTCTAGGTGGCACAAGCGGACATAAGGCATTATTCAACAACTCACCACACATGGCATGCAAATCACTCAAGATGATTCAAAATCTTATTTCCTTTTCAACATACAAGTGGCATCGAACATTTAAACCACTAATGAATCAAAAGTCACAAGAGTTTTCACAGAATCATTCAAAACATGCTCAACTTTCAAAATGGAGGGGTATGTTTAAAACATTTTTCACATACAAGACTATGTTCTTAGTACCAATCAAGCCACAATCTCCCAAAAAGACAACGATTTTTCCTTTAAGAAAGCCGTCAACCAATCCATTATTTGGCAAACTCATACATCTATTCGGAATCGGCTACTCAGACTTCACCACATATGGTTACTCAGACTTCACCACACATATATGGCTACTTAGACTTCACCACACAATAACAGTCAAACACACTCACAACCAATCGACGATTTACCCATGGAAAGTCATCACTCTATCCATCATAGGGCATCGCCACTCAACAATACCATCACAAATAAATAAAAAATAAAAAATAAAGAAGCTATCAAAAGAAATGAAAAACTAATAAAACAAAAATGACTAATCCATCACAATTTAAATCAAAATCCCGACAAGGGAACATCATCCTAATAACAACAAAATAAGCATCCAAAATAGCAACCCCAACAAAGAAGTACATAACAAATGATCACAAGGGATGCACCCCCAACTAAAAATGAAACATTGTCCTCACAGTACAAATATCAAATAGAGAATACGAGGGGCTCCCTGGAATGCATCACTCTGAACTCGAGCAGGATGGAAAAGTCAAATCCTTATCATCAGAAGCACCGCTACCACATAAGCTCCTAAGCTTGCCCATCGTATTGCTAAGGAATTGGCTCTTCTTCTTCTCGTGCTCCCTGAATTTCCTTTGGCGCTGCTCAATCTTCCCTTGTCTCCGACTCATATGCTCAAGTCAGTCAGACATCAACTTCTTTGCAGTAGCTACAGAAGCAATAGTGGGTGGAGGGAATCCCTCTGAGGTGGGGGCTCCAGATGAGCCAGAAGGAAGCCTAGCAACCAACTCTCTAACCTGAGCATCAACCCCATAAATCTGGGAAGAGATGACGCATAGTGGCAGGTCCAAACTGAAGTAGTCCTGCATAAGTGGAGGCACCATTCACAGAATCAGGCTTGATGAACTGGCCAAACTCAGGGTCTAAAACATCAATCTCCCTTTTCTTGTTCTTGCTACCCTGGCTACCCTTCTTCTTTAATGGGTGAATCTCCTTTCCCAGTTTCTTCTCTTCATCGGTAGGGTGCTTTAGCACCCCAGCATTATAGCACAATTGAGTAATCAATGATTAAACAATGATGCTCTTGGCTCTCCCCTGTGCCAACTCACATATATGGTCAACAGTAAGCCGCCTCACATTTACCTCTAAACCATCCAAGATCATGGCAATCACAAGTGCTCTGTCCAAAGTAACCTCGGTATCATGAGTGGAAGGGATAATCCGAGCACATATAATAGAAATCCAAGATTTGGCCTCGGTGCTGAAGTAACATGATTCAATCCCCCTATTGGACACAAATCACTCCAGAGGCTCTCCGTCATGTAACTTGTCCACAAGATATTAATTTCCCAACTCTTGTATCGGTCCATGTACTCCTTATTATCAGCATCTGGGAGACCATATAATGCATTAATGACCGTTGGGCTGAAATTGACTTGCACACCTCGAATGGTGGTTACCACGGCTTCTCCAAAATCGGTTTCTAGAGCATTGGCATAGAATTTCACCACTAATGTGTGATTAGCCTTGATAGGCTCAGTGGAAAAACTTATCCATTTGCTAGGCACAAGCCGGCCATAGATGTCCGGCATCCCATCCTCAAGTTTCCCTAAGCAAATGCCCTTTTCTTTTACCACGACTCGGCCAGAGTTTTCGTCATATTTCTTGGCACAATAGAATGATAAGAACCTGCTCGCATCAAAATAATCTTCTTCTTCAATTTTTGATGTAATTTCGGGAGCATGGGAGATAGTATCGGAAGACATCCTGAGCTCAAAGTACCTACAAAAGACGACAATATGTTAAAAGTTCTTATGGATACTTAAATCAATGTATTAGGAAGTATTTAGGCCAAATAAATAATTAAAAGAAGTCCCGAGCTACGCTAGACGTAGCTACTATTTTGGAGACAGCATCACTGTGTTTTCTACATTCACGGAGAAATAGCCACGTTCGCGGCTCAGCATGACTCAGACCTCCACGTTCGTGGGCCAACTGACCGCTAGCATATGGAATCAGATTCCTCTGCATTCATGGCTAGAGGTCTGCGTTCGCGGAGTTGTCTTCTCCCTCAGAAAATTTCAAATTTTATGGGTATTTAGTCGAACACCTTGAGGGCACTAGTTTTTGACGTACTTTCTCATAAATTTAGCCCACCCCCCCCCTCGATCATACCCCAAAACTAATCTAACAAATAATCACAACACATCCAATACCAAATCTACCCCATAAACCAACTTTTGCACCCAAAAAATTCAATTTCAAATCAAAAGACATTAAAGCACCATTTTTTTTAAGTTTTACCTACCAAAATTGGAATAAAGAGAGGGGTGAAAGAACGTACCTTGAGAGTTGATTCCGAAAACAAAGCTATGAGCTCGGGAGCAATTTTGACGAGGGAGAATTTGAGGGAACTTTTCATCTCTTGTAAGTGAAGAAAAACTTATGCTTACCCTCTTTACAGTTTTGTCTCTTCAATACCTTAAAAATTGTTCGTCCTTTTGCGTTCGCGGAAAAATGGGATCGTTCACGCCAGGTGAGAAACTTTGACATATGCGTTCACGGTGAAGAGGTCACGTTCATGGAGGGTCGGTAACTTTGACCTATGCATTCGTTGACACCCATCCGTATTAGTGGGGAACACCTGATGCCTGAACAACTGACAACACTCTGGACTTTTCGACGATGGCTGGGTCAATTCGGCGACTCGCCCAACACATTTTTGCGATCTTCAGCTCCCAAAAAGTGTTCCAAACCTCATTTTGAAGGTCCCCAAACTTCAATCCCTATAGAATTTTTTCTTCCACAAACACTTTCGAACACTTTGAAATCATGAGGATTAGTCAAAAATAAAATCCTAATATATCCTAAAAACTCAAAATTAACTAAGAATTAAAATTTTTTGATACCGATAGGTTGTCTCCCATCAAGCACACAATTTAACGTCGCAGCGCAACGCCGGTTACATCACTCTTTGTGTTTCCACTTCAAGGCAATGAACCTTCTCCCCAATTTTAAACAACTTTCTCTTCGAAGAGCATGGGCACAACATGAGAACATAAAAAATTTCACTCAATCTCTCCACTTTGAAGATTTGAATTTCTTACCCAACTTTGCATTATTTTTTCGTGGAGGAGCATTGGGCAATAGTGAGAGGGTCACTAGGCCATTCGAACATCGAACTTCATAATCCTTGGCCCTCAAGTGAATGACATCATCACTTTTAAATGAACTAGAGTTGCCATATGATCTTTTTGGCTTTTTCTTGCAACTCTAGTATCATTTCCTTGATTTTGGCATCTTGGAATTTTATTGGCTGGGCTCTGTTGCAAATACCAAGATTTCATCCATGTTAATCACAACCTTTTTTTCTTGAGATTCCAACTCCAAATAGTTAATTTTGACCATTTGACAAGCAGCATTACATACTCCAATTCTTGGTCTCACATTGGTCTTCAAAGTAGCAATTCCAAACTCGAGTTGGATCATTTCATGGCACCGAGTTAGGTGCAAGTTGCGGAATTTATCCCTCATTTGGAACATTAGATCTCTTAGCATCACACCCTTTGCAAGTCATTCAGACAAGTACAAGAGACAAGTTTGACTCACAACATCCATCTCTTCACACATCTCTTCATCTAAAGAGGAATTCACATAACTATTCCCAACATGAAGTCCACTACAACAAGGCCATGGGTCATCAACATAGGGCTTGCAATCACCAAACATTGTTTCTTCACAAGAAGCCATAGAACCAAACAAAAATAAACCAAAAAAAAATATTCACAATTTGGATAGAAACTAGTAAACTATAAATTCTAAATCAATTCAATATGCCAAATTGTTCCCCAGCAGTAGCGCCATTTTTTTAACGCTCAACTGCACTCTTATGATTCGAAGTGTAGGCAGTCGCTAACAAGTATAAACCCAAAGATGACTTGGGGTCAATCCCACGAGGAACAATGTGTAGGCTATTGAAGAAACAAAGAATTACAAGCTACTAATTTGAACCCGAAATAAAAGATACAATTATGATGTGAAGATATCAAGTAACAATTTAGAATAGAGGATAGAGGAGAACAAGGACCAAAGCCTTTTCAAGCAAGGATACCAATGGGATTTTTGAATGGGAAGTTAATCAACACCTATACGATCCATTGCATATTAGCTTAATACAATCTCAATTAATTATGGGTAAAATCATATATGCCTTGGAATCTAAATTATCCACCTATTCCTCTCGAAAATAGGCACATACTTCTAAACTATTTCTCACGAACCTAGTCAAGTGACAACACAATTAATCAAATTATAGGCATTGCATGGAATCACTATTTCTAGCTATTATCCGTTATATGGATTGTTACACCATAAATTATGCACCAATCAACCTTTCCCAACCTCAATTGACTCTCACAAGCTCAATCAAAGTAAATGGGCAAGTCCTAGGAGTGATCAAATCCATTGGAAAGCAATTAAAGCATGAAATTTACTGGCTAATAAAAAACTCATTCCATATATTAAAAAGTATTCAACTAACTACAAAAGCACAATGTAAAGATTAACAACCCAAATATTGTTTATCATTAACACAATATTCAAATCAACAAATAACAACTACACCTAGTATTTAAGCATTACAAAGCAAAGAGTTGAAGAAATGGTGAAAATAGTTACAAATCAAGCATTCAATCTTCACTCTAATGGTGTTTGTTGTGGAAAATTGCTCTCAAAGCTATGCCCTAGTTCCCCGAAAATATCTACGTGCCCTAAATGGCTATCCCTTAGTGTATATTGTGAATTAGGATCAAAATGGTGAATTTCCAAAACTGCCCAGACAGCTGGCACATTTCCTTCTTCGCATTCGTGGAGGTATTACTGCGTTCATGGGTCCCAGCGGACTCTTATTCCGCATTCGCAGAACATTTTATCATGTTCGCGGTACATGGCTGACTGAAGCTCCGTGTTCGCAGGTCAGTTGACCTCATTCGCAGATAATATTTTGTTGCCAGCTCTAAATTCTCTATTTTTAGCTCCAATTTGCCTCAGTTTCCATTCTTTTCCATCAAAACTCCTTGCCAACCAAAATATACCTACAATAACCATATTCAAGGGATAATTAGCCTCTTTGTCTACTTGAGTGCCCCAAAATCATAAGAAAAGAGCTCCAAATAAGTGAAAATCACCCACTCATCAAGGGTAATTTGAGCTTTATCAAAAATGGCACCGTTATCGAGGAGCAATTAGGCGTATTGAATTGGTTTAGGATTTCTAGTTTACTTCTTTCTATCTAGATTGTAAATAACTGTCTTCACTTTCTTTTGTTTAGCTTCTATGGCTTTTTGTGTTCATATGTTAGGGTTGTATGCCCTATACCGACCCATGGTCATGTCCCGAATCGAATGTTATAAGCAAATTTTAGCTTAGCGATGTGGATGAAAAGCTCAATTGGGGTTAAAAAGCCCTACACCAACTCTCTCAAGAAAAGGAAAAGCTCCCCAAAATGCACCTAAGTTAGTGCAATAAGGTGGTCAACTTAGAGTTTGAACTCTTTTCTTAAAAACATGGTTGGAATGAGAGAGGAGGTAGATGATACTCCTTATCTAATGGTTGAAAAGAGCGAAGAGGTGTCTCATGACTTTCACCTAGCTTGGTTCTATGAGATGGTCCAACTCTAGGTTGAGATCAAAACTTTGGAGGCTAGTGTGAAAAAAAGGGATTGTGGTGGATATTGAGGATATCTAGGGTCATTGCCGCCAACCCAAACCAATAACAATCCAAGAATCCCGAAATAGATGTGATGATACTAAATTTATGTAACAGAACCAGAAAGATCATTTATGGCAATTTTAATTCATACGGAATCAAGATTGGCACTCAAATGAGGGCCAACAATCATGAAAAGCACTGCTCAAGTGGTCTAGTGACTCTCTCAACCCTACCAAAGGATCCAAAAATGAAAGTTTGATGCAAAGTTGGGTAGGAGATTCATTGCCTCGAAATGGAAATACAAAAGGTGATGTACCCGGCGTCGTGTCGCGACGTTAAATTGTATTCTTGATGGGAGGTAACCCATCTGTATCAAAAAAAGTTTAATTTTAAGTTTTAATTTCTAGATTAGGTTTGATTTTGTTTTTGACTAATTCTCATAATTTCAAAGTTTGTGGTGGTGCTTTGAATAGGCTTGAATGCATAAAATTGATTGGGATTGAAGTTTGGGGTGAAAACACCTTCAAAAATAGGAGTTCACACATTTTTTGATGCCTGGGTGCGCCTAAGAAATTGGACAGATCGTACTTTTTGCTCTTCCATTGCCCGAATGGACAGTAGCTTCAGCACATCTAGCACCAAGTTACTCATCGTGATCGCGACAACCTTTGGCCATGATCGTGATGTTAAATCCTCAGGTCCTTCATCATGAGTGACTGGTGTCACGTTCGCAAAAGGTAAAAAACCTTCTTGTCACGATCGCGAGGAGTAGGGTCGTGACCGCGATGACTTACATGAATTTTAAAAAGCAGCAGTTCTAAAATTCAAGTTTAGTGTTCCACATAACTCCCAAACGTCCCAAAAACTTCTCCCCCAATAAAATTAATTTCTCAGATCATTTGTTGGAAAGAATCCATTTCAAGCTTTCGTTCTTCACTTAAGGTATGACTTCTCCCTTCCTTTCTTGATCTATGCTTGAAATTTGTAAGTTAGTTGCAAAAGGGTTGATTCTCGCCCTTAATTTTTTTTTATGATTATTAGTGTTGAAAACTTAATGATCAGAAAGTTTGGGAAAGATTAAAAAGTATAGCCGATGACAAAGCTCCTAGAATAGATGGCTATACTGCTTGTTTCTTCAAGAAGGCTGGGCAGGTGGTGAAAGAAAATATTTACTCAGCAGTTAAGGAGTTCTTCAAGATAGGTACAATGTGCAAGATCATAAATTGCACTACCCATTTTCCTCTAATTCTCTCTCAATTTCTCCTCTGTTCGTCCTCTTACTCTTAATTCTTCTTCCTTCTTCTTCTCATCTGCATTTCAGCCCATTGATACCTTTATTTTGGTATCAATTGGTATCAGAGCTAGGTTAATCTTAAAGCTATGGGACCACGAAAAACTACTGAGACAGTTCCTTTAAACCTAAAATTGATCGCAGGTCAGGTCAAGTAATTTAAACTTACTGGGTCCTATGAGAACCTGTCTACAGACCGTAGGACTTTCTACAATCCATAGAAGGCTTTCATAGGTTGACTTAAAACTTAGAGGATTTTAGGAATTATACATGGAGTCTACAAGTACAAACTATGGACCATAGGTATTTCTACAATTTGTATTGTGCACTCGTAGATCTAAACTTGCAGGTGTACTTGGACATAGGTTTCTACATCCACCATCTACGGTTCATCGAATTAACTATGACTCGTAGGTGGAACCGGTAGAACAAGTCCTTAATGATTTATATTTATCTAAGGTTCTACTAACATGGCCTATGGTCTGTAGGACCCATCCATAGGACACTGCTGCACTTTAAATTTTTCAAGATTTTTCTTTTTGTCTTGCACAGGTAACACCCGTTAGGCCTTTTTTTTGTCTTTCTTGAAACTATTTTGACACAGACCCTAAATTAGCCTAAACGAGCCTAAAAACCAAAACTAAAAAAGTGAAAAATGCCAAAAATAAACTAAACTTAATATCTAGGGTTTTCTCCCAAGCAGCGCTTGATTTGACGTCGTGGCACGATGCAATCTCCTTGATTACTCAGACTTCATCAAGAGTCAAATCTTCAACCACTTTGACTTCTTCTGCATTTTTGATGTAGTGTTTTATCCTTTGCCCATTTATTTTGAATCTCATTCCCTCATTATTCTCTTGTTCAACCACTCAATGTGGAAACACTTAAACCACTCGAAACGGTCCCATCCATTTTTACTTGAGTTTGCTAGAAACAAGCGCAACCTTGAATTGAAGATAAGAACCAAATCTCCATGTACAAATTTCCTCTTCCCATCTTTCGCTCATGGTACATCTTCATTCTTTCTTTGTACAAGGGTGAACTTTCATACGCTTGTGAAAACCATCAAGTTCATTTATCTCATTCAACCTAAGATTTGAAGCATCACTCAAGTCTAGATTAAGCTTCTTGATGCCCACATGGCTTTGTGCTCTAGCTCTACATGCAGGTGACAAGACTTCTCAAACACAAGTTGGTACAGAGACATATCTATGTGTGTGAGTCTTGAATGAAGTTTGGTATGCTCATAAAGCGTCATCAAGCTTTCTCGACTAATATGTTTTGTTCGCATTCACAGTCTTTGCAAGTATTTGCTTTATTTCTTTATTCGAAACTTCTACTTGCCTACTAAACCGCGGATGGCAAGGTGTTGCTATGCTATGTTGAACACCATATTTCTCAAGCAATGCCTTGAAAAACTTATTACAAAAGTGGAAACCTCCATCGCTGCTAATCGCCCTTGGTGTACAAAATCATGAGAAAATATTCTTTTATGGAATGTGGTGATACTTTTTCCTTCATTGTTTGACAGCACAAAAATATTTCTTTTCAGGAATGCGATGACACTCTTTCCGTTATTGTTTGATAGTGCAATAACATCGACCCATTTAGGCAAATAGTCAACCGCTGCAAGTATGTACTTCATCTCATTTAAATTCATGAATGGACCCATAAAGTCAAGGCCCTAAAAGTCGAACAACTCGGTCACCAAAATTGGAGTAAGTAGAAGTTCATGTTTCCTTAAATACCTCCTTCTCTTTGACAACGATCACAAGACTTAGAGAAATCATTAGCATCTTGGTGAATAGTAGGCCAGCAATACCCACACTGTAAGATTTTATAGGCAACCCAGATACCACTATGATGACCACCAATATGAGATGAATGGGGAAAGCTTCAAATATACTCATCATCTAAATCCTAGGAATACAACGACGAATAATCCCATCAGCACAAACACGAAACAAGTATGGTTCTTCCCCAAAGAACTTCTTCACATCATAAATGAATTTTCTACTTGTATGAAAACACAAATCCGAAAGTACCACATCACTCACTATATAGCTAGCAAAATATGCGGACCATGGAATCAGATCGAATGAAGCAGCCAAGACTTGCTCGTCCGAAAAAGTATCATCTATTTCAACCTTATCAACCAACTTTATCATTGCATCTTTTTCTGATCTGGACAGGTGATCGGCAACTTGATTTTCAGTCCCTTTTCCATCTTTCACTTTGAAGTCGAATTCTTGCAACAATAGCACCCATCGAATCAGTCTTGGTTTTGTGTCCTTCTTTACCATAAGGTACCTCAATGCTGCATGATCAGTGTGCATAATCACTTTGGTGCCAAGCAAGCAGGATCTAAATTTCTCAAACGTGAAGACTACACAAGTGTTGCATCCAAACACACGCAAGTGTACATGGTCGTGCAAGTAATAAAGTGGTTCTTTTTAGAAATCGGATGTCGAATTCACAGAGACTTGTCAATTAACTATTTACAAAATTATACTAATTTTGATTATTTATTCAAGGGAGGATTTCAAATATGAATATATATTAACTAAACTAAAAATAAAGATAAAATAACTAAGAAACAATTAACCAAGAAAAGAGTGAATTTTTACATAATCAATGAATAGATCGATCTAGAATTATGGTTTAACTAACAATCACGTTTAGCATCAATTTAATCAACTTATTTAATTATTTAGTTGTTGATTCACGGGGTTGATAATATGGTCATGATCTCCCAACCTCTCACCATCTATCACAATTGATAATCTAACTATATCGTTGAACGGGGATAGATTGAATCAACTATAGAGCAGTAAGTTGTCTTTCCATGTTTGAACCAAGCACGACACCTAGGCATATTCCTATCTAGACATAAATCAATTCAAGTGGTATGCAATAAAATATCATGCTCCTTATATTCTACGTTCTATCCCTCTATTCCTCTCCTGAACTCAAGAGAAGATAGTAAGTTTATTCTAATGATGATCAAGCATTAAAATAGTAAGCACAAGAATATAAGAACAAGTAATATGATAAGCAAATATGCCGAATCAAGAATCACTAACAATCATTTTGTAAGTTAACATAATCTTAGAACGAGAAGTTTAACTCCACATAGACATGGAGCAATTACAACAAATCATTCAAAGAAAATATGTAAAAATAATTAATAAAATAGAAGAAAAGATAAAATCCAAATTCTTTGGCCTCCATGACTGCTCATAACTCTTTCTAGGTTAAAAATTATTTTTTAAGTTGTGTCCTCCTCCCTTCAAGAATTATTCTTATGGACTATTTATAAATGTAGAAAATTCTAAATAAAATAATTGAATCCAAAACAAATTGAGAAACCCAAAATCCAAAGAAATAGAGCTTCTGCGTGACACTGCACCACCTCAACAATTTTTGATGCCACGTGACAACAGTGGCATAACTCAATTCTAATTCTTTAACTACACTTTTATATATGATATCTTATTATATTAAATCTAATCAATTAAGATGCCTATTTGATTTCCTTCTATAATCTTCCATCTTTAACTAGTTGTAGCTCCAAATACTGTCAGCAATTGGATAAACCACTATAGCATCCAATCACTTGATGATTTCCATCTTGACGACCTATTGCATAGGCGATTTAAGTCTCCTTTGGGGCTCAATGTTGGGTTTACAATCAGGCATGATTTGGATTTTATGAGAGCAAATGTTGGGTGGAATACCTATTATGTCAGCAATGGTGCAACCAATGACTCTTTTGAACTGCTTCAACTTAGATGTCAATGCCTTGACTTGCCTTTCATCTAGATTTGCAACAATGATAACTGACAAAGTATTGTTTTGGCCCAGAAACACATACCTCAAGTGAGATGGGAGAGCTTTGAGTTCCAACTTTGGAGTTTCATCTATGGATGGTTTTTTAGGCGAGGTCTCTGTGAAATCCCATATTTTTTATGTTCTTGCATAATATATGTGGCGTAGCGTGGTGTTATTAAATGAGGAGCATATGACTTGATATAGTACGCTAGAGAATAAGACTGAAAATGGGTGACAATATCAAGGAACTAAACTAAAGTTTTAGGTCAAAGAAATCCTTCAAACAAAGGTTCGGGATTAGATAAATGGCTCGGGTAGCACCTCACCCAATTGAAAGCTTTAAATTAACCCATACCTTGGGGATAAGCCTATGAGTGTCTAACATGCTAAGAATAATGTGTTATGAGATATTTTAATAGCACAATGGTTGTATGTTAAGTTTAGAAGTCAAGGAAATTAGCAAATCGAAAGTCAGCAAAACTTATCGAAGTTTCTCTAATAAAATTTTCAGAACTTTGGGTAAAATGTATTTGATGTTTTCTCCCATTATATAATGAGTTACAAGACCCATGTCCTATCAAAGAGAACGTCTATGAGTCTAGTTTGCAATGCACAGACCCTCACATCAAACCGACATCGTAGTACAATGTTATGAGTGTTTTACTACAGAATGTCGGGGCAGAATTTGGGTCACGAACCGGGTCGGGTCAGAAAAATATGGTATGTCGGCTACTCGATGTTTCAACCCATAAAAACATTTCTTTTCACTTCCTAACAAAAAAGAAATCTAAATAGAGGGTTCTAATGGAGTTCTTGGTTGATGAATGTTAGTTTTTAGCGACTTCTACCATTAAAGGTTGCCCCGGTGCCTAGAAACGTGATCTCTACACGTGCCAATCATTTTCCCCTTCTATTAGCTTCGTTTGGAGCTAGTTTTTGAAGATATAACTTGGTTGTTATTGGTGTTTCTTTAAGTTCTACGGATGTTTCATCAAGTTAGGGCTATATGGAAAATCTTCCGATTTAAGCCCAATTATAAATTGTTTATATATGTGTACTAGCTGTGTATATATAGTGTTTGAGATGCTTAGGACGTAAGAAACAACTTACGTGAAGAAACTACAACCATTCGAGCGTTCAGTGGAAAGGTATGTTAAGGCTAAGCTCCGTCCTTCTTTTAGCACGACTCCTAGGAAATTACTAAAATGCCTAATGCGATATTTTGCTATTGTATTGCTAGAAAGACTTTCTGTGAAAGGCATTGGGATTGTGTAATACCCCAAGATTTCCAAAGGATTTTAAAATGCAGAACTCACCTGACGATAGTGACCTACGGAGGCCACCTACGGGCCGTAGATAGATTGATGGGCCGTAGGTGGGGACCGTTAATGGCACTGTGAAATTTCAGGATTTCCAAATTTCTGAACTTTGATCTCTGGAGTAGAAGGACGGTTCGTAGTTCAGTTGACGGGCGGTAGATGGATCCCGTATATGCCTTCCAGACTTAACCAAATTTTCAGCTCAAAATGGACTTTCTGAATCAATTGACGGAAGAGCATGACGGTCCATCAATTGATGTACCGACCGTAGATCCTATCCGTCGATTGGCCCCGACAGTTTTTAATTAAGGGCTTTTTGGTCTTTTTCCTAATTGATTACCTATTAAGCTAAGTCCGTTATGCCCTTGATCTAAGACCTATAAATACTTTCTAAGCCTAATTCCTCTCATTATTTTTCATTCCCAAATATTTCCTCTCAAATATTTCTCTCTCTAAAAAGAAACTCTCTCAAAGTTTCAAGGAAGAAGAAGAAGCTAGGATCCTCCATTGAAGACCTTTGATCTTCTCCAATTTCTTGTGGATTTCCTTGAGGTATGATAGTATTCACCATTAGGAGTCCTTTCCTCCAATGGGTCCTTCCTCTTCTTCATGATTTTCAAAGGTTACTCTACCCCAATTGAATTAGGGTTTGTGATCAAACATTGTGGGTTCTTCAATTATGATTCCAATTATTGATTTTATGATTCCTAGTGCACGATTTAGCGTGATAAAGTAACTTAGTGCACGAATTACATGATTTGATGTAAAGATTGTATGAACTCCCATGATCCCTAGCTAATTCTCCCCAATTTGATAATCTATGCTTTGATTGTTGGGTTGAGTTATGATTTGATGAAGTTTATGAATTCTCTATGAAATCAGGCATGATTTTCCTCTATTATGTGAGTTCCTTCAAGTATGGGTAAATTGTCCTAATTATGTCTTTCTAAGCATGAGCTTGCATTGAATTGCATGATATGAGTAGAACTTGCATGAACCCATATGAACTCTATGACCTATGAACTATGAGCATGATGAACTAAGTAAAGATAAGGCTAATGAACTTATGCATGTCTCATATGAAGTAAAAGATGAGTTAAGGGTGCTTTGAGAGTAAAGTACCAAATTTATGACATGATGTTTCTATGGTTGAGTTGTGAAAGGTTTTCTCAAGTAATTCTCCCAATATGACTTAAAAGAACAAGAGACGATTACCCATGTTCTTAAGGAGCTATTCTAATGAATGAAGGGACAAGAGGCGATTACCCATGTACCCTAATGTAGACAAAGCGGCCCAAGTCTACCAATAATGAGCTTATGGCTAAAGTAGACAAGAGGCGATTACCCATGTCTACCTAGGATAAAATGAACTGTGATTAATCCGTGGGAAGTATGCTTAGTACCGAGTGGACAAGTGGTGATTACCCATGTCCCATAACCTATGTGCCCCCATAGGGTGATGGTCTATGATAGACACTAGCTAGTGGATCCACATAAGCTAAGAAGTTCATGGTCTTACCTTGGCAAGTAGGACACCCCTTTATGGTGTGGGCTAGACACCGGATTCCATGTTGATAGCTCACATGGTCTTATATGTCGGTTAAGGCTATTCCCCTCAAGTTAATGAATAAGTGTTCTCATGATGAAGTAAAGAAAAGATAGAAAGATGATTTAGCTTGCTTTGGCCTTGATACATGCTTTATGTTTCATGTTTCTCATGATTATCATGTTTTTAGCTTGGCCATTACATGTCATGATTATGTCTTTCTCTAGCATGATTTATGTGTTTATGTTCATTGCTATAATACTTAGTACTTAATTGTGCTAACGCATACTTTTGCCTGCATCAACTTCCTTGGTGTAGGACGTGGCAGTTCTCCTACTCGTGGCTAGAGCTTTGACTTAGAGTTGAGAAGAAGACTTGGTGAGTCCTCATCCACCCGAGAACATAGCCTTGTCGGATTTTACTTTGATGTCTTTTCTTATGTTCGATATTGTATTGGGCTGCATCCCTATCGCTTTTACTCTTATTCTATGATGTTAGAAGGCTTTGAGACATGAGTTGTAGACTTCCGCTGTTTTGAGTAATGCTTTGATATAAAATGTTCTTTGAACTCTTATTTCTCTATCATCTTGTATGTTATGTATGCTAAGGGCTTGTATGAGGCCTCTCGGGATCTTGTACTCCGTGTTACATCTAGGGGCTACCTTGGGTCATGACAGATTGCAGCTGAATTATTTTCATGATGTTATTATGTTGATATTCCACTCGGTTTGATAAATAGGGAATTCGACATCTACATGTCATTTTATCGGTTTCCATGACTATATGTCCATATGTATGAATTCTTATCCTTTTTTGGGTGGTGTGACTTAAAAATATTAGGGGAGACATTTAGTATTTGTAACCAATCCTCTTTTCCCACTAAAGTGTATTTTGAAAAATCTTTAAAGTAACACACGATTTTTAAAACTCTCAAATATAACTTAAATGTTTAAACTACTAAAACACTTGATTTTTGAAATACTTACTTTTATAAATTATCTAGAAAATAAGTGAAGCACCTTAAGCTTTTTATGAACACCTTCAATGTTATGTTATCTTTCTAAAAGTCGAATTAAGTTTTCAAGCTTCTTCGGAAAAATATATGAGGTTCCATGAGACATTTACATGTTATACAAAAGTGATACGAGGTTATGAGAATAAGAGTACAAACAGGCCAAGATTGGAAACATGACTATGGTAACATATATGCATTATGAATCCATGACATGACATGCTATGCATTCTACTCCAGAACTATAATTGGGAGGTATGGGGCCTATTGCCTATATTTATACGTATGAGACACAGATGGCCACAAGTTGGTGAATATGATGTCGATTGGCTACCAAGAGGCACCGCCATTGCTAGCATTTGGTTGGGTATGTCATGTATTTGCATCTACATATATGTATTTGTGACATACGATTACATGAGCATACCATGCATATTTAAAAAGTAGGAGGTCAAATGTCAGCCATGGAGATTAGTTGAGTTTCTATTTCAGGTGGTATCTCTATTGCACTTTTTATAGTAGCTACTTATGATTTTACTTTTCACCTTACATACCAGTACATTTTTATTCGTACTGATGTCTCATTGCCTGGGGATGCAACTTTTTTTGTTTGGTACGAGCAGGTACAGACAGAGATTCTGATCGACCCACGTGCTAGGATTCGGGTTCAGCTGTGAGTTGGTAAGCTCCATCTTATCTTGGGGCTATCAGATGATGTTTTGTTTTGTTGTACAATTTTGGTATTTTCGGGGCCTTGTCTCGATAGTGCTTATATCACTTGTAGAGGCTATTGTGGACACAATATTCTTGGTTTCTTTTGTAGGTTTCAATCTTTAGCCCATAGGCTTGGCATGTATATATATGTGTTTATAAGTATGAATGTCTTCAGTTGTGGCTTCGTCAGCTAGCTAGTATATCTTTATTTTTTGCTTGTCTACCATTCTTTATATGGTTTTCTGTTATTCAGGCCAGGAAATTAATGGTCCAGGCATTGCATTTCAGATGTTGTACTGTCGCATTTTTTTTCCCACAGTTTAGTTAGCTTGTATATTTCAGTGGCTAACTCGATTGAATACGGTATCAAGTGCCAGTGATGCCTCCTAATTTTGGGGCGTGATAGTCTCTCTATTCTTTAGATCTAAATCTAGCTTCTTTGGTGCATGATTAAACTTTTGAATGCCATCAAGTGCATTCACCATCTCATCATATTCCGCAATGTACTCTCCATCAAAATTCATGATTACAGTCACTAACGCCTCAACACCAAATCGTTCTTCAATTGGCACTTCTGGTTGCTTCTCAATAGTCATATTCACAACGGACACCACCTTGAGATTGTTTTGATGCTTCATTGACTTACAAATATTGAAAGTTACCTCTTCATTATTTAATCTGAAGTTCATCTGCCCTTTCTCCATATCAACTAAAGAACGTCCATTTGTAAGGAATGGTCTCTTTAAGATGATGGATACTTCAAAGTCAACCTCGCAATCTATGATCCTAAAGTTCGTAGGAAATATGAATGCCTCAACCTTAACTAGAAGATCATGAAGGACATCAATTGGTTTTTTGACAGTGTGATCAACCATAAGTGGCTACATTGCAATCAGTTTGGGGGCTCCCAAGTCTAACTTTTGAACACTGATAGAGGCATCAAGTTAATGCTAGCACCCAAGTCACACAGGGCTTTAGCAAAATGTAATACGCAAATCGTACATGGAATGGTGAAAAATCAAAGATCCTCTTTGTTTTGCACTAACGATCTAGTGGCAATGACACTACAATGTTGCAACTTGTAATCCTTATAAAACTGGCAGCTCTTATTTTAGTCACTAGATCCTTCATGAACTTGGCATAGTCAGACATTTGTTCTAGTTCTTCAATCAAGAGAACATTGATTGAGAGTTGTTTAAACATTGAGATGAACTTGTGATATTTACCTTCCTCGGTTTTCTTGACTAATCTTTGGGGAAAAGGAGAAAGAGGCCGGAGCATCAGAATTATCTTTTCAGTGGAATCCTCTTCTTTCCCAACTTGATCTTTGGGTTTCTCCACTTCTTCAACTTCAGCCTCTTAGGTTTCCTTAGAACTTTCCACAAATGTTGGCATAAAGGGATCAGTGGTCCACTTCACACCTCTTGTAGTGACTACCATGCAATGCCCATCATTCTTAGGATTTTGGATAGTATTACTAGGGAGTGTTCATTTTTGACGTAGATTCATAGATGAAAAAAGTTAACCTAACTCCTGCTCAACTTGCTTAATAGATACCGCATGTGAATCTACCTTTTGACCTATGCTTGATAGATCAGTGTGCATCTCTTTCACATTATCATCTATTGAGTCGAACCTTTTCATCATCTTGAACATCATGGCTTCAATTCATGCCAAACTTGATCCTCTATCTCGATTTCTTAGTGGGACGTAAGGACCACCTTTTTCAGCTCTATTGTTTTCATTCCTTGCCCATTCGCCTTCTCTTTCACGGCTCTAATTTTTGTCATTATACCCATTCCAGTTGTCATTGTTGTCATGATTGTAGTTTCCATCCCAGTTGTAGTTGCCTTCCCGATTGTAATTGTTGTAGTTCCAACCTTGATTCCCTTGACCTTGGCACCAAGTATCCAGATTAGATGCTTGAGCGTAAGTCTGAAAAGCCCTGTCTGGTCATTCACATAGTTGGCATCCTCTTCATATCCATAGTCATCTTTAGGTGGTGCTCTATTTTGGTAGTTAACGACATTAACCTTTTCTGCACCAGCATCTAAATGTTTTAACACTAGGCCAACTTTCGTTCTTAATTGAGATACCTCTTGAAGCATCTCTTTATTTGCTTGGTTATGGGTTGCCTGTACTGAAAAAGTACTCCTCGCAATATCTGCACCTCTAGTACACCAGGCCTTGTTAGTTTTGGCAATTCTTTCAAACTTTTCTATCACTTGCTCAAATGTGTTTGCTTCTAAGGATCCTCCGGTGATAGTATCTGCCAGCGCTTTACCATTGTCATCCAATCCTCCGTAGAAGAACTCCATAAGTGACTCATCATCAATTCGATGGTTTGGGACACTTCTTAGACAGCTTGTGAATTGTTCCCATGCAACACTCATTAACTCTCCAGGCAGTTGCTCGAATTTGTTGATTTTATCATTTAGTTTTAGCTTCTTTGATAGTCAGTATTGGTATCAAAGCCATGTTGGCAGTATACGTACCTAGCATGAGCAGCTAAGTACATATACTGTCTGGGGCATGACAAAATTTATATTAATTTATGAATTGATTATTTAAGCTTTGATTAATCTATTTTAATATTTTAATATGTTAATTGATATTATGTTCTTAATCTTGTTTCTATAACTGGTGTGAGGTGTTCATTCTTCTCTAAGTGTGTGAGGTAACCGAATAATACCCGGTTCATACGTTGGCTAGCCGAATTGAATAGGTCGTCAAGCTAGGAGAGCATTAGACCTTGTATGGTGATCCCGTAGCCAAGATAACTCTAGAGAAAGAACAGATGTAAAACCAAGAGAACCTCCCTTAGAAACTAAGATCTAGATCTTTAATATCTCTTTGCATATTTTTATATTATTATTGATTGATCATGCTTGAATTATCTGTTTATATTTGATATAATTTTGTCTATAAGTCCTTAAGACAGTATTGTTTAAAAATGGAAACCAACCAGCATATTTTAAACAGTGTTAATTTATCCTCCCAAGCAACTAAGATTGCTAAGCTTGAAAATGATCTTCAAAACTGGAATATACCAGAAGAACCTTTTAAAGCTATTTATCATTTAGGTAAATTTAATTTATTTGTTAATCACAATATTAAAACTTGTGAATCAACTGTTGCTATCAATAATTCTCTTGAAATTATTCGTTTGTTGAATGCTAACGATATTAATAGTTATAAAAATAAATTCAATTATTTGCATATTGGTTTAGTGCAAGTTGCTGTTAAGCCCCTGTTCAGGAAAGGCTTAGATATTCCTATTTGTGTCCTCCTTAGAGATGACAGATTTCTTAATTTTGATGATTCGCTGTTAGGTGTTCTTCAAAGTAATCTAGCCGATGGCCCGGTTTACTTTAATTGTTATCCTAACTTTTCAATAGACATTAATGATCCTAATGTCATGGACTCTTTGACACTCAATGTCAAAACTAAAAATCTTAATAGCAAAGCCAATACTCGAGAAATAGCGATTATTTACAGAGTATATTATCGGCTTATGTCTACTACTCTTGCACCAAAGGCTCGAATTGAGAGCCAAAAGGGTGTAACCATGCTTATGGAGGCCAATCATGAGCATAGTTCAATATTCGTCCCTAGATTGATCAATTGGAATGACATTCTGTCTAACGATGAATGGCATTTTGATGCAATCACTCAACCCTTTTCCTCTCATTCAGAGAGATCTCGTATTGAAAGGGTAATTCAATACCCTGATGGTTCTATAGATCTAAAATTCCTTGAGAATTCTTTATCCAGAACTGCTTCTAGAAGAGCGTCTTGTTCGTCTGTCCCAGCTAGGATGGCTCCTTATTCGCCATCTGCTCCTTCGAGGACTGCTCCTCACCCACCCTCTTCTTCAAAAACCCCGGAGGATGATGAAGATGAAAAACTTATCCGAAGAGATAATGACAAAGGAAAAGTTACTGGTGTGGATTTTTCGGGAAATGTCCCTAAAGTTTTTTATCAAGAAATCCCTGGTAGTCCTACAGCCAGTGAAATGGAACCACCTCCAAATCAAAAAGATTCTATACCTGATCATTTAAAGATGATCAAATCTGAAAAGGATTTTATTCCTAATCCTCAGACTCTGCAAGAATCTTGGACTCATCCTCATAACCAAATCAACAGAGATTGGTATAAGGCTACTTATACTCTCAAAGAAAGAGAGAATTTTGCAAACTCTTGGATGTTGGATATGAAAAGAATCCAATGTGAAATAGATTTCTTCAAATGGTTTGAAATGACCGGCAAAATTGATAATCAGAAAGACTCTCTTAAAGTCATTATCAATAAATGGTATACTACTTCAAACAAGGTTGTTGAAAGCATTACTCCTCCTCTTGAAGGAATAAATATCCCTATTTCCGGAACTATTATAAAAGCTTCTCCTTTCAAAATCCTCTCTGAAGAAAAACCTTCTGTCCTTGAAATCAACAAGATTATAGAACAGAATAATTATACAAATCAAATTCTTCATGTCGTTTCTAGACAAATTGAAGATTCCAAAGAAAGAGCCTCTTTTTCAGGAAGGCCTGTCCCTCTATCTTCTACAAACGTGAGTCAGAAAATAGACCCAAATCCTATATTCAAAATCAATGAATTTTCCAGAGAAAATTATCCTAAGCTCAAAAATACCTTTGATATATCTGACAATATTTTAGATAAAATCAATGAAAAACTTGCCAATTTCTCTATATCGGGAAAAAATAAGAAAACCTCTTCCATCCCTACTACAGAAGAATTTCGTCAATCCGTTATTGGTGGTAAAAAAGTTGCTACCATAAAAGAAAAAGATGATCTTGTCCAAAAACTCTCCAATGATAGATTTCATAACCGAAAAAACTATCATAAAAGACCTTCCTTCCCTGATCTCCAGTATGAGGAAAATGCTTTTCTATCCACTTCTTCTCATGAAGGAAGTAGTATTACTGAATGGAACATAGATGGTCTTGCAGAACATCAAATATACAACAAGCTCCACGAGATGGGAATAGCAATCACAGCTTATAAAATAAGAAATTCATCTGATAAGGAAGCTGCTTCTATGATTGTTGCAGGATTTACTGGTATGATTAAACATTGGTGGGATAATTATGTTTCAGAAGAAACTAAGAAAATTATCTATGAAGCTCATGCTACTGAGATAGTAGTTAAGATGGAAGGAACTACTGAAGTTCCAACTGAAGTGGTTAAAGAAGATGCATGTGCTACCCTTCTATACCACATTGCTAAACATTTTATAGGAGAACCAAAATTGTTTCAGGATAGGAGTCTCCAAATCCTTAACAATATTAGTTGTCCTTCTTTAGATGATTTCACCTGGTATAAGTATAATTTTATGCAAAAGGTTATGATTAGACCAGACTGTAACTTAGACTTTTGGAAAGAAAGATTTGTTAGCGGTCTCCCTCCTCTCTTTGCCGATAAGGTAAGAACCAAAATCCAAGATAGGAATGATGGAAAAATTCCTTATGATCAAATGACATATGGTGATCTTATTAGTGTAATAAACACTGTAGGATTAGAACTTTGCACAGACATTAAGTTGAAGCATCAACTTAAAAAGGAAAAATCTTCGTCTAGAAGAGAATTGGGAAGTTTCTGCCAAGACTTCGGATTTGTTACTTTAACCCCTCCTTCTAGAAAAATTAGAAAGGAAAGCAAAGATAGCAAGAAAACTCATCGCAGCAAATCTAGAAGAACTTCTGATAAGGAATATAAGAAATCTTCAAAAAGAAGAAAAGGAAGAAAAGGATTTAAGAAATCCAAAGAGGATGTATGTTGGACTTGTGGAAAATCTGGCCATAGAGCTAGTGAATGCAGATCTGGAAAACAGAAGAAGATCAACAGTCTTGAAATAGACGAGGCAACAAAAGAAAAACTTTTTTCTATTCTTGAAGAACCTTTATCCGATTCTTCAAATAACTTTGCTGAATATAGCGACGAAGAAGATATCAACGTCGATTATGATTCAGATTCTAGTCAATCAGGAAAAGATTGCAATTGTACTGAGGCTTTCTGTGTTTGTGAAACTATTCCTCAAATCAGAGTCCTTAGTAACGACTCTAAAGAAGCTCTCTTCGACATTATCGAACATATTGATAATGAAGAAGCTAGGAAAAAATATCTTGTAGAACTCAAGAATCTCATTCTCAACCAAAAGGAAAAACCTAAAGCTCGTACTATGGTTGAACCTTTCAGCATGAAACAAATCATAAATAGGTTCGAAAGAAATGCTGAACCTACTATTTCTGATCTTCATAGAGAAGTTAAGACTCTCAAAGAAGAAATCAAAGACATTAAATCTAGACTTGGGAAAGTCGAAACTGATGTCATTACTGATAAAATCCTCAAAGAGATTGATAAACAAAATCTCGATGAAGAAATAGATGATATCCCTGAAAAGGATAACCTAGATTATCCTCCTTTTAATATTGATCTTTCTGCCACACCTACTCCTGATATCGCGACTACCTCTTGTCCAGGTATCGATGTTATTACTTCTGTTAGACCTCAGAGTCATCATATTCCTATCAAAATTGTTGTTAGTAAGAATTTTGTTATTAATAAAATTGCTTTGCTCGACAGTGGTGCAGATAGAAATTGCATTGTTAAGGGTATTGTTCCTACAAAGTACTTAGAGAAAAGTACTTCCAAATTATATTCTGCTACTGGCGAATTGCTAAAAATTAATTATAAGCTTTCTAAAGCTCATATTTGCAATAACAATATTTGTTTGACCAATGATTTTATTATCACTGAAGATATTAATGAAGACATAATTCTTGGAATTCCTTTTATCTCTCAGATAAAACCTTTCATTACTAATCTTAATGGTATTACTACTTCCATTCTGGGAAAAGAGTTACATTTTCCATTTGTTAAAACTCTTTCTCAAGATGAAAGTAATTTTATCAGAGATAAGACCGTTTTTAGAATAAACTCTTTATCTCAACATGTTAATTTTCTCAAAGAAGAAATAAAAATTAAAAAAATTGAGCAAATTTTAAAAACCCCGGAGATGGAAGTTAAAATATCCAATCTTCATAAAAAATTCGAAAATGAAATTTGCTCTGATTTTCCAAATGCATTCTGGGAAAGAAAAAAGCATATTGTGGATTTACCTTACATTGATGGATTTAATGAACAGGCTATTACTACTAAGGCTAGACCTATTCAAATGAATCATGAATTACTTGATTATTGTAAAATAGAAATTGATAATTTATTAAAAAATAAAATTATTAATGTTTCTAAATCTCCTTGGAGTTGCTCTGCTTTCTATGTTAACAATAGTGCTGAAAAAGAAAGAGGAGCACCTAGACTCGTTATTAATTATAAACCTTTAAATGCTGTTTTGAAATGGATTAGGTATCCTATACCTAATAAAAGAGATTTGTTAAAAAGAACTTATAAGGCTAATGTCTATAGTAAGTTTGATATGAAATCTGGTTTTTGGCAAATACAAATTGCTGATAAAGATAAATATAAAACTGCTTTCAATGTCCCGTTTGGACAATATGAATGGAATGTCATGCCTTTTGGGTTAAAAAATGCCCCATCTGAATTTCAAAATATTATGAATAACATTTTCAATAATTATAGCTACATGTCCATTGTTTATATTGATGATGTGCTTATCTTCTCTGATGATATTGATTCTCATTTCAAGCATCTTAATACTTTCTTTAAGATTGTTAAGATAAATGGTCTAGTAGTCAGTGCCAAGAAGATTAAGCTTTTTCAAACTAAGATTAGATTCTTAGGTCATGATCTTTACCAAGGAAGCTATAAACCTATTTGTAGAGCCATCGAGTTCTCATCCAAATTCCCTGATGAAATTATTGACAAAACCCAATTGCAGAGATTTTTGGGAAGCTTAAACTATGTGGCTGATTTCATACAAAAAGTCAGACAAACCTGTGAACCTTTATATAAAAGGCTTAAGAAGACTCCAATTCCTTGGGGAATTGAACAAACTCAGGCTGTTATAGCCATTAAGAAATTAGTTCAAAGTCTTCCATGTCTAGGTATTCCTAATCCTAATGACTTTATGATGGTAGAAACCGATGCGTCAGATATTGGTTATGGAGGTATTCTTAAACAAAGAAAATCCTTAGAATCCCCTGAACAATTAGTTAGGTTCACTTCTGGAATCTGGAATTCTGCCCAGAAGAATTATTCCACTGTTAAAAAGGAAATCTTGTCTATAGTGCTATGTATCACAAAATTTCAAGATGACTTAATTAATAAAGAATGTTTATTAAGAGTTGATTGTAAATCAGCTAAAGAAATTTTACAAAAGGATGTAAAAAATCTTGTTTCAAAACAAATATTTGCTAGATGGCAAGCTCTATTATCTAGCTTTGATTTTCAAATAGATTTTATAAAAGGAGCAAATAACTCTTTACCTGATTTTCTAACAAGAGAATTTTTACAGGGAAAAAATGAGGCCTTTCAAGCCTAATACTCCTTCGAAAGAAGGAAAACCTCTGACGAAACCATTCGTCTTACCTCCAATGACACCGGCAAAAACCCCACAAAGACCGGTATTTGACAATAGATTCACTATGTTGGCAGACTATCCCAAATTGCCTGCTCTTCCTCCTCCCAATCCTACCAAGTTGATACAATTAAGGCCAAACAGACCTCTAACTCCAGGAGCTTCAAGCTCTAATGTCCAAACCAAAGCCAATTATACTATGAAGACCCCTGAGTCTTTTGCCCAAGCTGTTAAGCCTGAAATACTTACTCCCACTCCTACTCAAACTTCTATTCCAAAAGAAGAAAAATTTGATTTTGTAACAAACCAAATGTTACCTCTACTTGCTTTAGATAGAGAATTTGAAAACTTTGAAGTTAGTACTCTTATCAAGCCTTGCTACACAGATGGCAACTTTGTTGATACAGACTGTTCCTACAAAACCAGAAAATTTTATGAAGCTATTCTGGTAGATACCGAATCCATCGAGATTGAACATAACAGGGATGATCAAAACCCTGACTTTATCAGATACTCCAGATTCACAATCAAGAGAATCTTGTCTCCGTTCGAATGGTATACGGATCATTTACACACTCCAGCGTCATTAACAATGCCTCATAGGCCACAAACTTACAATTGGCATGATTACAAATCAGCTTGGTTTAACTTCATGTATCTCCGACCAAGACATACTTGGTTCGTCAAATATTGCCCCCAGGTAATTAAATCAATTATTCCCAAATGGTTCTACGAATGGTGGAACATCTTTGGGGGAAATTTGCAGATATTGCCACAACAATTCCGCGTCAAGTTCAGTGAGTTTCAGAATAATCCGGAGATATCTACTCTCCCAGAATATATTAAATTATGTAAGTTCTTTATTCAGAAAAGAATTTCTTATATTATTTCTTGGAATTTTACCAAGGTAGAAATAGATAAAATCCGTTTCTTAGCTAAAGAGGTTATGATCAAAGGATGGGCTCCCAAGCCAGTTGGAAGACCCATCGTTAATACTCCAGTTGTCAAACCTGGTAAAACCAAGACTTCAAAAGAAGAACTTAAAGCTAAACTTAAAAAAGCTATGGATAATCTTGAAGATTACACAGAACAACAAATCATGCAACTCGTCAGTGATGCAGCATCTTCGGGCAGCAGTAATGGAGACATGTGCGACCTAAAAGGAATTGCACAGTCTTATGTGGACCCTGATTATGAATAGCAACTTGACTCTTCAGAAAAGTAGAGGCCAAAGGTCGGAATTACTTTTCAAAAGGAGACATTTTACTATTCCTAAAAAGGAATCTAATACTTTACTTTAAGTAAAAGCTAGCCCCACTCAACCGACAATAGACGGTCAAATAATGTAAAGAGCATCTTCTTACTCTATAAAAGAAGGGACTCTCTCATTAGTGAAGGCATCAGCTATTGTACCCAATACTGAAAACCTCTCTCTCTCTCCCTATGTTTTTAATGCTTCCGCCTGTAGCTCTTTCATGTTGATGTTCATATAAATAAAAATCTGTGAGTTTTTATTAATCTTTGTTGTTCTTCGTATAAATCTTGTCGTATTTTACTAATACAACTTCGGAGGATTACCGCCGATCCGTTATAAGTTTTTATTAATCTTTGTTGTTCTTCGTATAAATCTTGTCGTATTTTACTAATACAACTTCGGAGGATTACCGCCGATCCGTTATTGGTATCAGAGCCAAGTTGGCAGTATACGTACCTAGCATGAGCAGCTAAGTACATATACTGTCTGGGGCATGACAAAATTTATTTATATGAACATCAACATGAAAGAGCTACAGGCGGAAGCATTAAAAACATAGGGAGAGAGAGATCGGCGGTAATCCTCCGAAGTTGTATTAGTAAAATACGACAAGATTTATACGAAGAACAACAAAGATTAATAAAAACTCACAGATTTTTATTTATATGAACATCAACATGAAAGAGCTACAGGCGGAAGCATTAAAAACATAGGGAGAGAGAGAGAGAGGTTTTCAGTATTGGGTACAATAGCTGATGCCTTCACTAATGAGAGAGTCCCTTCTTTTATAGAGTAAGAAGATGCTCTTTACATTATTTGACCGTCCATTGTCGGTTGAGTGGGGGCTAGCTTTTACTTAAAGTAAAAGTAAAGTATTAGATTCCTTTTTAGGAATAGTAAAGTGTCTCCTTTTGAAAAGTAATTCCGACCTTTGGCCTCTACTTTTCTGAAGAGTCAAGTTGCTATTCATAATCAGGGTCCACATAAGACTGTGCAATTCCTTTTAGGTCGCACATGTCTCCATTACTGCTGCCCGAAGATGCTGCATCACTGACGAGTTGCATGATTTGTTGTTCTGTATAATCTTCAAGATTATCCATAGCTTTTTTAAGTTTAGCTTTAAGTTCTTCTTTTGAAGTCTTGGTTTTACCAGGTTTGACAACTGGAGTATTAACGATGGGTCTTCCAACTGGCTTGGGAGTCCATCCTTTGATCATAACCTCTTTAGCTAAGAAACGGATTTTATCTATTTCTACCTTGGTAAAATTCCAAGAAATAATATAAGAAATTCTTTTCTGAATAAAGAACTTACATAATTTAATATATTCTGGGAGAGTAGATATCTCCGGATTATTCTGAAACTCACTGAACTTGACGTGGAATTGTTGTGGCGATATCTGCAAATTTCCCCCAAAGATGTTCCACCATTCGTAGAACCATTTGGGAATAATTGATTTAATTACCTGGGGGCAATATTTGACGAACCAAGTATGTCTTGGTCGGCGATACATGAAGTTAAACCAAGCTGATTTGTAATCATGCCAATTGTAAGTTTGTGGCCTATGAGGCATTGTTAATGACACTGGAGTGTGTAAATGATCCGTATACCATTCGCACGGAGACAAGATTCTCTTGATTGTGAATCTGGAGTATCTGATAAAGTCAGGGTTTTGATCATCCCTGTTATGTTCAATCTCGATGGATTCGGTATC